>CM030366.1:154787591-155987591 GCA_017893485.1 Hemerocallis citrina | reverse complement strand
AACACATAATAACATATGGAAAGCTAGTTTTTTTTAAAGTGCGATATTTCATGTTCTATATTGCCAAAATCCAGCCTACATCCACAAAAAGAGCTTGGGGTTGGAGTGGGGGCTCGATCTTTCTCTACATATAAGAGTTGTTATGTGGGATTGTGAATCTTGTTGTTTGCCATATACTTGTTAAGAGGTTCAGTAAAATTTCTGGAATTAGTATATTTATCATATTAAGGTTCTATGGCAATTTAAATGCAATTGCAAGTGTCGGATTTAGGCATTTGACTCTGGGTTGGTTGTTCGCTATAAAGGGTGGAAACAACAACAACAACAACAACAACAACAACAAAGTTTTTTTCCCAACTAGTTGGGATCGGCTATATGAATCTTGGTTTTCTCACCATATCTTTTCTTTTCTCACCATAAAGATATGATAGCTTGTGACCTTACAGAATATATTGCGCTATAAAGAGTGGATAAGAAACAAAAATTCAAATGCAAGAAACCAATGTGGAATTTAGGCATTTGACTTTGGGTTGGTTGCCATATAACTTCATATTTGATGTAGGGGTGTACGTGGTTTGTCTTTAAAAACATGTTTTTCTTTAATGATTTTTTGTTTTTGTCAAACTTCTAATTTTGTATAGACTTTAAAGAGAACCATAATTTTTCATGCATAAAGCTATTTTCTCATGTTTTAAAATTTATGTAGCTCTAGCTAATCTCCGTCCCATTATTTCTCTTGCCTTTTCAACTGAATATGCAATGGGTGTTCTTTTTTATTTTAATTTTTAATTTTCTGTGTCCATGTACTCTGAGATGCACAATTATCGTATTGGTTTTATATGAAATGCTAATTATTGTCAAGGTTGTTTAACCAGCTCAAAATCCTCTCAAAAGTTCATTTATATATCATTACAACCTGTGATCGTGGCTGTGATACAATGTGAAATATTCCTTCCACTAAACCAAAACTCCAATGTTGTTGGTGCGTTGAAGGGTTTATTTATTTTTATGTTTTAATATATAATTGCAACCTATAATCCAACTTCTTATTATCTAGAAAATGTTTAAAGCTGAGTGTCCAAGTTATTGTGTTTGAACTACCATTAAAAAAATTGTGAGCGATTACTTAGCAAATGTTCTAAGTTTAAATGTTATACTTATATCAACTTTTTTTGTCTGTGTAATTTCATGAATTTTGTTTTCACCATTCAACTTTATGGGCCATCTCCAACTATTGTACTAACAGTCTCAGTCCAACTCTGTTGGGTCTACTCGACTGTCCCTACTATTTCTTACCCTGTAACTGAAGTACTTTTACACTACTTAGTTACATCAAAGTTTTTCTTTGTTGCACAAGTCTAAACATTTCTGAGAAGTTCCCCGAAATTTTATCCTTAGGACCTTAGCTGGAGCTACCTCTAATTACTTATGAATGCATGAATTTCATATTTTATGATGTACCATTTTTTTACTCATCCACTTTAGAACATTCTCATCTCAGCAACAACCCATGCTATTATGTTAAATTTCAATTATCTAGACCTTTATTAAGCTTCCCTAATAAAATTCCTTTCAACTTTCATGGGAATCTAGGATAACAAAATAATTGAGAAGCAATACACTTTAGCCGTGCCTCTTTGGTTCTAAGGGACTGTCCTCAATTTTTTGCATCATGATAGCCCCTAAACAACAAAAATGATCACTCTAATTTTTGGCCACAAAGGGATCTCAACCTTCTTTCTCTCTCTTTTTTTTGGTTTGTTAAACTCACATCAATATGTTCTGATTTTGACCTATGTAATTGTAATTATCTTCTCTTTTCCTTCTTTCATTTTTTGTTTTGTTCTGGGACAGCGGCCTATAGGCATTAGTTGGTTGCACGAGTGTGTGTATTGTGCATCCATATTTTTTGATGCAAAATTCTCATTGTAACGATATGATCTGCTCAGTTGCTTTCACCAGTCTCATCGGGGAACAAGCGTTCTGTTATATATTTTAGATAGTTTCGCTGACTTTCCAATTTGGAAACATGTTTTGTGTTCGATTTCGATTTAGTTCTGGTCATATTCTCATTGGTACAATCTGTTTGATTTTTTATTTATTTTACAATTGCAGATCCATTGATTTTGCAGTTATAAACAATGTAACTTCACCAATAGCTCCTTGTCTACCATCACTTGTGAAGCAGGTACTCTTCATAGTTTCTGAAATTGCAATTTCTATTACCTTTATTGAAGTTTTGCTCGTTAGTCTTCCTTGTGCTATTTTGAGTTCATTTTTGAATTTTACGAGTCTTCAGAAACTGCATCATGCGAAAGCTAGAGAATTATAGTTACTCTTCATGGACATGTAAACATAATCTTCCTTTTGGAAGATATTTTCTTTTCTCTTCTTTTCCTTAAGGGAGTTGTGAATTAAAACAAGTGATGTTTGATTGACAGTCACTTAGAAAGTATTTAGGAATGATATTATAAATGTTGTCACCATTATGCTTGCCAAGCAGCACTGTACCCTTTTATTCTTCAATATTAGAAGCTAGTATAGGGTAAACTAAGATCCCCACTAGATCTTGCTCAGATGGTGTTGGGTAATATCAACTTTTTCGGGGATAGCTAATTTAACTTATTATCTAGTCCCTTAGAGTAAATATTTATCTAGGAGGAAAACTTGACAAAAGTTGAGCCATGGTTGTAGAACTCGTGATGAGGACATCTTTCCTGTTTAGTTTATTTCAGTACCTTTTTTATTTCTGGCAATTATAGCCATATGTAATCTTTTTGTAATTTTTAGATTTTGAGAAATTTTGGAGATGTGTTTCAAGATGTAATTGAGCCTATTTAAAGGCCTTGGGATTAATGAGAAAACATGCCATTATTGATCAAAAAAATCTGTGTTGAGTTTTGCTCTTCATTTTCTCTCCTTTGTGTGATACAATTGAGATCAAATTAGGGTTTGTGATAAATCCTAATTCAATTTTAGAATTAGTGATTAATTCTAAAATTTATCCCCAATTAAAAAAATCCCCAATACAAATCATAACCCCTAATCCAAACCTAATCCCCTAATCAAACCCTAATCCCCTTTCCCATACCCGCCGCCTCCTTCTTCTTCTTCCTTCTTCGTTTTTCCGAAACCCCCCAAAATCCCCAAACCCAATCGTCGCCAGGTTCCCCTCCCCGCTGCCCCTTTTCCTCTCCCCCCGTCAACCCCAACGCACCCGTCGCCCCCAAATCCCATACCGTCACATTCGTCGCCCTAGCCCCGTCTCCACCTCACCGGCCGCCCACCCTCACCACAACTCCGTCAGCCCTTCATCTTCTCCGTCTTCCCCCAACCACAACCCCTCTACCCTAAACCCTAATCTACTCAGATTCTCCATCAGCCTCGACGCCAGCCGCCGGCACCTCCACCGCCGCACCTCGCCGACAACTCCACGCCGGCGCCGTCACTCGTCGGCCAGCCTTGCTGTTGTTGCTGCCGCCCTTCTATTGTTGCTGCGTTGCTGTACTGTCCACTTCGAGATCTATGCTGGTTGTCTACATTCGGTATACTCTTTCCATTCTTAATATTTGTGTTTTACTGCCCTATTATCTAGCATATTATCTAATTTTTCCGTCGACCACAAAATACTGAGATTGAGTGATCCACATGCTAGAATAGAGTACAAATCGATATTAGACTTATTACTTGCTAACATATAGGAACTTAATTATTGATTGAGGTTGAATTATTAATTGGGACTGTTACATCTGATTCAATTCTTGAAAACCCATCAAACCTGTTAACTGTTAAAAATTTCTAACTTAGATCCGCACTTTCGTGTTGGTAAAATTAACCCATTAAAATTCTTGGAAAATTCTCTATTTTAGGGTTGGTTTTACATCATTTTGGTATCAGAGCAAACGTTCTTAAAACCTTAGTTCTTGCATCGTAGGCATCATTTTTGCATTCATTTAGGATTGTGTAGTTTTTATCTTTTTTTTTTCTTTTATTTTAGTTTATTTCAGATTCATTAAAAAAAAAAAAATTTAGGATACTCTATTTCACACTTTTGGTGAATGCGTCTTCGCAGTACCATCACAGACCCTGAAGAGCATTTTCTATCCCTTCCCAATCACCCAATTAGGAACCCTAGACTTCCCAGACCTGAAATGGACAATCCTGATATCTCCACTACCCTAGCTGCCATCCAAGCAACTCTTGCCAATATCAATCAGAGGCTTGAGAAAGTGGAGCTAAATCAAACAATTGTCCCTGAGCTTCATGGCCATCGTCAGATCCCTCAAGGGAATGTTCATGATGATCAACGTCAAGAACGTGACCCTGACGAACAATATAAAAAGAACGTTAAGGCTGACGTTCCCCAATTTGAAGGCCACATGGAACCCCAAGCTTACCTTGATTGGGTCCGTGCCATGGACCACTATTTTGTGTGGTTCGACATGAGCGAAGCCCTTAAAGTTAAATTTGCAACGATGAAATTAACGGGTAAAGCTCAACAACATTGGACCAATCTTGAACATGCCCGCAGAGGCCGAGGCCTGGCACCCATAGCCACTTGGGAGGCCATGAAAGAGAAGCTCACTGAGAGGTATGTACCGTTATCGTTCCACACCCGATTGCTAGATTCGTGGAACCAATTGTATCAAGAAAGTAAATCTACACAAGAATATGTTGATAAATTCGATGACTTCCTTATTCGGTACAATGCGTTAGGTAAAGAGAGTGAAGAACAAACTCTCTCTAGGTTCAGAGCTGGACTACGAGCTGACCTTAAGAACGAGCTAATCTATAGAAACGTGGACTCAATAGCGGCAGCCTACGCCCTAGTCCTCGACATGGATTCCCTTAAAGCTAGTTCTGATTCTAGGTCCAGCGACTCGAGAGATCATTCCTCTAGAATGACCTCTACTGACCCACCTAGACCTCAGCCTCCTTCTCAACACCCCAACAAATCTTATCCCAGCAAATCTAATTCAAATTTTAATTCACATACAGATGAACATAAGGGTAAGAACACCGAAAAAGATTACAGTAAGATTGACCCTCTCACTAAGTGCTATAAATGTAAGGGATACGGTCATGTTGCTGGCAACTGTCCCAGTCCCAGTAGGATTAATATAGTAGAGGGTACCGCAGTCATCGCTGATGAGCCCGACAATGAGTTTATTTATGAACCTAATATAAGTGATGACTTTGATGAAAAAGAGGATGACCAGTCTCTCAATTGTATTCAGCCTGTTCAGTCACCTCCATTGAGTATACCTGAGACACCCATTCCTTCCCAAGTCACTTGGCAACCCATAGATTTTACTCATGTATTAGAACATCACAAAATCACAGAGTCTGCATCCACATTTGCATATAACATTCATGACTTGCATAGAGAAATTTCCAAGGAACTTAATGAGAATAATTTTAACTACAAGTTAATAGCAGATACTAGAAGGAAATTTATAACTTTTGATATTGGTGACGAAGTTATGGTTCGGATTCATCCGGAACGGTTTCCTGTTGGACCCGTTAAGAACTTGAACATACGTGCTGCAGGCCCATTTAAGATTCTACATGCAATCAATGATAGTACCTATGTCGTTGACCTTCCTGAAGGTTTTGGCATAAGTAAGACTTTCAATATTGAGGATCTAGTACTTTATGAAGGCTCAAAATTTAACCCTAGAAATTTTCTTATAGATGAGCCTACCCTGCAGTCTAATGGTGAGATTCCCCCATTACCTCCACTACCAGATATTACTTACCCATCGACAGAAGAATTGGATAATATTTTAGATGATCAGATAATCTCTACTAGAGATGGTGGTATGCATAAGTATTTGGTAAGGTGGAAAAATAAGCCGAAGTCGGATGATACTTGCAGTGATCGTAAGGGGCTCCCGCAACTGGATCCAGATCTTTTGGAGCACCATGGCAGGATCACTGGTTTTGACTCGACTGGGTCGAGCTCTCTCCCATCCGGAGAGAATGATGAGGACATCTTTCCTGTTTAGTTTATTTCAGTACCTTTTTTATTTCTGGCAATTATAACCATATGTAATCTTTTTGTAATTTTTAGATTTTGAGAAATTTTGGAGATGTGTTTCAAGATGTAATTGAGCCTATTTAAAGGCCTTGGGATTAATGAGAAAACATGCCATTATTGATCAAAAAAATCTGTGTTGAGTTTTGCTCTTCATTTTCTCTCCTTTGTGTGATACAATTGAGATCAAATTAGGGTTTGTGATAAATCCTAATCCAATTTTAGAATTAGTAATTAATTCTAAAATTTATCCCCAATTAAAAAAATCCCCAATACAAATCATAACCCCTAATCCAAACCTAATCCCCTAATCAAACCCTAATCCCCTTTCCCATACCCGCCGCCTCCTTCTTCCTTCTTCGTTTTTCCGAAACCCCCCAAAATCCCCAAACCCAATCGTCGCCAGGTTCCCCTCCCCGCTGCCCCTTTTCCTCTCCCCCCGTCAACCCCAACGCACCCGTCGCCCCCAAATCCCATACCGTCACATTCGTCGCCCTAGCCCCGTCTCCACCTCACCGGCCGCCCACCCTCACCACAACTCCGTCAGCCCTTCATCTTCTCCGTCTTCCCCCAACCACAACCCCTCTACCCTAAACCCTAATCTACTCAGATTCTCCATCAGCCTCGACGCCAGCCGCCGGCACCTCCACCGCCGCACCTCGCCGACAACTCCACGCCGGCGCCGTCACTCGTCGGCCAGCCTTGCTGTTGTTGCTGCCGCCCTTCTATTGTTGCTGCGTTGCTGTACTGTCCACTTCGAGATCTATGCTGGTTGTCTACATTCGGTATACTCTTTCCATTCTTAATATTTGTGTTTTACTGCCCTATTATCTAGCATATTATCTAATTTTCCCGTCGACCACAAAATACTGAGATTGAGTGATCCACATTCTAGAATAGAGTACAAATCGATATTAGACTTATTACTTGCTAACATATAGGAACTTAATTATTGATTGAGGTTGAATTATTAATTGGGACTGTTACATTTGATTCAATTCTTGAAAACCCATCAAACCTGTTAACTGTTAAAAATTTCTAACTTAGATCCGCACTTTCGTGTTGGTAAAATTAACCCATTAAAATTCTTGGAAAATTCTCTATTTTAGGGTTGGTTTTACATCAACTCGGTAGTATTGGTCTTCAAATTTTGGTAACAGTTTTAGTATTCTTGTAAATATCGGGTGTATTGACTTGGTGTTTCAAATTTTTTCATACTGGCTACTCATACTGTAAAAAAAACGAACATTTTTTTTATAAAATAGTTAACATTAACTAAATTTTGAAGGACTCGATGCATAATTCCGTCAAATTATAAGAATATACATACTATTTTGTTCTTATATAATTTCTGCATACAATTTGTATATGATTTTATTCAGTCTTTATTTTCATTATTTTTCATGGTCATACTCTGTTATGCTTCAAAAGGTCTACCAGCACAGGAATGACGCTTCCCTTCATTCAGCTGTTACATTGCTCATGATTTCTGTCAAGGTAAATTTTACACCTGTCATTGTTGTTAATTATCTCTACAAATGGTAGTATGTTTATGAAGCCAATTACTATTAACTGTTACCGGGTTTTCCTATGATTATCAAAAGAAGAGGAATTTTTTACATGTCACTCTTTGATTAGAAGTATTTACGTATCCTTTCCTCATCATTGTTCTTCTAGATCCCACCTTGAAATATTTTAAGTGTTCTCTAAGACCCCCAGCTCCGCTGTTACAGAGAATGAGGATGGTATATTCTCCTAAAAGCTCTTAAGTGATCCTTATTTTTGTAAGATTTGAATACACCTATTCTTGTCTTCCTCAAAAACTGTCTAGACCTTAAACCCTTTTGATGTTACTCCAATTCTCAGTGTTGATCCTAAAATTTTCTTAATTATGAATGTTTGGGTTAGATTTAGGGTTTGGGTTATGAGTTAGGATTCAAGTTAGGTTACGCGCAGGCTAAGGTTAAGCTTAAGGTTAGGATTTTGGATTTTGGCAATTTTCTTCTTCAAAGTGCACTATATTTCCACCTTAATTTGCCATTACCTCCTTTGAGATTCCTCTCCCTCACAATTACCCTCATTTTCACCCTCACTATATGGATTTCTAGTTATAGGGTTTTGGCTGTTTCCAAGAAGATAGAAAGAAGATGGAATCATATCTGTTGGAAAGGGGACTTTGAAATATCCATATCTGAACACAGATAACATGGCATATTATGTAAAATCATCTGATTCTAGAAGATGATATGTAAAAGTAACCCCAAAAGAGAAATATTAACCAAAAAATATTTTTTGCATTGGTTGCATATATGCTGTGTTTTGTCTGCAGCACTATCTTTTTCTTGGTGAGTCCTTTAACTAGGGTCATCATCAAATATGCCATCTACTCTACACTTATTCTGAATCATCTAATTCATCTATTGTGCTAGCCTTATCTGATATTGTTTCTTATATAGAATGCTTGTACAAATGGATGGTTCGGCAATGGAGAAAGTGATGAGCTTCTGAAAATGGCAAACGAGGTTTTTCTGTTAATATCTCAGTAGAAATCTGTATTATTATGTCTTGATTTCTAGCCTGGTATGTGAAGTCAGGTGCCATATATCTGACTACATGTTGTTTCTTTTTCCATCATGTAGCTACTTTGCAGCTTTTGTATTAGTAGGAGCATTACCACTGAAGTAAGCAATGTCTTGACGACCATTTTAAAGATTATTCCTAGGTAAACATTCTTGTTTTGTTGGTTCTGCTCATCATTTGTGTAATATAATATACATGTGTATGTGTGTTGAACTTGCCATCTACTGATAACAATCTTTAGATACACTCTATTTTTTCTTCTAGTGAGTTTACTTCTGGAGGTGGCAGTGGCCGTGCCCAGACCCATATACTTCGAGTCAAAATCCATATAGTTTGATGAGTCAACCCCTGTTGTTAACTGGGCCTATAAAGTTGGTTATAAAATTGGGCCCAAGTCTGGATCCGAATTTGAGAAAGAAAATGGATTCAGGTCTAACTTTGTCTATATTCATGCACTTTTAAATGTATGTATAGTGCCATATCTGAAACAAAAAGAATAGTAGTTTAGTAATATTGATGAGTTACTAGAAGTCACCACAACAAAATTATTTTGTAATATTCAACTCAATTTTTTTTTTCCACCTCATTGTCTTAAATATCCTCTTACATGTCAGTTCTGAAGGGTCTTTATCACTGATATACCATTTATGTCGTTGTCGAAAAATTTCTCCAGCATGTCGGTTGACAGATCCCCTACATGTCTCCTACACGTCTCTCGACATGTTTAATTTGGAATTATAAAAGTTCCCAACATTTGGTTATAACAATTTAGGCTTTTTGATAGTTATTTCCTGTTTCCACCCAATAACCTATTAGATATTTACACTATAAATCCTCTTGGCCGAGAAATTGGGCTGAGATTGATCCCACTTTCAACCAAACTGAAGCAGTCATAGTCTTGGTTCCATTTTCTGTTATGTTATTTTCCTTCAATTTTGTCTGTGATTGTTCCTGTCTTTCTATGTATCTTACAATGACAATGAAAGAGAGAGAGAACAGATACTGATAAAAGAGTTTCGTTCTCTCTATATCTTTCTCATTCTATATTGTTTAGGTCTATACTTCTTTATATGAAATATTTATTAATTGGCTAAGTAATTATGTTATCAACTTGTTACGTTATTAATGAGTACATCAGTCCGAGACGATTTGGGCACTTCTGTCAGCGCAGGCATCCTCTAGGATGGCTATTCCAACAACATAGTTATCTTTATTTCAACAATTTTTATTTGTTTGGGCATTTTAGCCATATATAGTAGTTTTGCAATTTGCACTCTTT
The DNA here is from genome assembly GCA_017893485.1 of Hemerocallis citrina. Taxonomy (NCBI): domain Eukaryota; kingdom Viridiplantae; phylum Streptophyta; class Magnoliopsida; order Asparagales; family Asphodelaceae; genus Hemerocallis; species Hemerocallis citrina. The sequence goes on along the minus strand of CM030366.1, from coordinate 155,977,695 downwards.
ATTTTTTTGTATTAGAATATTTTGGAGATTTGTATTGAGATTTTGTTTTGTGCCTATATATAGGCCTGGAGATTAATGAGAAGGTATGCTATTATTGATTAAAATTTTTATTGTGTGTTGAGTTATTGCTCTGCATTCTTTTCTTGTGTGTGGGATAGTATAAGAAATTATTAGGCTTTGTGAAAAACTCTAGTTTATACCCCTTCCCCTTCCAAATACATCCCATACACCAACACCCTCTCTCCCTCTCCCTTTTCAACCGAAATCCATCCTCCCCCTTTCTTCTTGAAACCCATTAGCCCACTCCCTTCACATCCGCAGGTCAAGTCGCGCCTCCACTGCCGCCACCGCAGCCCCGTCAAATACCCCGACCCCCACCTTGCCGTCGTCTCTCACCACCAACGCCAAAAAAGCCCCATCGAACACCCCGACCCCTACCTTGCTGCCTTCTCTCTCCACCCGATCCCTCACATCCGCCTCATCCCAAAACCCACTACAAACCCCCTCAAATCGTAAGTCCCAATTCTCAAATCCAATCACATCCGAAACCATAATTCCCCAAATCCACTTCAAATCTGAAACCCTAATCCCCAAATCCAATTCAAATCCTAAACCCTAATTCCCAAATCTCCAATTCAAATCCTTACCCTAATCTTCATATCAAGAGAATGAACTGCGGAGGAGTACAACGCTATTGACTATGACGATTGACATCTTCTTCCTCTTCATCTGTGCCGACTTGTTCATCGAACCTGGTAACTTCTTTCCACTTCTCATATATTTGTGATACTGCTTTATCATCTCTAGATTATTATCTGAATTATCTGTCGCCCACAAATATTAAGTGTGTGTGCTTCCACTTGCTAATTAGAGTACGAATCTTTATTGCATATTGTACATACTAAGAACGATTAAGTATAATTGTCGATTGTTAGGCGTGAATCTTTAATTGGGCTTGTTAAACTTATTTCAATTCTTGAAAATCCATCAAACCAATTAGTAATTTTAATTTCTAACTTAATCGGCATTACATGTTGGTAAACTTAATCTTTTAATATTCTTGGAAATTCTTGGTCTAGGGTTAAGTTTACATCAGTTATACGTCTTTGTTTATATATATAGTAGTTGTGAATTTGTGAATAATTTATACTTTAGATGTAGTTTGGCTTCAGTGTCTCTGGTTTGCATGTAATTTTATGGATGTGTATGTTGGGTTATTAATGGTGTTAATACTGTTAGCTGATTAAGTAGACTTACTAGTGATATAATCATCTGTATTTCCTTGCATCATTATATCAACTTAATATCTTTTACATTTTATTTGGTCTGTGGTTCCTATTTCAAGCAATTCTCTTTTTTTGTGTAAGCCTTGGTTGATTGACCTACTAATCATATCCCTCCGAATCATATCTAGCACCTTTTTCTTTTCCCTTTAACGGTTCCGGCTAAAAAAGGCATTTCTTTGTAATCTATGTTTGAGAAATATCTTTGAGTGCCTTTTGATGTATCTTTTTTTAAGCTGACCCCAACTAGTTGGGAAAAATGCTTTGTTGTTGTTGTTGTTATTATTGATGTATCTTTTTTCGCAGTGGTCTTATGCTGTCTTACATTTACTTAATGTCATCATCCCTAGTATGTTCAACAGTTATAATTTTTGCATTTTCTCTTCAAATAAAATTATAATCAGTTGTTATCTTGATAAACTTAAACTTGGCTCTGTCTGGTTGGCCTCTTGAACACTATTTCTTCGTGGTACTTTATCCCGTTCATTCATCTTACCTGAACTATTTTGGATTTTAAAAAATAATTTTCTTACCTATCTTATTTAAAAGGAAAATGCGGGAGAACTGCTTGAGGTGGGTCTGACACATACAACCCAGTTAGGAAAATTGATAGGATGGTAGGTAGGACAGCTAAAAGGACTAGGGATATAACCAATTGAACTTGGGGTGAAGCTATTAATAGGGATTTGGAAGAATGTAATCTGATGAAGGAGCTGACCCCTGGTAGAATTGAGTGGAGGAGAAGTATTCATGTAATCGACCTCAATATTTTGAATAACGGCTTTGTTGTTATTATATCTTATTTAAGAGGATCTTGTTGAACCAATCTCTAAAGAGGCTTGATGCAGGAAGTTTCATATCAGACTACCTATAAATCTAATTCAACTGAAAATAATCTGACATTCAACAGGTATTAGAGTTCTGCAAAAATATTTGCCAGTTTAGGGAATAGTAGGAAGTACAATTTTGTCAATTAATATAAGGGAAAATTTTCTTCCCTAGCAATGAACTCTCTGTTTTACTTGTCTATTTTGAACTTGACAATCTATATTACATAAACTTTTCGAACATTTGCCACTAATTCACTTCACCTTTCCAAAATGGTTGCCTCATTTTATTTATTCTTTTAATTTCGTAGCATTGATAAGATGAACTTATTAATTCTCGGTGTAGCGCCCCAAATTCCGAATACTGGGAATTCGAGACACAACCAGGATCTTTCCTTCAAACGAGTACACAACACAGAAATATCACAGAAAATTTAGAACTTTTATGCACTAATTTTACAATAAATTACCTAGTGATGAATTACATCAATACTTACATCAATAATCTCTTGAATGTTCCACGCAGCTGGAGTCATCAGCCCCATCGATCAGCAATCATGCAACTGACAACTGTGGGCACGTCAGTTAAATATAACTGACACAATGTGGATGAGACCAGCGATCTCCAATCTTAGCAAACAGTATTTATTGCAAAAAGAAAAAACGTGAAGTCAAGCCACAAGTGTCAGTGTATGCTATGCACACCATGCTCCTACCCTAATGCAATTCATTTGGAAACGTATGCATCCCGTACTACATACTTTCCCAAATGTAACTTCAATGGAAATGTATGCAGTCCATACTACATACTTTCCAAAGAGTAAATAGTCTCCCGATCACAGGGTTCAGTCCCTTGCTATGCATCTTACTCTTGTACTCTTTCCTGCTCCTCACTTGAATCTAGTGACTGGTAGAGTTGCAGTGCTGCGGTCTATTCCGCCTTTGCAGACGTCTGGTGGTCTTTCTCTACTCCGTCAGGATCAGTGGTCTTTCTCCACCCCGTCCGCCTCGGCAGATGTCTAGTGGTCTTTCTCCACTCCGTCAGGATCAGTGGTCTTTCTCCACCCTGCCAGGATCAGTGGTCTTTCTCCACTCCTGCTAGGCCGTTCATACGGCTCTGTCGGAATCAGTGGTCTTTCTCCACTCCCGCCAGAATCAGTGGTCTTTCTTCACTCCCGCCAGATCGTTCATACGGCTCTGTCGGAACCAGTGGTCTTTCTCCACTCCGCTAGGATCAGTGGTCTTTGTCCACTCCTATCCTTACCAAGTTATCATGATCATATGACGAATCAGCAGGGCTCGTACCTGCTTTGCCAAGTTCGGACAGCTAAGAACATAGATGGAAGCTTTAGGGACCATCTCCTAAGCTCTGACAGGATCTGCGACCCATGTTTGCGTCTCGTTCTCATCACTAATTTTCAGAATTTATAGTTGAGATGTTGCTGCACGTGTCTCAGACAAGATCACATCGCACACGTCCTAGACGAGACTACGCCGCATGTCTCAGACGAGACCACGCTGCACGTGTCCCTTTTGCCAGGATGAGTACACGCCTGTAACTTGTGTCTGTCCTCAAAATCACGAGACATGACCTAGAGCTAACATACCCTATACTCAACATAATTAGGATTTCTGGGTCGCCTTCGCAGGCCCAACACTGGCCCAACTTGGCCCACATCCGGCTTATATAGCCATGTGCCTACACCCAGGTACATTACCATGGTCAATTTGTAGGCCACAATACTTAGCGACTTCAATTAGGTTGAGTTCCGCAACCTACTAAGTCCTCACACTTCCATACTTTCATCAAGTTACACATCCGTCATTTAACAAGATAAGTCATTAATGGTTAAGCTACTAACAAGAATTAATCTACTACTCTCCACCATCATAACATGGTCAACTATCCAAATTTCTAACTTGATCAATTACTACACATTCAAGTATACTCTAACAAGATCAACTTTCTTCTTGATTAATAAAACATGAACTTTAATATAAACTCCACTTCCATCAAGCTACTGACAATTACTATGAAACTACTAACAAGGATTATTAATAGCTTACTAACTTGAACTACATTACTAACATGAACAATTAATTTACCAATTAGCTTACTAACCACTTACTAAGATTAATTTATAACTCTTCAAGCTACTAACTCAACTTCAAGCTTCATTCATGATCAACTTATAATTCTTCCAATACTAACATGAGTCAAGCCTACATTTGAGTTTATTAACATAATCAATGTTCACACTCCAACTTTCTAACTTACTAACATAATCAATTTTTACTCATTAACATAACATTTGTGACATTTTTAATTTACTAACTTACTCACATAATCACTAATGTGAATAATGTGAATATAACAAGAATATTAACATGATCGTTTACTACACAATCTACTACAAAAAAATTACCATAAGGAACCTAACCTCACATTAGGGCTTACTAACAATATTCTAACATGATCAAGTCTAAATCTTAACTTACTAATATGAACTAGCTTACTACATGGATAATTAGATAACAATTAGTTTACTAACATGATCTCTACTTACTAACATGACTAAAGCTTACTAATATGAGTAAGAGCTTACTAACATAAAGCTAAACTTACTAACATGAACAATCTACTACAGAAAATCATCATAAAAATCACAACTTTACATTCTACCATCAACAATCAAGCTACTACTCTAAAGACATGATTTTTATTTCATAATGAAGCATAAAAATTCGATCTTTACCCTTCTACTACCATTCTTATGCATAAAAATGTAATCTTTATAATTAAGAGATGAAGAACACCGACCTTCTCTTGTAAGTTGAACACTTCACTTTAATTCCTAGCTTCTTTCTTCAATTTAGAACCTTGAGCATACTAGTATGGTGGCTGAAATCTAGCTAGGCTAGGTTGAAAATGAGTAGAAGTTTGTAGGAGAATTTATTTGGAGATCAAAACTTGAAGTAGGAGAATTTCGGAGTAGAAGAAATTAGGGTTTTTGGAATGGAGAGTAGTATAGAAAATATTTAGGAAAATTGTTTGGAAATTGGATTAGAAGAAAAATGAACTATAGGAAGAAGAAAAAAAAATGATGAAATGGAGTATGGGGGTTTTGGTGGAGAAATGGCCCTCCAATGCTTGGAGGGTTAGGGTTGGGGTTAGGTAGGGTTAGGTTAGATGTGTGGGTGAGAATGGGGAGATGTGGAAGATTCTAATCCATATGCTTAATCCATATGCATGTATGTATGTATGATAACATATGCAAATACTTGTAATATATATGCAAATACAATTTCTAAACATAAAGATAGACATATAATCATTAACAAATACAATGTACAATACAATTTATAACATGTAATATGTTATCTTAATATAATGTACAATACAATATACAATACAATATAATTTATATTAATATATTTTTATAAAATAACTATAATTATTTTGGGGATCTTACACTCGGTGTTGCTACTTTAAACTTTTTATTCATCATCCATTTATTTTACAGAATATATACATGCTCTAGAGATTTTTATAAGCTAAACATTTGATGTACATTTTGTTCACGGTTTTTTGTGTGTTGTTAGAGTGGATTTTGTCTTTTTTTCTTCTTAACTGGTACTTATCTCATTTTATTTGTAGGTATTATCCACAATTGAAGTTACGAGATGTACTGGTGTCTTTTGAAGCAAAGGTTGGTGATATTGCCTTCTTCAGTTCTTAATGGTTGATATTCTACACCAATAGCAAGTTGTCAATTAATATGGTGTATAAATTTTCACTAATGCTGCTACAACAAATAGTATTTTTCATTGGAGATCTTTGTAATTAAGAATTCGTAATATATGTCAGGGAAATTTATTTTGGATGCAATATACAGTTTTTCTTTGAAATTATTTTAATTTTTTAATTTTTTGAGTAAAAGTAGCGGAGAATTGCCATTTTTTTCAATTAAATCAAAACTGTACTTCCTGAAAGGTGATACAAGCCATAAGTAACTAAAAAACTAGTTTCAATGAATTAAACTAGTTGATGCATAAGCTTGTAACATATTTATTTTTTCTCCAAAGTAAGTTTTTTCATGTCAGTTTTTCTTCCTGCAAGCTTTTTTAAAAATTCATTTCTCCTTATAGATAGACAATCACTATGCAAATTGAACTCCCTTATCAAGATATTGATAGGACACCAGGCAGATGCATGTTTCCAGTTATATTCCTACCAAATAGAAACATAAATGTTGATGAAATTAGAATTTAAATTTATCACCTTCATGTGCAAGTTTTAAATTTCAGATACAATTTAATGATTCAAATCAAAGTTTTCACGTTTCCCATAGACCTCCGTGGAATCTCCATGAGGTTGATTATTATCACAATATCACATACCAACTAAGGTTTTGACACTCGGGATCGGGAACGGGATTGGGTTTTTCCAAATATTTGGATCGGGATCGGTATCAGCGGATTGGTAGTATCAGAAAGATGTATCAGATTTTTTGGGTCGGCCATTTATAATTATCTAATATGTTTTTATAATTAAATTATTTTAAAAAAATGAATTGATGAATTTTAATATCTTCAATTAGAGACTTGAATATTTTAATTGGTTTAAGAGAATTGTTAAAGTAGAATAAAATTAGAACGATAGAAATAGGTAGATCAAATAATACAAATTTTATCTACATACAAGGAAAATACATAAGTTGGACATGAAATGATGCTGATTACACAGTTACATCTTCATTGTTTGGATAAGAGGATTCACATGAACAGAAAATTTGAATATTGAATTTTTTTAATCATAGGATTGGTGGTTTTGGGTTGGGATCGGGCCAAGCCATCCGATCCAATTGCCAACTCGGACGGCCTCCGAGTTATCTTGCCGATCCGGAGATTTAGGGGTTGTAATGGAACGGGCCCTTGAAAAACAATCTGGATTGGCCGATCTTCAAAACATGATACCAACGTCCCTGGATGTTCCTGATAACCATGCTTTCATGTTACAAGTATACACTTCCTGCAATTGTTGAAAGTACACTATATCAGAATCTCACATCATTGTTATAGAGAATAGTCCTACGTCCTTTGCAACATCTAAAGATCATCTTGTTTGATACCTCTTTGGGGCATGTTAAAATAGTTTACTTCTTTCACCTATTTCGGAGATCGATGATTTAATTCATTTTCTTTTCTGTTTTGCAGTCTGGGTATGATATTTTGGTATCAGACTTTCAAATTAAGAAGTGCAGAGCTCCAGAAGAGACGATAGTAAGTTCTAGAGAATTTAATTTTTTCTGAAACAATTGTAAAAATCAATTTGACGACGTCTTATTTGAAATCTGTTTCTACAGTTACAAATCAAACTGAGTGTTCTATTTTGGTAATGACTTACTACTAAATGAAGCCTGCCTTAAAAATTAGTATTGTGTATCTGTCTAGTTAGTGTAAATTTAACTTAGCTCACCTCGCTATGCTGTTCATGCATTTTTGCACTTATATAGCAGCCCCTGCTGGCGGAGTTTGGTTGAAGCGGTTGTTGTCATTTTTAATAAATCTTATCAAATTATTTCTGGACAATCTTTTGAAGGCCTTTAAAATTTTTTTTAAAAAATTACCCTTTTGCCCCCATCAGATGGTGGGTGGGTTGTGGTGGTGGTGGTGGGGGGGGGGGAGTAGGATAAAAACTGTTGTGATCCATACCGTTTCCTAGTCTGTCCTTGTTAAGTTCCTGTGGGATGAACTGTCTGTATACAAAGTGCAAGGTGACTTAGTATACAGAACTAGTCTTCTAGATTAAGTGGAGACTCAGGCTTTGTTAATGTTAGGGGATCATGAGTTACACGTATGTCGCATTTGGTTAAACAAATAGGTCTGTTACATCTTTGAAATTTGTTTATAATTACCCTGTTCCTCCCCAAATCTAGTTTACTGTCAATTTTAGGTATGTAATATCCCTTCTGATTCTAGTAGCAAACTGGTATATTATTGCTGAAATCCATCTTGATTTATCTCAACCAGATCCTCTTGTTGTTAATCTGTTAAACCTTATCCAACTCTATTTTATTGTAAATTTATTATGGTTAGTTCTGTAGGGTTGAAAAAGTAGCTACTCCTCGTTCAATGCTAAGCAACGATCACAGTTTGCATTGCATTTCAATATTATGTATGATTCATTGTCATTTTTCATGCAGCGGTTGTTTGTAGCTCAAACCGATAATCTGGAGAGAGCATCATGCCTAATAAGCCCTCCACAAGTAAGGTACAGATCAACTGTTTTTTTGTACTAGTTACTAAGTATGTCTCTGCAGAAAATAATTTTGTTTACCTTCTTTTTGTAGTTTCTTGGTGAATGGTATGGGAGTTCTAGGAAGGACTAATGTTTCCAAGGTTGTGTTATCTGTATCTTGGCTATTTGCTTTTTTGCTTCCCTGATTTTTTTTTTCTATGTATTTTGGGTGGTGAAGCTGATTTAGGTTTTTTGGTCTATCAGGAAACTGGACCTCAATATCCAACTGATATTACTAAAATGCTCAGACTTGGAACAAATATTATTCAGGCAGCTGGGCATTTTAGCGGTACTCGTGTGTGTGTGATTGGAATCTGTGTTTGAATATGTGACTGATGGCTGATTTGTATTTATTTTTTAATTATAGGTGATTATATTATAGCAGTAGCCTATGTGGGCATGGTTTCTTCTACTAAAGAGGAGCTCAAAGATTATGTAGAGCTGAATAATGAAGCATTGACTCTAGGTAGGCTGATCTTGGTTACTATTTGCACTTCGGTTTCATAATTAATTTTCCGCACCTTTAAGTTTTGATATCTGTACAATTGTTATTGTTCTGATTATTTATTTCTGTGCTAGGCTTTCTTAGAGGATATGGCTTGCTTCTTTTACCTTTTGAAAATTATACTGATATTTAAATTCTTTTGGTGTCATTTTATTGTTTCTGGAGAAGTATTAAAAGAGGTGTCCATCTCTAGTATACTCTTTCCTGTAATTTATGACAAAGTGGACTTACTAGAATAGGTTGTTTACTTCTGTTCAGTGTTACCGGGTTCTCCCAACCCGCTTCTCAACCATGACCCGGATCTCGCGACCCAATCAATGGTGGGTTCTCGATATGGATTTCCTAAACAAGCAATTTGCTTTTGATTTTTTCAGTATCTTCAAAATACAACATCAACAACAATAAAATATTTTTCCCAACTAGTTGGGGTCGGCTACATGAATCCTGATTTTCCATTCTGCTTTGTTTAGCGCAATATCTTATGTAAGACCACAAACTATCATATCCTTTCTCACTGTTTCCACCCAAGGTTTAGATCTTTCCCTATCCCTAACCCTACCCTCAATACTTATCAAATCACTATTTCTAACGGGGACAGTAATAGGTTTACGTGTGACATGTTCGAACCACATGAGGCGATTCTCTCTTAATTTTTCTCGGATATGAGCTACCTTTACAATGTCAAGTATATGCTCGCGTCTAATTCTATCATTCTTGATTTTACCATACATCCATCTTAGCTTCCTCATTTCCACTGCACTCATTTTTGGGTCCTGTTGTTTCTTTGTTGCCAACACTCTATTTTATACATCATTGCTGGTCTAAGAGTCGTCCTATAAATTTTTTTCTTCAACTTCAAAGGTATACGTTTGTCACATAAAATACCATCAGCGCTTCTCCATTTAAGCCACTCTGCTTGGATCCTATGTATAACATCTTTACAGATTTCCCCATCTCTTTAATCGAGCCTAAATATTGAAAACAATCTCTCTTAGGTATCTCATGACCATCAAGCTTCACTACTTCCTAGTCAAGAGATACCTAAGAGAGACTGTTTAAGTATCTTCAAAATGAACATCTTTATTCTTTAACCCATAGATTGTCTTCAAGCTCTCCTCAATTAGTCATGGAGTTTAATTAGATGAAACTCCTTTATTTAGCAATGCACGTAACTAATGGTTTTTATATATTAATTTTCTCCCGCGTTCATTTGTAAATGAACGCTCGCACATATGTATATATTACATATATGTTACTCAAACGAGAGTCCCAACTCATCCTACTCCCTTCGTACCACGTATAGATCAAGAGGTAACATGCTGCGATCCCATACCCGTACTACAAACCAAAACGTACTGCGAAAATATTTGAAAATGAAAATTCTTGGGCTATGTTGTGTCAAATTGTAGAATAATAGACATGGTAGTTATATAGATTTTATGTTCCTGATAAGGGAACAAAAATATGTCATCTAACCATTGTTATCAGCTAATTCCAATCTTGCTTCTACTTCTGTTATATTAGAGTTCTTATTGAAATTTGAAGGTAAACTGAAGATCTACTCTGATGATGTGGTCTTTTATTTGATGCTAGATCCTGAGATTGTTGAGGTGTCATCAAGAATATCACTGAATTGCCCAATAAGGTAAGGAGATAGTTTTGCAAAAGTTATGTTTACATTTCCTTCATTTCAGATATTTCCATTCTGATTAGCTTTATCATTGTGAAAGTCCCTGCCACTAAGCTAAAATTTCGAAGTTATAGAAGAGTTGAAAGAAATTCCACTTGTATTCTAACACGCCCCCTCAGGTCGAGAACCCATTTTTTTTATGGGCCAAAGAAATGAGATAAATGTCAAACAAATTCTGGGCCGAGACCTGAACTATACGCAATGGTATTTTTTTTAAAAAATCTGCATTTAAATTGTATAGGCAGTGGGATTCGAACCTGAGTTGCTCTGATACTATGTGAAAATCTCTACCACTAAGCTAAAGCTTCGAAGTTATAGAAGGGTTGAGGAAAATTGCACTTGTATTCTAACACGCCCCTTCAGGTCGAAAGCCCATTTTTTTTATGGGCCAAAGAAATGAGATAAATGCCAAACAAATTCTGGGCCGAGACCTGAACTATACGCAATGGTATTTTTTAAAAAAAATCTGCATTTAAATTGTATAGGCAGTGGGATTCGAACCTAAGTTGCTCTGATACCATGTGAAAATCTCTGCCACTAAGCTAAAGCTTCGAAGTTGTAGAAGGGTTGAGGAAAATTGCACTTGTATTCTAACAATCATCAATGATACTGAATTGTGTTGGGGCATTTAGTGAAATGTGAACACCAATAAGATTAGTCATGTTGTTATGTTTATTGATGTTTTTGAAAGTTACTATCTTTCATAGCAGATTTTTTGACGTGGTCCACTGTTAGTCAAGCACTTGAAGCAAGTAATATTTTTTAATCCTTCTGTTCTGTCTGTGCTAGATTCATCTTAGCATGGAGGTAAGGCATATCTAGACTTCGATCTGTTCTCTATTAAGATGAAGTTTTAGTACTTTCCCTAGTGTCCTTCCGGAAGTGCTTATTACCTTCCATTTGACACTGCATAAGATGAAGGTCCCGTACCATTTCAATTTACACTTTGTCCTCGTATGTTTTAGGTATGTAAAGAAAATCAATGGTCAGAATCACAATTTTGAAAGGCTAATTATGACTGGTGTGTAAATCTTTACATTACACCATGTGCCTCATTATATGAATTTATTCAAGGATATGGGCTACGAGCAACCAGTGTAGGAATTAGGACTTAGATTTTAGTGAATATATATATATATTTTTTTGTTAGACCTGCACATTTTGCATTAGCTGATGAGCTTTCATCCGTCGATCCTGAATTAGAAGAAATTCATGCTGTAACTTTGGTTTAAAATGTTCTATTTTTTTTAAATTTTTTTCCCCTTAAACAGCTTTAGACGCATTAAAACACCTGTTAAAGGGCATCTTTGCAAGCACCATCAGGTCAGAATCCCGCTCAACATGGGAAATTTTTTTTCCTTGCTGATATTTTTCGTTCAGTGTTCCATATTATTAATTTCATGTTTGACTTTGTAGTGTTTTGATTATGACAACTTTATGGATATGAATTCACGAATGCCAACGTGGTGTTGTCCCTGCTGTAACCAGCCTATTAGTTTTATTGACCTGTGTATTGATCGAAATATGGTCAAGGTAAGTACAATCCTAATGCATTGAACACCAGGGATTTTCATAAGCACAATGAAGCTTAACCCTTGTTCTCCATTTTTTCCTAGATACTGGCAGATGTGGCTGTGGATATCACTGATGTTCTAGTTAGTGCTGGTGGATCATGGAAAGTAATTTGTCAACCTGACGGAAATGCAGATCATCTTAATGATGGGGAGCCAATAGAACAGATAGACTGTAAAGTAGGTGATGCTACAAAAAATTTTGTGGAGCTGATTATGGTTGAAGATGACAGGGTTTGTAGAAATATCTCTGACATTGAGGACAGGAAACCTTTCAAGGAATTACAATCATTCCATGTTTCGTCAATCCCCACTCCAGTGTCCTATTCTCATAGTGTTGGTACTTTGGAATCTCTTGTCCCTACGAATATCCTAAATCCTGTTATCAGTGACACTACTGCCAATGTATCTATAAACCAACAAGCTCCCACTTTCCAAAATATGGAAATGCAACCTCCACAATCTGGAAGTTCCATTACGAGCTGCCGGCCAGAGTGGAGACCAGTACCTAGACAAGTAAGCAGAGTTCCTCTAGGTATTCAGGCACTTCCTTTGAGGTTTCGATCTCCGAATTCATGGACACAGACACAAACTCATATACACAATTCCAATTTCAATATCCCCAGGGGTTCGTCATCCATCTATACTGAAAGACTGCCTTCTTCAACTTCTACCCTAAATGGGTTTGATAGTAATCAAATCACTTCAGGTTCAAATCTCGATGGGAATACCCTTGCATCTCATCAAACAGTTTCTTCTATGATAGCTATCCCTGGCTGTGATGTCGATGTGCAGCAGGTTTCAAGCACTGCAGATTTAGTGGGTCCACCTGAGCAGCTTCATTCGATAATTCAGGTTCTACTTATTCCTAATTATGGAACATTCTCTTATCGTAGGCTATTTTCTTGTTATGGAGTATGATTATCCTAATGTTTAGCTGAAACTCAGTGTCAGATCTGTTTAGGTCATAACATTTTGCATTGGATTCTGTAATTAGTTCTGGTTCATTAATCTAGTTTCTTTGCAACGATTTATTGATGTTGATTTCTGTTGGATTATCTGATGTCTAATTAGATTTGAGGAATTTTGCCGCTTCCATGTGATTTTTTTTTTTTTTTGGGAAACCTGAAGATGGCCATAATAGCTATTCAGTTTCATTAATGATAGATAACGCAACAAGAGTTCAAGTAGCAAAGAATGTGATTATTCCATATGGTTAATGTTCACACTCAAAATTGATATGTATAATTTTATTGAGTCATTTGATTGGGGTAAACTCCAACAATATGTTCTCATTGAAGATCAGCATGATCAAAATGCAAATTCTGATTTACTTATATTATTCTTATTTTTTGCATTCTTCCAATATACTATTCGCTGGAGAAATGTTTCATTGAACTTTTCTCCTAACTTGTTGCCATTTAGCCCAAATTCTAACTAATCTCTTTCACTTCATAACAAAAGTCTAAACCATGTTTTTTTTCCCAAGCGTCGTATTTTTGGAAATGTTACGATTGAGGTGCTCCACTTGTTTGTTGACCATTTTTTTAATCCTAAAACTACAAGAATTGCATAGGCATTTTCTGTTGTGTTTACATCGCCTTCTTGTTTCAGTTTTAGTCGGGAATGTGATATAAAAAAGTATACAATAAAGGCATCCTATAGTCATTTGTCTAGGTTGACTAGGTTGATAGTTGTATGTTCAATTTCAGCAGTGCCTGACATTTTTTTCAGTACACTTTTATCTATCAATTGTTTATCTAAAATTCTTTCTTTCCCCCCTACTTTATTTCAATGTCTTTGCAGAACCAAGGTCAAGGTTGCCAGTATTTTCCGACCTCCGTATATCAACAAATGGGCGTACTTCCCACATTAACACAAGAATCCTTAAGATTCCCAAACATACAGCAAGTCAGTGCTGATAGAGTTCCACTGCAATCTCTATCAGACTATCAAACTCCCCTCCATCAGTCTCCTAATGCTATGGGACAATACCAGACCCTCGGTGAGATTATGGCTGTTGAAAGAGCAGCAACCTTGGCAAGGTTGCAACCAGTTCGTCCCATTGCGTCTACAGCAGGAACTTCACCTCCAATCATGGCTGAAAATTCGCGATTCCTGCAACCAGAGCAAAATTGGCAAGCGACAGGAAGGATGAGGGGAAGTGTAACAGGTAGTGAATATGCAGCTGCTGTCAGTCATCTTCTGCCACATCCATCTCAACAAGCGGCATCTGTAACAACTAATACTGGACCGCTTCCTGTGTTGAATTATAATAGTAGCATTTCTCATCTATCCTCAGTTCAACAGTCCAACTGCAACTTAGCAGGCAGTTAGAGAGGAATTTGAGCATAAACTTATTTTTGTGTGGTAGGGTCAATTTTGAGCCTGTCGTTATATATGTGAGAATGAAATAGATGGGTAGATATATAGTGAGAAAGAGTGCTAACCAGCACCCTTCGTGCTTTTTTGGAGAAAAGATTAGTTGCCCTGAACTGCATTGTTGTTTTGTAATGTTTACTAGTTCTAATTTGCTAATTGATCTGGTATATGTATATCTTGGCACTGCCTGCTGCTTTCTAAATTCCAACCCTTCCTTAAAATGTGTTAATTGAAAGCGGTTGTTGTACTGCTGTGGTTTAAGATATATGATCGTTGTGGTAATTGTCTGTTGAGCACCAAAAGGAAAATTGTATGTAGGAATGTATTTTACTCGGTGGTTGCAGCCAAGAGCCTTGCAGGGATTTCCCCCAGTCTTTGCTCACTGAAACACTACTTTGTTCTAACTTTCCCTGTTACTTCAGTGAATTTATTTTATTTTGACTTATTTGTGAAATTTATCTCAACTTGTTATACGAAATTCCATCATTAGCAAGAACTTTATTCAGGTGCATATCACAAGGATTTTTGACCTAACCTGAACCCTTTTGAATAACTGCTTCAAATCGAGTGTTGGGAAATACAGATTGCTGAACTTCAATTAGCACAGGTTTGTTAGCTAATATAAGTGATATAGATATGTCCGGTCTTGATTAAGAGAGTTTAATCAAGGCTAAATTTGAAAAGAAATCTCTTGAACTATCCTCTTTACCTGAAGTACATTTTCAAAAAGTCACATCTAACTTCTCTACTTATATTAGATAATTCCTTTCATCTTTACAAATTGGTTTTGAAAACATCATGCATCTTTCTCATTATTGTCAAAAAACCTTACTCAACTTTAGCAGAAAGTTCACACTGACTGAGTGGATTTTTTGTAACTATATTTGAGTGTGGTTTTCTGTACAAAAAAAAATTTCAGTAAGATTTTCTGCATAAAAGACATAGTTCAAGAGGATTTTTTTAAATTTAGCCTTTAATCAAACATAACCCGATTATATACACAAAAGATTTGTTGATGGGAACAAATTTGCTTTTTATGGATAGAGATTATATACACAAACGATACAGAGGATTTGCATCCCCTCCTATTCTTAAAAATAAATAAGAGGATCGGATGAATTTATTTTCTAGCTGTCCATCTAAATATGTGTGCTTGTAATGATTCACTTAAAAATGTAGAATTTATATTATTATTGAATGGATCTTAGCCAGTTTCATTAAAATAAAAAGGGTTGTTTACAGAATTTTTTGCCGGACTGACCCACTTTTTGAAAACCAGTAACTGCACGTGGGATGCACGCTTTAATTAATGTTTTTAATATAGTAAATAATAAGACTTTTCTTTACTCATTAGATACTTTTTATAAAAGCTAAATATGAAAAAGGATATAAAATTTTGGGCCAGTTTAAAAAAAGGACACTAAGATTTTTTTGTTTAAAAAAAGGACGCAAAGTTTTAAAAAACTCCACTGGGTTAGTTAGGGTTAGGGTTAGGGTTAGGGTTAGGGTTAGTTTGGAGGGGTTTATTTAAATATCTGATTAGTTAAGTGATGTTTTTTTAAATACATATAAAAGATGAATGTGGTTTTTTTAAACACAAATGAAAATGAAAGTGATTTTTTAAAACCCTTACCCTAACCCAACCCTAATCCTAACCCTAACTAACTCTGGAGTTTTTTGAAACTTTGTGTCCTTTTTTTAAACAAAAAAACCTTAGTGTTCTTTTTTAAAACTGGCCCAAAATTTTGTGTCTTTTTTTTTATATTTAGCATTTTATAAATTACTCGTAGTGTTACAAACTTTTATTTTATATGAGTGACATTTTTGTAAATAATTATATTGTAAATAAATTTGAACTTCGACGGTATTATGGTAACTAACAGTTGAGTAAATAAATGGTTAATATAATTCACACTTAAAAATGAATGATTGAGATTAGATGGTTAAAAGGTTATCTACAAATAACAACCCCAACTCTCCCATTATAATATTAGATATAGAGATATTGAGGGATCTGTCCAACTTTTAAAAATATTTAGCAATATGACCCAGTTTTGGATACGTCAGCATAAACCTTTTTTTTGGAAAAACGGCATAAGTTATTTAAATGTCATTGTTTCCAACAGCGACATACATTTCAAAAAAATATTCACGTGTCGCTATTTAGAGTAACGACATCAGTTATCTTGAAAAATTGTATATAAAATGTAATATATAGACATAAAACTTTTTGTATGGTTTTATTTCTGATTAAGAACATGTGCAAAATGCGTATATATAATTATAATATTTTTTTTGCGGCCTCTAAAATGGCCAAAAATTAGGGCTCCAAGACGACCGCCTCTCTCCTCTCTCCTATAGGGCCGGCTCTGTCTTGTTCTAAATTAGTGAAAGTGTTCTTTTTTCCGGTGAAAAGAGAAATCAATTGACCATTTAGGATTAGTCGTCCAATGTATCATATGCATGACGCATCATCACTTGCTCATTTACTAAATGAGCAAGTTGCTCATATCTCTTTTACTATTAATATAAAGATAACACAAAACCCAAAAGAGAATAAGGGGACAAAATCTAAAGAGAATGTGGGGTATAAGTTTGTCACCCTACATCTCAAAACTCTCCACCATCTAAAATAAAAATTCACATAGTTTGATATATATATATATATATATATATATATATATATATATATATATATATATATATATACATCACAAAAATTATATATTCATTATTTTAAATAAATTCGATGGGCTTTAATCATTTATTAATAAAACAATTTGATGTTTTATAGACAGCCTAGAATTAATCATTTTTAGGTCGCATAATTATTTTGTTAAAACTCATTGAATTTATTTAAAATTTTGTACACATAATATTTACGACTAGACCATATTTTGTTTTAAACGGCCGAGATATAAGCTTTGAGGTAATTCTGAAGTTAAGTTAGCAACACAATGGGCCTCCATATTCTCAAACCGTTTGTTATTTGTCAATAATTCGTAGTGCAAATAATATAACTTCTCACTTTTAAATGGAAAGTCCCAATTTTAATTCTCTCCTAAAATATAATTACGAAGAATGTTGAAATCACATTCAAATTCAGCTACACACAAGCACAGACTGTCTTTATAGGGGTGGTAATGTTAGAAAATGGGTGTTTTATACACCATTTACGAACCGATTTTTGAGCAATTTTTCGAGTAAGATCCTCAATGAATTATTGAGAGATCTTGATTGATTTGTGTTCTCCTTTGTGAGTAGATCAAAATCATATATTGGTTTGCTAAAAACGGTTAAGGGGTGAATGAGAAATTGTCTCTCAAAGTGAGACGTTTTCATTCTTAAAATGGGTTAAGGGAACATAGTCCCACATCGGAAAAATCAAAGAAAATAGAAGAGGATATATAGTAACCTCATTTTAAGCATTGTAAGATAGCTAGAATAGAGACTCTCTTTTGCGTGCGCAGGGGGTGCAAATCTCGGACCGGATTATAGGTGACTTGTGTGTGCTCGCACGACCAGCGGACACGAATGTCGAATTTTTCTTTTTGTAATGGCTGAAATGAATGCGACTTGTGTGCGCCCGCACAACCAGCGGACACGAATGCTGGATTTTTCTTTTTGTAACGGCAGAAATGAATACAGAAACGGCTCTGTTTGCTGTTTCAGTGTTGCATTGAATATTTTGCCTACCGTTACATTGAAGGCATTTATTGATGTCTGCTGTTACTGTGCAGGCATTCAATTCAGTGTCTGCCGTTACACTAAAGGCATTCAAAGCCTTGTCTGCCGTTACAATATTAACCCTGGCTGAAATGAATGCCGGAATTTTCTTTTTGTAACGGCTGAAATGAATGCGACTTGTGTGCACCCGCACGACCAGCGGACACGAATGCCGGATTTTTCTTTTTGTAACGGCTGAAATGAATGCAGAAACGGCTCTGTTTGCTGTTTCAGTGTTGTATTGAATGTTTTGCCTGCCGTTACACTGAAGGCATTTATTGATGTCTGCCGTTACAGTGCCGGCATTCAATTCAGTGTCTGCCGTTACACTAAAGGCATTCAAAGCCTTGTCTGCCGTTACAATATTAACCCTGGCTGAAATGAATGCCGGATTTTTCTTTTTGTAACGGCTGAAATGAATGCGACTTGTGTGCGCCCGCACGACCAGCGGACACGAATGCCGGATTTTTCTTTTTGTAACGGCTGAAATGAATGCAGAAACGGCTCTGTTTGCTGTTTCAGTGCTGTATTGAATGTTTTGCCTGCCGTTACACTGAAGGCATTTATTGATGTCTGCCGTTACAGTGCCGGCATTCAATTCAGTGTCTGCCGTTACACTAAAGGCATTCAAAGCCTTGTCTGCCGTTTCAATATTAACCCTGGCTCTATAAATAGAGGCCTCCCCTCTCATTTCTTCCCTGCACAACAAAAAACTTCTTCCTTCCTCCTTTGAGTCCTGTTCGTTTCTTCCCTCCTGCTGTTTTGGTAAGTCGGTGATAGGATTCAGACTTGGGAACTAGTGGATCTTCCACCGGGTAGTAAACCTTTAGGTTCCAAGTGGATCTTCAAGAGAAAATGAAACCTGATGGATCAATTGATAAATACAAGGCAAGACTTGTAATTAAAGGTTATAAACAAAAGGAAGGTCTTGATTACTTTGATACATATTCTCCTGTGACGAGAATAAATTCCATTAGGATGGTACTTGCAGTAGCAGCTCTACGCAATCTTGAAGTACATCAAATGGATGTAAAAACAGCTTTTCTTAATGGAGATTTAGATGAAGAAATCTACATGAAACAACCTGAGGGTTTTTCAGCTTCAGGACATGAAAAGAAAGTGTGTAAACTGATGAAGTCATTATATGTGTCACGCCCCGCTTCTCGGAATACAGGAACACAGGCACGTAACTGAGGCCCAGCGAATGATATAAGTACGCCAACTCATATCATCCATAAGCTGTACCAGTCTTAGCTCAACAATATAAGAAAAAAATATAAATCACAACCACACAGGAAACATGATCACATAAACAAGAATGAAATTTAATAACCAATCTAGAATACAAGGACTTACCAATTAACTCGAGAGACTCCTGCTCCAATGTAGGGGAACCTGCTCATCAATGCCTCCTAGAAATCTCTTTGGTTCACCTGTGCTTGATTATCTAAAAAGAAAGAATAATTTGTCCTTAGAGCAAGTACGGACAGCAAGTAGTGAAAAACAGAGAGTAAGAAAAACAGGGTACAGGAAGAAATGTGAATCAAGATCAAATTTGCAAGGGCAATAATGGATAATAGCAAGGGTCTTTATCAAGTATATATACATGTCAACTAGTTCTATTATCAAGTTGTTTCTCCTATCTAGTGCACGTACTTCTGTGTCCCATGTGTGCCGTACCACAGGTTCGGTGCACGCAAAACAGTGTTCGTTTTAGACTTCGTGGTGGGGTCAACAGAGCGTGTACTCAGCATATCACGACAACAAGATAACAAGATAACAAGTCCACGTCTCCACACGTATTCTCCACCTTCTATATAACAAGTCCATGTAACAAGAGGGCCCTACCGAGTACATTTTCTGAGACTGTCCACTACTAGGTCAACCCTTAGAAACCCCGGCTTGTTTTAGTATTTTATTAAGTCCTTCATGTACATGCGAGTGGTTATAATAATGTCAAGTGAATGGTGATAATGCAACAACATGATATATTACACACTAATAAGCATGAAGTAGTAATTCTAAAACAACAATTCTCTTTATATTAATTTAACTGGTTCCTGATAAAACTGGGTCGAAACCTCAGCACAAGACAGACAAGACAGCATCACATAAATGTTCATCAAGTGGGTAATTATCAAGTTATTGTATCATGCATGTATCATGACTAATGTACAGCAAGTAATGTAAATTTTCCAGTAAACAAGTCAAGTTAATAATCAAGTTCCAGTCTCAAGTTCTCATGTAAACAGCATGTATTTAATCATGGTATGTTTTTCTCATGTATAATTTAATTATTTATATCATATGCATGTCCAGGTTTGGGTTTGAGTCAATGGATAATAAAAGAAGTCAAGAGTACGTCGGGTTAGCTCGTGTAAACCCTCGATACTCTTAACAGACGGGACACAAGGCAGATTAGAATAATTAAGGTGGAACTACTTGCATAGAGATCAATTAATCTTGAACCAGAATAATAAAAATTGTTCAAGTGGACTTGCCTGTTAGTTGACGACGATGAAATTAAATATAGAATAACGGGATCGGTATCCCGGGCAGTAAAATACATGTGAAATATGTGGCAGCCACGCCAAGTCAGCAACAGCAGCTTCACAAAGCAACTCCAAAATAGCAGTCAACTCCTTCAATAGTTCCAAGTCAGCAAAACTCCAAACAGCAACTCCTAAAGCAACCCAAATAGCAACCAATCTCCAAATAGTGACCCAACCACCAACACACCAAATAACAATCCACCCCAACACCAAATACAATAAGATTCTCCTATTCCCAATACAGCAGCAACTTCACTTAACAAGTCCAATGCAGTAAACACCCCAACTTTACTTCACAAACACCAACTCCAATAATAATCTCCAAACTTCAACACAATAGATCACCCATACAACAAAACAAATTCCCCCCTTCATACAATTCCAATACCAGAACGATACATTAACAATCCCAATACAGTCAATAAAATCCAGATGTAATCAGATCTCCAGCAACAAAGTATCAATACCTTCTTCTTCATAGTTAGACAGAGGGAGGGGGAGCGAGCGGGAGAAGGGGACTGCGATCGGCGACGGGAGGAGACTGGTCGGCGAGGCTCACGACACCGGCAAGGAGGAGGCTGCGACTTCGGAGAGCGACGGGAAAGGGGAAATGGCGAGCGACTGTGGAGCAGTCGAGGGGAGATGCGGGGGCTCGATGCTGGCGGGATGGAGCTGTGGCGACGGGCTGGAGTTGAGGAGCGAACGGGCTCGGCGAGGAGTGGGGCTCGAGTGCGATTGCGGGCGAGTTAGACGATGAGAAAGGCGATGGTGGGGCGGTGTGTTCTTCGGCGGAGGAAATGGCAGACGGGGATGGCGGAGCTTGAGCGGCGCGACTGGAAGTAACGGGGGAACGACGGCGGGAGTTGAAGGCTCAGGCGGCGCTGGTTGAATCCTGCGGTGGAGGAGACGAGTGGAAGGAGGAAGAAGGCGAACGGCAGTGGCGACGTCGAGGCTGAGGGTGTGGCTGAGCTTCACCGTGGGCGGACGAACGGGAAACGCCCGAGCGGGAGGGAGGTCGAGCGGAAGCTGCGACGGAGAGGAGCGCTTCGGGGAAGACGATGAGGAGTTTGGGTTGATCTGTTTTGTTTGTTCTGTTTTTGTTCTGTTTTTTATTTGCTGTGGCTTTGTTTTGTTTGGTTTTCTCTGTTTGTTAGAGAAACAGAGAGAGATGGGGAGATTGAACGGGAGAGAGAGGAAGTGGGGTTGTTAATAACGGGAAAGAGAGATAGTGGGGGGAGTGGTTACGGGATTGTGGGAAGAGTGGAGAAAAGTGAAGAAATTGTATAGGGCTGTGTGTATAGATTTGATTCGGTACAATATAGGGGTAATGGGTTCTGGGTTAGTGGGTTTGGTTCTTGGGCTCAAAAATTAATTAAAACAATTAGGACATTGGGCTAAAATATTTTGGGCTCAAATTAATTTAATTAAAATCGAATACGAAGTTGGGCTTCAAAGTGAAATAAATAAAAGAAGAGACAAATTCTAGTATGGAATGTAAATTTGAGTTTCAATAGGATATTCAAAAATGATTTAAATGCATTGGGATAATTTATACAAAATTCGAAGTACAAGAATACATGGAGAAAGAGAAAGAAATAGGAATCGGTACAATCGAAAACAGGGGTTACAATATGGCTTGAAACAAGCTCCAAAGCAGTGGCATGAAAAATTTGACAATGTCATGATGACAAATAACTTCAAGATCAATGAATGTGACAAATATGTATATGTCAAAGATACAGAAGATGGATATGTCATTATATGTTTGTATGTAGATGACATGCTTACTATTGGAAGTAATGATTAGATAATTAAATCTGTTAAAAATATGTTAAACTCGAGGTTTGATATGAAAGACATGGGGCTAGCTTATGTTATATTGGGAATTAAAATCACAAGAACATTAGAAGAGCTTATTTTAAGCCAGTCACATTATATTGACAATATTCTTGGAAAATTTGATAAAGATAATTCTGGAATTTCCAGAACTCCAATAGATCTAACTTTACATTTATCCAAGAATAAAGGTGAGAGTATTTCTCAAGTAGAATACTCTAGAATCATAGGTAGTCTAATGTACTTAATGAATTGTACAAGACCAGATATAGCCTATGCAGTGAGTAAACTAAGTAGATACACGAGTAATCTTGGAAGCGAGCATTGACAAGCAATTACAAGAGTACTGAAGTACTTGCGTTTTACTCATAACTACGGGCTGCACTATACGTGATACCCGGCTGTACTTGAAGGATACAGTGATGCAAACTGGATATCAAGTGATAATTCAAAATCTACTAGTGGCTATGTGTTTACACTAGGTGGTGCAGCGGTTTCTTGAAAATCCTCGAAATAAACAGTGATTGCTAAATCCACGATGAAATCTGAATTTATTGCAATGGACAAATGTGGGGAAGAGGCTGAATGGTTATGCCACTTCCTTGAGGATATTCCAAGGTGGACGAAGCCTGTGCCTCCAATCTGCATACATTCAGATAGTCAATCTGCAATTTGTAGAGCACAGAGTAATATGTATAACGGTAAATCTAGACATATTCATTGAAGACATAATACCATTAGACAACTACTCTCTACTGGAGTTATCTCTGTGGACTATGTAAAGTCAAAGGATAACATTGCGGATCCGCTAACCGAAGGGTTAAACAGAGAGTTAGTTGATAAATCATCGAGGAGAATGGGACTAAAACCCATGAAAGAATAAGTCGATACAATGGACACCCAACCTAGCTAATTGGAGATCCAAAGATCTAGGTTCAAAGGGACAACTAAATTGTAAAGACCAAGTTGGATCACTGTGGAGATTTTTCTATGTCCATTCCCATGATGAAACAGTGATGCCCGTAAGGTAACAGATTAAACTAGGCTTTTAATGATTCTTATGCGTCGGATATCCGAGCAGAGTAATGCGGGTTACTCTTAAGTAAGAAATTACCTATATAAGAGGGAAGAAGGGCCGCTTCCAAGGGAATAATATAGAGCAATATTCTTGTTAAACTCTTGCAGAACCAGGCGTATGTTCATGGAAAAAACAAACATAACAGTGAGAACTGAAAATGCGTTAGGAAGATTTCTGTGTGAGATATGTCATCGTTTACACAAATGACAGAACCGTTCAAGGACATCGCGTCTAATGTTTAGTTAGTAAAGTAAACATATTTTCATAAGGGAAGGTTCAAAGGGTAACACCTACCTATCCTATGCAGAAATCAACCATTGAATTCTATCACCAAGTCTGTCGTATCAGTCTGTCGTGTCTGTGGTCGTCAATTTTCTTTCATGTGGGGATTGTTAGAAAATGGGCATTTTATACACCATTTACGAATCGATTTTTGAGAAATTTTTTAAGTAAGATCCTCAATGAATTATTGATAGATCTTGATTGGTTTGTATTCTCCTTCGTGAGTAGATCAAAATCATATATTGGTTTGCTAAAAATGGTTAAGGGGTGAATGAGAAATTGTCTCTCAAAGTGAGACATTTTCATTCTTGAAATGGGTTAAGGAAACATAGTCCCACATCGGAAAAATCAAAGGAAATAGAAGAGGATATATAGTAACCCCCTTCTAAGCATTGTAAGATAGCTAGAAGAGAGACTCTCTCTCGCGCGCGCAGGGGGGTACAAATCTCGGACCGGATTACATACGACTTGTGTGCGCCCGCACACCTGCACGAATGCCGGACTGACTTGACCCCACACCGTGCAGAGCCACTTTTTGCTACAGTTTTGATTTTTCTTTTTGTAACGGCTGAAATGAATGCAGAAATGGTTCTGTCTGCCGTTTCAGTACTGTATTGAATGTTTTGCCTGCCGTTACACTGAAGGCATTCATTGATGTCTGCTGTTACAGTGCCGACATTCAATTCAGTGTCTGCCGTTATATTGAAGGCATTCAAAGCCTTGTCTGCCGTTACATTGAAGGCATTCAAAGCCTTGTCTGCCATTACAGTATTAACCCTGGCTCTATAAATAGAGGCCTCCCCTCTCATTTTTTCACTGCACAATAGAAAACTTCTTCCTTCCTCCTCTGAGTCCTGTTCGTTTCTTCCCTCCTGCTGTTTTGGTAAGTTGGTGATAGGATTTAGACGCTGCTGCTCAGTTCAAGAGTGCTACGTGGTGCCTACGTGGTCACACCAGTCGTTGCATCTTGGGAGACAGACGCCTTCGTTCATTCTAGCAACCGAAAGAGGCGAAATCTGTTTTAAGGACACTGTGTGATACACAGGTCTCGACTTCTTAACTTGTAATCTTCAATTAGTTCTTGTAAGTTGTTACTTATTTATTTATTTTATTTTATTTTCTGTTTTTCTTTTCCCCTCCTATTTCCATCTCTGTTTTGTGTCTCTCAATCATTTGTGTTATTGTAAAACAAACTTTATAAAAGAATTTTGTAATATGTAATAGGTCTAATTAGAGCCGGTATCGGGTCCTCCACTACCTGGACCCGGACCCGTTACCTCATGGGTCCAAAAATTGGACCCGGACCCGGACTTGAAAAAATCGGGTCTGGGTCCAGGTCCGAGTCCTAGTTAAAAATAATTACCCGTAAGGTCCGGTACTAGAGAATAAATATTTGCACTTAAGTATTTTTGCACCTGATGCCCTACGATTCTAACAATTTGTACACTTAAGTACATGAATTAATATTATATTTACATATCTATCTTCAACAATTACTTTTATATGTATATTTCTATAACCCTATTATTCAAATTCTATATGTTCGGGGGTATTTTTTAACGGGGCCCGGGTCCGGATCCGGGTCAGTTCTATTTTGAGCGGACCCGAACCCGGATTCGAAAGTGCATCGGGTCTTATTTTAGGATCCGGACCCGGACTCGTATAGATCGGGTCGGTTCCGGTCCAATGCCGGGTCCGGGTCGGATACAGGTATCGGGTAAATGTGACCAAGCCAGGTCTAATGACACTCATGTAAACCTCGGCTTTGATCCATAGAACTTTAATAAGATCAATTCCGGCCCATTTATTTGTCGGACTATTACTTTTAAGTCCAAGCCCAAATTAAGCTTCTCTTCAAACAATTATACATCAATTATACATCACCTCATTTATCCATCTTGCTATTTTGTTCATTCCCTTCAACCACCGCATCTACTATTAGCTTTTCAAGTAATCTTCTAGAACCCCATATATATATATATATATATATATATATATATATATATATATATATATATAGGGTGTTGTTCGGTTGCAAACGGGCCGGAAAGGGTCGGTTCGCACGGACCCGTGCGAACCGAGATCTGGACCGTTGGATCGAAGATCCAACGGTTCAGATTTTTTTTCATAAAATCTTGCCTTAACCCGTCGTTGGCAAGAACGGGTTAAGGCAAAATTTAATAAAAAAAGTTGGCCTTAACCCGTTCTTCGGAATAACGGGTTAAGGCTATATTTTTCATTTTCGTCGACATACAGTTCGTCTTCTTTCTTCCGCTCTCTTCTTCTCTCTTCGACGAACCCAGACCCAAACGACGGAAAAAAAAAAAAAAAAACCCTAAAAAAACCCTAGCTCCGACGATCCAAACCCTAGAACTCCATCTTCTCTCCCAACTCCGAAGATTGAAACCCCCTAACTCCGACGTTCGAAACCCTAGCTTCTCTTCCCCTCTTCGGAACCCTAGATACGAAATTGGAACCCTAGTTCTCTTCGAAAACCGATTGCTTGGCTTGATTTCGATCTATTCCGTAAGGTATACACTATTTCTTGAACCCAATAATCTACATTTGTATTTTTTTGGTTGAATTTGTGTGTAGTGATTTATTTAGAAATTGGAAAAAAAATTAAAATGTGTTAGTAGATTATAGATGTAGAATCGGGTTGACCTCAAGTATATTCAATTGCCGAATTATGTTTCTTGCATTAGTATCTTGTAGAATTAGAATTGTATATACGAAATTAGTTAGAATTTTCAGTGCGGTTATGGTTGAAAACCCTGCGAATGACCGTAAAAAAATACGAAACTTTCCGAGTAGGTTCGTCTCACGTAGTACAAGCCACACCAACTTGTAGAAACGAGTTTTGACTCACGGTTCGAGAGATACGGCCGCGTATCGCTTTCGGTTGGAAAAAACCAAGTATAGCGGTGCACGGCCGTATATCGCAAACCGTGACTCGAAACTCGCTTCTACAAGTTCGGGTGGCTTCGCCTACGTGAATCCTACCAAGTGGGAAAGTTTCGAGGGTTTTTGGAGGCCGTTTGCGCGGTTTTCTCAACTTCTTCGCACGATAGTTTTTCGTATTAGAATTTTGTAAGTGCGGTTAGATTAGATTAGAAAACCCTTCAAACGACCTCCAAAAAATACGAAACCGTGCGAGTTGGTTGGTGTCACCTACGATAAGCCACCCGAACTTGTAGAAGTGAGTTTCGACTCACGGTTCGAGAGATACGGCCGCGTACCGGTTACGGTTGGGGAAAAACCGAGTAAAGCGGTAGACGGCCGTATCTCGCAAACCGTGAGTCGAAACTCGCTTCTACAAGTTCGGGTGGCTTGCCCTACGTGAATCCGACCAAGTCGGAAAGTTTTATAATTTTCGGATGCCATTTGGGCGGTTTTATCAATTTCCTCGCATTACAAGTTTGAGCCTAAGAATTTTCTAAGTGCGGGTAGATTAGAAAATCCTTCAAACGGCCTCCAAAAAATATGAAACTTTGCGATTTGGTTGGTGTCACCTAGGAGAAGCCAAACCAACTTGTAGAAGTGAGTTTCGACTCACGGTTCGAGAGATACGGTCGCGTATCGCTTCCGGTTGAAAAAAACTATTATAAAGCGGTATACGGTCGTATCTCGCAAACCGTGAGTCGAAACTCGCTTCTACAAGTTCGGGTTGCTTGCCCTACGTGAATCCGACCAATTGGGAAAGTTTTAAAATTTTCGGGTGCCGTTTGCGCGGTATTGCTCTATTTCCTCCCATTATAAGTTTTATAATTAGAATTTTCTAAGTGCGGGTAGGTTAGAAAACCCTGCAAACGACCTCCAAAAAATACGAAACTTTGCGATTTGGTTGGTGTCACGTACGAGAATTGACCCGAAGTTGTAGAAGTGAATTTCGACCCACGGTCCGAGAGATACGGGCGCGTATCGGTTTTGGTTCGAAAAAAAACAAATAAAGCGGTAGACGGCCGTATCTCGCAAACCGTGAGTCGAAACTCGCCTCTACAAGTTCGGGTGGCTTGCCCTACGTGAATTCGACCAAGTCGGAAAGTTTTATAATTTTCGGATGGCATTTGGGCGGTTTTCTCAACTTCCTCGCATTACAAGTTTGAGCCTTAGAATTTTCTAAGTGCGGGTAGATTAGAAAACCCTCCAAATGATCTTCCAAAAATACGAAACTTTGCGATTTGGTTGGTATCACCTACGCGAAGCCAAACCAACTCGTGGAAGTGAGTTTCGACTCACGGTTCGTGAGATACGGCCGCGTATCGCTTATGCTTGGAAAAAAACCGAGTAAAGCGGTAGATGGCCGTATCTCGCGAACCGTGACTCGAAACTCGCTTCTACAAGTTCGGGTGGCTTCCCCTACGTGAATTGGACCTGGTCGGAAAGTTTTAAAATATTCGGATGCCGTTTGCGGGGTATTGCGTCAATTGCTCAAGTGAGAAGTTTTTGACATAGAATTTTGTAAAAAACGGGCCGATTAGAAAACAATTCGAACCACCTCCCAAAAATACGAAATTTGGCGAGTTGATTGGTGTTACCTATGAGAACTGACCCGAAGTTGTAGAAGTGAATTTCGACTCACGGTTCGAGAGATACGGCCGCGTATCGGTTGGAGGTTGGAAAACAACCTAATTAAGCGGTATACGGCCGTATCTCGCAAACCATGAGTCGAAACTCACTTGTACAAGTTGGGGTCGCTTGCCCTACGTGAATCCGACATAGTCGTAAAGTTTTATAGATTTTTTTGTTTTCATTCATGCGTTTTTCAGTATAATCTCGGTATGTTTGTTTTGTTGTCATCTTTTTTAACAACTTTTTAATTTTTTACAGACGGGTATCTAAATGGCTAGAACAAGGCAACCAAGAATCGAGTCCGGGAACACCAGTGGCGCACCAACTACTGAGGTAAGATCGATTACTATTATTGGTTTTAAATACAAACATGTAACATTATCTCAATAATAACATTTGTTATATTTATTCGTGTAGGTTGGTGGCCGTCAATCCACATCGGGTGAGGCAGGTCCGTCGTCCTCGGTTACATCACCCGGACCCGTGGACACAAGTGTACTCACCCTGCAGGGCAAACACCGATCGGAAGCCGTGTGGAATGGGTCCGATAGAAAACTAAATTTTCGGAAGCACACAGTTCTTCCTTGGGATGAACGTATCACGCCGTACGTGGTAGAGGCCGGTTTCTACGGAGCAAGATTCATTCACTCTGTGAAGCTAGATCGGCCACTCCTCACAGCTCTAGTCGAGCGATGGGGGCCGGAGACCCACACATTCCACCTGCCTGTGGGTGAGATGACTGTGACCCTGCAGGATGTGGCAATGATAACAGGACTACCAATCGATGGGGTTGCCGTGACGGGAAACATGGACTTCGATCGAGTTGAAGTCGTTCGGGACTTACTCGGTATCGACTTGCAGTTGGTAGTTCTTGAAGAACAAGAGAAGGCCGAAAAAAATATCCGCGAAAATGCCCCCGCAGATTCTGATGAAGATTTATTGAATGAACAAATAGAAGCTGCGAAACAAAAAGCGGAGGAAGAAGTGATGGATGACGCTTTCGAGGGTAAATCACTTTACATCACCTGGTTAAAATACCAGTTCGAGGAGGGATATTTGAACCCCGAGTCGGGTGAGGCTGACCTAGTGTGCTATGCACGTGCATACATTTTTAGTTTGATAGGGGGACTTATCTTCCCGAACTCATCCGGATCAACCGTGCCGTTGATGTACCTACGGTTGTTGGAGGATTTCCAGTATGCGGGTCGCTATAGTTGGGGGAGTGCGGCACTGGCGCTACTATACAGGAGTTTGTGCATATGTTCTTTAGGTGGCGCACAGATGGGTGGCCCAATGGTGCTGATGCAGATATGGAGTTGGGAATGCATCCACATCGGACGTCCCCGTATTACTCAGCCTATACCGGAATTTTTGGCCGACCCAGGGGCAGCAGAGTTGTTACCTCCTGTAGGAGCATATTGGGCCGGCCGACACACGTGGACCGATAACCCACGCCATTCGCTGACCTACTACAGAGATGAGTTGGACAACATGCGGGACGAGTTCGTCACATGGGAACCGTACTCGGCCGATAGGTTGCAACGCGTTCCTCCAGTCTGCCTAGACAGATCCCTTTGGTTGACGGCAGCACCTCTTGTGAACTTTTCGGTTGTGGAGTTCCAGTATCCTGACCGGGTCTTGCGGCAATTCGGATATCAACAGAAGATTCCCGATGTCAGGTCGTACGATAAAAAGTTGCACGAGGTTAGGGGAACGGGACGGGTGCCCAACTTCGATTGGGCTGATTTTCATCGTTACCACGTAGCCAACTGGAACACCATGCGACATCAAATGACACTGAATTTGATGTTTGTCGCGAGACCATACGATGGGTCCCTCCAGCAGGCATACATGATGTGGTACAAGCGAATAACCCGGTTGTTCGTTTCTCGAACGGTCGCCGTACCAGCTGGGGTGCAACTTCCGATTCCCGAAGCCCAGGTAGAACCACCTCCAGCATATTCCTCCTCCCAGCCGATGTACCAACCGAGGGCTGAGGCACATCGAAAAGCGGTCAGTCCAATTTCATATAGTTTGTATATTTGTACTGTGTTCAATTGATGTACACTAATTTTGAATGATGTTTAAATTGGAATTTTTCACCAACTGTAGATTGACAACGCATGGGAGGTTGTCCGAACAGCTGCCCGCCACCTGAAGACTAGAATACCCGAGAGCTTAAAGACGGTAATCCGGGAGATGTTAGCCCCGTGCCGTCGTACTCTGGAGGACGCGGGTGAAGGTCCACAGGTTGAGGCCTATTTGAGCGCCAATGTGCCGACAACACCCTTAAGGCGAAAACAGGTTGTTAGTAGGGCAATTACAATCCCTGGTCGTCAACAGGGTACTGATGAGGAAGAGTCGTCGGATGATTCTGACTCTCCCCAAACACATCGCGCACGGCGAAATCCTAAAAGGACCAGGCAACCTCCCAAACAATTCACACCAAGCGGTCGCAAGCGGACTGGCCGTAGACGGTAATCTGTAATACTCTGTAATAGCGTGTCTTTTGGTTGGTGTTTTTTTCACTGCAGTAACTAACGTATTGTTTGTTTCAATGTTGATAAACTGTTGTAGGTGAATTTTGGTGCGCCGGATGCAAGCCAAATTCGAGAACGGCTTCATTTGTGAATAATTGTCTTTTGGCCATGTGCAGTCTTATATGTATAATTTTGTTGTAAAGTCTTGGATTTTGTGAATATTGAATTCAGTTCAAGTAATTAAGTAGTTGGTCGTTATTGGACTTTTGTACGCCTTCAAGTTTCTTTTGAATATATATGTTGTCTTATTTACTTTGATGTGCTTTCATTTGTTATTTTGTGAACCACATTTAATTAGTTATATTGCTGCCAATATCTCTGTACTTAACCCGTTATCAGCAAGGACGGGTTAAGTGGAGAGATATTGTCAGTCCTTTGGAAAACTACTCAAGTAGTACATGAAACAAGTGCTGCCAATATGGGTCTTCCTAACCCGTCACTGCCAACAACGGGTTAGGTTAACTTAACCCGTTCTTGGCGACAACGGCTTAAGTAGAGAGAGATTGGCAGCAATATAATTCATACAGGCGAAAGTGCTGCCAATATGGGTCATCCTAACCCGTCGTTGCCAACAACGGGTTAGGTTAACGTAACCCGTTCTTGGCGACAACGGCTTAAGTAGAGAGAGGTTGGCAGCAATGTAATTCATACAGAAACAAGTGCTGCCAATATGGGTCATCCTAACCCGTCGTTGCCAACAACGGGTGAGGTTAAAGTAATCCGTTCTTGTCGACAACGGCTTAGGTAGAGAGATATTGGCAGCAACTAACCACTTCTACAAATTTCTCCTAACTCTTTGCGAGAACTGTCTCCGGAACTGTGCAAAGTGACATTAATATGCCCATAAATTGTTTATTATTTTTATAATTTTCCCATTATTCGCCCGCAACTAACCACTCTAAATTTGTAACATGATAAGTTTTGTGAGAGTAAAAAAAAAAAAAAATTACGAGTTCTGTTGTAAAAAAAAAAAAAAAAGGTCATATGTATTTGTTTTTTCCCTGTTTATATTTATTTTTTTAATTTCTTGGCTAGCCACGTAACTAACCAATATAAAATTGACCACATCAAACGGATATTCAAATACAGACAAATGTATTAAAATTGAGCACATCCCACATGTGCACTATACGAGGGGAAAAAAACTTGTAGACTCTCTAATGTGGGTACATGGGGCATGCATTTATTGTGGGAGGACTGACAAGAATCATTTTAGGTTATCTGGTCGGTCCTCGTTCTAATTTCCCGTTGATAGACTCTCACTTCTGCTTCTTCTCATAGTAGAACAAGTTTAATATCAGAAATACCACTTTTAGATCCCACATGTAGCCCATGTGGGAGAAACACCACATGTAGATCCCCACATCAACGTACAAAAAGACCAAGTTAGGGTTTGGAACAATTGTAATGATGAAAATATTCCTAATGGAAAAGCCCCTCTGTGTTATTATTGAGCGCAGTGCCTCCAGGTTTAATATAGAGGGCTAACAAAAACTGCCATCTTTTACCAGAAATGACAATACAAATATGTTTTCCACTGTCTGTGCAAAAGATCCCCTGTTTAATAAATGGGGGAAAATCCACATTTGGATTCGCACATGTAGCCGTTATGGAAAAGCTATATGTAGGGACGTACATGTGATGTTGTAGGCGGGTGTTGAGTTCTACTTGTTTAGCTTGGTGCGTTTTCCCACTAAGGTGTATGTTAAAAAAAAACGTTGCCTATATGGAGCAAAAACCACACGTACATCCCCACATTTAGCCTATTTGGGGAAAAACCAAATGTACATCCCCATATGTAAAGATTGTGTGAAAAAAAAACATTTACATGCCACATGTAGGCTTTAACACATGTACAAAAATATTTAGATCTCCACATGTAGCCCACATGGGAAAAAAAAAACATGTAGATCCCCACATGTAGCCTATACATGGAGCAAGCCATATGTAGATCCCCACATGCATGTAAAAAAATTCCAATACATATTTGGATCAACTGTGATGATGATGGTATCCCTAATGGAGAGATATGAAACGGTAAAATCTCTGCTACAACTTACAGTTTGTAAGACTGTTAAACCTGTTAGTGTTCCATATATCTTACAGTTCTCTTCAGCGAGAAAGAGTCTGCTTACCAAAGCTGACAGAATTGTGTATCTAAATTGTGGAAGGCCGGATAAGAATCATTTTGCGATTTTGTTGCTGGTCCTCAGACAAAATTGTGGTGCTGAGATCCCTCATGAATATGCCTAACCAGACGCGTTACGTGATCCGCATCTCGTCCTCAGATCAGATTAATTGGCTATCAAGAACTGGATCTGTACATGTGATGAGATTACTTAATGTGAATTTTTTAAAGGCTTGTGATTCCCACATGTAGTCTGTATGGGGAAAAACTACATGTAGAATCCCACATGTATCCTATACAGGCAAAAAAACACATGTACATCACACATGTAGCCTATGTGGGTGAAAAACCACATCTAAATCCCCACATGTAGTCCATGTATGGTAAAAACTATATGTGGATTGCCTAACGTTGGTACATGAGGGATGCACTTATTGTGGAAGCAAGTATAAGAATCATTTTATGGGTTCTTGCTGGTCCTCATTCTAGTTTGCGGTTGACAGGCTGTCACTTCTGCTTTTCTCCATATTAGAACAAGTTTATTATTAGAAAAACCACATGTAGATCTCACATGTAGCCCATATTAGAACAAAATCGAATGTAGATCTCACATGTGGCCCATATTGAAGAAATAACACATGTAGATTCCCTTAACATGTGGTTGTAGATATATTTGATTGACTGATGGATTGATGGATTGATTAGTGTGGGAATTTAGAACGGCCTGTTAATTTACTACAAGTTAACGATTCGTACAAAAAAGCGTTTAAGGAAATTTTTTTACTTTGACAAAACTTATTATGGTAATAAAGTTAGAGTGGTTAGTTACGGGAGAATAAATGGAAAATAATAAATTTTAGATAACAATTTACGGGCATATTAATGTCACCTTGCACAGTTCTGGAGACAATTCTCGCAAAGAGCGAAGAGAAATTTTTGGAAAACCCAAAATTTATTCAACACCTTAAACCGTTCTTGGTAATCACGAGTTAAGTTAACTTAATCCGTTATTCCCAAGGACGGTTTAAGTACTTCGATTTTTGGCAGTATAATTTGAAAACTTAGAGAGCCCCCTGGCAATAACACTCTACATAACCCGTTCTTGCGAAGAACGGATTAAGTTAACATAACACGTTATTGCCAAGAACGGTTTAAGTACATCGATATTACCAGAACTATATCAAGGATTGGTTTGTACGTAACCCGTTATCACCAATAACGGGTCAGTTGAACTTAAACCGTTATCACCAATAACGGGTTAACTAGGGCTAATTTACAGACACTGTACAAGTTGAGATGTGTATCAATTTGGTGGGGACAATTGTTGTCCTTACTGCTAATTTTTCAACGTGGAGTGTCAAAACTTCGTTGACTAACATTTGATGGCATCTTGTCATCTTTTAATTATTTTTAATCCAGCCATGGCCATCCGTTCCCTGCTAATCCATTCCCTATTTATCAACACCCCTCTCTACATTATTTGGTCATGTCATGCTCCCCAATTATTCGGTTAGCCATCTATATGAGGGAGTCTCCTCTCCCTCATGCACTTCAAGAGGGAGTCTCCTCTCCTTCTATTGCCAGGAGAACTCAAATGGGGTCTCCTCATTTGAGTTAGGGGTCTCCTCTTCTCTTCTAACTGTTTGCAACCAGGGCCCTATCAATGTTCTCCTCTTCTCTTCAAAACCCATCTTTAGTTCCCAATAGGGAAGACAAAGATGAAGCTGAAGCTGAAGTTGAAGCTGAAGTTGTAGAAGACAAAGCTCAAGATTAGAGAATGGCTGCCGGCTCTCTCTCTTTTTTCTTCATATTTTTCTTAGTCTTCTAATTTGTTAGTTTTTACAATTGTTAGCATAAGCTGCATTTGTACGCCTTTCATACACATTCGTGCTCTATTGTTACACAGAATGCAGAAATTCTCTGCTTTCGCCGGACGGAGTAGTGGTGGGTGTCACGGTGTATTCATGGTACTTTTCGACTTCTTGGCATGCACACCTCACAATCGTGCCACAAATATCACGATTATGAGGAGTGCGTGTCAAGAAGTCGTTAAGTACTTTGAATATGCGGTTACACCCACTACTACTCCGGCCGACGAAAGCAGGGGATTTTTGCATTCTGTGTAACAGTAGAGAACGGGTCTTGTATGCAGGGGGTACAAGTGCATGCTCGGTTTCTCTCAAGCGGTAGGGAGGGCCGTTGGCTCTGCCTTTTTTTCCCCACAGTGCGCGTTTCTTTAGTCTTCTATTTTTTTTGCAAGACCGGGTGTGTTTGCATATGTAGCAATTGTACGCCTTTCATACACATTCGTTCCCTATTGTTACACAGAATGCAAAAATTCTCGGCTTTCATCGGACGGAGTAGAGGTGGGCGTCACGGTGTATTCATGGTACTTTTCGACTTCTTGGCATGCACACCTCACAATCGTGCCACAAATATCACGATTATGAGGAGTGCGTGTCAAGAAGTCGTTAAGTACTTTGAATATACGGTTACACCCACTGCCACTAACTTTCGAAGGAAGCCGAGGATTTTTACATTCTGTATAACAGTAGAGAACGAAATTGTATGCAGGGGGTACAGCTGGCTACTTATGCAATCAAAAAAAGGCAGAGTCAACAGTCCTTCCTTCCACTTCCGAGAAGAAAGCGAGCATGCACTTGTATACTAAATTAATTTCAACTTCAAATTTCTGTATCTTCAAACAATATGTTAGTGCCAGTATGTAATGTTCCTTTATATGAATAAAATTTGGTTCTGCAAATAGCCTGTTGTGAATGCAATATCTTGTACATGTATCAACAAACGAAAATATGTCTAACTTGATGGTGTCCCAAAAAATTACGAAACTGTCAGGTTTTGTTGGTGTCACCTACGAGACGCCAAACCAATTTGTTGAAGTGAGTTTGGACTCATGGTTTGTGAGATACAACCGCGTATCGCTTACGAGATCGTTAAAAACCTAGTCTTGGTACAGACCAAGTCTTGGTATAGTTCTGCTAATATGGATATACTTAACCCGTCACGGCTAACAACGGGTTATATTGCCTTAATCCGTTCTTCATGACAACGGGTTAAGTATAGCGATGTTGGCAGACATTTAATCGCCCTTAGATCAAAGTCCTGCTAATATCACAGCACTTAATCCGTCGCTGGGAATAACGTGTGAACGAACTTAACCCGCTGTTCGCAAGAACGGGTTATGGAGAGTATTATTACCAGGGCCCTATCCAAGTTTTCAAACTATACCCCCAAAAATGGAAGTACTTAACCCGTTCTTGGGAACAACGGTTAAAGGTTATATAAACCGTTCTCGTGAATCACGGTTTAGGGTGTTCAGCTAATATTGGGTTTTCTAAAAATTTCTCTTAACTCTTTGCGAGAACTGTCTCCAGAACTGTGCAAGGTGACATTCATATGTCCATAAATTGTTTATTATTTTTATAATTATCCATTTATTCTCCAATAACTAAGCACTCTAAATTTGTTACCATATTAAGTCTTACAAAATAAAAAAAATTAAATTACGGGGTTTTTTGGAACGAGGGTTAGGGTTAGGTTAAAGTAGGGTTAGTCTAGGGTTAGGGTTAGGATTAGGTTAAGACTAACAAAGTTTATCATTATTGTCTTCTTCACCTTCATGTTTCAGCATTCATTGTCTTAATTGAGAGACCCATATCTCCTCCCTATTGATGAGCAGTGATCCATATAGCCTTCCACTTCTCCTTGTATTGACCCGTATCTCTCGGACTATTGATGAGCAGTGAGAAACCCAAGTGGGCTATCATATCATTCTACACTTTTTCTTTTTCATTGCCTATAACTGAGAGAGTTAGACTCTCATCAACTCAAATATGACTTCTCTTCTTCTCTTCAAGAGAACTCAAATGAGATGCAGGAGAAATTTGAGATCAAGGATGGTCGCCTACAATTGTTCTTGTGTATGAAGATGCAGGAGTAGAGATGACTTGTTTCAGTGTACAAGTGCATGCTCGGTTTCTATCACCCGTTCTTGGGAGGGCCGCTTGCTCTGCCTTTTTTTCCCACAGTGTTTTTCTTGGTCTTCTATTTTTTTAGCTTTTAGATGTGTTTGCATAAGTAGCATTTGTACGCCTTTCATACAAGTTCGTTCTCTATTGTTACACAGAATGCAAAAATTCCCTGCTTTTGTCGGACGGAGTAGTGCTGGGTGTCACGGTGTATTCATTGTACTTTTCGACTTCTTGGCATGCACACCTCACAATCGTGCCACAAATTTCACGATTATGAGGAGTGCGTGTCAAGAAGTCGTTAAGTACTTCGAATATACGGTTACACCCACTACTACTCCGGCCGACGAAAGCAGGGGATTTTTGCATTCTGTGTAACAGTAGAGAACGGGTCTTGTATGCCAGTTTGTACAATTTTAATATCATTCTTCAAACAATATGTTGTTACCAGTTTGTAATGTTCCTTTATATGAATAAATTTTGTCTTGCAAATGGCTTGTTGTGAATTAGTAGATTTGTATATTATCTATATATCTAGATAATAAAACACAAAAAAAGCTATCAAGTGGCTCACATTCAATCTATCCCAAAATCAATGGACCAGATCTACTCTCACAAAACATATTTTCCCAACCAAATTTCAAACTCCACAAATTTAAAAACACACACACTCTCTCTCTATCTCTCTCTCTCTCTCTCTTTCTTTTCCCCCAAAAACCAAAAACACCCCCCCTTCTCTCCCTCTTTCTCCCGCCCACTCTCTAATCTTCCCGCTCGTCACTCTCTCCCTCCTCCGCCCTTCCGTTCTCCTCCATCGGCGCCCGCCCCCCCCCCCTCCAACCTCCCGATCCCAACCCCCCCTCATCCTCCCGACCTCCCGCTCTCTCACTCTCTCCTCCGCTCTCTCATCCTCCACCTCAGATCTCCCAGCGCCGGTCGCAACTTCCCAGCGCCCGTCTCTCCATCGCAGCTTCCGTTCGCAGCTTCCTAGCGCCGTCTCAGCGCCGTTCGCAGCTTCCCAGCACCGTCTCTCCACCTCAGACCTCCCAGCGCCGTTCGCAGCTTCCCAGTCGCTTCCGCGAAGTCCCGTCGCCTTCCCTTCGCCTTCCGCACTCAACCATCGATTTCATCTCTCAGGTATACAAAATTTCTCCATTGATTTCACCTTCCCGTCGCCAACATCAGCAGAATTTTTTTTCTTCAATTGGAATTAGGATGTTTTTGATTTCTTGATTACTGTGAATTTTTGCTGTGAATTCCCTGTCCGAGGAAAGGGTTTGCTGTTAATTTTTGGCTTAGTTGATTCTTTGCTTTTATCAGTTTCAGCTTAGTTGATTTGCTTCCATTCAACAGAAATTAGTTGTGATGATTAGTTGTGATGATTTTGGGTTTTATCTTTCTAAGCCTAAGTTGTTAATCCCGTCGCCAACCTCAACAGAACCATTCTTTGCTTATATCATTTTTAGCTTAGTTGATTTTTTTTTAATTAAGAGAATTGAGGTGGGTTTTTAGGGATTTGAGATGGGTCTTGAAAAAGTTTTGATTGTGTTGGTTTTTTTCCAGGGGTTTTTGATCCGGAATTGAGATCGGTGCTTGAATTGGCGACAGATGAGGAGTTGTTAGAGCTCGAAAACATTCTGTTTGGACCCAGGTAACAACATGGACACATTCATATCGAGTTGGAATTAGTTTTAGTTTTCGATTATTACATTTTTTTTTTCGGAAGAGTATCTGTATTGGTGATGATTTCGTGTGGTGTGATCGTAAATATGAGAGTTATAGCGGGCGGCCGCGATCACTTCTACCTCACAAAGTTCGCATCTTTGGTTGTTTTTTCTTCTGGGTTTTTAAGGATTTGAGAGGGGTCGTGAAAAAGGTTTGATTGTGTTGGATTTTTTTCAGGGGATTTTGATCCGGAATTGAGATCGGTGCTTGAGTTGGCGACGGATGAGGAGTTGTTGGAGCTCGAAAACATTCTGTTTGGACCCAGGTAAGAACATGGACACATTCATATCGAGTTGGAATTAGTTTTAGTTTTCGATTATTACATTATTTTTTTTCGGAAGAGTATCTGTATTGGTGATGATTTCGTGTGGTGTGATTGTAAATATGAGAGTTATAGATCAACTAGGTAGAGTTTGATCGCATCGCGATATGCCCATATGAGGTTTGATTTTGGAAGCTTGGCTTAGAAGTGATCTAGATACTCAGAATTATGTCTGCATGGTCAACCATGATCTAGATCTAAAATCTAAAATCTCACCTGAGAATGTCTGCATGGTCAACCATGATCAGTATGAGGACTCTTATCTATTCAAAATATTACTTGAGAATCTCACTTGAGAATATAAAATCTAAAATCTCACTTATCTATGAAAACAGATTGATTCTGATACCAATGCACTTTAATTTGTGCACAGGTCCAAGTAATAAGTTGCAAGAATTTTTGGAAACCGAGTTTGCGTATCATTTCTTCAGTGAGCGCTTTGAGAACTACATGAAAGTAAGTCTGCTCTTATTTTAAATATTCGGTATTTCTTCGTTTTGTGTTGTTGCTTATGTTTAGTGTTGTTAGTCACATTCTTCCTAAATACTAATCCTAATACCAGCAATTACTTCTCATTTATAAAGAACCTATTAAAAACAAAATTCTATACTTATTTATGAATACTTCAGAATTATTTGACTTTCCAATTAGGATGTATGATATTATGAAAATACTTTGTTTTTAGGTGAAGAAAATTTGATAAACGTAGATTACACAAAATTAACAAGCTTAAATTAAGCAATATTTTCTTAGACATGTACCTTTGAATATTATCTCTTATGCACGCATTATTATCGTTTATGCACACATTTTTTGAATTTTGCTATTTCAACATTAACATTATTTTTAGCATAATAATTTGTGTATTTTTGAATTTTAAATGGACCGAAGTACAACCCCCCCCCCCCCCCCCCACATACACGTAATATACACGTAACATTATTAAACTGTATATTTCAACATTAACATTATTAGTTGTTTAATTTCCATCACATAGTAATCATATGGGTATATTCTGAAGTTATTAAACTGTATATTGAAAAAAACGTCGAGGTAATTTTCTGTAAAGAAAAACACATTGAGGCTGCAATTGTGGTAAACATTGATGTATACATCACAAATCTAACCTATTTCATAAGCATTCAACATTCATAAAAACTCGGATTGTCCTTCTCATTCAGTCTGAAGAAGTTGCCCGTGCATTTGGAGTTGTCTGCACACCTTAGTTTTTTCTCTTTAGAAAGGACATATTTGTCAATTGTAAATGTTTTTTAGATCCAATTTCTGAGGTGGAAGAGTTTTACTTTAAGGTTGATTAACTAAATTTAAATTTTAGATATGAACTAGGTCACATGGATACTTAACCGAGAATAGTATGATGGTATTAATAACAAAGCAGTACTTTGGTCTCGTTTGAGATTGCCTTATGATAGAATTCAGTTAACTATGTTACCGTACCCAAAATTTGTTCCAATGCTCACTGTGCTTCTATTGCATATTATTTCCATTATACTTAAAAGGCTTCTTACACAGTCCCCTAAAATGATTTATATTTTCAAATCTGTCCTTTGAATTCTTCGCATTTACATACTTTCCTTAGAAGAAAGTGATCTTTGAAAAACTCCTGACTGTCAGATTCACTTCTGAAACTGAAATAGCTACACAATTTTACTGTCTTACCGCTTCTTCCGATCTTTCTGTATAGCTCCATCTTTCTCTATAACACTTCTAAAACTGAAATAATCTACACAATTTTACACAAGTATCTCATTGTAGTTAATCATCAAAGAAGATAGGTCGTAGTAATCAATAGTAGTTAATATGTTTTCTTGATTGGTTTGTTAAAATAATTACAACGTCAATTGCTCCAATTGAAGAACTTCAATTGGTTAGTTAATATGTTTCCCCTCCTTTATATACAGGTCAATTGCTCTAATGAAAGAACAGCAATGGATGACATCACTGCCAATATGGCCATATAAGTATCTTCTTTTTTTTTAAA
Organism: Hemerocallis citrina; assembly: GCA_017893485.1. NCBI lineage: Eukaryota > Viridiplantae > Streptophyta > Magnoliopsida > Asparagales > Asphodelaceae > Hemerocallis > Hemerocallis citrina. The sequence continues at coordinate 155,936,384 of CM030366.1, read as the reverse complement.
TAAAATCTACAACACGAAGATACTAGTAATAAATTGTTCTCATTTTTACTTCAGCCATTGTGTTCTATTTTGAAGACCTCAACCACTGTGTTCTTCTACAACCCTGTAATTATTTTTTTCATTCATTCGGTTGGTGTTTAGTATGGTGGAGGTTGTAAAAATTGTAATATTTAGCATTTTGGGAGATGATGTAAGTAACTGTATATAATAATGATATAATATAGTTATGTTAATACCCGTACCCGCAATTTTGTGGAGTATTGGGTATATTGTTTGGTTTTTTAAATTTTTTTCGAAGGTTTTACAAAAAAATTATTACATTTTGAAAAGAATATTTGGTTTATATTTTGTATCTTGCATTATATTCTGATTTTTTCCCCCAGAGCCATATATATATGTTGCATGTGTGATATTGCTCGGTTGAGCCTGGGGAGGATTTATATTTATTGCGTGTGATGTCATATATTTAACTGTTAGCAGAATTCCGTAAGGAATTTTTGTAAAAGGGCGAATATTTTAGGGGAGGTTCTGTCAAAATTTTTTTAAATCTATTATGTTTTCCTAATACTTGAGATTGTGAAATTGTCATCATTTTGTAGGTTCAGTGAAGATTTTGTAGGTGGTACACTTGAAGCTTGAAGCTTTCAGGATTCAAGCTTGAAGATTTTCTAAATTTGTAGCTTCAAGATGAAGATTTTGTAGGTTCAGTGAAGATGAAGATTTTGTATCTTGAAGCTTCAAGATTTTGTAGGATCATTAATGGCTTGAAGCGTGAAGATTTGGTAGGTGGTACACTTGAAGCTTGAATATTGCGAAAGTGGTACATTTTGTAGAATTGTGAAATTGTGAACTTTTAAGAGATTGTGAGAATGAGTTTTCTGGATTGTATGTGAGGACTAGGATTGCCCGTGAGACGTGCGTACGGCACGTATTTAAATGAAGGTAATGGTAATGGTATATAAATTTAAGTTAAGGTATTGGTATATAAGTTTAAGTGAAGGTAATGGTATATAAATTTTATGAATAATGAAAGATAAATTTTATGTATATTTCAAGCAATAAGAGAAGTGCCAACCTTCATATTAGATGGTAGAACAATAGATAAAATCCGCAACAGAGTTAGTACAATCAAAATGGCACAGCGAATAGAATTCACACAGGACTAATATGAGTTGCCAGGAGAAAAGTGAATTTACTTTGTGTAAAACATAACGGCCAACCTTGATGTTTGAATATCATCACACAGGACTAACATTGACAGTGAGAATTGAATATCGATTTAAAAATTGAGCTTGAATATCATCACTAACATTGACAGTTTACTAACATCATCTTCAAAGCAAATTACATAGTAATGCATTCACACAACACTTGAATTCTGGCAGTGTGTACGTACATTTGTTATCTAAGATTGGATAACATCAACTAGATAGTTACCATCACTAACCATACAAGTTTAGTACCAATCATCTGGATGCCAACTACACAGTATTTATTTCGTTTGGAACAACTCAGTTTTAGTATTGCTTCTAAAATGTGTCAACGGATTAAGTAGAGAGATATTGTCCGATCTAACACCGCTATATGTGAAGTATTGAACCGAAGTACTGCCAATACCTCTCTACTTAGACCGTTATTGCTAATAACGTGTTATACTGTATAAAACCGTTACCACCAACAACGGCTTAAGTAGAGAGATATTGGCCGAACTAAATCCCTACATGTGTATTATTGAACCGAAGGACTGCCAATATCTAGCTCCTTAGCCCGTTATTCCTGATAACGAGTTAGATTGTATAAAACCGTTACCAATAAGAACGGCCTAAGTAGAGGGATATTGGCCGAACTAAAACCACCGTATGTGAAGTATTGAACCAAAGTACTGCCAATGTCTATCTCCTTAACCCGTTATTTCCGATAACGGGTTAGATTGTATTAAACCGTTATCGTCAAGAACGGGTTAAGAAAAGAGATATTGGCCGAACTTACAGGTGCAGTATTGGTTATGCACGAAATACACAATCGCCAACACATATAAAAAACTGTTCACATTAGCAGGCAGACAATTTTCCTTAACACAAAATTCCCAAACAGAACGAGTTCCCCAAATTGTATACATCTACCAATTTTACATTTTCCGACTGCAATAAGCATTCACAACCAAATTGCCTGGTCAAAATGCATAGTAATATAACTTTGTTCACAAATACACAAAATACACTGACGTACAGAAATTGCATTATAATTAAAAACATGGTTAATTTACTTGTACCAAACAAGAACACGGCAATTATCCACACATATATACAAACCAAAAATAACACAACTTTTCAAGGCGGTGCGTCTTTCCATTTGGGCGCGTTAAACTTGTTTCATTCCGGACCTATACCAGGGAGAAAAAAAAAAGGTTAACAATCCAGTCGAAATTCAAATAAATCGGCACGAATCAATTTAAAATTTGGCAATTATTCGGTGATTATTTCCAAATTTTGACATGACATACATATTAATAAATTTCTTAAAGCCCCCTTAGCACGAACCTTCGCCTTCGTCAGCATCACTCTCTACCGCGTTTGGAGCTTCTTCATTGCCCACCGATCCACTAAAAAAAGAAGGAAGAATGAGTTAGTACTGACCAAAAATAACAAAGTTTGAGTTGAATAAACAAATACAAAATGTCTGATATAATACCTTCCTAAATTTCTGGGGCAATTCCGTGAATCGTGACCTACGACCTGAAGACATGTCCTGCAAAGTCTTGGCCTCTTTGTTTTTTGGCATTCTCTTACCGACTTCAACCGTTTCCCTTTAGGCCTACCCTTTGTGGTGCACTGTACAGGGTCACCTACATGTGCATGTGTATGTGCTTGTCCACCACTCTCAGGTTGGGCGCTACCTTCGTGTGGTGTGCTGTTCACTGGATCAATCTCCGCAAAGCCTTCAATTCCCTTCAGCATGTGGTCGAGCATGTACTTGTATCCTCGCTCTGAAGAACAACCAAGATCGACCATATGTCTTGAGTGCATACTAAGTTCGCAATAACGCGATGCAAAATTGTCGCCCATATTATTGCCCACCGGTATACTGCTTCTCCTCATTTGATCCCTGGTCCATCGCCTACAAATATATTGTTCAGGTAGTGCGGTGTGATCTGTGAACCGAATAACTGCAAGTAGATGTTTGCAGGGAATGCCTACGAAGTAGTACATGGAACAAGGGCATTTAGCAATTTTACTGATTTTACAATAAGAAATCACCCTCCCCGGTTCTGAATTTCTACAAACTGTTACAGAATAAGCTGCACTATCCGGTGTATCCATACTCGCAATTAAACTCACATTAAGTAATAAGCTTTTGACCACTTCTTGTTGAAATTTGTAGAAAATCTTCAAAGTGTATGTCCCTGCCATTTGTGACTCCAATGCCCACTCGGTCTTCAATTTTGGCCGCTCCTCGCGATTACGATGTGTTTCTTTAAGTTCATCGTGTCTTTGTTTTACTAAGAGTCGGTCAAAGATGATAGCAAATTCATGTAGTGAGTACTTTTTATGAGTATGGTGCTTCAAGGATGAATGTAGCGATTCGCTACGTTGGGTACTCAGCATGCCCCCCCAAAATGAGTCTCTTGCGTACACCGGGGCCCATTTTTCACGGATCTCAAATTTTTCCTTCAACCATCTGTTATTTTCTAATTTGTACTGACAGATCAAATTTTTCCACTTCTGTTCGAATTCTGTTTTAAATTCCGCCGTATAAATAATAGTCTTCAAAGCATCCCTGAACTCATCAACGTTATTCGACATTCGAACTTCATGCGGTAGCTTATCCAAAATATGCCAAATGCAATATCTATGTGACGTGATTGGGAAAACTTTGGAAATTGCAGAAGTTATCCCGCGATCCTCATCTGTCACGATGTTGATCGGATCACATGGCATTGCAGCACGCCACTTTTCAAAGAACCACTCAAATGAGGAAGCTGTCTCATTGGGGATGAACCCACAACCTAGGAATATTGATTGCCAATGATGGTTGAATCCAACAAATGGTACGAACAACATCCCGTATCGGTTTGTGTTGTAGGTAGCGTCAAAGCAAAGAACATCCGCAAATACTTTGTAATTATTTCTGGCGATACCGTCCACCCACACACAATGTGTCAATCGCCCTTCGGGGTCACATTGGTAGTCAAAATAGAATAAGGGATCGGTCGCCTTTTTCGATTCAAAAAACTCAAGTAGCATTTGTCCGTCGTGACCTTTTAAACCTTCCATCTCGTCTCTCTTGAAATTTCTTACATCGGTTTCGGTGAATCCAATTTTCTCATTACCTCCACTTGCAGCTTCAAAGAATAGCATTTGTTTGCATACAGGGACATTAGCTTCGGTCATTTGACCAATTACATTTTTAACTGTCTTAGTCAATTCACGGTTTCGAGGTAGCAAGTGACGTCTACCGGGTGAAGTGAATTCGTGATTGTGTGCTTCATTTAACGAATAAATAATCCATGTATTACTTTGTGAACTACTATGTGGGTTTATTTTCACACGGACAAAAGCTTTGCAACCCGTTCTAGAAGTTGTACCTCGTCTGGTTTCATTATAGCTATTCGGTGACTCCCCGGCTTTATTACAGACGTATGATTTATCCACTACATCGTTTCCCTTATATTTATTTCCACCCTTACGCATAGCGAATCCCGCACATTTGCAATATGATGAATAAAATTTTTCCGCATCATCAAGGGTGGGAAATGTCATACCAATCTTCGGTTTTAGGTGCTCGTCAACATGAGGAAGATACTGCCAAGTGGTTGTGCACGAACAAATTTATCCCCGGCAACAGAACTTCCTTCGAAACTGTCCATACCTAAGAAACGGTGAAGAGGAGAATAGTTAGGGGTACTCAACCGCTGTATTTGGTGTTTTTGTAACTGCGCAAGCCACCACAACTTGAAAAGGAGAAAAGTTTCGTACAATTTGGAGGTGGTTTGAAGTGTTTTGTAAACGGTCCGCACTTAGAAATATCTAATTCTCAAACTTAAAATGCGAGGAAATAGAGCAAAACCACACAAACGGCATACGAAAATTACAAAAATTTCCATCTAGGTGGAATTCACGTAGGGCAAGCCACCCGAACTTGTAGAAGGGAGTTTCGACTGACGGTTTGCAAGATACGACCGTATACCGCTTTATAATAGTTTTTTTCAACCGAAAGCGATACGCGGTTGTATCTCTCGAATCGGGAGTCGAAAATCACTTCTACAAGTTTGGGGGGCTTCTCATAGGGGACACCAACCTACCTGCAAAGTTTCGTATTTTTTGGGAGGGCGTTTGAAGGGTTTTCTAATCTACCCGCACTTAGAAATTTCTAAGTTTAAAACTTGTGGTGCGGGGAAGTTGAGAAAACTGCGCAACGGCACCCGAAAATTAAGAAACTTTTCGACTAGGCCGGATTCACGTAGGGCAAGTCACCCAAACTTGTAAAAACGAGTTTCGACTCACGGTTCGGGAGATACGGCCGTGTACCGGCTTTAGTTGTTTTTTTCCCAACCAAAACCGATACGCGGCCGTATCTCTCGGACCGTGAGTCGAAATTCACTACTACAACTTCGGTTCACTTCTCGTAGGTGACACCAACCAAATTGCAAAGTTTCGTATTTTTTGTAGGCCGTTTCAAGGGTTTTCTAAGCTACCCGCACTAAGAAAATTCTAAGTCTGAAACTTATAATGCGAGGAAGTTGAGAAAACCGCGCAAACGGCACCCGAAAATTTTAAACCTTTCCCAATTGGTCGGATTCACGTAGGGCAAGCAACCCGAACTTGTAGAAGCGAGTTTCGACTCACGGTTTGCGAGATACGACCGTATACCGCATTATAATAGTTGTTTTCAACCGAATGCGATACGCGACCGTATCTCTCGAACCGTGAGTCGAAAAACACAACCCTCCAAGTTGGTTTGGGTTCCCTTAGGTGACACCAACCAATTCGCAAAGTTTCGTATTTTTGGGAGGCCGTTTGAAGGGTTTTCTAATCTACCCGCACTTAGAAAATTCTAAGTCTAAAACTTGTAGTGCGAGAAAGTTGAGAAAACCACGCAAACGGTACCCGAAAATTATAAATCTTTCCGACTAGGTCGGATTCACGTAGGGCAAGCCACCAGAACTTGTAGAAGCGAGTTTCGACTCACGGTTCGGGAGATACGGCCGTGTACCGGCTTAAGTTGTTTTTTTCCAATCAAAACCGATACGCGGCCGTATCTCTCGAACCGTGAGTCGAAATTCACTTCTACAACTTCGGGTCACTTCTCGTACGTGTCACCAACCAAATCGCAAAGTTTCGTATTTTTTGGAGGCCGTTTGAAGGGTTTTCTAATCTACCCGCACTTAGAAAATTCTAAGTCTAAAACTTGTAGTGCGAGAAAGTTGAGAAAACCGCGCAAACGGTACCCGAAAATTATAAATCTTTCCGACTAGGTCAGATTCACGTAGGGCAAGCCACCCGAACTTGTAGAAGCGAGTTTCGACTCACGGTTCGGGAGATACGGCCGTGTACCGGCTTAAGTTGTTTTTTTCCAATCAAAACCGATACGCGGCCGTATCTCTCGAACCGTGAGTCGAAATTCACTTCTACAACTTCGGGTCACTTCTCGTACGTGTCACCAACCAAATCGCAAAGTTTCGTATTTTTTGGAGGCCATTTGGAGGGTTTTCTAATCTACAAAAACTTAAAGAATTCTAAGTCTGAAACTTATAATGCGAGGAAGTTGAGAAAACCGCACAAACGGCATCCGAAAATTTTAAAACTTTCAGAGTTGGTCAGGTTCACATAGGGCAAGCCACCCGAACTTGTAGAAGCGAGTTTCGAGTCACGGTTTGCGATATACGGCCGTGCACCGCAATACTTGGTTTTTTCCGACCGTAAGCAATACGCGGCCGTAACTCTCGAACCGTGAGTCGAAACTCGCTTCTACAAGTGGGTTTGGCTTGTACTACGTGAGACGAACCTACTGGGAAAGTTTCGTATTTTTTTACGGTCGTTTGCAGGGTTTTCAACCATAACCGCACTGAAAAGTTTATAACTAATTTCGTATATACAATTCTAATTCTACTAGTTACTAATGCAAGCAACGTAATTCGGCAATTGAATATACTTAAGGTCAACCCGAATCTACATCCAAAATCTACTAACGCATTTAAATTTTTTCCCAATTTCTAAATAAATTACTACACACAAATTCAAAAAAAAATACAAATGTACATTATTGGGGTAAAGAAATAGTGTATACCTTACGGAGTAGGTCGAAATCGAGCCAAGCAATGGGTTTTGGAAGAGAACTAGGGTTCCGATTTCGTTCCGAAGAGGGGAAGAGAAGCTAGGGTTTCGAACGTCGGAGTTAGGGGGTTTCAATCTTCGGAGTTGGGAGAGAAGATGGAGTTCTAGGGTTTGGATCGTCGGAGCTAGGGTTTTTTTAGGGTTTTTTTTTTTTTTTTTCCGTCGTTTGGGTCTGGGTTCGTCGAAGAGAGAAGAAGAGAGCGGAAGAAAGAAGACGAACTGTATGTCGACGAAAATGAAAAATATAGCCTTAACCCATTATTCCGAAGAACGGGTTAAGGCAAACTTTTTTTATTAAATTTTGCCTTAACCCGTTCTTGCCAACGACGGGTTAAGGCAAGATTTTATGAAAAAAAATCTGAACCGTTGGATCTTCGATCCAACGGTCCAGATCGAGGTTCGCACGGGTCCGTGCGAACCGACCCGTTCCGGCCCGTTTGCAACCGAACAACACCCATATATATATATATATATATATATATATATAGAGGATAGGAAAAAAGGGGTATGAGCAACTTGCTCATTTAGTAAATGAGCAATTGATGATGTGGCATGCATGTGATTGGAAAATCCTTAAAAGGGTTAGTTGTCCAATGTATCACATGCATGCCACATAATCAATTGCTCATTTACTAAATGAGCAAGTTGCTCATATCCCTTTTACCTATATATATATATATATATATATATATATATATATATATATATATATAATTAATTAATATGAGGAAATAGTATATCTACTTTTAAGCTCAACCATCGTCTTCTTGATCATTAGCCTGAACTTACTTGGAATACATATAGTTTGTTAGAAACACTACATAGAGTTTTTTTTAAACTTCAACATCACTTTTAGATGCTTGTAATCGTTATGTAAGGACATTATCATATAAGTTTTATAGAGCTTACTCTAATCCCATAACCACTATGAGCATGTCTAAATACAATGGTAATGCAAGTGCAGGTGTGAAGGTATCTACAATACCAAAAATCTAAATATTTGTTTGTATGAGACTCAGTTTGCAATTAAAATATCTCTTATTATTATTTCAATCAAAATGAAATACATGAAGTTCTCAAAACTCTAATTCAAGCTTATCATTTTTTTTTTATCTCCACTTTGCCTCCCCATTGCACCTTTATAAAAAAAAAAAAATCAAAATGGATAAATAACAAATTTACTTTAGCTGTTTTTCTTGAGTGGAGTGTTAGTACCCTTCACTGGTAAACTCTAGTCATCCCATTTCTATATATTCAAACATACACTAGAAGTTCTTATATGTTATATTATCCATGGTTTCTAATAACCAGTGAAGGGAACACTTCACGATCGTATTTTCTCTTGTAGTAAAGAAATTAATGTTGCAAATCCACCTCTCACTTGCATACACCATAAATCAAAATCAATAAAAAATTCATCAAAAAAAAATCACTAAATTAAAAATTTTTAAACCCAAAAAAAAAATGATCATACCTCTCTGAACTTAGATCCCATGCACACACATAATTTGAGTCAGCAAAAAACTGAGTAATCCCCTGCACACACAAAATTAAAAATTAGAATGAGAATTCGGATAATAAGATAAAATTAGAGTCTTCACAATGCATATAGAGGCTCCCGATTCGGTGGAGGGGAGTCGCTGATACGGAGTCGCTTGATATTCGCGCTCGAATTGGTAGAGAGGAGTTACCGATACGAAATCAGCAGCAGATCAGATATCGGCGACGACCTCTTGATTGGGGTTCGATATTGGATTTGGATTTAGATTTGCTTTGAGATTTTCAAAATTTAAAAATTCGAAAATTTTAAAATTTTAAATTTTTTTAAAAAAAATTATATATATATTTTTAATTTTTTAAAATTTTTAAATTTTTTACAATTTTTTAAATTTTTTTAATAAAATTTTAAAAATTTAAAATATTTTAAAATATTTAAAATTTTTTTATAAGATTTTTATATTTTTGATATTTTTGAATTATTTTTAAAGTTTTTAAATTTTTAATTTTTTTAGTTTTTAAGTTTTTAAGTAGCTACATAATTAGTTGTTAAGCTACATAATTAGTTGTAGCATAGTTGTAGCTTAAGTTTTTAAAGTTTTTAAGTTGTAGCTTAAGTTTTTAAAGTTTTTAAGTAGCTCAAGTTTTTAAGTAGTTTAAAAAACGATACAGCATATGAAAGTCTTGTAAACAATAAAACAACAATTATGTAGCTTAAGTTTGAATAGTAAAACAATAATTAGTTGTAAATAAAAGTCCATGTTTTAGAGGGAAACTTTTAGGCGGGAAAATATGTTTTGTGATGTTAGATCTGCACCATTAATTTCAACCCAATTGAATGAGAGCCACTTGATAGCTTTCTTTGTGTTTTATTTTTTATATATAAGTGTGTGTGTGTGTGTGATCATGTGAGAACTCATTCGGTAAGAACAAAGTGTGAACTTATTTTTGACATATAAATTGAAAAATACGAACCATTCATTTTGATCTATGCATTTAAATTAGTCTGCGGATGTAAAATCAAGTCATTTAAGATTTGTTTTTTCATACATTTAAGTGTTATAAATTGTATGGCTGAATATCGTTCATTTTTATAATGACGCGATTGATGGACAAATGAACTTTAAATAATTTGATTTTGCATATTTTGAGTAATTTTGTCATTCTAAACAATGTGAACGGTTCAAATCATCCATGTGATGGTTATCTAAAAATTTCACACAAAGCTTATTGTGAGAACTAGTTCTCAAATAATCACACACACACACACACACACACACACACACACACACACACACATTTATATAAATCTTAAGCTAATAGGCCTATCCCATCTCTCCTTTCTCTATTTTGAAATAGAGAAATGAGAGCAAAAGTAGGAATTTACACGTGTAGCCCACACCAACTGCCAAAACAGAATTAATTAAAAAAACACCAAAAAAATCCTTTCCTCTTCCACAACTCCTCCAAATCCACAAACCCTAACTCTCCCTACCCCAAAACCCACCCACATCTCTTTACCCATCCGTCCCTACCGCTACCTGCCGTCCACCCCGCCCCGATCCCACCCGTCTCTACCCTCCATCGCCGCCTCCCGCCGCCTGTTCATCGCCTCCACCTCCCGCGCTCCTCGCCACCGCCCATGATTCCCCCGTCGCTCGCGCTCTCCGCCTCACCTCTACTCCGCCGCCCGTTTGCCTCCTCCACCTCCCATTCGCTCTCGCCGTCCAATCTCGCCTCCTCCACCTTTACTTCGCCGCCCGTTTGCCACCTCCATCTCCCGTGCTCCTCGCCACCGCCCACGATCCTCCCGCCACACGCGCTCTCCGCCTACGACTCCCACGCTCCTCCCGTTTCTCGGAATCAGCTAGAAGTGGGCGCTAGGGTTTCGTCTTATCTTCCGATTTAATAACCAGAGGTACGATTCGATCCCTAATTCCCATCAAATTCAAATTATAGGGTTAGGCTAACCCTATAATTTGAGGGGCTTGTTGTTTCCTGGATCCAGAAGTACTGAAATCGCATTATAGGCTTACCGTTCTATGACATTTTTATGTCGTTTGAATTACGATTCCATCCCTAATTCCCTAATTCTCATTTTTAAAAAAAATTATGCTGAGGTTATATAAATGTTAGAGTGTAATTATACTATATCTAAATGCAATTGGCAAATGTAAGACAAGTCTTCGACTTTTAATTTATAATGTTGTAATTTTAATTGAATTTTAACCATTATAGTGTATCAGTGCTTTTGTTTTTTGCTAGAATGGAAAATATACAACTAAAAGAATACTCTTTGTCAAAGACTATTGCCATTATGGGGTCTATGACATTGTCAGGTTGTTTGGATATGATTAAGTTCATTATACTTATAATCTTTTAGTGCAACGTCGTTGAGATTTCAATTAGCATGTTCAATTTAGGAGAACCAAAAGTATAACGAGTCAACTAGATGAAAATGGAATTGGAATGTCAGAATAGGAGTGATTTATTAACATCGAAAACTTAGATGTCGATCAATTAAAATATACTGTGTCTGTAATTTTTTTCTTAATAGAAAATAAATTGGGCATTTCTTAAAAATATGGACATAACAAATGATCATTTATTGTTATGACAAAGTTTAAATTATTGCATGTTTCAGAATATTTAGCAAGAAAAATTTCACATTTTATCAATTTTCTCATTTTTAAAAAAAAGTCTTTGTCTCCTACCTTTAATTTACGATGTTGTAATTTTAATTGTATTTTAACCATTATAGTGTATCAATGCTTCTTTTTTTGCTAGAATTAATGGAAAATATACAACTAAAAGAATGCTCTTTGTCAAAGACTATTGCCATTGTGGGGTTTGTGACATTGTTATGTCGTTTGGATATGATTAAGTTCATTATACAAATAATCTTTTAGTGCAATGTCGATAAGATTTCAATTAGCATGTTTAATTTAGGAGAACCAAAAAATATAACGAGTCAACTAAATGAAAATGAAATTGGAATTTCAGAATATGAGTGATTTATTAATATCGAAAAACGTAGATGTCGATCAATTAAAATGTACTATGTGTCTGCAATTTTTTTCTTGATAGAAAATAAATTGGGCATTTCTTAAAAATATGGACGTAACAAATGATCATTCATTGTATTGACATAGTTTAAATTATTTAATGTTTCAGCATATTTATCTAGAAAAATTTTACATTTTATCAATTTTCTCATTTTTTAAAAAAGTCTTTGTCTTCTACTTTTAATTTATAATGTTGTAATTTTAATTGAGTTTTAATCATTATAGTGTATCAATGTTTTTTTTTTGGCTAGAATGGAAAATATACAACTAAAAGAATACTCTTTGTCAAAGACTATTGCCATTGTAGGGTCTATGACATTGTCATGTCGTTTGGATATGATTAAGTTTATTATACTCATAATCTTTTAGTGCAACGTCGATGAAATTTCAATTAGCATGTTTAATTTAGCAGAACCAAAAATATAACGAGTCAACTAGATGAAAATGAAATTGGAATTTCAGAATATGAGTGATTTATTAACATCGAAAACTTAGATGTCGATCAATTAAAATATACTATGTGTCTGCAATTTTTTTCTTAATAGAAAATAAATTGGGCATTTCTTTAAAATATGGACGTAACAAATGATCATTCATTGTGATGACATAGTTTAAATTATTGCATGTTTCAGAATATTTAGCAAGAAAAATTTCACATTTTTATCAATTTTCTCATTTTAAAAAAAAAGTCTTTGTCTTCTACTTTTAATTTATAATGTTGTAATTTTAATTGAATTTTAACCATTATAGTGTATCAATGTTTTTGTTTTTTGCTAGATTGGAAAATATACAACTAAAAGAATGCACCTTTGCGACCGAGGTATCGATTTCGTTCCCAATTTTTTTTAATTATTATTATTATTATTATTTAAAAAAAATCAGGGGATAATTTTGGAAGAGCCTAACCCTAATTTGAGTTTGTTTAGTTTGATGTAATTGCGTCGTCGTCCCATTAATTATTTAATTTCCCTTTTCATTTGAGGTAGTAAGTGTTGGGATTTATTTTGCGTTTCTTGAAGTTGAGGCTGAGTAGCATCTTTTTCGAAGTGTTATGTTTAATTTTTGACTAAAAGTAAGCATTGAATTATATATTACATATCTTTGATAATCTAAAAGTTAGGATCCATTTTAATTTTGTTCTATTTTCTTTCGTTCTTTTTTTTGGAGTATGAAATAAATTTGGTGTGTTTAATGTAATTGGGCGTAATCCTGAATAATTTGATGTACCCTGGGTTTGTCATAAGATTTATGCAATAGTATATTAGCCTTCATAGTGTGTTCAAATGTTTACTATACATATTGGATTTGCGCGCAGTTTGATTATTACTTTTAATGAAGTAATGTGGATGTACCCTATATTAAGGATTGACATCGAGTAAGAGTTTGTTCAGCCAGCTGAATAATGTCTTACAAATACCCTATATTAATATGTTGTGTTCAGTGTTCTAAAAGTCACTAAGCGATAGTAGGGCTGCCGATGAGGGCACACTGCCTAGATAACTTCAGTAATAAAAAATGCCAGAGCTGTTCACAACAGATCCTCCTTCTCTTATTTCGATTTCTTTATTTTTTATTAGCATTATTATCTTTTATTTCTTTAATGGTCATGTTCTTTTTTTTCTTCAATTTTGGAGATGAGTTTTATGTTTTTGATGAAGCTGAACAACGAGGACTCGATCGAACTCAAGAATGTCACTGCTATTCACGGCAGGTACCTCCATCTTCTTTCGATTTTTTATTTTTCATTAGCATTATTATGTTTTATTTCTTTAATTTTCGTGTTTTTTTTTCCAGTTTTGGGAATGAGTTTTAGGTTTTTGATAAAGTTGAACAACGAGACAGTCTCGATCGAACTCAAGAACGTCATTACTGTTCACGGAAGGTATCTCTCACTTTTTTAGATTTTTAGATTTTTTATTAGCATTATTATGTTTTATTTCTTTAATTTTTGTGTTCTTTTTCCAGTTTTGGGATGAGTTTTAGGGTTTTGATGAAGTTGAACAACGAGACGGTCTCGATTGAACTCAACCACGTCACTGTTGTTCATTGCAGGTACCTCCCTATCTTCTTTGATTTCTTGATTTTTAATAGTATTATTATGTTTTATTTCTTTAATTTTTGTGTTCCTTTTTTAGTTTTGGAGATGAGTTTGTGGTTTTTGATGAAGCTGAACGATAAGATGGTTTTGGTCGAACTCAAGAACGTTACTGCTACTCACAACACCATCATAGGTACCTTATCACCCTTTTTTCATTCTCTAATGTAGAATTTTGTAGTTAATATTTTTTGTTAGAATTTGTATATAATCAGTGACTTATGAGTCTATCAAACTTATTTTAGGCTGTGCAATTTGCACAGCCTAATACTAGTGATGCGGTTTGTTTTTGGGAGACGTGTGGATGCACCAGGTGTGAGTTCTTACTCGATTTGTATTTGAAGGAGAAAGCTGCTAGTTGGACAACCCTCGGCTGGCCGGACGGTACCTGCGACTGGCCTGGGAGTGAGGTGAATGTCTGGGCTCGGATCAGAGGGCTCGGATCCGAGGTCTGGTGTACCTGCAGACGGTCTCGAAACACCGGGGTTGGTCCCGGTGGCAGACCCTCCGACGATCTAGTCAGTCACTTAAGATATAGCAACAGTAACTAGGGTTTTGTGGAGAAAAGATTGATTACCCTTGAAGAAAGGAGAGGGCCTGGTATTTATAGGAGATTCCAATCGGGTCCAGACCCGTTTGGGGCTGGGCCGGACCCGGTTACCCGATTGGCTGAAGCGGTGTAAAGTCGGGCGGTATAGGGCTGACGTGGCAGGTGCCGGAGTGGTTTCCGGGCTGACGTGGCAGAGCTCCGGGTGGTTTTCCGGTGCTGACGTGGCAGATCTGAAGGATCAGAAAGGACGCGTATCCTGAGGGGATCCAGTGGCTTAGGGTGAGCCACGTTTTATTCCTGACCCATATCACAAGCCCCACACTCCCGCAGGGTTGGGTGATCCAGCAGTGCGGGGGTGACTCCTGGTCCTCGGGGGAAGGGCAGATGTCAGGGTAAGAGGTGGGATCTGTTGTTTCCCGAAGATGGCCAGGGGCAGGAGGAATGGACCCCTCGTTGGATGTGCGGGAGGTGAAGTTTTTAGGAGGGAGGAGTTGGTAGCGCGCATGCCGAGCTCACTAGGTCGGTGGCCGAGCTAGAGGGGTCGGCGGACGAACCCTACGGGTCGGCGGACGAACCCTACGGGTCGGCGGACGACCGACTCTCTAGTTGGAAGAGCGAGGGGTCGTCCAGGCCATCCGATGATCGTTGGGGATCGGCGTCCGAGGTCATGAGGTTGGCGCCATGGTGAGCGTTTTTGGGTCGGCAGTCGGGCTCATGGGGTCGGTTTAACGAGACCTAAGGGACGGCGGACGACTGCCTCGCTAGTGGGAAGAGCGATGGGTCGGTGTCCGAGGTCGTGAGGTCGGCCTGACGAGCGTCTGGTTAGTTAGGAGAGCGAGGAGGTGAGACTCAAGCTCCGATCCGAGCGCCGAGTCCCTACTGGGAAAGGAGGAGTGGCTCGAGCTTCGATCCGAGCTCCGAGTGTTTACTGAGAAGGGAGGAGGGGCTTGGTTCGAATTTCGATCCGAGCGTCGAGTTCCATACTGAGAAAGGGGAAGTAGTCTGGCTCGAGCTTCGATCCGAGCGTCGAGCCCCCACTGAGTAAGAGGGAGTAGCCTGGCCCGAACTCAGGGGGTCGGCGGACGAGACCTTAAGGGTCGGCGGACGACTGCCTCGCTTGTTGGAAGAGCAAGGGGTCATCCAGGCCATCCGTTGGGTCGTTTGTCCGAGGTCAGGAGATCGGCCTGATGAGTGCCTCGTTAGTTTAGACGAGTGAGGGGGAAGGTGAGACTCGAGCTCCGATCCGAGCGCCGAGTCCATACTGGGAAAGGGGAAGTCGCCTGGCTCGCCCTTTGATCCGAGCGTCGAGCCCCCACTGAGTAAGAGGGAGTGGCCTGGCCCGAGCTCAGGGGGTCGGCGGACGAGACCTAAGGGTCGGCGGACGATTGCCTTGCTAGTTGGAAGAGCGGGGGGTCGTCCAGGCCATCCGATGGGTCGTCGTCCGAGGTCAGGAGATCGGCTTGACGAGTGCCTTGTTAGTTTAGAGGAGTGAGGGGGGAGGTGAGACTCGAGCTCTGATCCGAGCGCCGAGTCCCTACTGGGGAAGGACGAGTGGCTCGAGCTTTGATCCGAGCTCCGAGTGTTTACTGAGAAGGGAGAAGGGGCTTGGTTCGAATTTCGATCCGAGCATCGAGCCTCACACTGAGAGAGAGGAAGTAGCCTGGCTCGAGCTTCGATCCGAGTGTCGAGCCCCCACTGAGTAAGAGGGAGTAGCCTGGCCCGAACTCAGGGGGTCGGCGGGCGAGACCTAAGGGTCGGCGGACGACTGCCTCGCTAGTTGGAAGAGCGAGGGGTCGTCCAGGCCATCCGTTGGGTCGTTTGTCCGAGGTCAGGAGATCGGCATGACGAGCGCCTCGTTAGTTGAGACGAGTGAGGGGGAAGGTGAGACTCGAGCTCCGATCCGAGCGCCGAGTCCCTACTGGGAAAGGGGAAGTCGCCTGGCTCGCTCTTTGATCCGAGCGTCGAGCCCCTACTGACGGGTGCATGGTTGTTTTAGACTGCCACTTCGAAAGTTCTTCTTCTAGGATCCACTTTGATTCCGAAAAGCCTGTTTGGATCGCTTTTTTGGAAGACATTGGTAATGGGTTGAACAGAAGTAAGTGGGAGATGATGAACAGATCTAGACTCTTCAGTGAGTCCAAGAGAAGTGGCCGTGTGGCTTGCGTTCTTATCCGAGCATCGAGCTCCCACTAAGCAAGGAGAAGTTACTTGGCTCGAGTTCCGAGCTCCACCCGTGAAATGAGAAGGCGGTCTGGCTCGCGGTTCTATCCGAGCACCGAGCCCGATCTGAGAAAAGAGAAGGCGATCTGGCTCGCGGTTCTATCCGAGCGCCGAGCCCCCTCTGAGAAAAGAGAAGGCGGTCTGGCTCGCGGTTTAATCCGAGCGCCGAGCCCCATCTGAGAAAAGAGAAGGCGGTCTGGTTCGAATTTCCATCCGAGCGTCGAGTCCCACCTGTTGAATGGCGAAGGCGGTGTGGCTCGAGGTTCCATCCGAGGGTCGAGCCCCACCTGTTGAAGGAGAAGGTGGTATGGCTCGAATTTCCATCCGAGCGTCGAGTCCCACCTGTTGAAGGGCGAAGGTGGTGTGGCTCGAGGTTCCATCCGAGCGTCGAGCCCCACCTGTGAAAGGAGAAGATTGCCTGGCTCGAGTTCCTATCCGAACGTCGAGCCCCACCTGTTGAAGGAGAAGGTGGTATGGCTCGAATTTCCATCCGAGCGTCGAGCCCCATCTGTGAAAGGAGAAGGTTGTATGGCTCGAATTTCCATCCGAGCGTCGAGTCCCACCTGTTGAAGGGTGGAGGTGGTGTGGCTCGAGGTTCCATCCGAGGGTCGAGCCCCAACTGTTGAAGGAGAAGGTGGTATGGCTCGAATTTTTATCCGAGCGTCGAGCCCCACCTGTGAAAGGAGAAGATTGCCTGGCTCGAGTTCCTATCCGAACGTCGAGCCCCACCTGTTGAAGGAGAAGGTGGTATGGCTCGAATTTCCATCCGAGCGTCGAGCCCCACCTGTGAAAGGAGAAGGTTGCCTGGCTCGAGTTCCATCCGAACGTCGAGTCCCACCTGTTGAAAGGAGAAGGTGATTTGTCTTCGAGCTTCGACCCGAGCTCTCTGACTTGGCGCAATTTCGCACTTGTTGCTAGGGGGTGATTTCTGTCTGGCAAACAGGAAGGGGTAGTATTGGAATTTTACCCTTTCTGCTGACGTCATGGCGCAAAGATCAACGTTTGCTTAGCCGTTGGATCTTGTCAGATAAGATCTAACGGCTGGATACTTATTTGCGAAAATCGAGGAGTCGTTGTCTACTTTAAAAACCCCCACCCCCCTCATTTTTCTTTTCACCTTATCACTTATAATTCCCAACTTTCCAACTTTAGCACAGGCATTTCGATCGCTGTCGGCGGATTCTTCGCAGAGAAGCGTAACTTTCAAAGCATCAGGTTAGTAATTCTCTTTTTTGAAATGTCGCGTACTCAGTCTGGTTCCGAGACTACTTCGTCTGGTCACTCGGAGATGGAGTCAGATTTGGAAACGTCATCGTCTCTGGGCAAGTACCAGGTCAAAGAGGAGGTTTTTTCCGAACCTGGCTCCGATGGCGACAGTGACGTAGCTTTAATCGTGCAACCGCTGAGTTCTCGGAGGCTAGGGAAGGAGCCGATGGAAGAGGGCGGTGCGGACGAGGATAGTGATGATGAGGACGAGGAGTCGGATCAGGGTGCTGGCGATGATGAAGAGGGTGAGGAAGGAGAGCAGGGCGACACAGAGAGTGAGGGAGGAGAGGGTATTGGTGCGCCGGAGGTCGGTCACGGAGAAGATCTGCCTCCGTTGCCCCCCTTGTCGATGCCATCCCCTGAGCGCAAGCCTCGGCCACGTCGGAAGAAGAGAGTCCTCACCATCCCTCAAAGCCCTTCTTCGCCTGACGAGGATGCGCCGAGGATGGGCCTTGATGTTCCACCTGTTACCTTTCGGAATCCCATGTCGATACGAATGTATTCCGACGATGTGAAGGATATTCAACCGATCCCTCCCGTGCCTGGAGAAAACACAAGGACGAAAATTCGTGCGGACAATACTCCCAGCGTCCTGAGACCGGAGTACCTGAATATCATCAGGGCTGCTTACTACATTCCGAGGGAGTACGAGCTCCTACAACCGAGCCCGGGTATTCGTCCCACGACAGTGTTGGCTCCGGGCTATTGCATATTTCCAGAGCACGCCTTCATCTCGGGGTTGAGGCTCCCCCTGCACCCTTTCGTAAAGACGGTTTTGAACTGGGCGGAGTTGTCTCCCATGCAGTACGGTCCCAACTCGTGGAAGCACCTCATCTGCTTCATCCTGAAGTGCCAAGAGAAAGGGGTGAGGCCGAGGCTTTCCTACTTCCGTGCCATTTTTAGTATTGGTTCGCTCGGAGATATTGAGGGTGTATTCTTCTTCACGCCGAGACCGAACAAAAAAGTGGTGCACGGCCACCCGGATTCGATTAAGAATTGGAGGGATAAGTATTTCGTCGTGAAGACCGAAGGGTCATGGGACATCCCGACTCAGTGGAATTTTGTGAAGCCGAAGCGCAAGCCCCCGAAGAGGAGTGAGTTAACTGCCAAGGAGTGGGGGAGGGTTGAACATATACTCAGGGGAGACAGCATCGCATGGCGCCGGGTGACCGAGGTTCACCTAGCGAGGGCCGGACTGAGTCCCGCCGACCCTAGTATGTTTCTTTCCTTATTTTTTCATCTTTCTGCCTTCGTGTTAACGTTTAGCCTTCCTTTCCTGTCTTGTTGTAGGGATGTCGACACAACAGGCACAAGCCAAGCAGATTCTGCTCGCCGCTGCCGAGAAGACGAGGCAGGAGAAGAAGAAGAAAGAAGAGCAGGATCGCCTCGCTGCCGAGAAGCGGAAGCTTTCTGCTCAGCTTCCGCAAGCCGGAGGGCCCTCTAACGTGCCTCCTCCAGCGCCCGAGGAACAGCCTTTGGCGAAGAAGCAGAAGAAGCATCACCATTCGTCGCGGTCGGCTCGAGACCCAGCGGGGGGATCGGGGAAAACGGTTGAAGCCCTGTCACAACAGCTTCCCCCCGTACGTCCGAGTGCGGCGGAGTTGGTGGGAAGGATGGTGACGATGCCCTTCGTCCCCGATTGGTCGATCCTGAAGGGTGACATAATTCTCGACGGACCCGTATCGATGGAGTTCGTCTCGAAGGCCATCACCGATCGGGATGGAATGGCCTTGGCGGCGCAGACGGCCGATCAGGCCTACATGCGCTGGGCCCAAGCCACCCTCTCGGTAAGTTGTCCGAGGCCCATCTGGTGAGTGGACTTGTAATTATTGCTAACTTTGATTTTTCTTGACAGTTGATGCTCCACGGTCAGCACTTCCACAAGTGTCTGGAGAAGGAGATCACATACGAGCGGAAGCAGAAGGAGAAGTTCCTTCGGGAGCTGACCAAGGCGACGGACGACTTCAAGGAGGCCCGGGACATGGTGACCATTCACGAGGCCCAGATAGAGTCCTTGGACAGGATCCATAAGCAGGACCGAGAGGATCTGCTGAAAAAGATTGCGGCTGAGGCGGCGGAGAAGGAAAAGGCGCAGAAGGCCATGGCGGACTTGCATTTTGTGATACTTGTATTTTTCTTTTGATAGAGGCTGGCTCGCCAACGAAAGTTGGCTCGGGACCGAGAGGCTGCCAAGAATTACTTTTTGAACAAGTCGAGAGAGCTCGGTCTAGGGGTGGCTCGTTTGAGAAAAATTGTAGCCGACCGGGACGGTGGGTCATTGAGAAGGACTGGGCGGTCTCGGATACCTTTAGTGGGCGATCGGCTCCGAATCTTCTCTTCGCGAGGCCGTCATAGAGAAAGAATTGGAGGTTCGCCAACTGAAGCTCATACTGGGTGCCGGTCTTGTTGAAGAGGCGAGCAACTCCACTCCGGGGCGGTTGCTGCCGCCCTCGCCGGTTGAGACACAGCCGGATGATGCGGAGAGCTCGGTGGCGGGCACGTCTTCTTTGGTCGGAATAGCCGAGCGTCACAGGAGCCCCGAATTCGAGTTCCCGGCCGAGTGAGTGAGTTGAAAGCCTTCATTGTATTTGCATTTTCGTTCATTGAGTTGTAAGCAATGAGAAATGAATAAGATCATTTGTTCTCCGGAGCCTTGATTACCTCGGATGTCGAGGGTATTTGGTGCGAAATCTACGAAGAGTCGTAATTGACGCGATTGCGCCAATGATTGCGACGTTTCGCATTCCTAGGAACATTAATGGCGACGCTTCGCCTTCCGCTGTTTCATATTTCCAGGCGTAATAAATGAGGCCTCAGGGGGCTATATAATCACCACTCCCCATCTATTTTTGACCAGTGAGTCATTCGACTTGGATGCCTGCCTATGGCGGGCGTCCAAAAAATATAATTTTTTCGAGCATCCCGGATCGGAGGTACACCGATCACCCTCGAACTATTCGGGGTACCGGCCGTCATGGCCATGGGACCTCGGGTTGTTCGTTGGTGAACGGTGGGCCGACCGATCGTTTGGGGTGTTCGGAGAAGTCCGAAGCTCGGCGAGCTGTTTGTAACTGTGGTTCTGAAGGGCGTTCCGGGCAAGTTGTTTGCAACTGTGAAGGCTAGGTTGCCAGGGCAGGCCGAACTTTTGCAGTTGCAATCGGCTGGCTCGGAATAGTGCGCTTCGAGAGAGAGAGAGAGAGATGCCAGTCTTTGGCCCCCCTGCCATCCTCGAACAGTTTGGGGTTTGGGTCTTGCAAAAAGTCGCAAACCCCGAGCTGTCGCGGGTGAGAGGGTGGCCAATAATCCGACTCAAGGCTCGGGGTGTCTGCGGAAGGCGGATGCCTCAGAACTAAAATAAAATTTTTTCCAACACTTGGTGAGGGAACAGGTGGTAGGCAGCGTCGAGCGTCTCTGCCGAGTGTCAAGGTCGCGGCGCCCTCGGAGAGGGCACCCGCCTTGCTCGGTGTCGACGCCGAGCTCCTGCACTCGTTCTCGTGGAGAGACGGTGCGGGAGTGGCTGGCGGATGTCGCCTCGCGTATCGGTTGAGGGCCTCCGAGGGGGCCAAACCGAGCGAGGGGCGGATGCCGAGCCCCCACAACGGTGAGAAAGGCAACTGCAGGCGTAGCGTAGCGCCGCCGCCGAGCGTTCAGGTCGCGGTGCCCTCGAAGAGGGCGCCTGCCTTGCTCGGGGTCGATGCCGAGCTCCTGCACTTGTTCTCGTGGAGAGACGGTGCGGGAGTGGCTGGCGGATGTCGCCTCGCGTATCGGTTGATGGCCTCCGAGGGGGCCAAACCGAGCGAGGGACGGATGCCGAGCCCCCACAACGGTGAGAAAGGCAACTGCAGGCGTAGCGTAGCGCCGCCACCGAGCGTTCAGGTCGCGGTGCCCTCGGAGGGGGCACCCGCCTTGCTCGGGGTCGACACCGAGCTCCTGCACTTGTTCTCGTGGAGAGACGGTGCGGGAGTGGCTGGCGGATGTCGCCTCGCGTATCGGTTGATGGCCTCCGAGGGGGCCAAACCGAGCGAGGGACGGATGCCGAGCCCCCACAACGGTGAGAAAGGCAACTGCAGGCGTAGCGTAGCGCCGCTGCCGAGCGTTCAGGTCGTGGTGCCCTCGAAGAGGGCGCCTGCCTTGCTCGGGGTCGACGCCGAGCTCCTGCACTTGTTCTCATGGAGAGACGGTGCGAGCCGAGTCCTATGCTTGTAAGAGAAGCATGTTTGGGCTCGGGGTTCCATCAGAGTGTCGAATCCTATGCTTGTAAGAGAAGCATGTTTTGGCTCGGGATTCCATCCGGGTGCCGAGTCCTATGCTTGTAAAAGAAGCTTGTTTTGGCTCGGGATTCCATCCAGGTGCCGAGTCCATGCTTGTAAGAGAAGCATGTTTGGGCTCGGGATTCCATCCGGGTGCCGAGTCCTATGCTTGTAAGAGATGCATGTTTTGGCTCGGGATTCCATCCGGGTGCCGAGTCCTATGCTTGTAAGAGAAGCATGTTTTGGCTCGGGATTCCATCCGGGTGCCGAGTCCTATGCCGAGTCCGTGAGGTAATTTATATGTTTACAAGGTTTGGAATTATAAGCTTGTTTTTAAGAAAGCTGACATGTTTACCAAATATGTTTGTTACAAAAAGGTCTAGGCACGACGTGCCGTTTACAGGACTTTACAAAAGACTAGGCACAACGTGCCGATTACGATCGCTATATTTTACATGGAGGCTACTCTCCTAAGAACTTAATCAAGTGTTCCGCATTCCAGGGCCTCTTGACAGGCTTGCCGTCGGTGTCGGTCAGGCGATAGGTACCCGGTCGTATGACCTCTGAAACCTTATAAGGGCCCTCCCAGTTTGGCGCCAACTTCCTTTTCTGGCCGGGGTTGGATACCGCCAGTTTCCGGAGGACAAGATCTCCGAGTGCGATGTTTGTTGGGCGCACCTTCTTGTTGTAGAACCTCTCGATTCTTTGCTGGTAGATGTTCCTTCTGATGGCTGACTTCTCCCTGACCTCGTCAATGAGGTCCAGGTCCGCTCGTAGTTGCATGGAGTTGCTTGCTTCGTCAAAAGCCATAATTCGGGGAGAGGGGATACCTATTTCCAGGGGAATGACGGCCTCAGCGCCGTACGTTAAGTTGAAAGGTGACTCCCCTGTCGGGATTCTTTTTGTTGTTCGGTGGGCCCAGAAAACGCTTGCCAGTTCGTCGACCCATAACCCTTTTGAGGAATTGTCGAGTCGCTTCTTGAGTCCGTCGAGGATCTGGCGATTCGCGTTCTCTGCCTGTCCGTTGGATTGGGGATGGCATACTGAAGAGAAGCGCTGCTGGATACCGAGGTCTTCGCAGAACTTGCGGAAATGCTTGCCAGCAAACTGGGTCCCGTTATCCGTGACGAGAACTTGGGGGATCCCGAACCGACAGATAATGTGCTTCCAGAAGAATTGTTGGGTCTGCTGCTCGGTGATCGTAACTAATGGCTCCGCCTCGATCCATTTTGTGAAGTAGTCGATCGCTACTATGAGAAACTTTCATTGCCCTGTCGCCTTTGGAAAAGGGCCTACAAGATCCATCCCCCACATTGCAAAGGGAGTCGGGCTGGCCATGGACTGGAGGTTTGCTTGCGGGACTCTTTTGATGGGCGAGAATCTTTGACAGGGGCCACACTTCTTGACAAGGGTCAAAGCGTCCTGCAACATGGTGGGCCAGTAGTACCCGTGGTTCAAAGCCTTTCGTGCGAGCGAACGACTTCCCATGTGACACCCGCCAATCCCCTCGTGTAATTCCTTGAGAGCATATTCGGCTTCATCGGGAGTGAGGCAGCGGAGATAAGGCCGTCCATCCGAGGTAGTGTAGGACCTCTTGAAGAGTGTTGAGTCGATCATTGTGAACCTTTCCGCTCGGGCCCTGACCCTTCTTGCTTCGCCTCGGTCTTCTGGGAGTTCTCCCTTGACGAGAAATCGCCTAATCAGTGTGGTCCAGTCTTCGGGGGGAGCCCCATCTTCAATGCACAGGACCTCCGGGATGTCGATGCTAGGTTTTAGCATGACCTCGATCAGGACCGTGCGATCGAGACCTTCGAAGGAAGAGGAAGCCAATTTTGACAAAGCGTCAGCCTGGACATTCTGTTCCCGGGGGATCCTCAAAACAGCCGACTCGTCGAAGGACGTTAGTAGGCGTTGAACTATAGCTCGGTAACGAACCATGCGATCGTCTCGGGCCTCGTACTCCCCGGTGATCTGGTTGACCACGAGCTGGGAGTCGCTGAAAGCCCTGATCTGTCTCGCACCGGCTTGATGAGCTAGGGTGAGCCCAGCGATCATCGCCTCGTATTCGGCCTCGTTGTTAGAGGCCGGGAAGTTGAGGCGGAGGCAGTACTGCAGAAGAAAACCGTCTGGGCCTCGCAGGATGATGCCTGCTCCGCTGCATGCCTCGCAGGAGGAACCATCGACGTAAACTTCCCACGTCTGGTCGTTTTCCGTGTTTGTAGGGTGCTCGGAGATAGTGCATTCCGTAATGAACTCCGCGAGCGCCTGCCCCTTGATGGATGTTCTGGGCTGATAGCCAATGTCATACTGGCTGAGCTCAATCGACCATTTCACGAGTCGACCCGAGCTTTCTGGTTTGTAGAGTACGGCCTTCAGGGGTTGGTCCGTCAGCACTTGGAAGAATGAGATTGAAAATATGGACGGAGCTTTCGCGAGGCCATGACCAGGGCGTACGCTACTTTCTCCATCCGAGAGTACCTGGTCTCGGCATCGAGCAGGACCTTGCTGACGTAGTATACAGGCTTCTGTGATCCCTCTTCCTCCCGAACGAGAACGGCGCTGAGCGCCTTCTCCGAGGCTGATAGGTAGAGCCAGAGTGGCTCTCCTGGTTCGGGCTTGCTGAGGAGAGGAGGGTTCGTGAGGTATTCCTTTAACTGGGCGAAGGCCTCTTGCTGTTGGACCCCCCATTCGAACCCGTCGGTGCCGCGCAGGGCTTTGAAGAAGGGAAGAGACTTCTCTCTGGACTTGGAGAGGAAACGGCCGATGGCCCCCAGTCTCCCCGTCAGCCGTTGGACTTCTTTGATGTTCCTGGGAGGGGCCATGTCTAGGATTGCTTGGATCTTTTCGGGGTTCGCTTCGATTCCCCTTTGGCTGATAATGAACCCAAGAAACTTTCCCGCGGAGACGCCGAAGGCGCATTTATTCGGATTAAGTCTCATGTTATGGGTCCGAAATACCCCAAAGGCCTCCTCCAGATCGGCTACGTGATCCTCCCCCCGCCGGCTCTTGACGAGTGTGTCATCCACATATACTTCTATATTGTGCCCGATCTGTTCCTTGAAGACCCGGTTGACGAACCTCTGGTACGTGGCCCCGGCGTTCTTCAGCCCGAAGGGCATGACCCTGTAGCAGTAGAGCCCCTGGTCTATGACGAAGGACGTCTTGGCGATGTCGGGAGGGAACATGCGGATCTGGTTGTAGCCTGAGAACGCATCCATGAAGGACAGGAGCTCGTGACCCGATGTTGCATCGACGAGAGCATCGATCCTGGGAAGGGGGAATGGGTCCTTCGGGCACGCCTTGTTGAGGTCCGTGAAATCAATGCAGATCCTCCAGCTCCCGCTCGCCTTTTTGACCATGACGACGTTTGCCAGCCACTCGGGGTAGCTGACCTCTTGGATGAAGCGCGCGACAAGGAGTTTGTCGACTTCAGCATTAACTGCCTGTTGTCGCTCTGGTGCGAACTTGCGTCGCTTTTGTACCACTGGTTTCGAGCCGGGGATCACGCTGAGTTTATGCATGATGAGCTCCTCGGAAATACCTGGCATGTCAGATGGCTTCCAGGCGAACAGATCGACATTGCGCCGGACGCAGGTGATGAGATCGGACTTAAGGCGGGGTGCGAGGGAGCGACTTACTCGAAATTGTTTCGATGAATCCTCCGTCTCGAAGGAGACATCCTCTAGCTCGTCTGCCGACTCCGGCTCTGGCTGGGTCCTTTGGGGTTGCATCTTCACGGCGTCGAGGGAAAACACTCCGCTTCCTATTGCTGTCATATAACAAGAGCGAGCGACTTCCTGATTCCCCCGGACCACTTCTACCCCGGTACTGGTAGGGAACTTCATCTTCGGGTGGTAGGCCGAGGGGACAGCCTGGAGAGAGCAGAGGCCCGGTCGACCGAGTATAGCGTTGTAGGCTGCCTTGACGTTGACAACCATGAAGTCCACGGACTCGGTTCTCCGGTTCGGGGCCGTGCCAGCCGTGACATCCAGCGTGACGATCCCCTCGATTGTCACCGGAACTCCAGAGAATCCGTGCAGGGTGTATCCTGCAGGCTTGAGCTTGCTACGGGGCAGCTTTAGGTTCTCGAAAGCATCGAGGAACAGAATGTTGACCGAGCTCCCGTTGTCCACAAGGATCCGCCGAGCATCGAAATTTGCCATGCTGAGATTGATCACGAGAGCGTCGCAATGCGGAAGCCGAACCCCCTCCAGGTCGTCACCCGAGAAGGAGACGGGGAGTGGTTGAATTTGAGGAGGAGAGGTCCTTGGACGGTGTTAACGTCCCGGATGAACGCCTTGCGGGAGGTGTTAGAATCCCCTCCCATGGGCCCTCCGTGGACGCAGTGCAATATGGCTTGGCCGTCCGGCTCTTCGAGCTCCTGCTCTTGCCCGGGGAGCTGCAGGGGAGCTCGAGGAGGAGGTGGGGTTCTCCTGTTCCTCGTGTCCCTTTGCGCCCGAGTATCATCCCGCTTATACTCCCGGAGGTACCCTCGCTGAATGAGGGCCTCGATTTCATCTTTCAGGGCACGGCAGTGATCTGTGTCGTGCCCGTTGTCTCGGTGGAAGCGGCAGTAGAACCGTTGATCCCTTTTCTTGCTAGTGTTTTTGGACGGTCGAGGGGGATACTGAACGAGGTCCCAGTCCTCGATTGCCAGGAGTATGGAGGACACATTTTGTGTGAGTGGGGTATACCTTTCGAAGCGAGGAACCGGTGGTACCTTCTTCATGGTGCCCCCGTCCTTCGGAGCCTTTTTAGAAGGCTCGACTTCCTCGGCCTTCCGCTTCCCTTTTCCGAGTGCTTCTCTGGATTCATCGGGGTTTAGGGCTTCCTCCGCCCTGATGTATTTCTCAACTCGGTTGAGGAGGTCGGGAAAATCGATCGGAGGCTTCTTCGCCAGAGAGGCTTTCAGCTGCCCATGACGGACGTTGTGCCGAAATGCCGCGGAGGCGACGCCCGGATCGAGAGAGGAGACCGACCTCGCCTCTGCCGTGAATCTCCGGACAAACGCCCTGAGTGATTCCCCCCCTTCCTGCCTGAGCCCAAGTAAGGAGGCGCTCGTTCTTTCGGCCTTCCGGCTGGTTACAAAATGGGCGAGGAAATTGCCCTCCAGTTGATCAAAGGAGTAAATGGAGCCGGGGGTGAGTTTAGAGAACCACTCACGAGCCGGACCCCGAAGGGTGGTAGGAAATGCTCGGCACAACAGAGGATCCGATGCGCTGTGAATCATCATCAGGGTTTTGAAACCCTCCATGTGATCAGCAGGATCCCCTTCGCCGTTATAGGTCTCGAATTGTGGGGGTCGGAAGTTCCGTGGTAATTCCGCTTGGATAATGAGGGCGGAAAAGGGGGGTCGGACAGGTCTGTACCCCTGACCGGCTCTGACACCTCCGTCGCCCATATGATCGATTCGGTCCTCCATTTCTTGGAGGCGCCTTAGGAGTACGCCATCGGCCTCGGGCTGGATTGTTGAGGAGCGGGAGACGCTGGCCTCAGCGTCCAACCTGGTTTGGGAATGGCGTGCTTCCTCCCTGGGGGCCCGTTGGAGAGCCCCAAGAATTTCCCTTCGGAAATCCTGGAACTCCTGTTGTGTGACAGGAGCTCCCTCAACTCGGGCCGGTTGGACCGGAGGTTGCCTCCCGACTCGGCTGAGAGCTGGCCTTCGTTCTTCCGGCGGTGGCCTAGGGTGGTTCAGGGCCGAGTTGGAAGCGGCCCTTTCCCTACTGCGACCAGCCTGCCGACTGGAGATTACCCTTCGAAGGTCGGGTTGGATTGGAGGGGTGGCGGTCCGCTGGGACCCCTGACGGGAAGCCCTATGCTTTGATGTGCGCGGTCCGGCGTTGGTATTTGGTGGTGGTGTGTCCCGTCGGTTGACGGAGGACGCAGCCCCCTTGCCTTTGGAGGCCATGGGAGTTCGGCGATCGAGGTACCTCGGCGGTAGGACTCGGGTCGGCTTCCGAAGTAGCGTTCCCACAGACGGCGCCAACCTGATGCGGTTTGTTTCTGGGAGACGTGTGGATGCACCAGGTGTGAGTTCTTACTCGATTTGTATTTGAAGGAGAAAGCTGCTAGTCGGACAACCCTCGGCTGGCCGGACGGTACCTGCGACTGGCCTGGGAGTGAGGTGAATGTCTGGGCTCGGATCAGAGGGCTCGGATCCGAGGTCTGGTGTACCTGCAGACGGTCTCGAAACACCGGGGTTGGTCCCGGTGGCAGACCCTCCGACGATCTAGTCAGTCACTTAAGATATAGCAACAGTAACTAGGGTTTTGTGGAGAAAAGATTGATTACCCTTGAAGAAAGGAGAGGGCCTGGTATTTATAGGAGATTCCAATCGGGTCCAACCCGTTTGGGGCTGGGCCGGACCCGGTTACCCGATTGGCTGAAGCGGTGGAAAGTCGGGCGGTATAGGGCTGACGTGGCAGGTGCCGGAGTGGTTTCCAGGCTGACGTGGCAGAGCTCCGGGCGGTTTTCCGGTGCTGACGTGGCAGATCTGAAGGATCAGAAAGGACGCGTATCCTGAGGGGATCCAGTGGCTTAGGGTGAGCCACGTTTTATTCCTGACCCATATCAACTAGTATATATTATTGACGATAACTAAGCTGATGAGTTGTTGATAGATGGCAATCCTAAATTTCGTTTGCATACATTCAGATCCAACAAGTCAAAGAAATTTACATAGATTGGATTTGGAGATAACAGAGCCATCAGAAACTTCTCAAACTAAGTGGAGAAGTTCAAGATATCAATTTGATGTAGAATATTATACAATTACTTAAAACATACTTACTAGAAACAAACTATAGACATGTTTGGATTGAAAGAGTTTCTTGACCTTTCTTTCGTTTATTTGTGGACATATATAAATCACAGGGTACCATGCACAGTCGACTTGTCATTTCACAGTAACTGCAGCTGAGGGGGATTACATCGGACAGTAGGTTGGCTTAATTAGAATCGAGAAAGGAACTGAATTTGCTTGAGAAGAGGACTGAGAGCCTCCATCAGTTTCTCACAAGGATGATTGTGAACCCCCTCGTATGTTGTAACCACAATGCTCGTGTCTTTAGACAAACGTTGGACCTGCTTCTTAACATTGCATGTGTGGTGCGTGCATCGGTAGTAGCTTCTTGAAATTCATGCACAAATGAGATAAAAATGTTTTAGTTGCAATACTCAGTACGTGTTCATTAATATGAACGAACATAACATATAGGGAAAGACATGCATATATCAGGGAGCATGCAACAGTATGAAAGATAGATGCATAGTCAAAAAACTAGAATTGGTGTAGTTCAACTACAAACTTCCAACTCCTAGCTACCATATCTGCATACACCTCACCCTTTATAGCTTACGACTACATCATATGTGTATGCATGTCAATATCATTAATAACCTTTTTTTTATCAAGATATTACGTGTGGTACGTTTCACCAGTACTTCTTGGTAATCTCAGGGCATATGTATATTATTTGCAGAAATAGCTTCGAAAGAATAGTTCAATCTCATAAATTCAAGCTTGTGATCAATACATTATTAAGGAAAATAGTTCTAAGCGTCTTAGTTAACAATGACCATATTAGCCACTTAAACTTACTTATATTTGTTTTCGATATTGTCCTGAATTTCCAAATAATTCTTACTACCTTAAGCAATTAAACTGGATCTTTTAATTTTTAATTTTTGTTAAAATTAAAAAATATACAGTACTGCAATTGAACAAAAATAACGTATCTCAGTTAAGAAGTAATGTTATTTTTTTAAAAAATGAGGTTAGACATTTCTTATGAAAATAGTAGATTTTAACTTTTTCCCCCCCTTTTCAAAAAAGTTCCAATTAGGTAGCTGTTTGAAAATTACACACACACATATATAATATACTAGTGTAATGTACGCTTCGATGCACTTCTAAAAAAGATGAAGTCATCAAATTAAATGAATACATATCAAATAAGAAAAAAATAGTTTATATTTGAATATTTTGATTTGGGCTACACTTGCGGTGCACATTTATATTTGTTGGATATAGTTTGGATGTGTATTATACATGTTTATATAGTTACATAGTTAGGGTTTGTTTGTTATAAACTAGGGGTGGGCATCTGTCGGTATCCAACCTAATATGAACCATCCACCACCGATCTAAAGAAGATCGGTTTTTTAATTTTCTTATCCGCAACTAATCCGAACCTTAATTGGATTAGTTTCCATCCAAGCCGATTAAGCTCGGTTTGGATTGGATTGGATGGTCGGTTTGGCATGCTACTTTTCACCTTCAACATCATTCATAATTTTGTTAAAATTTAAAAGATCAACTTCAATCAAACTTAAGAAACAACCGGGTATTTGTTATTCAGAAATGAATTTAAAATGAAGATTCATAAAACCTCAAGTTGTTGATAAATTTTGCACTAATTGTTTGAGATTATGACGTTTAAATGAGTGAGATAAACTACTTTTTCACTTGCATACTTCTGTAATCTTAGTTTATTATCATAGAAATATTAAATAACCATAGCTAATTGAATTTCAGGTACAATAAAAAAAGATTTAGATTACAATTTCTACTTGACTTGATTAAAGTAACTACTAAATGTTACATCAACTTCATGATTCTATTAAGTTGGGCCACACTGTAAATCAAGCATTTCTCAACAACATAACACACAGGATTATGGAGAATCAAAATATAGGTAGAACAATTGTTCGGTCTGTATTAAAGAAATTAAAGAAGACTATTTGGATCTCCAAGAAAATGAGAAATGACTATTTTTATATTCAAGAAATTAAATGAGAACTATATTTTTTTATGGACTTATGCATAGAGGTACGGTCGGTTCGGTTTCATTGGTTATTTGAAAGCCCCATCCAACAACTGAACCGGTCCAATTGGTTATTGAAGATCATGAACCGAGCCAATCCAAACTCCCAATTGGTTCGGTTAAAAAGTTCGGGTTGGATTGGTTCAGATTGGTCGGTTCGGATAATAGTTGTCCACCCCTATTATAAACCCCTACTCTCCCATTAAAATAGTAGAGATAATAATAATAATAATAATCTATAATACAATAATGCGAGAGTTGAGGTTATGTAATTTGTAGACAACCAACCATTAATCTCAACTACTCTTTTAAAGCGGATGTTATATTAACCATCTCTAATACTATAATGCGAGAGTTGGGGTCAGGGCCGGCCCTCAGTTTCCCGGGGTCGGAGGCGTACTCCCGAAATGGGGGCCCCCATACATTAAAAAAAATATGTATACAAAAAATTTGCACATTGTTCAAGACAAAATATGCAAAATATATATCATTAAATAACAAGTTTACTCATAAATATCAATTAGATATGCAAAATAGAGTGAAAACCATCAATCAGATATGCATCCACATAAGCATCAATACGAGAAGCATACAAAAACATGCATAAAACTATTCAAATATGCAAAACATTTAATTGAGCCTCAACAATTGTGAAAGGATAATCAGATACTGTGAACTGTGAATTATGAATGTATAATCAAGTTTCAACTTAATTAAGTCATAATCTATTCAAACTAATTAAGCAACTAATAAGAAACTAAGAAATAGCTACCAATAAGCCCTAACATAAAATTGAACTCATTAAGAAATGGCTGTCAATAACATTAAATTGAACTCAATAAGTTATAGCCCTAACATTAAATTGAACTCAGTATTCAACTCATTAAGCCATAACATAAAATTGAGTAAGAATTAGCTATCAATAAGCAACTCAGTCCACCGGTCACCCACGGCACACAACACCCACTGCACCACACCCACTGGCCACCATGCACCACCAGTCCACCACACCCACAGGCCCACTGGCCACTGTCCCATAAATTTGAGATTTAAATTTCAAATTTAGGGTTAGGGTTTTGGATTTTGAAGGAAGTGGGTTAATTGGATTCAGGGTTGAGTCAAAATCAACAAATTTGGTGAGAAGAAAACAAGGATTAGAGAATTTGAGTTAATTGGATTTGAGAATTGAGAGTTAGAGGGTTTTGAGAGTTAGAGATTGGGAGAATAAAGAGAGGGGAAGAACACAACGCAGGCTAAGAAAGATGATAGGGCCGGGTTAACAAAATGGGGAGAAGAAAGAGGGCAAGGGTACAGGTGATTGGGTCAGATTTCGGGTTTGGGTTGTTGGGTTTGAATGTGGGTTTCGAGTTTGAGTTTCTATTGATTTGAATGTAGATTTGTTTTAAATCACCCAAATTGAAAGCCTCAAATTCAATCAAGCCGAAGCCCATTTTTTTTAAAATTTTTTTTTCTAAAGGCCCAAATAATTATTTTTGGGGGCCCCTAATAACAATATAATTTTTTATGCGCAAAATACGTGCTTATATTTACAAGGGGAATACAAATTTGGGAACTCCTAAAATTGCAAAAAATCTGGGGGCCTGAGGCGACCGCCTCACCTGCTTCACGGGGGGGGGGGGGGGGGGGGGGGGGGGGGGGGTTATGTAATTTGTAAACAATCAACCATCTAATCTCAACCATTCATTTTTAAGTGGAAGTTATATTAACCATCCATTTACTCAAATGTTGTTAGTTACCATATTTAAATTTATTTACGACATAATTATTTACAAAAGTGACACTCATATAACTCTAATTAAGGGTAATTTGTAAATAGTAGATAAGGGCTTTAAATGGGAAAAGAGAGGTCCTAGTTTCGAGGCCAGACTACGTCATAATCTTAAAAAACCATTCATTTTTAAGTCAGAGTTGTATTAACAATTTATTTACTCAACTGTTGTTAGTTACCATAATACCCTCAAAGTTTAAATTTATTTACGACATAATTATTTACAAAAGTGTCACCCATATAAAATAAAAGTTGGTGCCACTATGAGTAATTTGTAAACAGTATGTGATGAGTAAAGGGAGGTCTCAGGTTCGAGGTCAGATAACGTCTTAGTATTTACTTAAATAAAAAAAATATTAGGACGTGCAGCGCACATGCAGATTACTAGTAATATCTAATATTATAATGGGAGAGTTGGGGTTGTCATTTGTTGACAAACTGTAATATGTAGACAATCAACCATCTTATCTCAACAACTCATTTTTTAAGTAGAAGTTATATTAACCATCCATTTAGTCAAATGTTGTCGGATACCATAATATCTTCAAAGTTCAAATATATATCATATTACAAAAGTGTCACTCCTATAAAATAAAATTTGGTGCCACTAGGATAATTGTAAAGAGTATTGTAAGGATTTGAGATGGGTAAAAAGAGTTCTCAAGTTCAATACAAGACAACGCCAAAGTCTTTACTTAAAGACGTGCATCACACATGCAGATTGCTAGTATATATCTCTAATATTATAATGGGAGAGTTGTCATTTGTAGACAACATATGATTTGTATGCATTCAACCTCAATTAAATCTACACCACACAACTAGATTAGATCTAATCCTAATCTAACTAAATCTCTCAATTAAATCTACAGCACACAATTAGATCTAACCCTAATCTAACTAATTATAAAACACACATCCTAATCTCACCCCAACCTAATTAATCTCCACTTAATTATTTAAATAAATAAAAAACCCACCATCCTCTCTATCTCTCCCGAAACTCCCTCTCTCTCCCCCAAAAAACTCAGATCGATCGCGCCTCCTATCTATCTATATTTTTTGTAGACGTGCATCGCACGTACATTATACTAGTAATATTATAATGCGAGAGTTGGAGTTGTGTAATTTGTAGACAACCAACCATTTAATCACAATCACTCATTTTAAAGTAGGAGTTATATTAACCATAAATTTACTCAAATGTTGTCAGTTACCATAATGCCTTCAAAGTTCAAATTTATTTACGACATAATTATTTAGAAAAGTGTCACTCATATAAAACAAAGAATGTTGCTACTACGGGTAATTTATAATGAGTATGGTAAGGGTTTGAGATGGGTAAAGAGAGATCGCATGATCGATCGAGGCCAGACTACATTATAGTCTTTATTTTATGAAAATAAAAATATTAGAAATCGGTATATATATATATATATATATATATATATATATATATATATATAATATTGCATTCTCCTTATCTTCCAAATTTAGTTAGTTCAAGTCTATTATGGTACATGGTTTTTGTGGGTAAGAGAAAGTGTTAACTACTTTCATTTCCGTTCTCCAGTCCTTCTATATACTCAATTAATCATACTCTGGGCAGCACATTTAAACTTTGAAATCGGTTATAATTAGCGCCTGAAACTCTGGCTTTATATCTTTTGACTATGTTTAATCAATCCAAAGTAGTTGAAGGTCATCCGCAAAATTAACCCTAAAAATATTGATCTGGTATCGTAATTTTTCATATGTTTAATTACTTTTCTCTTCTTAAAATTTTTATGAATGGGAGAGGAGAGAGCAAACTACAAAGAACTTAGAAAAGTACCAACATACAGTATTACGCAATAATCTTACTGAAATTGGGATTCTTTCAAAAAACTTATTACCCTTTTGTTTCATATATAGGTCTTTTCATTTTGGGAAAAATTATATAAGTAGTTGCACTTATTTTTCATTAAATTGGTATACTTTGTAAGTTTTAAGCAAATAGGGATTGCACATGAACGAGAAAGATTTACGATTTCTTTTCTTTCTCTTCTTCTTTTATGACATTCCCATAGAGGAGCTAGTACCCAAGAAAGCCTCCACAAGCAAGTAAAACTCCCTATCAAGGAAAAGCATGTCATAAATTAGGAAGATATATCAGAATCGAACTACTTTTTTTTTCTTTTTCTTCGCATGCTTTTAAGTCATAAGTTAACATGTACGAGCAATTAGACATCTTTATGTATGGTGAAAATTAGTTAATTTCATGTAACTAGGTTTTCCTTGTCTTATGGTTAAAAATTTTCAGAAGGATTTAAACCACCAGTGTTTAATCCCACTTAATTTGAAAGGAAGTATCGGTAGTGTTTGAGCTATGATTAATTGGTAGCCACTCTGAAGTGAAAACATTTTCATTGTTAAATTCCTTCTGATAATGAACATATAATTATAAGTAAATTAAATTTGCTATACATACTTTGTTTTTATAATAGAAGTCAACATACTGTGGTCCGTTGTGAGCTTATCATATATTCGACCCCTTATTCATTACGTCTATACATTAATTTTTTTGTCTTTTTTCTAACAGATCATCCACGATATTCAAAATGTCAATCTTTAGATCATCCACGATATTCAAAATGTCAATCTTTAGACCTTACCACGAAAATTTTGTTGTACTGCCCCACTTTTTGAAAATATTTGACGCTCTGCCCCACTTCCGAAAACAATTAGCGATCTGCTCCTGTTATTCACTACGGCAAAATTTTCCCTTACGACCATCAATGCTTGATGATTGAGAAGTGGCTCTCTAAATGAAGTCTAGAAGAAGAAAACAAAAAAGAACAGATCGAAGAAGGTTTCCATTGAGCTACAAAAAGACATGGATTTTAACAAATTTCAGGTTGATGTTTCTGCATATATATTAGGCAGACTGAAAGATAACAAAGTGGTTATTGACAGTGGGAGGAAGAACGATATATATATTGTGTCAAACCAGAGAGAGATCTCAATACTGTAAGTAATGAATCCATAATGAAACAGTCGGTCGGAGAAATGACAAGAATAGCGTTAAAAGAAACAAGGGGAAACAAGGAGTACTACTTCAGCAACATTTTTATGTAAATCAAATGTATTCGAGATATAAGATAATAGTTGAATTTTGTGATCACATATCTAATTGTGCTAGCTAGGTCTTGACAGATTTTTATTTCTTGTCTACTATCTTATTTCCTCCATGAATAAAATTTATTTCCTTGCAAAAGAAAAGTATAACATATTAATGTGTATATATATATATATATATATCCCAATTTAGAGAGAGAGAGAGAGAGAGAGAGAGAGAGAGAGAGAGAGAAATGTTCCATTGTGCACTAGGCCTCCGTGTGGACTCGGCCTTTCCGCCTTCGTATCGACGATCCGAACCGTTCACATTGATCTACACGCATAAATTAGTTCAAATATGTAAAATTAAATTATTTGAAATTTATTTGTCCATCCATTATGTGACTATAAAAAACAACGATTTTCAGCCATACAATTTTGTAACACTTCAATGGATGGGCAAATGAATTTCAAATGATTTGATTTTACATATTTAGACTAATTTATATGTGTAGATCAATTTGAACGGTTCGGATCATCGTACGAAGGCGGGAAGATTGAGTGGACACGAGTGGCCTAGTGCACAACGGAACATTTCTCTCTCTGTGTATATATATATAGGAAAGCTTTCCCTATATGCACAACCGAAGCTTTCCCTATATATATATATATATATATATATATATATATATATATATATATATATATATATATATATATATATATATATATATATATATATATATATATATATATATATATATATATAATCAAATAGTTTTCAAATTTTATCAACTTAAGTTAGCTCAAAAGCATCAACTTAAGTTAGCTCAAAAGCAAGCAAACTATTGTATAAATGAGTACTTAACTTCAATCACTTCATATAACAAATTTTCTTAACAAGCCAAGGCATGAAAACTAGACCTTAGTATCTCACTATATTAGCTTGAAATTTTTTGCACTTGAATTCTCTTCATATAATTAACAAGCCTCATAACCATCACCTCTCACTAGCTTCTTATTCTTAATGCTTCAAAAATATTAGGTCTAATTGTTTAACTACTTGGATGGAAATTGAATGGTATGGGCTTGTAGCATAACATTTCAATTTCCAGTGAATTTAGCATGCAACCGTAAGTTGAACTTGTAAAACGAGCAACATAGTGTAATGGTAGCTATTTTTTTGTTCCTTAATGGAACAAAATGGTTAGGTTACCATTCATCTTTTTTCTTCAAATTAAAAATAAATGATTGAACATTTGAACCTTTTGGAAATGGAAAACAATTAATCATTCATAATGCACTCCACCTTACCTCGGGTAAGCGCTGTGCTTCACCGCCTTCTGCCCATACTTCCTCCACCGATACCCATCATCCAAAATATCAATAGTGCTCCGTGTCTGAAACTCAAACCTAGGCCTAGTCACCTTCTTCACCCTCCCACCTCCCTTACTCCCTTTACCATTTTCCTTAATCCCACCACCACCACTGCTACTCTCACCATTCTCCACCCTCTCCATCGATGGCCCTCCTCCTGTAAACCCCATCGGGTTCTGAATCAACACTGACGCCCAATCCGCAGAAATTCCACTACCCGATAACACATCTTGCTGTAGCTGCTGATTGATTTGTGGTTGTTGTACTTCATTAGAGAGATCGGTAGTGGGAAAGTACATGGACTGCGAACCGGGGATGAAAGGGAAGAAGGCAGTTAATGGCAGTTGTGGTTCTTTATCCAATGGATCCATACTATAGAAGCGTTAGGGTTTGATAATATATAGAGAAGTACTGTCATACTTACAAGATAGGTAGGAGAGGTTGGAACGTGTCAAAGACTTGAGAGAGAGAACCAACGAATACCAACTACC
This sequence comes from Hemerocallis citrina, assembly GCA_017893485.1. NCBI lineage: Eukaryota > Viridiplantae > Streptophyta > Magnoliopsida > Asparagales > Asphodelaceae > Hemerocallis > Hemerocallis citrina. The sequence goes on along the minus strand of CM030366.1, from coordinate 155,898,529 downwards.
TTTTTTTGTTCAACAACCCTGGCTGCTTTCTGAATCGAGGGAGAACGAGTTTGCCTTCTTGGTTAATTACTGATGATGAGGCGTGGCTACGAATCTACGGGTGTAGTACGTGTGTTTTTTATGGTTGTGATTGGTGAGTTAGCTCGTTGATAGGATCGATGCATGCATGGGATGGAGCACGTGGCAGGGGCTTTATGGTAATAAACGTGGGATCCAAGGGGGGTGAAAGAAATCGATTAGCAACATGTTTAGTGAATAGCGATAGATATCTGATACGTTGTACTTTAATTTGAGACATCTATAATCTAAAAATGTGAACATGGTACATGCATGTTTTCCTATTCTTAGGGAAAATAGACAAAGTTTAACATAAACAAATGCTGCATATGTAGTACTACTTTGCTCATTGCTATTTTAAAATTCATGTCTATTTCGATCGTCAAGCAAAATAGAGCATAAATAGTTAGATTGTGTACCAACAAGTCGTCAATATTGAAGATGATCCAAACCATATTTAGAGGTAATTAAAGTAAGATGGATGGGCATAATTGTTATGGAAAGATTTGATAGGCCATAGGGAGGTTAATATTGTTTCCTAATTTATAGGATCTGGATCTGATAGGATTTGATTGAGTCATAATTTATAGGATCTGGATTTGATTGAGTGTGTATGAGTTTGTATAAGTAGGCTGATGAATGAATGAATAAAGCATGAACTTTTAACCCAAACTTTGGCATGGTATCAGAGCCAGCTGTCTAAGCAAACCCTAGCATCAAAACCTATTTTTTCTTTCAATCGGCCAATCATCCACAGCCGGCCACTCACCCACAGCCTGAAGCTGTGTATCGTTGATCATCAATGGCGTACGGCGCAAGTGCAAGCACAGGGGCCGGTGGTTCAACAATGGCAGATCTCAAACCAGAACAAGTCCAAATTTTGTTGAGTATGATTAGTAATAATCAGCAAGATCAAATGATGGGTGAGTTTAATTCTCCTTCCTCTTGGATACTTGACACAGGGGCATCTCGTCATGTGACCGGCAACTCACAACTTTTGACTCAAACACAGAACATTCTTCCATGTCCCGTTGGTTTACCTGATGGGCAGCAGGAATACGCCACAATGGAGGGGCGTGTAATTCTTGCTGATGGTTTAGTACTTGATTGTGTCTTATTTGTAACAACATTACAATGCAATTTAATATCGGTGTCACAATTAATTGATGATGCAAACTGTTTTGTTTGATTCACCAATTCTTTGTGTGCTATCCAGGACCAACGTTGGGGGAGCCTGATTGGAGCCGGTGAACGGAAGGATGGACTCTATTTTTTCCAAAGGATTCCTATAGTGCACGCGGTAACAGTTACTGAATTATCTGAATTTGAGTTATGGCATAGAAGAATGGGTCATTCATCGGATAGAGTCGTCAAGTTAGTACCTGCAATCAGTTCCAATACTAATACTAATACTGCGGTGAAGAAATTGAATAAAGCTTGTGTTGTTTGTCCTCAGGCAAAACAAACTCGTGATAGTTTTCCTGTTAGTGATAGCAAATCCAGTTGTATTCTTGAACACATCAATTGTGATTTGTGGGGGCCAAATAATCAATCACCCTCTTCGTGTGGTGCGTATTATTTTTTGACATTAGTTGATGATTTCTCTAGAGCAGTCTGGGTATATTTGTTGCATAATAAAACTGAGGTTTATCAAGCTTTCTCCTTTTTTTTTGCCACTGTGGAACGTCAATTTGAGCAAACTATTAAGATTGTGCGAAGTGATAATGGTAGGGAATTTAAGTGCATGCTTGATTATTTTGACACAAATGGTATTTTGTTTCAAACCTCCTGTGTTGGAACTCCTCAACAAAATGGAAGAGTGGAGCGGAAACATCAGCATATACTTAATGTGGCTCGTGCTTTAATGTTCCAGGGCAATCTTCCTATTACTTTTTGGGGGGAATGTGTACTTAGTGCGGTGTATTTAATAAATCGCACTCCATCAGGTTTGTTACACAATAAAACACCTCTTGAGATCTTATGCGGAACAACTCCTAATTTTGATGTGCTACAGGTGTTTGGGTGTCCCTGTTTCGCTCACAATCAAAAAGCAAAGGGAAATAAATTTACACCAAGGAGTAGGAAGAGTGTATTTGTTGGCTATCCTCATGGCAAGAAGGGTTGGAAATTATATGATCTCGACACAGGTGAAATTTTTGTGTCTCGCGATGTCAAGTTTCATGAAAATGAGTATCCCTATCTGACTGAGAATGCATCTATTATGGTTGACACTCCTATTTTCTCTTCTAGTGACATGGTGGGAGTTGATAACATTGTTCTGGATGATTTGGAGGGGATTTTAGAGGATGCTCGGACTACAGGAACAGTGGAGGATACAAATAGGCCGGAGGGCAATCCCGCCGTGGAAGGTGCTGCCAGTCCCACCGATGCTGCCAGTCCCGCCGTGGAAGGTGCTCTGCCGACTGCTGATTCTGCTAGTCCTGCCGTGGAAGGTGTTCCGCCGATTGCCAGTGCACCCGAGGCTAATTTGGGCCGTGGACTACGAGACAAACGTCCTTCAGTTTTGTTACGAGACTTTGTTGCTGAACCGTTTCGGAAAAAGAGTCCTTCCTCAAGTTCACCGTCCTCTACCAGCTCCTACAGTACCCCCTATTCTATAGCACACAATGTGAATTATAATCAATTTTCTATGCAACATCGTATATTTCTTGCAGCTGTAATTGCAGGGATTGAACCTAGAACCTTACATGAGGCTATAAAACATGCTAGATGGCGTGAGGCAATGCAAAAGGAGATCGGTGCCTTGGAGGCTAATGAGACTTGGGTTATGGAAGAACTACCTCCCGGGAAGAAGGCTCTTGGTTGCAAGTGGATATATAAGATCAAATATCATGCAGATGATATGATTGAATGGCTAAAAGCTCGCCTTGTTATCTTTGGGAATCATCAGGTTGAGTGAATTGATTACAATGAGACGTTCGCTCCACTTGCTAAAATGGTGACGGTTCGTGCCTTTCTAGCTGTTGCAGCAGCGAAAAACTGGGAGTTACATCAGATGGATGTTCACAATGCTTTTCTATCTGGCAATCTTGATGAAGAGGTATACATGAAATTACCACTAGATTTTACTGTTCATCAACCCGGCATGGTCTGTCGTCTAAAAAAATCTTTGTACGGCTTACGACAAGCCCCGAGGTGTTGGTTTGCTAAATTGACGGCTTCATTGAAAAACTATGGCTTTACTTAGTCCTATTCAGATTACTCACTCTTCACGTTGCATCAGGGACCTGTCCAGATCAATGTTCTTATTTATGTGGATGACTTGATCATTTCTGGTAATAACTCTTTCGCTCTTGCTTCATTCAAGAAATATTTGGGTGAATGTTTTCATATGAAGGATTTGGGGGCCTTGAAAAATTTTCTCGACATTGAAGTTGCTCGTAGTCCAGAGGGTATCTTTCTGTGTCAAAGGAAGAATACTCTTGATATCATCGCCGAGACGGGGTTTTTGGGAGCAAAGCCCGCCGAATTGCCGTTGGAGTAAAACCATCAACTCGCTCGCGCTAATGGTGAGTTGTTAGAGGATCTCGAAAGTTATTGACGTCTTGTTGGACGTCTCATTTATCTCTCCTTCACGCGTCCTGACTTGGCATATACATTACATATTTTGGCACAGTTCATGCAAGCACCAAGACAAGAACATTGGGATGCGACGACTCGCACTGTACGTTATCTTAAAGGCTGTTCGGGGCAAGGTATTTTTCTTCAATTTGCTAGTGATCTATCCTTATCAGGTTGGTGTGATTCTGATTGGGCGAGTTGTCCCTTGACTCGTCGCTCTCTTACTGGTTGGATAATTTTTCTTGGTTGTTATCCCATTTCCTGGAAAACCACGAAACAACATACAGTCTCCCGCTCGTCTACAGAAGCAGAGTATCGTTCTATGGCTTCGGTTACATCTGAACTCAAGTGGCTGAAAGCGCTTCTTGGTAGTCTTGGGGTGGATCATTCCCGTGCTATGAATTTATTTTGTGATAGCAAATCGGCTCTACACATTGATCAAAATCCTGTCTTTCATGAGCGTACGAAGCATATAGAGGTGGATTGTCATTATGTATGAAATGCAATCCAAGAAGGAATTATCTCTACGAGTCATGTGTGCACAAATGAGCAGTTGGCCGATATCTTTACGAAGGCATTAGGCAAGCGCCAATTTTTATACTTGCTTCGCAAGTTGGGCATTTGTGAGTTGCATGCTCCAACTTGAGGGGGGTGTTATGGAAAGATTTGATAGGCCATAGGGAGGTTAATATTGTTTCCTAATTTATAGGATCTGGATCTGATAGGATTTGATTGAGTCCTAATTTATAGGATCTGGATCTGATAGGATTTGATTGAGTCCTAATTTATAGGATCTGGATTTGATTGAGTGTGTATGAGTGAGTCTGTATAAGTAGGCTGATGAATGAATGAATAAAGCATGAACTTTTAACCCAAACTTTGGCAATTAATCAACTGTATAGTACACTTCATTTTTGCACTTGATTTTTGCCAACACATAAAATCTGAATCCCTTTTACATTAATTTAGGGTGCTCTTTAATATTAGTGTAGAAACGTAAAATAACTTGTATTGTGGGACATATGAAGTAATAAATTAGTTAACTATAATTAAGATGCTAGTTAGAATGGGAAATGATGTAAGGATGAATACGACATATCTCGTGTTGTGCATGTAGTTGATGACCCGATGAGATTTCCTTGGATGCTAGCCCCGACGACCCAGAACATGGTACATGTATGTAACTGTGTATTTTGCAATACAATCAAGGATAAAAGTAAGGGTTTATGTGTCATTGATTTCTTTCATCCTGATCATTACTACTTTTTTTTTTGTTATTTACCATTTTAACTACATTTGGGTGTATGTAGGTTGGTTTGTTTGTTTGTTTGTTTTGGATAATAAGGATAGAGCTAAAACACCCCAGTCCCTAAAATATAAATCTCTACTACTATAATGGGAGAACCCCTTAGTAACCCAACCCGGCAACGCACGGGTTGGGTTACTTTGGTAAATATTTTCGAAAAGTGGACCTTTTTGGTAAATATTTTTGAAAGTGGTTCGGCTTGAAAAATATTTTCTTTTCTACTTATGGACTAACTTGGGTAAATATTTTCGAAAAGTGGACCTGTTTTGTAAATATTTTCAAAAGTGGATCGTCTTGGAAATTATTTTCTTTTTACCCTTTTCATTATCCTTCAATTTTTTCCACGTGCACGTGTGCACGTGTACGATACTAGTATAGTATAACCACAAAAGCAACAACCCACCAAATACCAGATGTCTTACAACAATCAACACACTAGTAAACATCCACCACAAATAGCAGTTTGCTTGATCTAGTAACAAAAACAGAAACAACACAAATGTAATAAGGTTTTTATACTCATTACAGCACCAAAAATGGAGATTCATGATGTATTGAAAGTTGAAGCAGTAAAACGATCTACGAGAGAGAATTATGAAGTTGCTAACATCAAAACATCATTCCACCAGGAAGCTGCAAAACATTCAACTCCAAAGTAACAGTCAAACATAGAGCTGAAACAGTCTTCAATCGTCTATATATAACAATCAGATCATCAGGAACTGCCAGATAAAAAGAACCCAAAAGGAAAGAAACAGCCTTAGCAGAGAGTGAAGAGAACATCAAAGAAGCACAAAACATCGAAAAGAGACTTCAGTCCTCGATAATAATCAGTTAAACAATAACTAGAAAAAAATGAGGAAAAAAACCCAGTGAAGATCAACTAGTGAAAACTGGATGAATCAAAACTTCAACCACTGTATGTAACCCATTTAACTTAGAGATCATCTTTTCTGTTAACAGAAGAATGTTAGACCAATGATTAATAAATAAATAAGATCTTCAAACAATTTATGAATAGACCAAACAAATCAAAATGGGGGTCTCATTTTTTTTCTTCCCGACATCGACATAATTGTTGCGAAAAATCTCTTACTTTATTTTTGTTTTGAAAAATTAAAGTAATTGGATCAAAATAAAATTATAATCATAGTAAATATTTAAATTTATATTCTTAGTATCATGTATTTTTTCGCACTTGCATAGTTGTACTCTAAATTTGGTAAAAGTAATACTAATCAATAATCATACTACACTATTTATATTATTATAATACTAGAGGCTAAGAGATACGACTCAAATGAATAGATATACTTGTAACTTGTGTACATACTAGCTTCTTATTCAAAATTTTATCCAATAATCATACAGATCAAATAATAAGTATCACTGTTAATTTTTAGCCCAAAGCTCATATTTTGAGCCTTTAAGAAGAGATGGAATAGACTTGGGGGTCCATCTTTTTTTAATTGGGGGGCCAAATAATAATTTTGGTCTATATTAGGGGGTTTTACAAAATTTTTGGGGTCCCAAATGTCCCCCCTAATCTCTTACTCCCTCCGCCCCTGAATAGACTGACATTTCTTCACAAAAATTCTTTTATTACGCTCATTCCAAATAATCCAAATCATAACCAATTAGGCCAAATCCCAGGACATTCTATAAATCTTTTTAATTCTTCTCTTTCTTTATGTACTCTACCAAGAAATCAAGAAATCATAGAATGAAAGGACAGTGAATAGAAATATGACTAGCAGTCTCATCATGAGAATAAAAAAAAATACATAATTGACCATTAGCTAGATTCCTTTTATTTAAATTCTCAATAGTTAGTAATTTGTTATGAACATCCAACCAAACAAGAATCCTATTTTTCGATGAAGCAATACTTTGCCAAATATGCTTTTTTTTTGTTTTGATAATGGGGATAGAGCCATAGGACTCCAGCGCAATAAATTAATAATTAAAAAATGGACTTACAACCACATTCAATTTTACACGGAGTAAAACTGATACAACGCAAAAATAAACAACAAAACAACAATATACAGTTAAGAGAGCAATAGTACGCATTGTCGCTCGAATCCAATAGAGAAAAAAGGCAAACAGCCTGACTCGACGCCGCCCAAAAACAGCAACAGCGTAAAGCATCCAACGGCTAAACAACCGCTGCGGCAGACGACAGCAACAAAAATTACCCTCAGATCCTGGAGACGACGAAGCAGTCCCTGGCCGGCTCAAAAGCGAACAAACGAAACAGCAGAAACCACTGTGAAACACTTGGCTGAAACCGAGCACACTAACCTGAAGGAAAAGACTCAGCAAGTAGGTGAACATCCAAGCCAGAGTGGAAGATCGATGCTGCGATACGGGGATAGGTCTCACATATGCTTATAAGAAGGAGATATGACTCCATCACAATTAAGAAAAGTATAAAAAGATTTGACAGTATAAGTACCAGTATTCGACTATCACCCTCTAGTATCTTTTCTTTCTTGCCACTAATAACCATTCAATAGAAAAAGAATATGAATATTAACTACATTGGTGCTTGCATTCATCTTTTCAATTTATCTATTTGAAGTAATGAATAGCATGAGTATATTATCTTTGTTTATAAAAAATGAGTATATTAGTTTCATAACAGTTACCAATTTCTAACGTGGTTTAAAAATTGGGGGAAAAAACTTGTGCAGAATACGGGCAATTGTTTGCCTCTTTATTGTTAATACGATTATTTCTTACATAAATACGATCAATCTCATAGGGTAGATATGATTTCCTCACACGCAGTGTGTGATTTGCTATATTTTACATATCTAAATTTTAGACGGCAAAAATTGTCGTCATACAAATTGACATTCCAATTGTCTTTTTTTTTTGAGGTAAAAGGTGAAATAAGGCCACCCTGTTTCATTAATAAGAAGTTAATAAAACAATCCAGGCATACCGGGAGAAAACAACAATACAGAACAAAAGTACAATGCAGGAAGAGAATGAAAGAAAACAAACATACACCCCCAACAAACCCTAGGGGGTGGGTCTAACTACTCAGACATCAAGCTACCAGAGAGAACAGTAGTTGAAACAAAAAACCCCCGCTGGCAAAAGCACTGTCAAGACTGGTGAAGCCAGTCCCCTAGTCCAGCGTCGGTCCGATCTCTACATCCTCATCGTCAAACTCCTCTACCTGGAATACTCTAGCTATCCTCCCTCTTACCCCCGTGGCCGCAGCTGTAGCCCAAAAAGAGATAAGATGCATGATATGAGTCAGGTTACCAGAAATACTATTACATGAAGTACGAAAATAAAAATTATTTCTGTCAAGCCATAACACCCATGTAGTTGCCGCTACTGCGATGTACCACACATCCTTCATATCATGTCGAATCGTTGCAAATTTGGTGCCAATCCACAAATCCTCATATACGCAGGGGTAGTCGCCTGTTCCTAAGGCTCGGAGTACCTCAACCATGGTTGCCTTACTTCTTGGGCAGTGAATGAAAAGGTGATTTAGATCTTCCACATGTACGTCGCAGAAACCACAGTTGGTCGCCACCTGAGATTGTCTTTTGGCAAGGTTTTGTCTAGTGAGGATAGCATTATTGAGCACAAGCCATCAGAAAACTCTGACTTTAAGGGGAGTTTTCGCCTTCCACAACACCTGGCCCAGCTAGGTCTGCATCCTCGAAAGTGGATCCGATGATACAGAGATCTCACCGTGAAAGCTCCCTTGCTCTCTAGTCCCCATCACTTCTGATCTGGGCCTTGAGTGCACCTTGTGCCTGCCCGTGTGATGTGCGTTTGCATGTCAAGCAAATGCTGGTGTAAACTTAGGGTGAGTGTTCCTCGGAACGCCGGTCTCCAGCCTCCCCTTTTCCATCCTTCGGCAACGGACATATTTGGTCGACTCGACCTCTCATACAGCTCTGGGAACATTTTCTTCAGGGTATGGGCTCCACACCACCTATCCCACCAGAATCTGGTGGACCGGCCATTACCGACAGTCGATGTCACTGCCGAATTAAAGGGGCCGCTAGCCTTGGCAATTCCTTTCCAGAGTCGCGAAACTTTAGCCCCTACTCGGAAGCCAAGGTTTCTAGTGCCTTTTCCCTTAGATAAGGATGAATGAAGTCCTGCCAACCTTCCCCGCTGTTGTGGAATACCTTCCACCACCATTTTTCCAACAGGACAAGGTTCATATCTCTAAAGTCGATAATGCCTAGCCCTCCATGCTTCTTCTTCATACAGGCAATACTCCATTTGATGAGGTGGTAACCTCCTTTATTCGAGTCTGCCCCCTTCCAAAGGAAACGTTTTCGAATCCGGTCAATCCTCTGGATCACCCATCTTGGAAGCTCAAAAAATGACATGTAGTAGATTGGCAGGTTAGACAACACAGAGTTGATAAGAACCACTCTGCCCCCGAGAGACAACGCTTTACCTTTCCAACCAGACAGTCTGTCCTCCACCCTGTCAATGATAGGCAACCAGTCTGCTTTGGCTAGTTTTCTTGGTCTGAGTGGTAGCCCCAGGTATTTGATAGGGAAGCCACTCGTCGTACAGTTCAAAATAGTAGCATGTTCCCCTGCTTCTTCATCAGATAGGGAAATTGGAGTCAGTGCACTCTTGTGAAAATTAATCCTAAGGCCTGACCAGGCCTCAAAACAGTATAGGGTCCCTTTAAAGCAAACCATTTCTCGTCTAGCCCCATTACCAAATAATAGGGTATCATCTGCGTATTGCAGTATCATACACCCTTTAGTAGACGCGGAACTGGCCACTGGCGTGATCCAATCTTTTTCCTGACAATTCTCCAGCATAACCCTCAACACATCCGCTACGATAGTAAACATGAGTGGTGATAGCGGGTCCCCTTGTCTGAGACCCTTCCTACAAGGGAACGACTGCCCCAATCTACCATTCACTGATATGGCCGTTTTGCTAGTCTGCAAGCACTGACTGATCCAGCAGATCCATTTATTTCCGAAGCCCCTACCCCTGAGAGCTTCCAGCAAGCACTCCCAATCGACCGAGTCATAAGCTTTTTTAAAGTCTAGCTTAAGCAGAAAGCTCTTAGAGTTGGTCGTATGGCAGCGGTGGATAACTTGTTCCGTCGTTGCCACACAATCAAGGATATTTCTGCCCTTAATGAATCTCGATTGAGATTTGTTGATAAGGCTGTCCATAATACTCCCCAGGCGGATAGCTAGGATTTTGGTAATAATCTTCGCCGAGCAATTTATGAGGCTGATCGGCCTAAAATCGCTCACTTTCGACGCCTCTTCCCGCTTGGAAATGAGGACTACATCCGCAAAATTAAACATACCCAATCTGAGCTTGTTGTTAAAAAAGTCATCCAGCAATGCCATGTAGTCCCCTTTAATCTCTTCCCAGAAGATTTGGTAGAACATCATTGGGAAGCCGTCTGGCCCCGGTGACTTGTCTGCTCCCATGTGACTGATGGCCTTTTTCACTTCCTCCTCTGAGAACGGAGACTCCAGGCAGGACAGCGAAGGCGATGACTCGAGCTGGTAAGTCTGCCAGAAATCATCCCTGAGTGGTACTCGGAAGTCATTCTTCTTCCCCAAGAGTTCCTTGTAGTAACCTTGGAAGGCTGTGGAAATCACTTGTTCATCTTGTACTGTCCCCGAGCTTGTTTCTAAGGATAAAATAAGATTGGATCTGCGCCTTGCACTTGCCACTCGGTGGAAGAATGGCGTGTTCGCGTCTTCCTCTTTGAGCCACCAAATTCTAGATCTTTGTTGCCATTTAATTTCTTCCATTTTATAGAGATTGGCAATATTCTCACGTAGCTCCAGAAGACTATTTCTTTCCTCCTGTGACAGGTCTCGCGATTCCTCCACTCTTTCAAGTTCATCAATTCCTTCCAGTAAGGAATCTTTTGCACGCCAGATGGTCGAGAACCTAGATCGGTTCCATTTACGTAGCCGCTTTCTTAATCTGCAAATTTTTTCACACCATCGGCCCGCAGCATCTGTGCCAGACACTGGGAGCGCCCAGTTTTCCATCACCAGGTGGTAAAACCCCTGAATCTCTAGCCAGGCCTTCTTAAATCGGAATTTTCTAGGTCTTTTGGCTCTCTGAAGCCCAATGTCAAGAAGGATTGGAGTATGATCGGACGTTGGTCTAGGGATTGATCTAGCAGTTGCAAGGGGGAACTTAGTCTCCCAATCCATCGATACGAGAATCCTGTCCACTTTTGCCATAATCGGAGTAGACTGCATGTTAGACCACGTAAATAGTCTATCATTAATAGGGATATCTATCAACTCAAGATCCGTTATCACTCTATTAAACTCTGCTCTGTGTCTGTCGCTGGAACCTCTACCCTTGTGTTCGAACGCAAATTGGGTAATATTGAAGTCCCCCCCGACAATCTAAGCCCCCGGCCAACGGAGACGAATATAGACCAGTTCTTGCCAAAAAGCGTCACGCTCTGAAGCCACGTTTGGCCCATAAATAACTGTGATAGTCTGCATATACTTATCAGATCGACGTTCCAGTCGTGTAGTCAGAGAGAATGTACCATTATAGACCTCTGAACAGGTAAGCAGGTCCGAGTTGAAGCCAATGGCAATTCCCCCTGAGGCTCCCGCAGATGGGTGTAAAACCCATTCCTTGATTCTGTTCCCCCCTTGTAGTACCCCGTATTTCCAAATATTATTTTAAAGATTTCAAAATAAATTAAAATGATTTTATGGAGATTTAATAAATATTTTCTGAAGGTTTGTCTTTTTACACGTGCGAAACATGTGCAAATATTTTTGGTGCAAATATCTAATTTTATATTTTTATTAAATTCTCCTAATTATAATGGAGTGTATTCTAAATTTTGGGATTTTTCTGAGTAGAGAAACTATTTTTATAAATATCTCGAAAGAGAGGGGCTTTTATGTAAAAAGCCGTTTGGATCTTAAATAAATTATGAAAATTTGTTTTTACTGATATTTTGGTTCTCCATGGTTATCATTTGAATTTAAATATATTTAGATTTTATTTAAAGTCGATTTGGTGAAGATTTAAACAAAAAGGGTGTTTTTGCAAATATGGAATTCATGTAGAATTTTGTGCAAATGTTTTCTGGAAAGTAAAAGTCAAATATTTTGATTGGAAAATATAATATGTATTATTAGATATTATTTCTGATTTTTCTGGATTTTTATGAATATTTTATGATGTATTTGCAAATATTACAAAAGGAAGGGCTTTTGTGCAAAATTGCCACCCTGAGTGGTAAATCTGGATTTTTCTTATTTACTGGGCTGTGTTGGATTGATGAACAACTCAGTGATAAAAATATTTGATTTGGTTAACCTATTTTAACTAAAAGAGGGTTATATAGGTAAAGCTATATTTTGGAAAGATTCTTTTGCAAATATGTTTCTAAAAACCTAATCTTTCAACCCCGACCTGTATAAAAGAGGGTGTGCAACCGTCATTCGCTGCACAACACAAGTTTTATTATATTTTTATTTTCTTGGTGATTGAAGAGGAGATCTTGGATTCTTTGCAAAGAGGGGATTCTTCATTTTGCTTTGTGATATTCGCCTGATCTCTCCAACTATGTGAGTGACATTGTTTTGTTTTATTTATTTTGTGTATGTTGTAGGTGAATGCCATAATTGTTTGTTGTTTTGTTTGCTTTCTTTGATTTGTGTATGACGTATGAGAATGATATGAATGTTTAGATTGATTTAGATGTTGAATATGTTGGACGGATGAAAAATTAGATTTGAGAAGAATCCTAGATATTTGTATGAGAATGATTTTAGATTTGTTGAGAACTTAATATAAATTATTAGTAGGCTAAAATTTTTTGATTATTGCTGATTTGATTGAGTTTAATAGATGTCATGCATTAATTAAATTAAATATGAGATTTTTGGATTATTGGTGAGTTGGATAAAAACAACTTGACCATGTTGAGGATAAATTTGTTTTGTTTATGAATCAACTATAGAAAATCAAAGTAGTTAGATCTGTATTTGGATCTATACTTCCCACACTGTTGTCTTCTTCACCACAAATGGCTTCTTTTCCAGCCCTCACCTCTCTTTCTCCTTCCAAAGAGTTCTTTTCCCTATTGGTGATCAGATCCCTGTCGTGCTCTTTCCTCAGATTGGGCTCAGTCTCTGGTCGCCTCTGCTCCTCAGAAGCTTCTTTATCCTTAACTGGAGCGAACCATCTCTTTTCCACCCACTCTCTTGTCGAAAGCGCGTTGTCATTTGTCTTCTTCCCCATGCTGGTGCAGGCACTTTCCTTTGCCAACCTTTGTCTCGATGCTTGCATGTCATTACAGAGGTGGCTTTTGTCAGTATTGGGGTCTGCAAAGCCTGTCTCCCTCCTCTGCTCCACAACGTGCCCCTCTACTCCTGAATGCGGAGCTTGACGACAAGGTTGGTGACACGCCAGTGCCCTTCCTTCCCTGTCAATGGGTCCCTTGGTCAAACCTCCGTGTTGACCAATGGGGACCTTGCTGAGGCTATGGTGTTCTGATACCTCCATTGCTGGCCCTCGGCGACCCTCCATCTTCCTCACAGCATCAATCACCTCTCTGTGAGCCCGTTCAACTTCGTGGGCTCCGTCGATGGTGAGCTCCCATCCTGGAGGTGAAAGCACCTGTTTGTAGGACCTGTCATCTCTGGTTGGGGGGAGTGGTTTGGGGGAAGTGATGTCTTCAACCTTAGCCTCCGCTCGTTTGTCGAGGACAAACCGGATTAAGTAGGCATCGTCGAAGGAGAATACCTTGGCAAACCTGGGCATTGCGGCGATGTCTCCACTTCGAACTAGTATCTTCGCAGATACTAGCTCTGAGCGGCGAATGGTTTTGTCATCGATGGCCTCAACCGTGCCAAACTCAGTAATAATTTCTTGGAGGGCTTCCTTTTTCCAAAAATGCAAGGGAACATTGTGTATCCAAATCCAGTATCTATCCCCTTGCGGCAATTCAGCTCCGAAATTAGGGGTCCACGGTGTGAATTCCATCGTGAAGAACCCAAAATCGACCTTACCCATTCTGGTTACTTCAGTTACCTTCTGAGTTGACGGGAATGAAACTAAAAATTGAAGATGGCACAACTTCTTCACAACCCAATCGCGGTGGGCTCTCATCGGCCATCGGAGATTAAGGGCTTGAAGAAGGTAAGCTTCAGATGGGCTGCCTGATCGTACCCTAGCCACCGCACACCATTGTAGGAACCACTCTTCTTCTTGCTTGATCATAGCTAGGCTGTTGGCCAGCTTGATCATGGTAGGGCTCTCCGGTGATCTCCCTCTGTACACTTGCCTCTCTTCGTCAATACTGGAGGTGAGAACATTCATACATGAGTACAACATATGGCCCCACTTAAGGCATCTCAGACAGCGGACCTCCTTCGTGCACTCCGTTCGGAAGTGGCCTAAGTCGCCGCAATTGAAGCACGACGCTGGTTTTTTTTACCCTTTCTAGTCATTTTTGTTTTTCTATCGGGATGGATGTTTGTTGGGGGGGGGGGGGGGGGTGTAATTACTGATTTCTTGTTGGACTGGAGGAGATGTGGTTTTGTGCTTTCTCTTACCCCCTCTTTCCAGCACCACCCACTTCTCCGCTACCTCCGAATCATGGGTTCGTTCCACCATCCCTAGTGGATCAACAGTTTGGTCCCCTCGTTGGGCCCAAACGTTGACGCTGTTGGGGTGGTTGGGAGCTTTCTCATTGGTTTGTGTGTCGAGACGGTGAGTGGGCAGGCCTGTGGTTGGAGGGATTGAGTGAGAAGAAGGCAAGGGGACGATGCGTTTGACAGGAAAATTGGTGCTGTTGATGTTGTTAATGTGTTGAGGAGTGCGGTGTTGTGTGTTGTTCAGGCCTTTGAGACTGTGGTGATATCGACTGAATTGCCCAGGGCTCTCACTGTGAACATACACAGTTCTCTCCTCTCTGTCCCTTTGCTGAATAAACCTCTGAGGGTGATGCTGGATCTTGGGGGGTGTTCTTCTGCACTCACCGTAGCGAGTGGGAGGACCCCCTCCATGGGCCCGTCCCCTCGGCGGTGAGTCCCAATGACGGCGATGATGAGCCTCGCCTCTCCCCGCTTGGCGATGAAGTGCACTACGGTGTGCCCGCCATGGGGAGAGTGCTCACCTGAGCCTAGGGACTTCCCCCTTCGGGGGGTGGATTACCACATTCTGTTGATGAACTGTGTTGCGAACAGGGGAGGAAGCTTTTGTGAGACTGGTTGGGGGCTGCTCTTGGAGTAGCGGTGGGGCTGGGGTTCCGTAATCCACAGGAGAAGAGCGTGAGGCGGCGTAGCGAGCCCTCTCGTTGGGCCCGCACCCACTCAGCTCAGCCTCCGTGAGATTACAGGCAGAATGAGGCATAATGGTTCGAAGAATAGGCGTGGATGTGAAGCAGACACAAGCAAAGTTGGTTAAAAGGATGAGAAGAAGAGTAGAAGCTGAGGAGCAAGCAACGGAAGCAGACTCGGTGGTGCCAGAAAAGAATGAAGGGTCTGAGGGAAGCAAGGGTGGTGAAGATGGAGAGGAACTTCAAAGGAGTGGGTATATGGTCGGCAATGAAGAGATGACTTCACCGCAAAGAGGCACACAGGGGGGAGTTGGTAGGAGTAACGTCTTCATTTTTTTGTCCTGATGTGTAGATCATCTGCTAGTCCTCATCAACATGCTTGTCTAACGTTTTATTTTTAATTTTTCATCTAGTGTATATGTAATTCTAAAGTAAATATTAAGTGTAAAATAAAAGAGCTAATTATTTTTATAGGAAAGTTTTTAAAACTATTTACCAAAAAGAACAATGACCAAACTATTTGCAACTAAGGGATAATTTCTAAATAATATTCTATGCTTCCAATTCTATAATATTTTCTATAGGATGTGTGACCTTTCTATAAATTTAAAATTTGTTTTTTTAATATTTGCTATTTATCTTATATAGTCAATTTTTTAACTATTTAAATAATACTAAATATTTTTAGAAAACTAGGTAAGAGTTACTTAATAACAAGGCTCTAATACCAACTAGATGTGAAGCGTGAAATCACATGTAACGAGAAATAAACAGAATATCAAAACATTTCAAAGATGATATCCTTATGTAAAATAATATTCTTGAAAATAATGTGTATTATCAATCTTAAAGATATTGAAGTAATCAAGCATAACTTCAAAATTTCTCATAGTTTTTGATTCTGTTTCTGATACTTCACTATCACTATCATATGAGGGTTATTCGGGTTATTCGGGTTCTTCCATATGTTCATTTTCTTCCCCTATATATTCATTTTCTTCTAGAAATTGTCTAGATGTTGTTGTAGGACTCTAGACATAACTTCCAAATTCTTCATTTTCAGTAAATAAAAAAGATCTTCCACAAAAATTGAGTCATCAATTATTTGGACATTTATATTACTAGGTTCTTCATGATTAATTTGATTTATTGTTATAATTATTATTCGCTGTATGCTAAAAAAAAATAATTTGAACTCATTAAAATCATACATGTTTGTTACTCTAGGAGGATAATAAACATAAAAAGCTAACAATCTATCACTTCCTTGATAGTTGGTCATTAATTCATAAATTCCTGAGGCAAGACTGAAATTATTATTATCCATTATTCTTTTTAGCGATTTTGTGATTTAAAACAACAAGTATGAAATCAGGATTAAGGAGAGATTTGTAAGGATATTATAAAAATCAAAACAAAATGACCCATATCATGCTTCCGACATAATTAAATCTCTTTGAGCTGCTCCTCACCAGTTACCACTAATGGATAAAATACCCCTGGTATGCATCCTGATTTCATTGCTCCTTTTATGTTTCTCCTATCTCAGGACTACTATACTCTTCAAGAGAGTTTTATCCAAGAGATACGTCTAGAACAACTAGTAGCACTTCGGCACAGGCAACCACAACCTAGATCATTTCCTGCTACTAGGTGTACAGACTAACTATAGAAGGTTACAAATGGGTCTTTTTGCAAGATTTTTCAGGCAGAGCCTTACAAAACTCTTCCTTGGGGTAAGAGAATAATTATTCATAAGAGCTCAATAAGAACGACAGTCTTTATTGATTCCAGACTTCTTACCAACAAACTCTCCTTACAAGATTATATGAGATTCCTCCTTAGATATTCTGCCCCTCTCCCTTACTCAGTCTCCCATTTTATAGAGGAAGAGATGACGTTACAATTATTTATCTGATTACATCACTGCTTACATCATGGGTAAATAATTGAGTCTAATACGTCACTGCTTACATTATTAGAGATTCTTTTCTGGCTAGCATCTTCACGTGCTTCACATCAGAAATAACTCTTCGTTAGACTTATCTTGTTCTTTTCCGCATTGTCCGCATGTGTGTTGTGGTTCCATCGTCATCTATCTACAGTAATGGACAACTGTCTCTTCTATCATTATCATGACTCCTTTATCTATAATTTGATATCAGCTGTCAAAGACTTATTCGTTGACTGTGGTTGTTTAATCTTTGCTATGCTGTAAATTATTATTTTTTGTGGATTATGGCTATCATAGATCCATATATTACTATCCCTATTTTGTATGTCCTTCAGTTCACAGTACATTATTCTAAATCCCATAGCTTTTCTTTCTGAGATTAGTTTTTCAAATTCTTCATTTTTGTATGATATGATATTAGTTGCTCCAAACAAGACTTGTGTACTCATCTCTATCTTTATAATATGCTCAGCGGGTAGTTCTTCGTTATCTTCAAACAATTCTGTAATAGCTGAAAATACCCAGACATATATTTTGGAGGCCTTTGTAAGATCAAAATAACTTTTAGCAGATTTATATACTTTCCTTGGTAGCTGGCTAAGTTCTTTGCATTTTTTGGAATGATATATGTAGTGGATAAGCCCTCTTCCGAATAATACTCATAATGTCTTTGGATTTGCTCATGGTAGAATAATTGTTTTGTTCATATGCTGCTGCAAAATAGTTTTGATAAATTGATTGACCTTGATGGTCTGACATAATTTCTCAATATATTGTAAAAATAAATCATTCTTGGAATATTTTGGAGGATTTGAGAGTGAACTCTTTTTGTAGTATGAAGGTGGAGCTTCCTTCTTGTGTGACAATTTTCTTAATTTCACTTGTATTTTGTGGGTTAATAGGTTCACTCCCTTCACTCATTTTTTCAATATGTTCAACATTTATATAGTGGTAAAATATTCTTTGAAGATCACATATTTGCAACTGTAATTGGTTAAATGCTCATTTTAATTGCTCCACAGTCTCCTTTAAGAAGACTATATCATATTCTATTTGCTATACTCTAGTTTCCATTCTGTAACAAATGAAACAGTTAATTCCTTGATAGAAAAAACTAGCTAAAATGTTATCTTTTTTCTTTTATGTTTTCTATTATAAAATCATAATGTTCTTGTTCCATTTTCCATCTTATCAGTCTTTTATTGGCTATGGTCGGGTCTATTATATTGTTTATCCATGATTTTGCTTGAGTATTATCTGTTCTTAGTATGAATTTTGTATGTATTATAAATAATTTAATTTTTTTTATTGCTTTTAAGATTGCTAATAATTTTTTTTCATTTATGTGATAGTTTGGCTGGGTCTGTGTGAATGATCCGCTAGTATATTTGGCTAGTCTTTCCTTATTTTCATATATTTCAACAAATTATAACACTACTCCTCAATTTTCTTCACATTCATATGTCTCTATTATCCATGTACATTCTTTAATAGGTAATCGTAACTTACTTAATTCTGAAGTTTGTTGTTTTAATATTTTAAGTTTTTCTTCATCTTCTGAGGTCAGTTCTCATTTTTTGAACTTTTTCAACTTTTATTGTAGCCAATTCATTTTTTCTGACAAATTTGGTATGTATCATCTTATTTGATTTAGTAGTCTGATTATAGCTTGTACTTCTCTAGCTTTTTTCTTTTAAAATATTTGAGAATGTCTTTATTTTTCTTCTATATGTGGTTGTAGTTCTATTCCATCATGTGACAAGTTTGTTCCTAAGAATTCTAGCTCTGTTTTGAATAATTATATATTTTTTTTGATAGTATAATACATGCATTTATTAATATTTCTATGAATTTAGTAAATGCTCTTTATGTTCTTCATGTTGGAGTATGTCTAATGTAAATCCTAGAAGTGAAAATAGGAAGGTTTATTTCTATTATTTTTTTTATCTATTAATTCTATATGAGCTGCGTGTTTACATAAATGCCATTTTGCTAAGTGGTCTTCTCCACATAGATCTTCTAACTGTTTTTATAAAATTTCTTATGTAATTGTTACTTGAACTTGTTGTATCCTAGTTTTATTTGGTAAATATTGGTTTTCACCACGCTGGGCTGAAGAAACTTTGATATGTGGTAAGTCCATCTTAGATAAGGGTTGTGTTATTCTAATTGTTATTGCTTAGTGTTTACAAGGTGTTGTAAATATAACCGATTTGTGTGATATAGTTATGAGATAGTATTGTTGAAAAAAGTCGTTTCCTAATAGAACATCATTATTCATATCATCAAATTGGTATATTACTGGTAATTTTAGCATGTAATTTCCTATTTGTACTGTGACATTTTGTGGTACTTGTCCAGTACAACCGTTTGTCTTGTCAAACTATTTATTTATTTATTTATTATATCCATCTTGTTTCAATTCTGGTAGTATATTTTCGCGGCATAAACTAGTGTCTGCTCCAGTGTCTATTAGACTATAATAGTTTCTTGATTTGTATCATTCATATACAAATTCTGTTAGTATATATATTGTTTTTTGTTGCCCTTAATGGATTAATTTGCACAATATTCTATTTATTATTATAGTCTCATTACTTACTGTTATTGATATTTTTCTTCTTGTATTGAGTAAGTTTGTACTGATGTAAGAAAGTCAGATCCTAATAACATTTCATTAACATTGTGTTTTGGGTCTACATGCATATGTAATAACATTTTATTTCTACCATTTATCCTTAGTGGTAATATTATTTTATGGACAATTGGATGTCAATTGTTATAATAGTCTAAATAGTACAATGAGTTTTCTAATGGTACTAATTCTGTTGTTTTTATATTTGTTTGTTTAATATGTGAATTAATAGCTCATGTATCTACAAGGGCTACTTATTTATTCCATTTACCATTGTCATAATATTCTATTTTTATTTTAAATTCATTATTATTTTGATTGTCTAATGTATTTATTATTTGTATTAATTTCAATGCTTGTTGTTTGTTTCTTATTGATAATGATCAATTTCCGAACATTATTTGTGGTGATTTTCCTTTTGCAATATATTTTGCTTTATTAAAGTCAAATTCTATTTGGTATAGTTATTTTAGGATTTTTTCTAGCTGGTTTGTATCTTACAATTTCTCCGAATAATGGTTCTATCTTAAAATTATCCGTATTTCTGTTTTTTACTTCATACTTACTAGTGAAAAGCATAAATATTTCTTATTTGTATACTCATAACCTTACTTTTTTTCTATCATTTCTATTCCTAATAATCTATGATACATGACAAGACTTTTGTTTTTATTTTCTTTTGCCATGCTTATAGAAAAATTATGTTTAATTGTAAATTTTATTTTTTTGTACATCAAATTTATTTGTACTATTCCTATTAAAGCATCTTGTGTACTTGATATTGTTTTATCATTTATTAGGTATATTTATAAAGGTTTATTTATTACTTCCTTAAAATAAGCTTTTATTAATATTTGTATTGCTCCAAGATGTATGCGTCTTAATATCTTTCTGGTTTTCTCACTTTTTTTTAAAAATTTCTGATTATTCTTTCTGCTATTAATTGAATTATAGTTTTTCCTTGAGCTTGTTATATGTCTATAGATTGTTCATTATTCCTAGTTATTACTATGGTACTTCTTTTCCTTTCAAATATTGAAAGTTTAAATATATCTTTCGGGTTTATGTCTAGTTTGATTGCTCTTATTTTATCGTATTTTTGTATGTCAGAACTCATTTTTTCTCATACTTCTTCATTATTTTCTTCTCTTTCTAATCGTTCTCATATTTCTGTCATTTCTGTCATCATATTTATTTCACATTCTTCTATTTCGTTGTGCTTAGCTTTCTTCCGTTCCTTTATTATCATTTGGTTTTGATTTTCTGATAGTATTTCTTTCTTCTTCCTTTAGTCCATTCCACCAATTCGCTACAACTCCTATAATGGTCGCTTTTATAAATTTCTCAAATGTATTTACTGAGAGATTTTTACTAAATCCTACTGTTATGGATGATTTTACTCATTCTTCTATTATTCTATCTACATCTTTTACACAATCTAAATCTAGCAATTCTCAATTTCCACTATTCTATTTTTTTAGTGTTCCGTGGGTTCATATTTTGGTGTTTTTTTTTCTTTTTCTGTCCCTAGCTTACTTCTTTCTCTACTATGAAATTTCCATGGTAGGTTATAAGGTCTTTTATTAGGTGGTGGTCTTAAGTATTCGTACATATTATTTGAAATTTCTGTAGATTTTGTTATGATCTTGTCTTTCGCTTGATCCATTTTTATTTCTTAATTTGTTATATCTTGATTTTTTAAAGCCTTCATCCACTTTCTCTAAATTGAGATTTGTCATTAAATCTTCTATTTCTAAAATATTTGTATTAAGTTTTGTTATAGCTTCTAACTCCTTCATACCTTTTTTCATTATGCCTATTTTTTTTTCCGTGTCTTCGGTTAAATATCTACTTTGCTCTTTTATGTTCTTATTTATCATTTTAAAATCTTTTCTTATAGTTCCTACAAATTCTGGGCCTAATCTTCTTCCAACTCTTGAGTATTTATCATATAAATTTCTGATTTTATTTTTGAATTTAATTTGTGTATTAGTGTTTCTACTTTTGGACTATTAACCATACTTACCTTAATATTCTATATGCTAGTAGGTGTTGGTTATACCAACTTGTTTCTTCGTTTCTATAATCTAATACATTGTATGTTATTTCTTTTTGTATTTCTTTAGATAGTTTTTGAGTTATTTCACTTGTTAATATTAAATATTTTAATGTTTCCTTATCGGTGATATGCTTTCTTTCTATTCGTCTACTATTAACGTTCTTATTTTAAATTCTGAGAGATTTTTTAATCTTAATTTCTTTATATATTTTCTGTGAAATATATATTTTTTAAAATAGGGTAGTGAGTTACGTAAATTTTTTGTTTTACTGTTGTGTAAATATCTTCAAAGGTATGGTCTTTTTTAGAAAATTAGTTTTGACTGTTTTTTTATTGTAAATAGTTTTGGGGATGTCCTATATTTGCCAATACTTTCTAAATCAATTGCTCATTTACTAAATGAGCAAGTTGCACATATCCCCTTTATCCTATATATATATATAGGGAAAAAGGGGTATGAGCAACTTGCTCATTTAGTAAATAAGCAATTGATGATGTGACATACATGTGATTGAAAAATCATTAAATGAGTTAGTTGTCCAATGTATCACATGCATGCCACATAATCAATTGGTCATTTACTAAATGAGCAAGTTGCTCATATCCCTTTTACCCATATATACTAGTATAATGCACGTGCGATGCACGTTTATAAAGGTGTGTAGAATTTTAAGGAAGGGGCAGGTCACCGAAGAGGTTACATGCATGCATGCAGACCGGCATGCACAATTTATTCATTTTGATATTTGCATGCATGTGTTATACCTACTGACTTTGATAGGGAAAAACTTTTTTATGAATAAATTGTGCATGCAAGTACATACAAATCTATACTATTAATTATTTTTTCAAATCTATGCAGACAGGCATGCAAATCTATGCATGTTAATTATTTTTTCAATACATGCAAATTACATTTCTGACCTCCAATATTAATCCTATATTTTTTTAGCCTTTTATGTTTATGAGGGCATGATAGTAAAAAGCCATCAAAATGGGGCTTTGCTTAATAATAATAGTATAGATATATTTATGGGCTATTGTATTATACCAAGGAAAACGTTTTATAACGATAACTTCACTTGTAAGATATTGAATGCCATGGACCGTCGTATCAATTTCTTAGGGTGGTGGTGATAACTCGAACTTACCATCAGTTTGAAAAAGCTAACAATGTGCAAGTGGAGATGACTCTCAAAATGTCACCATAGACCACCAGGAAAAAGAGGACAATGGAATGTTCAAGAAAATTTTCGGCCATCCCCAAAGCCGAAAATATCTAAGAACTATTGTATAACTGTAACCTCCTGACCCATTTTCTATTGATATTTGTCAAAATAACTTACTTATCAAAATAATTACCCAACTGACCCAATTGCCAAAAATATTTATCCAACTAACCTAGTGTAATGTAAAAATCTAAAAAAACAAATTTTCTATATAACCCTTATTTAGAAATTATGAACTTCTAGTATAATGTACATGCGATGCACGTCTACAAAAAGTAAAGTCATCAAATTAAATGAATATATATCGAATAAGAAAATAATAATTTATATTGAATGTTTTGATTTGTTCTACACGTGCGGTACACATTTATAATTGTTGGATATAGTTTGGACGTGTATTATATGTATTTATATAGTTACAAAGTTAAGGTTTGTTTGTTACAAACCCCAACTCTCCCATTAAAACAGTGGAGATAATATTCCCTAAGCTTTATTAAAACTGGATACTCCACAGAAAATAAATAAACTAAGATTAAAAAATCTTTCAAAATTTAAAATAAGATACGTTGATAGTAAACTAATAGAAAAAAAAAATATTACTGATAACGAAATATCTGAATATTTAGTAATAACAAATAGAGCAACTAAAGAATTACCTAAAGAAATATAAAAAATAATAGCGTACAATGTATTAGACCATAGAAACAAAGAAGCAAGTTGTTATTACCAACTCCTACTAGCACACAGAATATTAAACTAAGTTGGTATGGATAATAGTCCAAAAGTAGAAACATCAATACATAAATTAAATTAAAAAATAGAATTAAAAATTTATATGATAAACATTCAAGAGTTGGAAGAAGATTACAGTAGTCAAAATTTGTAGAAACTATGAGAAAAGATTTAAAAATTATAAATAAGAACATAAAATGACTAAGTAGATATATAATAGAAAACACAGAGGAAGAACTAGGCGTAACAAAAAAATGTATGAAGAAATTAGAAGCTATAACAAAATTTAATATAAACATTCTAAAAATAGAAGGAATAGCAAAACCTAATTCAAAAGAAGTAGAAGAAGCCTTCAAGAATATAGATATAACAAGCAAAGAAAAAGAAATGGACCAAGAAAAAAATAAGAATATAACAAAACTTACAGATAATTCAACTAATATATATGAATACTTAAGACCACCACCTATATTAAAAAAAATCTTATCACCTACCATGGAAATGACAAAGTAGAGAAAGATGTAAGTTAGGAAAGGAAAAAGAAAAAAACACCAAAATATGAACCTACAGAACATTACGAAAAAGGAATAATAGAAAATGGAGAATGCCTAGACCTAAACTGTGTAAAAGATATAGATAATACAACGGAAGAACGGGTAAAAGCATCCATAATAGTAGGATTTAAACAAAACTTCTTAGGAAATACATTTGATAAATTTATAGAAACAATTTTTATAGGAGTAGTAGCAAAATAGTGGAATGGATTAATGTGGAATGGATTAATGGAAGAAGAAAGAAGTAATATCAGAAAATCAAGACCAATTGATGATAAAGGAACGGAAGAAAATTTAGCACAAAGAACCCTAGGATTAAAAGAAATAATTACAAATTACTAGATAGCAATAAGAACCTAATTTAGTGTCTATGGAAAAACATAAGGACATAACATATATAAAAAGAAATAAGCAAGATGGAGATTAAGCAATTTAGAAATTTGTGATGTGTTATTTTGACAACTATGCTTGCGAATTCAGAGAATACTTCGAAAATAGTTATTATACACATAAGAAAAGAGTCCAATCCTAAACTCATTTTTCCTAAAACTACCAAATTCATGGAGTATAAACATATATAGTACATACATAAATGAGAAAGTAAACCAGAAATAGACACTTTAGGATATAGAACACAATTTGTAAAAGATTATAGAGATAAAGTATGCCAAGAAGCTAGATCAACTATTAAATATTATAGAACATATAAACAAAGAATTTGATATGAAGAAGCAATGCCAAATCATTGGGGATGTAATAATAACTATAATTATAAAAAAAAAACATAAACACAAAATGCAAAAATATAAATCAAAATACAGGAAAAAATTTAAGAAATATAAAAAACCATGTAAAAGATATTTCCGAAGAATAAATTAAAACAAACAATATTCGAAAAAGCTAAAGAAATGTAATTTTTATATATGTGGAGAAGTATGACATATATCCCCAAATTGTCATAAAAGAATGAAAAAAGAAAATGTAAAATACTTAGATGAAATCGAAGAAATGAATAATATAAACCATGAACCTATAGAATATGAGGATGACTAGTTAGAAATAAGTGAAGATGAAGAAATAATGGTAATGGAATAAGATAGTTGAGTTATACACCTAGTAGAAGGAAACGAGCTAGGTTGTGGTTGTCTGTATTGAAGTGTTACTAGTTGTTCCAGACGTATCTCTTTGATGCAGCTATCTTGAAGGGCATAGTAAACCTGGGATGAGAGAAACGTAAAAGGAGCACTAAAATCGGGGTGCATACCAGAGGTATTTTATCCACTGGTATAGAGCAGTTCAAAGTGGCTCAGCTAGGTCGAAAGCATATTAGACCATTTTGTTTTGATTTTTATGATATCCTTAGAAACCGTTCCCTACTCTTGATTTCATACTTATCGTTTCAAGTTCATAGAATCATTAAAAAGGAAAATGGATAATAATAGTAGTTCCAATCATGAGTTAATTTATGAATTAATGACTAACGATCAAGGAGGTGATAAAATGTGAGTTTACGATGTTAGTATTCTCAAAGTTTAACAAGCCCAGTTGATTTTTATGAATATAAGTTATTTTTCTTTAGCGTACAATGAGTAATAATTATAATAATAAATCAAGTTAATTCTGGACAAACTAGATATAAATGTTCCAATAATTGATGACATAACTTTTTATGAAAGATATTTATTATTTTATAAAAATGGAGAATTTAGAAGTTATATATAGAGTCCTATAACAGCATATAGACAATTTCTTGAAGAAAACGAATATATAGAGGAAAGAAATGAACATAGGGAAGAGACCCCATATGATAGTGATAGTGAAGTATCATAAACAGAATCAGAAGCTATGAGTAGGGCTGTAAATCGGACCGGACTGGACCGGACAACCATATGTTCAAGCTCGAACCAAAATTTTACTCGAACGGACTTATGTCCGGCTCGGTCCAGGTGTTCAGGTCGGAAATTTTTTTTATAGTCCGGACTTGGTTCGGTAAAACATCTGACTACAATAATACTCGGACAGACTTATGTCCGGCTCGAGCTCGATCGGTAAAACAACAGACCTAATAATTTATTTAATTTCGGTTCGTATAACAGTTTGGACGGTCCATGGTCGGACCATTTCTCGAGCCGGACTCAGATGGACGACGGACCGTCCTGATCATTTTACACCCCTAGCAATGAGAAAATTTGAAGTTATACTTGATTATTTTAATATTTTTGAGAATGATAATATCTATTATTTTCAAGAATATTATTTTACAGTAGGATATTATCTATGAAGTTTTTGATACTCTTTTATTTCTTTTTTACAAGCAATCACAACTATTTCACGCTTCGCATCTACTTGGTATCAGAGCCTGATTTAAGATTAAGTAACCCTTACTTACG
The DNA here is from genome assembly GCA_017893485.1 of Hemerocallis citrina. Classification (NCBI taxonomy): domain Eukaryota; kingdom Viridiplantae; phylum Streptophyta; class Magnoliopsida; order Asparagales; family Asphodelaceae; genus Hemerocallis; species Hemerocallis citrina. Next base: position 155,871,725 of record CM030366.1, on the reverse strand, counting down.
TTTTTTCACAAATTAAACATCAATTTATACATAGTAGAATAATAAACAAAATATTTAATATAAAAATTAGAAATTATCCTAAAACCCCAAAACAAAAAGTATTTAATACATGGTCATACATTCTATAAAAAATATTATAGGAATTGTACTATAGATATTTAATTGAAAACTAGGCCATAAGGGTTAATATTTTCCAAAACTGTGCCATTTTGATAAATATTTTTAAAAATTAGGCCAAGTGGATAATTAGCTCCGTATAACATAACTTATTGCATTCCTTTCGTTATTAATGAGATCTTATTTGTTATCAAGCAAAGAATTTATTTATATATGTAAAAAAGTTGTTGTTGAGAGAACTATATATGTAAATTGTATTTTGATCTAGGATAAGCTTTTGCCCACGAATAGATCTGCGAGAAGAAAATGCATTGGCTGTGTTCATTGAGGTGTTCCTATCGAAAAGCTTGTTAGTGAAGACATTTATACTCTTTCGACTCTGGAACTCCAAACGGCCCTTCATTGTTGGTATAAAATTTTCACGATCGTGACTAATTCACGAATCTATTCCACTGTAGATGAGTATTATTTCAGATTCCACATCTATGCAATCGCTCTCAAGTTCTAATGGAGATGTAGTTGCTCTATTACATACCTATGCATTTATGTAAACGTAAATATGTTATGTCATTTAACATTTTTTAAAATTTCCTAAAGATCTGAACAATAGGCGTGTCAACCTTTATTTTCCCCCTTTTTTAAAAAAAATATTATTTTTCTTAATTATATAAGAAAGTTGTGTTGTAGTTGTGCTATTATTTTTCTAGACAAGATAATTAAAAGCGAAATAAAAAACGACTACCAAGCAGGAGCATCTCTCAATACTATGATATTGTTGAATTAAGCGACACAATCAACACAAACCACCAAGCAAATAGGAGATCACACCAAAGACATCAAAACACACAAATTTATCCCGGACTTTCGTCTTAATCCGGGAGAGAAGAAACCGAGATATTATTCAACTAGAGAAGATACAAGAACATTACAATTTTCACCACGACTCTCTTTCTAGCCTCACTAGAAAATACTAGTTGTTTACAATTGAAGAATCTCTCAAACTCTCTTCAATGAAATACTCTTTCTTTTGGTTCTCAATGGAGGCCAATTACAATACTATGCAGAGATCTAGAGAAACCCTAATTTGATATCTTGATATAATAGCCATCCGATATTTTATGCAGTGATAAACATACAATAAAAGTTAGATGATTTAACTTGGAGAAGAAGCCGGGCTTCAAATGAATCCCTACACTTGCACCCGAACACAAACAGCAGCTGAGCACGGTCGATTGCCCAAAGTGCAGTCGACCGCATTTGACTCCAGACAAACTCGAAGGGGTGACGGGCGACTGTATAGTCGACCGCACCTTCTGTTGCTGCTGTTGCTTCTCATCTTCCATCCAATCGATGCATTTCCTTTGCTTCACCGTCTTCACATCGAACTTAGTATGCAAGGCATAAACCAACAATCTCTACCTTGGATTGCATACTATGAATCCACACATGTGTGATTTAAAATCTTCTAGACTCTTTTATTCTCCTCTTGCAAACAACTCGTTTATGTGGATTCTTCTGCGAGTTGAATCCACATCCACCTGTTTTTCTCCAGTCGATATGCCCTTCAAAGGCACACCTCGGTAGGTGTTGACACGGAGGCACCGCCCTCTGCACGAACTCCACCTACCTCGAGGCACTCTCCACCTCTCGACAATATTCGAATGTCGTAGTCTTGCTCGACTGATTCTAGTGATGGCAAACTAGATAGTACTTTAGGAACGTAGGGTTTCGAAACACCTGTACAAGTTATCTCGTTCCCCCAAAACTTGTAGAATTTATGCTCAACACCCCCCATTCCCTCCATCACCTTACGATGCCCTTCCCAAACCAACAGAACTCCACCTTGAGCTATGTACTTGCAGTCCCGTGCTTCAAGAGTTCCCAAGAATACAAGATTCTATTTCAGCTGAGGAATGTGCACAACATTCTCTAGTGTGTAACCCTTTCCATCTAGCACATCCAATTAGACGATTCCCTCACACACTACTTCACAAATATCATCAACCACCGTTCTCACACAATGATCTTCTATGAACTTAATTGTAAGTAAAAAATATCTCCCTCTCAGAGCATATATGAGAAGAACTTCTCAAATTAAGAAACCAGCCAGAATAAACATCCATTAAATTTGAAACAAGATTATTGTCTAAGCTATTACCTGCTTCAACGACACTGGATTTGACACCCTTTGACTCAACCACTTGTAACAATTCTTTTTGTAATGCCCAACTCCTCTGCAATGATGGCAACGAATCTTGCCATTACGTGCACTTTTCCTTCCATTTAAAGTATCATCCACCTTCAAGCAACTCACAGAAGTAGATACCGATTTCTGACTTTTCTTCCTAAGTGCATCATGTTGGATATATAAGTATATTCTCACTATATGAACAATATTATGTGTAATATTGTTTTATAGGTAACACGTGTGTTACACGTACTAATTGTATGGATATCGGAATGCTGGTTGAATGGGTTGAGAATCCAGTATCCAAACCCATATTTTGAAATAAATACTGGCTTGTGATAGCAGTCTAGGCATTCCAATATTGATACCTGTTACCGCTAATTTCGGTGTGGGGGTAAACAGATAAGATTTGTGAGTTCGAGAAAACCTGAACAGCTGATCCAAGCCTTTCAGTTCCTGCCGCAACCTGCAAGGAAGTGCGAGACACCGGGGTTTATTCCGGCGACGCACCCTCTGACGCTCTTGTTAGTAACCAGTGGTGATTAAAGAAAGAGCTTAAGCTGGAAAAAGAGTGATTACCTGGTCACAGTGGTAGAGGGAAGGTGTTTATAGTCTCCTGAGGAGAGATTAGAGGCTTGATTCCCTGTGTAACTATACTAGGAGAAAAATCCTCACAGTCTGTTTAGGAAACTAACCCCTGATTCCCGGTGAGAGTAAATCAGGCCCGTTGACTTGGTCAAATCAGTGATCCTGATTTGTCTCTAATTGGTCTGGGTTCGCCTCGGGTCGGGACCCGTACCCAATTGGTGTGGATCCGTTTGTGGGTTATTGGATCTGTGAGAAGGAGATTCAATACCCGCTTTGGATCCACTTGTATGTGAAATTACCATTTTACCTCCGAGCTTCAAGATTCGCGCCCAATCTGGACGGTTCCGATTTAACCCCATTTTTAGCCATATCACGAGCCCCCCACTCCTAAAGACCGAGTGTGATCAGCCTTTGGGGAGTAGTTTAACTGTTTTGGTGGCTAGTGGAGTTGTATCGGAGTCTAAATAGAGGATTTTGAATTTCGAAGGGGGTAGTGAGGTAATTTTTTGATGCTGGGTGCCGTTCTCTAGCCATGTCGAGTATTTGACGATTTTTATCTATTTTTTCGGATCATTTATTTAATTTTGCGATGTGTTTACTAACCGTTCGGGGGCCTTAACAGTTCATTCTAGGCAATAATTGTTCGTTCAAGGGCTCAAAAATATACCCCCGAATTTTTAATTATTTTCTAGAATTTTTAGTTAATTTTCCCGAATTTTTAGCAATTTTTAAATAAATAAAAAATGATTTTAAATACCGACTTATGACGTGGCTCGATCTGGGCCGTTGATCATGGACGGGCGCGAATTTTGGAGAGATCCATCGGCTGTTATCGCTCGGAAGCTTTTTTCTCTGTTTGCGGGCTCGGAAAGTTACTTGCTCGGCCGCCGACCGGAGGGATAGGGGCTCGGCAGACCGAGCGACGTGGCGCAATCTGAGCCGTCGGATGATGGTGTAAATCCCAAGAAAATGCTATCTTGTCTTTTAGCGCACGCGGCACAATCTGGACCGTTCATCATCAGGAGCACGAATTTCTGGGAGATCCAACGGTTGTAGTAGCTCGGTGTCTTTTTTCTCCGTTTGCGAGCTCGGAAAAGCACTTGCTCGGCTGCCGACCGGAGGGACGGGGGTTCGGCAGGCCGAGCGACATGGCGCAATCTGAGCCGTTGGATGATGGCGCGCATCTTAAGACGGGCACATTTCTCAAGAAAACACTATCTTGTCGTCTAGTGTCCTCGGCGAGATCTGGGCCGTCTGATCGAGATCATGCACGAAAGTTGAGGAGAAAGTGAGTTTTCTTCGTTTGCAAGGTCGGAAAGGCACTTGCTCGGCAGCCGACCGAAGGCATGGAGTTTCGGCGGTCCGGACGACGTGGCACGATCTAAGCCGTTGGATGATGGCGCGCATCTCAAGACGGGCACATTTCTCAAGAAAATACTATCTTGTCGTCTAGTGTCCTCAGCGAGATCTGGGCCGTCTGATCGGGATCATGCGCGAAAGTTGAGGAGAAAGTGAGTTTTCTCCGTTTGCAGGGTCGGAAAGGCACTTGCTTAGCAGCCGACCGAAGGCATGGAGTTTCGGCGGTCCGGACGTCGTGGCACGATCTTGTTCCCAAGGGCGTTAATGGTGCCCCGGGGTTTGTGCGGCGTTCCACCTTCCCTAGGTCATTAAGGATGATTCCTCCAATTAATGCGTGGCGTTTCAACTTCCGAGGGTCATAATGGCCAGATCTTGGAGGAGAGCTTATAAGTACCCCACTTCCTTTTGTCATTTCGATCGCAACAATGTAGAGTTTCAGACCTCGGAGGTATTTGCCTTGGGTAACTTCTCTTTCGAGGTCCGAAGGGGTGGTTGCTCTTTTGCCTTGTTCTTCTCCCGTTCCTGACGGCCCCAAAGTGGATGTCAGGGATGGGGGAGAATAAGGCAGTAGTGGTGACGACCGTAGTCCGGACCCGAGGGATGAGTTACTTCGGAAGGACGGGTGGTCGTTCTTCCACCATGGTCTTCTCCTGACTCTGACTGCTCCAACGTGGGTGTTAGGGTCGGGGGAGATCATGGTGGAAGAGGTGATGATCCATGTCCGAAGCCGAGGGGTGAGTTTTTCGGAAGGACGGGTGGTCACCCTTCCACCATGATCATCACCCGATTTTGACTGGCCCGATGTGGGTGTCAAGATCGGGGGTGGTCATGGTAGAAAGGGTGATGACCCTAGTCCAGATCCGACGGAGGGGTTCACTTCGGAAGGACTGGGGGCCATTCCTCTGCCCAAATCTTCTCCTGACTCTGACGACCCGGGTGGAGGTGTCAGGGTCAGGGGAGATTTGGGCCGAGGGGTAGATCACCGAAGTTCGGATCCGAGGGATCGTGTGTTTCGGAAGGACGGGGAGCTGCTCTTCCGCCTAGATCTTCTCCTGACTCTGACGTCCTGGATGGAGGTGTCAAGGTCAGGGGAGATCTTGGCAGAGGGGTTGGCTGCTGAGGTCCAGATCCGAGGGGCGATCTGCCCCGGTTGGACGGGTGGTCGCTCTTCCACCATAATCGTCACCCGATTCTGAGTGCTCCGTCGTGGGTGTCAGGGTCGGGGAAGATTATGGTAGAAGAGGTGATGACTCAAGTCCGGAACCGAGGGTCGAGTTTGCTTCGGGAGGACGGGTGGTCGTTCTTCTACCATGATCTTCTCCAGATTCTGAGTGCTCCAATGTGGGTGTCAGGGTCGGAGAAGGTCATGGTAGAAGAGGTGATGACCCAAATCCATATCCGAGGCACTGCAGTAGCTTCGGAATGATGGGTCTCTTCCCATCTCTGTCTTCCTTTCGGGCTGATGGCTTCCGATGGTTGCCAGCCCGAAGGAGTTAGAGATGAGGGGTGTGCCGATCTGCTTTTGACCGGGCCCCGTGGGTCGGCGGAACACCGACCGAAACCCGAGGCCTGGGGGGCTCGCCGAGGGCGTTGCCTTAAGACTTTGAATCCAAATTTTTTCTGGCTTCTTCAGATAGACTTGGGGTGCCCGAGGGTACGATCATCCGAGCGACGTGACGCGACCTTAGCTATTAGATGTTGCGGAGAATCTCGAGGCGGACTCAGTTCCCAAGAAAACGCTATCTTGTCGTTTAGCGTAGCTAGCGTGATCTGAGCCGTCCGATCGAGATCTTACACGAAAGCTGAGGAGAAAGTGAATTTTCCCCGTTTGCAGCCTCGGAATGGCACCTGCTCGGCGGTCGACCGGACTCCCGTCGAGCGAACTCGGATCGAGTGTAGTTCGGATTTAGATTCCCTTGTGCCGAGCTAGCTGACTTGGTGAAGAAGACAGGGTTGTGTTGGGCCTTCGCGACATTTCGAGAGCGGCCCAAGAGTAGCGCTCTTTCGCTTGGAAGTCCAAGGGACGTTCCATTTTTACTATAAATCTTCACCCCCCCTTAACCCAAGTCTCATTATTTACTTTTACTCTCTCTCTCCAGTTTTTACTTTCACCTTCGAAGTTTTCAGCTCCTTGGTGGTGGTGCTAGCTGTCGCGGCGAAGCGTCCTTGTCTCCGGTGAACTTTCCGACCGGAGCTATCACTTCGAGGTCAGTCTCTTTCTCTTCTCTTTAGAAAAATGGTTAAGATTACGGATGAGACCCCCGCCTCGGAGCAAGCCGTTGGCCGAGCGGGCGGAGGAGAGGAGATAGTGGAGCCGACCGATCAGAGTGTCGTTCGGCCGGATAGAGCGGGTGAAGTGGCCGAACCACCTCAGGAGGTTGCGGCGGCGTCTCACAAGGGTAAGGCGGTGGTCACAATCGTCGAGACGCCGAAAACCGCAGGGGTGTTCGGTCGGCAGCCCATTGCTCTGTCGAGCGTGGGAGGCGTTCGGGACTACGCCGAGGATGTCTTGGAGAAGGTAACCCAAGGGACGACCAAGTTGGTGGAGGAGAACGAACCGAGAGAGCTGTCCGAGGTGGACCATACCATCTCCTCGCTAACGGAGGCCGATCTTCATTTGATCCGAAAGGGATTCCGGATCCCCACCGAGTACGGGCTGCTACTCCCCGGGCCAGGCTTCCGAGCGAATACGAAGTCTTCGACAGATATGTGCATCTTTCCTGTTGATTCCCTCATCGTCGGGCTCCGCTTTCCCCTCCATCCGTTCGTGGTTGATGTCTTGAACTGGTATGGTTTGAGCCCCGCCCAGCTGATGCCGAACACCTGGAGGCACGTCATGGTGTTTGTCCTCCGGTGCCAAGAGGTTGGTGCCGAGCCGAGCATGTTTCTTTTTCGGAGCCTCTACCGATCTTGTCAGCCGAGCCGAAACGAACAAAGGTTCTATCTATCGCCACGGACGGGCGTGAAGTTGGTCGAGAACCCGGACTCGATCAAATACTGGAAGGAGAAGTATTTCATCATCCGGGCTCCCGCGCCGTGGGTGATCCCGATAGTTTGGGCGAAGGATGGGCTGCCCAAGCGAGCCAAGAAGGAGCTGACGTTGAGTGACGCAGAAACAGAGGCCCACAAGAAGCTCCTCGCTCTGCCAGCGTTAAGCTGGAAAGATATTACCGAGGAGGTTCTGTTCCGAGGGGGTCTCAGTCCGATCGACCCTAGTACGCTTCTTGTATTTATGCTCTTTGCTTATAGTTTATGAGAATTTTTCTAAGTCTTTTCATTCGGCCTGTGCAGAGACAATGAAGATGGATTATGAGGCTCTGATGGCGAAGGCGCAGGAGACGAGGAAGAAGAGGCCCTCTGCAGGACCTCAGGGCGGCCGAGCCTTGAAGATACCTGCGGTCGCGAAGGCCCGAGCGTCAGGCACGCCGACACCGACCTCGAAGGGGGATGCTCTCGGTTCGTCGAGCGATGCGTTCGGCGTGAAGGAGGCGCTGTCCCTCCAAGTTCCGCCCCTCACGGCCGAGGCAGAGAGGATCTTGACCGAGCGCCATAAGCAGATCTTCGTCCCTGACTGGCAGGTGATGAATGTCGACGGCTTCTTGGGCGACGGCAATATCTGCATGGAAGCGGTGAGGCACCTGCCGACCCCAAAGGATCGAGCGACTCTAAAGGCCGGGCTTGCAGAGGACGCCGCGATGCAGATCGCTCGGAATACCATGTCGGTAAGTGGGCCGAGCTCTTCCTTATCGAAACTTTTTCTGAGATTTTTCGAAGTTCTTGGATTCGAGTTCTAACGTGCTGTTTTCTTTTCAGACCCTCTGCCACTTCAACTTCCTGCTCGAGGAGTTCGCAAGCAAGGAACAGGAGCATGAGCGGGAGAGGGTGGAGCGTGTCAAGGCCACGAAGCTGCTTGATGCCGAGCAGCTCCTCTCGGTGAAGAGGGGTGCCGAAGTGGCGGGACTGGAGAAGCAGCTGGCCGACGCCATTCAGCTGTCGAAGGACACGGCAATCAAGCTTGAGACTTCAGAGAAGGAGGTTGCCGAGCTGAAGGAGGAGCTGGCCATTGCTCGATCGGAAGCGGACAAGGCTCGGAAGAGGGCCGAGAAAATCAGGGCGAAACACCGCTCTAAGGTGAGGAAGGTGAAGAAGGCCGTGCAGGAGGAGGCCGCGCAACACATGCTCCAGAACATGGAGGAGGCCTACGGTCGAGCCTTGCTCCACGTGGTCGCCAGGAACCCGGGTTTCGACACGTCTTCCTACCATTTTTATGACCCCGTGGAAGGGGAGGAGGAGGTTCCCGAGGGGCTGCTCGACGCTGAGGGAGAGACAGAAGGTGTCGAAGGCCCAGGAGAGACAGAGGCCGAGGATAAAGAGGAGGATGACTCCGAGGAGGAGAGCGAGAGTGAAGACGAAGGCGAGGGCGATGGTGAGGACAAGGCCGAGGGGTCGACGGACCCGAACGATAAAAAGGTCGACCCCTGACTCGGTTGTCTCTTTTAGTCTTTCGTTGTTTTGTTTCTTCTTGTAAGCCTAACCGCGGACTGGCCACCGCTCTTGTAAACTTTCTTCTTGATTTTTAATGAAAAACAGTTTGTTTGGCCAAAATTTATCCAAGTGTTGAGTCTCCGATTTTGTGTTTGATTTGGCGTAGAATTCTCCAAGTGTTAGGTCTCGGATTTATCTTTGATTTTCAGGTAAGGTTCGGTCCGATTACGAAGGTTGCACACCTTCGTAAGGAGCTGGCCATAACGAAAGGTGAGCTCTCGAATAGCCGACAGAGGCGGTTCCTCATGCTCTTGAAGTTGGAGGAGACAAAGGCAGCCGTGCGGAAGTATTGTCGCGAGCTGTGGCAACTGTGGAAGCAACCCCAAGTCCCTTGTCCCAAAGGCGAGGTCGAGAGGCTTCGTAGAGAGCTCACTGCCGCCGAGCGGAAGAATGACGAGCTCCTGGCAGAGGTCCAACACATGGAGTTAGTGGAGAAAGAGCGCTCGACGGCGGAAGAGAAGCTAACTTCTGAGCTGGAGAAGGCGTCGACCGAGCACAAGAGGCTGTTGGCCGAGGTCGACAGGCTCAGGAGGATCACGATAGATAGGGGGGTCGAGGTCACCCACTTCCGACGGCTCGCAACCGACAATGCCAACATCTCGGGTTCGTCAAGGCCTTCTCGTTTGAAGAAGTTGGCGAAGGATGACGCTCTGAGAGACAGGATCATTGAACTGGAGGAGGAGGTTGCATCACTCAAGCCCCTGCCGGAGAGGGCCAATGTCCGCAGTACATCGTGCACCCGCGAAGAGAGCGAGAAGGGGATTTCCTTTTATGAACTCGCGACACGTTTGCCTGTGGCTAGGCGGAGCCTTGCCGATGCTCAGAGTAGCGCGGCCATGTCGTCGAGCGGTGCCTCGGTCGGCACCACAGTTAGGGTCAGCAGCGAAGGGGGGTCACGTTTCGTTGGTTTAGGATCGAGTTCGGAGGGCAGGCCTCGTCGTCCTCGCGTTTCCTTAAACCGAAGCGTTCCCCTCCCGAGGAGGCCCTGATCACGTTGTTTTATGTTTTTTCTGATTGTTGTGAAACTTTGTAGTAAAATCGGTCTTGTTGTATGTGGAGCTATTATATCTGAATATGAGTTTGAAATCTTGGTTGGAAAATTTTTCAAGTGTTGCACCTCGGAAGTGTATTGAAATCTTGCTATTCATTTTCCCTTCTTTTCAGCTCGTGCTGTCAGACCAATACACCGATCCCAACGGCTCGGACAATGAAGCTGATGCCGAGGTGACCTCAGGGGGGACGAAGTCGCGCCCGACGAAGTGCCGAGAGCGACGTCGTCGAGTGGAGCTGGAGTTACGTCGAGCTGAGAGCGAGCGGGCCCACCTTCAGTCTGTCCTCAGCCAACGAGACGCCGAGATCCAACGTCTGGAGAACAGGATCATCGAGGCGACTCCCGTAGGGGAGGACGATGACTCGCAGACAGCTTTTAGCAACGCTCTTCGGGTTCAGTGTATGCGGCATAATCAGTCGAAGATAGTAGCTGAGCGGGACGATTTGCTCTCCGAGATCCATCACTTACAGACCGTGGAGGCGAAGCTTCGGGTGGAGGCGGAGGAGCTAACAGCTGAAGTGGGAGGGTTGGCGACCGAAGAGACCAGCGAAGACATTTCTGTTTGAGGACCAAGTGTAATGGGTCGGCGTTGTATTTTTTGTTTTCTAATACTTTGTAACTATGGGAAGACTGCTTTGTATTGTGTCCCGATTATTAATAAAATTTCTTTGTGGCTCTGCGTACTTATTTTGCTTGTGAGTGTGTTGGCCGTGCCGAGGTCCTCGAGCTGAGCACATGGTGTCGTCGGCGAGAATCTCGAGGCGAACGACTTCCTGACGGCGCGCTATCTTGTCGATTAGCGATTCTGACAAGATCTGAACCATCGGATGATGGCACGAATCTCGAGGCGACTCAGTTCTCAAGAAAATGCTATCTTGTCGTTTAGCGTCGGTGGCAAGATCTGGGCCGTCTGATGGAGATCTTACACGAAAGTTGAGGAGAAAGTGAGTTTTCTCCGTTTGCAGGGTCGGAAAGGCCCTTGCTCGGCAGCCGACCGAAGGTGTTGGGTTTCGGGTTTCGGCTTCGAGACAAGATTTCTCAGATTATGTGGCCGAACAGTGCTCCGGTTTCCCTCCTATCGCGAAGCTGAGGGGTGAGCCGAGCTATTTTTCTTTGTGGGACTCGTTGGTCATGGCGTGCATCCGTTGGTTGTGGGAGCAATTCCGAATGGTGGTCCACTCCTAGCCTGCTGCGAAGCAAGTTTGGGGAGTAGAATGAAACCAAGTGTTGGACTCCGGACCATCGGTGTAGTTCAACGGTTGTGGGAGCAGTTCCGAACGGCGATCTACCTCTGGCTCGTCCGGGGACGAGCCGAGGAGGTAAAGTCGAGCCGAGTGTTGGACTCCGAACCATCGGTGTAGTTCAACGGTTGTGGGAGCAGTTCCGAACGGTGATCTACCTCTGGCTCGTCCGGGACGAGCCGAGGAGGTAAAGTCGGGCCGAGTGTTGGACTCCGAACCATCGGTGTAGTTCAACGGTTGTGGGAGCAGTTCCGAACGGCGATCTACCTCTGGCTCGTTCGGGACGAGCCGAGGAGGTAAAGTCGAGCCGAGTGTTGGACTCCGAACCATCGGTGTAGTTCAACGGTTGTGGGAGCAGTTCCGAACGGCGATCTACCTCTGGCTCGTCCGGGGATGAGCCGAGGAGGTAAAGTCGAGCCGAGTGTTGGATCCGAACCATCGGTGTAGTTCAACGGTTGTGGGAGCAGTTCCGAACGGCGATCTACCTCTGGCTCGTCCGGGGAGGAGCCGAGGAGGTAAAGTCGAGCCGGACATGGACTCCGAACCATTGGTTGAAATCAAAATTAAAAAAAAAACAGATTACAAGGGCGGAGAGAGGCATGCAAATTTATGGGTATGAAAGAGCTTTCTTTATTGATAATCGACGGCGAACCGTTCTACATATTACAATTTATGAAAATAGGTTACAAGTCAGAGGAGAGGAATGGCTCGATATCCTATAATACTTAGAGTGGCGCCGAGGCGCTTTCTTGGTATTTTAGGAGGTGGTCGGTATTCCAGGTCCTCAGAATCTCTCTGCCCTCTAGATCTTCCAGACGATACGCTCCGGGCCGAACTACCCTCGTGATCCTGTACGGCCCTTCCCAGTTCGGAGCCAGCTTGCTCTTCTGATTGGGGAAGGATATGGCCAGCTTTCTCAAGACTAGATCCCCTTGCTTAAGGTTGGTGGGTCGGACCTTCTTGTTGTATGCCAACTCAACCCTTCTTCGGTAATTCTGCTGCCGAATCGACGCTCTTTCCCTCAGCTCATCTATCAGATCTAAGTCTGCCCTGAGGTCCCTGGCGTTCCGTTCCTCGTTGTAGGCCGCGAGCCGAGGGGAAGGTATTCCGACCTCGAGGGGTATCACGGCCTCTGACCCATAGGTAAGGTTGAAAGGGGACTCGCCTGTGGGGGTCCGTTTGCTCGTGTGGTAGTTCCATAGGACGTTGGGGAGTTGGTCGACCCATAAGCCTTTGGAACTTTTGTCTAGCCTTTTCTTGATGCCTGCGAGGATCTGCCGATTGGCATTTTCTGCCTGTCCGTTTGACTGGGGGTGGGAGACGGACGAGAAGCGCTGCTGGATGGCAAGGTCGTCGCACAGAGCTCGGAATGCCGTGCCAGTGAACTGAGTCCCGTTGTCCGTCACAAGGACACGGGAGACGCCGAATCTGCAGATGATGTTCTTCCAAAAGAATTTTACCACCTTGTTCTCGGTTATAGTGGCGAGGGGCTCGGCCTCGACCCACTTCGAGAAGTAGTCGATGGCTACAACCAAGAACTTGAATTGACCCGGAGCCAGAGGGAAAGGCCCTAGTAAATCTATCCCCCACATTGCGAAGGGGATAGGACTTGATAGAGAGGCTAGGTTGGCTTGAGGGAGGCGACGGATGCTGGAGTGTCTCTGGCAAGAGTTACATTATCGAACGTGTCGCTCGGCGTCTTGAATGAGGGTCGGCCAGAAGTATCCATAATTCAAAGCTTTTCGGGCCAAGGACCTGGATCCCGAATGTGCGCCGCCGATGCCTTCGTGGAGCTTTTGTAAGGCATAGTCGGCCTGTTCCGGAGAGAGGCACCTTAGGTATGGTCGACCATTTATTTGAGAGAAAGATCATTTGTATAAGATGCCCTCGATCAAGACATACCGCTCGGCCCGGGTTCTGACTCGGCGTGCTTCTTTGGGATCCTCGGGCAGGACCCCGTCCCTCAAGAATTCCACCAACGGCTTCATCCAGTTATCTTGCAACATGACCGGCAACGACTCCGCCGAGCCGGATGTCACGTCTTCGATGCTCGGCTTAGAGAGGACCTCGATCAGAACGGTCTGTTCAAGACCTTGCAGGGAGGATGAGGCCAACTTGGAGAGGGCATTGGCCTGAGAGTTCTCCTCGCGAGGGACCCGTTGGATGAGCGCCTCTTCGAACCGGCTCATGAGGGCCCGGACCTTAGCGAGGTACTTCGCCATCTGCTCGTCTCGGGCCTCGTACTCGCCCAAGACTTGGTTCACGATAAGCTGGGAGTCGCTGTGATTTCGGAGGCGCTACGCCCCAGCACTTCGTGCAAGTCCGAGACCAGCAATGAGTGCCTCGTACTCCGCCTCGTTGTTCGAGGCCTTGAAGCTCATACAGATTGCGTACTGGAGGACGAAGTCGTCAGGGCTGTTCAGGATGATACCGGCGCCACTTCCTTCGTTACAGGAGGAGCCGTCCACGAAGACTGTCCAAATGGGGGGTTCGTTCGGGACGTGGCTGACTTCAGGGATGGTGGACTCTACGATGAAGTCGGCGAGGGCCTGTGCTTTAATTGCCGTCCGAGGCTAGTAAGAGATGTCATGCTGGCTCAGCTCTATGGACCACTTCATCAGCCGGTCCGAGGTTTCAGGCTTGTGGAGGATCTGCTTTAGAGGTTGGTCAGTGAGGAGAACGACCGAGTGGGACTGAAAGTACGGTCGGAGCTTCCTTGCCGCCATGACTAGCGCGTAGGCCATCTTCTCTATCTTCGGATAGTGGAGCTCAGCATCCCGAAGCACTTTGCTTACATAGTAAATAGGCCTCTGGGCCCGGTCCTCCTCTCTCACCAAGACAGCACTTAGGGTCTGCTCGGAAGCAGCCAAGTAGATGAAGAGAGTTTCCCCCGGGACAGGTTTGCTGAGCAGAGGGGGGTTCACCAAGTAGGCCTTCAGTTGGTCGAACGATTCCTGTTGTGGTTTGCCCCATTCAAAACCCTTAGCCCCCCTGAGTGCTTTGAAGAAGGGGAGGCACTTTTCTCCGGACTTCGAGAGGAACCGGCCGATGGCAGCGAGCCGACCAGTTAGCTTCTGCACCTCCTTGACGTTTCGGGGCGGGGCCATGTCCAATATGGCCTTGATCTTTTCGGGATTGGCTTCGATCCCTCGCTGGCTCACCATGAAGCCGAGGAACTTTCCCGAAGAGACCCCGAACGCACACTTGTTCGGGTTCAGCCGCATGTTGTGCCTCCTTAACACACCGAAGGCCTCCTGGAGGTCGGCGACGTGGTCAGTGCCTTGGATGCTCTTTACGAGCATGTCGTCAACGTACACCTCCATATTCCGGCCTATCTGGCTCTGGAAGACCTTGTTGACGAGGCGCTGTTAGGTGGCGCCCGCTTTCTTCAACCCGAACGGCATGACCCGGTAGCAGTAAAGGCCCTAGTCGGTGATGAAGGAGGTCTTCGGAATGTCCGGGGGGAACATTCGGATTTGATTATAGCCGGAGAAGGCATCCATGAAGTTGAGGAGCTCATGGCCCGAGGTGGCATCAATGAGGGTGTCGATGTTCGGAAGAGGGAATGGGTCCTTCGGACACGCCTTGTTCAGGTCGGTGAAGTCGATGCATATTCTCCAAGAGCCGTTGGACTTCTTGACCATTACAACATTGGAGAGCCACTCGGGGTAGTTTACCTCCTGTATGAACTTAGCCTTCAAAAGTTTATCCACCTCCTCCTTGATGGCCTGCTGTCGCTCGGGAGCGAACTTACGTCTCTTCTGCTGAACCGGTTTACACCCCGGTTCGACACTTAGGCGGTGGACTAGCAACTCCTCGGAGATGCCGGGCATATCCGCGGCTGACCAGGCAAACAGGTCGCGGTTATCCCGGATGCATTTGACCAAGTCAGAGCACAGCGCAGTCGGTAGTGACTTGCTGATGAGGAACTTCCAGCTCGGGTCCTCATCCGAGAAGAGCACTTCTTCTAACTCGTCCGCCGGCTCGGACATGGGTCGGACTTTCGGCTCGGGGATTTCCAGTGTCTCGAGGGAGAGCACCGGTCCCCCAGTGGAAGTCATGTAGCACTTCCGAGCCGTCTCTTGACTTCCCCTGACTTCCCCTACTCGCGACCGAGTGGGGAACTTCATTTTAAGGTGGTATGCTGAGGGGACAGCTTCCAGGGCGGCTAGGCCGGGTCGGCCTAGGATGACATTATACGCTGCCGGGACGTCGACGACCATGAAGTCCATCGGTTCGGTCCGGGTAGTAGGGGTGTTTCCAGCAGTCACGTCTAGGGTTATCACCCCCTCGACAGTTACTGGGACCCCCGTAAACCCGTGGAGTGTGTAACCGGCCGGTTTGAGACGGTCCCGAGATAGCTGCAGACCTCGGAAGGCCGAGAGGAAGAGGATGTTCACTGAGCTCCCGTTATCTACTAGGACCCTCTGCACCTTGAAGTTTGCCATGCGAAGGTCAATGACGAGGGCGTCACAGTGGGGAGTCCGGACCCCTTCGAGGTCTTCATCAGAGAAGGTCACCGGGACTCCGAGGCCTCTGGGAGGAGGGGCGCTGTGAACTGAGTTGACCTCTCGGACGAAGGCCTTCCGAAAGGAATTGGAGGAGCCCCCCATAGGACCTCCGTGGATGAGGTGCAGGACCCGTTCTTCCTCAAACTCGGGCATTTCCTCGCGCCGTTCGGAACGTTTGTTAGCCCCCCGAGGCGGAGAAGTGCCGCGATCCGCCCGATCGCTTGCCTTAACAAATTTGGCTAGTTGCCCCCTCTGGATGAGGGCCTCTATTTCATTTTTCAACGCTCGGCAGTCGTTGGTGTCATGGCCGTGGTCCCTGTGGTAATGGCAAAATTTCTCCTTGTTCCTCCTCTTAGCCGGGGTGTTCATCCTCGGAGCTGGAGGGATGACCCCTCCTTCTCCACTTCCATCAGGATGGTGGAGACATTCGTGGTGAAGGGAGTGAACTTCTCGAACCTAGGGGGAGGACAGCGCTGACCGCCGTTGTCCTTCTGCATCTTCTTCGATCCCTCCCCCTCAGTCGCCTTCCTCTTCGATCCTGAGGCCGATCCTCCGAAGTTCGAGAGGCACTCGGCCTCCTCCGCCCGGATGTACTTCTCGCACCTCAGGAGAAGGTCGGCAAAGTTGTGCGGGGGCTTCTTGGCGAGGGACGACCGGAGGTTGGAGTTGAGAACGTTCGACTGGAACGCAACAGTCGCCACAGACTGGTCTAGGGAGGCGATAGACCTGACCTCGGCGGTGAATCTCTTCACGTAGTCCCTCAGTTTCTCTCCCCTTTCTTGCCGCAGGTTGAGAAGGGAGAGGCTCGTCTTCTCGGCTTGCCTGCTACTCACAAAGTGAGTAATGAACAACGTCTCGAACTGCTCGAACGAGAAGATGGAAGAGGGGGCGAGCCTGGAGTACCATCCCGAGCCGACCCCCGGAGGGTGGCGGGGAAGGTCTTGCAGAGCATGGCGTCGGAAGCTTGATGGATCAGCATTAATGTCTTGAAGCTTTCGACGTGATCAACTGGGTCGGACTCCCCTGAGTACGTTTCAAACTGCGGAGGTTTGAAACCCCTCGGTATGGGGGCCTCCATGATCGTCCGAGAAAAAGGGGGTCTACTGGGTCGAACGGTCCCTGCTCTGGACTCCTCTTCTCTGTCCATGCGACCAATGCGCCTTTCCACCTCGTGGAGACAGCGGTCGAGGGCATCGTCCCTCCGCTGGTAATAATACGATCCCCCGGACTCTTCTTCATAGGAAGGGGAGCGGGGACTGCGGCACCGGTAGTCCTGGGATCGGCGGGGACTGTAGTGCTGCTGCTGGCCACTGGGAGCTGGGAGAGGACTTCGGGATCGGCGGCGAGGACTGGGTACCCGCGAGGGTGTCGGAACCCTCTGGGTATTTTGGTTGTTCTGCCGAAGGTTAAGTGCTTGCAGCACGGTGTCCTGAAATTGTAGGAACTCGGCACGAGTGATAGGTGCCTCATTGTCCCTCCGATGATGCCGATCCGCGGGGGAGTGCGGCCTCCTCCTTCGACGCTCAGGAGATGTCGCTCGGCCTCTGCGGTCCGGAGACCTTCTGCCGTCTCGGCGATGAGGGGACCGATCCCCCTGATGCTGGCGGGAGGCTCCCTCTCGGGCCCACCTCTCATCAAGGTGGGTGCGGAGGTCCTCATCTTTCTGGCAGTTCAGGATTGTGTTGCGGAGGTCGGGGTGATGAGAAGCCATTGAATCCGAGGATTCATTACGAACCGAGACATGGTCCGGGTCGAGGGGCTGCTTCTGCCTCCGACCGTTATGGCCGGAAGGGCCGTTGGTGGGTTGCTGTTTGGGAAGAGGAGGTTGGCCCTGTTGGGCCGGGGGAGGAAGTTCGGGCTGTGGAATCGGATTGAGAGGGGCTTCCTCCGTAGGATCGGCGGGATTGGGCCCGCGGTTGGAGCCTCTAGATCTGATCTTCTTTGGAGGCATGGTTGGAGAGGATGACCAGGAAGAGGCTGAGGCTGTTCGTGTGGTGTTTTCCCACAGACGGCGCCAATCTGTTACCGCTAATTTCGGTGTGGGGGTAAACAGATAAGATTTGTGAGTTCGAGAAAACCTGAACAGCTGATCTAAGCCTTTCAGTTCCTGCCGCAACCTGCAAGGAAGTGCGAGACACCGGGGTTTATTCCGGCGACGCACCCTCCGACGCTCTTGTCAGTAACTAGTGGTGATTAAAGAAAAAGCTTAAGCTGGAAAAAGAGTGATTACCTGGTCACAGTGGTAGAGGGGAGGTGTTTATAGTCGCCTGAGGAGAGATTAGAGGCTTGATTCCCTGTGTAACTGTTAGGAGAAAAATCCTCACAGTCTGTTTAGGAAACTAACCCCTGATTCCCGGTGAGAGTAAATCAGGCCCGTTGACTTGGTCAAATCAGTGACCCTGATTTGTCTCTAGTTGGTCTGGGTTCGCCTCGGGTCGGGACCCGTACCCAATTGGTGTGGATCCGTTTGTGGGTTATTGGATCTGTGAGAAGGAGATTCAGTACCCGCTTTGGATCCACTTGTATGTGAAATTACCATTTTACCCCCGAGCTTCAAGATTCGCGCCCAATCTGGACGGTTCCGATTTAACCCTATTTTTAGCCATATCAATACCTAGGGTGAATATCTCAAGCAACTTAGATCTAGATATTAACCATAATTCCCAATTGTTAATTTCTCACAAAACCTAACAATCTTGAGATATTATTAATCAATTTGTGAGATCAATGAAATCACCGTTCGTCGGGATTTGATCGACGCCGTCGTTGCCGCTGCTGCTAGTCGCCGCCGCCGCTGGAGCAGCCGCACGTCACCGCCACCAACCGCTGCCCTGTTGTCCCGCTGTAACCCACTTCTCCTCTCTCCGATCACATACAATGATTTCTGGAGATATCTAGATCCAATTAATTCATTGGGTGGAATTAATGTTCCATGTTCGATGGATGGAGCGGATCAATTGATGATTCAAACACTCCCCAATCACGTGGTTAGTGAATACTGCTATATGTTTATTGGTGGATATGAAGCTTTGGATTAGGTATGGGGACAAGATCCAGTGTTTGGTGTTGGGGGTATCTGGTGTTCTGTGTTCAGGCCTAGGAGGGGTTCCTCCTTATTGATTGTTTTGGACTCAGAGCCTATTTCCATTGGCTGTGGAGCCCGCTGTACAGTGTTCGACGTGTTGGACCAGATCCAAACACTAGATCCAGATCCAACACTTGGAAATAGTATGGACAGTGAGAATGTTGTTTGGACTAGATCTAAATATATTTGGACTGGATCAGATCTAAATTAAAGATAAGTTCTTCACCAAATTTAAATTTTTGTTTAATTATTTGTTTGAATTTTGTTGCTAAGTGCTAAAGTTCAAAACCGTATTAAGCATTATTTAATTAAATACAAATCTGAATAACTACTTTGGCTAAGTGCTATGGATCAAATATTTATTTTGATAAATTATAGGCTTTGACTATAAAATCAAATCTCCAAATTAAATTATCGCGAGAGTTAAACAGTGTCAATAATTTGTTTAATTGGCTAATCTTTAACAATTTGATGAATGTAGGAACTTTAATGTTACCTACAAATTGTGTATGTTGGAGACGATGGATATGCATCACAGTTGAATAAGTCTGCACCACGCAAGCTTCTCCATCAAATTTGGAAAACACTTCTAACTTGAAGTGTCGGTATGATTTACTCTAATCTTTCTTAGTATTTTTCATGTGATGAATGTGTTAACGTTTTGTGTGTTTGATCATATGATTGAGAGTTTTTAGATCATAATTATTCTCGCTTTGAAAAACTAGCATGTTTAGGGTTGTTAAGTATTTTATCATATTATGTATATAGATATTTTGATAAATCCATTGTTTGCAGTTTGTGTGAGATCATATATTTGCTTCTCTAATAAAATAAAATAAAATTCTTTGATGTATAAAATGTATAACAAATATCTGTAACTTAGGAGAGAGCATCTCTTAATGTAGGATATGACTTTATTAGTAACGTTTTGTTCTTTCTCGTTCATTGTACTGTGTGTGCGAAGTTGAATTATAATATGTTAGTCATTATCTCATTTAGCGTTATGAAGATGATGAAGAATGAATAAAGAAAAGAACTCTTCGCTCAATGTGTTTGAACAAGTGGACATTGTTAGAACCATTAGAGAAAGCAAACAATTTTGTAAAATATGATAGAGTAATTTTGTATTAACTTTTATAAAGTGCATATATTGTCAATCACATGTATAAGTTGAGTTTAACAAATGAGACAATTAATAATAATAGTTCTAATTGTGTCCTTGAACATAGCATAATTGGCTAGGATTTGAGAACTATATATTCAATTGTTTGTGAGAAAATGTGATCTAATTATCAAAACTGTGGGGAAAATGGAGTTAAAAGCTATTGAGTAAAAAGCTTTAACATCCAAGTTGTTTTGAAATTTAGAATCACTATGAACTAGATATTAAATTGTTTTGTTTTTGTTAAAACTCATAACTCTGCTAAATGAAACTCCATTAAATATGACAAATATGAATGTTGTGCTCAGATTATGATCACTAGAAAATCATTTAGTATGGTCTCTAGGAGCACACAACTTCTTGAGTAAATACATTCTGATATTTGTGATCTCAGTAGCATTGTGACTAGATGAGACGATTGTTGGTCAGAAGTATTTAATTGCTTTTGTAGATGATTAATATAAGTCTGTCATATATATGAAGAATGAAGCACTTGTTATTCTTAATGATTTTAAAAAAATAATTATAGTTAAATGCTAAAAATAAAGGGTTCAGACTTAATAGAGGTGGTGAATATGTTTTAATAATTTAAGAGAAGTTTGCATTTGGCATAATCTGAAGGAAGTATTGGAGTGCAAGAAAACAAGGAGGAAATAAAGAAGACAAGAAGAAAAGATTGGCAAGAAAACAAGAAGGCATTGAGTGTGATTCTGAAATGTTGAATGAAGGCAAGAAAACAAGAAGGAAATGAAGAAGGCAATAAAAGATTGGGAAGAAAACAAGAAGACATTGAGTGTGATCCTGAAATGTTGAATTTAGTATTCAAGAAAACAAGAAGGAAATGAAGAAGGAAAGAAAAGATTGGCAAGAAAACAAGAAGGCATTCATATTGATTCTGAAATGTTGGATGAAGAAAGGCAGATGCCAAGAATGCATTGATACACTTCTCAATACTTTGTTGAATGAAGAAGGCAAGAAAACAAGAAGGAAATGATAAAGGCAAGAAAAGATTGGCAAGAACACAAGCATGAACAACAATATGATACACTTCTTAAAATGCAGCAACAACGACAGCAATATACAGACCAAGTATTCATAAACTTCTGCAAATATATCTCTACTTAACCCGTTATTAAGGATGAAGGGTTAAGTGTACTTAACCCATCATCACCAACAACGGGTTAAGTAGATATATATTGGCAGTACTTTATGCATACTTGGTCTGTAGATGATGAAGCACTGCTAATATATGTCTACTTAACCCGTTATTGGCGGTGACGGGTTAAGTACACGTAACCCGTCATCGCCAACAACGGGTTAAGTAGGCATATAAACTTTTTTTCATTTTTGAACTGTATTATTTTTTTTGGATATTGTTTAAAATTATTCCATTTTTTTATTTACACTTCAATTGAAGCATTTTTTGTTTTTAACATACAATTTATCCATTTTTTTTAGTTACAAAAAAACTCTTTACACGTGTGATGCACATTTTAATAATTTCAAAAAATAAAAATAAACACGTGCGATGCACATTTTAATAATTTCAAAAAATAAAAATAAACACGTGTGATGCACATTTTAATAATTTCAAAAAATAAAAATAAAAACTCTTTCGTAGGGAGGATTTGAACCCGAAACCTCCTTTATATTAGTTATGCACGTGCGTTGCACATGTTGGTAGAATGACAAAATGATAAATGACACTAAGGCCTTCTCCCATTATAATATTAGATAGATTAGATATTAGATTAGATTAGATAGATTAGATTAGATAGAGATATAGAGATAGTAATGCACGTGCGTTACACGGGTTGGTAGATGGACAAATTACACTAAGGCCTTCTCCCATTATAGTAGTAGAGATTTATCCATTTTTTTTAGTTACAAAAAAACTCTTCATAAAAATTTATATAATCACCTATCCACAGAAGTTCGTTACATGATTTGAACTTTTAAAGTAAACAAATAATTTTTTTTAACAATTACGTACATTCAACGAATTCGGTTTAAAACTTACAGTGTCAACGGGTTACGTCTAGGGTTACAGGGTTATTGTAGGGTTACGGTAGGGTTAGAGTAGTTCTTAGGGTAAAAATAGGGTTACGGCTAGGGTTATCAATGGGGTTGTAAAAAATTAATTATAAATGGTCCTGTAAAATCCAACTTCTTAGAACTCTGAGTGTTGAAAATGATGAAATATAAAAAAATACAAAAATTGAGGAACTTGGTTCACAACAAATAAATATAGGGTTAGAGTAATTTTAAACATTATGAAAATTTGATAATATAGTTGAAAATTCGAAAAAGTTTATTAGAAATGACTTTAACCCTACGAACTACTCTAACCCTAATGTAACCCAAATAAATATAGGTGTACTAAACCCGTCATCACCAATCTTTAACTATATGAGTAGGTTTAGAGTAGGGTTAAAGAAAAGGTTAGAGGAGGTTAGAGTAGGTTTAGAGATAAGGTTACAGTAGGGTCAGTACATGTTGATGGTTAGGTTATAGTAGGTTTAGAGATAAGGTTAGAGTAGGTTAGAGATAAGGTTAGAATGGGTTTGCAAAGTTCCTAGGGTTAGAGTAGGGTGACAGTAGGGTTGGATAGTTAAAGTAGGGTTACAGTAATTTTAAATATTATGAAATTAAATAATATAAATGAAAATATGAAAAAGTTTATTAAAAATTGGAAATAACCCTACGAACTAATCTCTAACCCTAATGTAGAGAGATCTATTCTAACCCTAGCCGTAACCCTACTGTAACCCTAAAGTGCTGTCAAGCCGTAACCCTATTTTATGTAAAACAAATAATAACTTGGATATAATACAAACATTTTTTGTTAGGGTTAGGGCTAAGTCATAAAACTCTTTCTTCCACAACATCTCAGTCCCCGCTGCTTTGCCAATCCTGTTCTTCGATTGTAAAAGCAAGTTAAGGACTTGTACTACATGTACGGAGAGGAAGTCTCCAATTATGGAAAAAAAAATACATGTCCATAGCATGCCTACTATTACATTTCACTCTACAAAGTGAGCACCACATGTACAACGCCACAATGTAGAACCCAATAATGTGGGGATTTGAACGAAATTGTAAACATCACATCATATTATACTCCCCACATGTAGAACCCCACATGTAGAACCCAATAATGGAAAAAATCCAGTGCGTTTTAGATCGGAGAGCTACAAATATTAACCTAATTAATAAAAACAAAAAACAACCACTTACTACTAATATTAACCCTTACCCTAACCCCAACACATCACCCTACACTAACCCTTAACCCTAGCTTACCCTAACCCTAACCCTAGGCTAGTTATCAAATTTTATTTTTTGAACTTTTTGACCACATTTAATGTTAATGATTTTATATTGGTTAGTTACGTGGCAATAAATAGAAATTAATAAAAAATATAAACAATTTACAAGCATATGAATGTCACTTTGCAGAGTTCAGGAGACAATGTTCGCAAAGAGTGAAGAGAAAGTTGTAGAAAGCATAAAAATATCTTTCTACTTAACCCGTTATTGGGGATAACGGGTTAAGATCACTTAACCTGTTATTCACAACAACGGGTTAGGTAGATAGATATTGGCAGTATATTATTCAAAACTTGGGATGTAGGGCCAATATCTCTCTACTTAACCCGTTGTTGAGGATAACGGGTTAAGTGAACTTAACCCGTTATCCCCAACAACGGGTTAAGTAGAAAGATATTGGCAGTCCATTATGATAACTTTATATGTAGGTTGATAAAGTACTGCCAATATCGCTCTACTTAACCTGTTGTTGTGAATAACGGGTTAAGTGATCTTAACCCGTTATTCACAATAACGGGTTAAATAGAGCGATATTGGCAGTACTTTATTAAGAGTTGGTCTATAGGGGATGAAGGATTCCCAATATCTCTCTATTTAACCCATCATCACGAATGATGGGCTAAGCTCATTTAACCCGTCATCGTCAATGGCGGGTTAAGTAGAGAGATTTGTACAGAACTTTTGTCTGTGTTTGCCTCTATACACTTTGGTTGATACAAATACAACTTCACCAAATACACTTCACAAATTCACATCACATCAATGTATATAATACAAAGATAACTTCACAAGAATTTTAAAGCATACAAATGGACAATGTCAACCAATATACATAATTAATTCAAATCAATACAGTTATCCAAAATTATCACAAAAATTATACAACTCGACACATGTCCAAATTAATTTTTTTATTATCAAAGCGTTCTTCAAGGCGGCTTGCATGCATGCCCGGTATTTACCTACAGCAATTTATCAACATTGAAACAAATTATGCATTAGTTATTGGAATAACAAAATCAACAACCAAATGCTAAACTACTTAAGAGTATTAGATACTACCGTTTACGACCACGTGGCTTGTGACCGCTTGGTGTGAATTGATCGGGCGGGTTCCGCTTTCTTTGAGGATTTCGCCATCTGCCTTGTATCCCGGGGGATTCAGGATCATCCGACCACTGCTCCATTCAACTTCTTTGGGATTTTGCTATTGTTGCAGTTGTTGTGGCTTGGCGATGTGAATTCCCTGTCTTGTCACGCTCTTTCGTCTAGAACCTGTTGCTGGCATGTTGGCTTTCAAATACGCCTCAAGTTGCGGACCTTCACCCGTGTCCTCAAGAGTACGACGGCACGGCGTTAGCATCTCCCGCATTATCTCCTTAAAGCTCTCGGGTACCTTACTTTTCAAGATGCAAGCAGCTGTTCGAACGTTCTCCCATGTGTTTTCAATCTATATTAGGTTAAAAATTTCAATTTAAAAAATATGCATACTTAACACATCACCCACTTCAAATTACAATACATGCATACCAACTATATGAAATTTGACTAACCATTTTTTGATATGTCTCAGCCTTTGGTTGATACATCGGCTAGGAGGAGGAATATGCTGGAGGTGGTTCTGCCTGGGTTGGGGGAATCAGAATCTGCACACCGGCTGGTACAACGGCCTTTGGAGAAACATACAACCGTGTTACCCGCTTGTACCACATCATGTATGCCTATTGGAGGGAGCCATCATACGGTATCACGACGAACATCATATTCGGTGTCATTTGATGCCGCATGGTGTTCCAGTTGGCCACATGGTAATGATGGTAATCAGCTCAATCGAAGTTGGGCACTTGTCCTTTTTCCCTCACCTCGTGCAACTTTTTATCATAGCACCTGACATCAGGAATCTTTTGTTGATATCCGAATTGCCGCATCACTCTATCAGGATACTGGAACTTGACAACTCCAAAATTCACAAGTGGTGCAGCCGTCAACCAAAGGGCACTATTTAAACAGATCGGTGGAACCCTTTGCAACCTGGCGGTCGAGTACGGTTCCCAATTGACGAACTCGTCCCGTAGGTTATCTAACTCATCTCTGTAGTAGGTTAAAGATTGGCGTGGGTTATCGACCCACGTGTGCCACCCCGTCCAATATACTTCTAGAGGAGGTAACAACTCCGGCACCCCCGAGTCGGCCAACCAATCCGGTGTAACTTCAACAATACGGGAACGTCCGATGTGGATGCGTTCCTAACTCCAGATCTGCAGTAGCACCATCAGGCCACCAATTTTATGCCACCTAAAGAACATGTACACAAATTCCTATACAGTAGTGCCAGTGCCGCACTCCCCCAACTGAAACGGCCCGCATAACGGAAATTTTCCAACAACCGTAGGTACATTAACGGCACGGTTGATCCAGATGAGTTCGGAAAGTTCACTCCCCCTATCATACTAAAAATGTATGCATGTGCATAGTAGGTTAGGGTTTGCTCGTCTGAATCGGGGGCCAAATAATCCTCCTTTAACTGTAATTTTAACCAACTAATGTACAGTGATTTACCATCGAAAGTTTCATCCATAACTTCAGCTTCCGCTTTATCTTTCGCAGCTTCTATTTGTTCACACAATAAATCTTCATCAATATTTGCGGGAACATTTTCGAGGATTTCTTTTTCAATGACCTCTCTTCTTTGGAGAACTATCAACTGGAGGTCGATACCGAGCAAATTACGAACAACTTCAACTTGATCGAAGTCCATGTTCCCCGTCACGGTGACCCAATCTATTGGTAGCCCAGTTATCATTGCTACATCTTGGAGGGTCACAGTCATCTCACCCACTGGTAGGTGGAATGTGTAGGTCTCCAGCCTCCATCGCTCGACAAGAGCTATAAGTAGCGGCTGATCTAGCTTCACTGCCCCTATGAATTTAGCTTCGTAGAAACCAGCCTCAACTAAGTATGGTGTGATACGGGGGTCAAAAGGAAGAACCGTGTGCTTCAGGAAGTTATATTTCTTATCGAAACCATTCCACACGGCTTCGGATCGGTGTTTGGGTTATAACGTGAGTACGTTTGTGTCCACGGGTCCAGGTGGTGTAACGGAAATCGAGGACGACGGACCTGCCTCAGTAGATGTAGATTGACGGCTACCAGCCTACACGAATAAAGATAACAAATGTTATTATTGATATATTGTTACATATTCGTATTTAAAAGCAATAATAATAATCAATCTTACCTCAGTAGTTGGTGCGCCACTAGTGGTACCGGAAGGGCTTCTCGGTTGCCTTGTTCTAGCCATTTATCTATGTACCAAAAAAATTTAAATGTAGTTGGTATGCGTTACATCCAGTTATTTATCATCAATAAACATACCGAGATTGTGGGAAAAATGCACAAATGACAACAAAAAAAAGCAGTAAAAGTCGAATTGGTCAGATTCACGTAGCACAAGTCACCCCAACTTGTGAAAGTGAGTTTCAACTCTCGGTTGGAGAGATACGGGCGTGTACCGCTTTTGGTTGTAAAAAAACCCAAATAAACTGATACACGACCGTATATCTTGAACCGTGAATCAAAACCCATTTCTACAAGTTGGGATGACTTGTGCTGCATGAGATCAACCTACTCGCAAAGTTTCGTATTTTTTAGAGGCCGTTTGCAAGGTTTTTAACTTTAACCGCACTAAAAATATTCTAAGTCATTAACTTCTAATGTGAGGAACCTGAGAAAACTACATAAACGGCATCCAAAATTTATAAAACTTTCCAACTTGGTCGAATTCATGTAGCGCAAGCCACCTGAACTTGTAGAAGTGAGTTTCGACTCATGGTTTGCGAGATACCGCCGTATACCGCTTTATTAGGTTTTTTTAAATCAAAAGCGATACACGGCCGTATATCTTGAACCATGAATTGAAACCAACTTCTACATGTTGGGGTGGCTTGTGCTGCGTGAGATCAACCTACTCGCAAAGTTTCGTATTTTTTGGAGGCCGTTTGCAAGGTTTTCAACTTTAACCGCACTAATTTTTTTCAAGTCATTAACTTCTAATGCGAGGACCGTGAGAAAACTGCACAAACGGCATCCAAAATTTATAAAACTTTCCAACTTGGTCGAATTCTCGTAGCGCAAGCCACCCGAACTTGTAGAAGTGAGTTTCGACTCACGGTTTGTGATATACGTCTGTATTCCGCTTTATTAGGTTTTTTTTAACCAAAAGCGATACACGGCCATATATCTCGAATGGTGAATCGAAACCCACTTCTACATGTTGGGGTGGCTTGTGCTGCGTAAGATCAACCTACTCGCAAAGTTTCGTATTTTCTGGAGGCCGTTTGCAAGATTTTCTACTCTAATCGCACTAAAAAATTCTAAGTCATTAATTCCGTATAAATTGAATATGAAAAATCAATACAAATAAAACTAAATTAGTAAGCCAAACATTACTACAGTTCTAAATTATTTTGGGGCAAAACATTTTTTTTGGACTTCCTAAATAATTTACTATGTACAAATTTAAAAATCAACATAATTAACTCTAATAAGGCAATGAATTAGTCAATACCTTACAAAATAACGAATTTTGCCAATAGAATAATTTGTGGCCTTCGCACGGGAATTGATTTGCTTTTGATGTAGATATTTGGAGAGAGAGATTGTATGAGAGTGGAAGAGGAGGAGTAGGGGCAAATGGCTGAGTAGGAGCAAACAATGGACGTTGGAATTTTTTTAGGGTTTTGGGGTTTGGTTTCGCCCAAAAAAACGGGGATCTGTGCTAGGGTTTTTGGGTTATGGGGTTTGGTTTCGACGAGAAAGATGAAGGACTGTATACAGATCTGAGATTATATCTTTGTCTTAACCCATCGTTGACAACGACGGGTTAAGGCAACTTTTTTTTGTATATATATATATATATATATATATATATATATATATATATATATACAAGCTTGGAATTCAAAATGAATACTATTAAGAGTTTTTTTTTTCAATGTCAAATGCTAATTTACCTGTGAGGGTGTTGGGCATCCCAATCCCATTCCCCGCACACGACCGGGTCGCTCTCTCCCCCTCACATCGGTCATAGCTTCACGCTGGATCGTTAATCGATCTGCTGCTGTAGAAGATGATGACCTCTCTGCAATCAGTTTTCTAGCTTCCTTCTAAAAAAGATAGCAAAGACAACAATAATATTAATAATTAGTTTGAAAGATAGTTTGAAAGTATGAGAGTTATTACCAAATGAAAATGAGTTTGAAAGTTTTATGTTTACCACTATATCGGCTGCAAACTCATTCCAAAAGGTCCCATCCTCACTTATGTGGGTAGTTTCAAAAAAATCTAGCTCATCGACGCTCTGTCCCTCGACTGACGTATCCTATATATAAGTCAGATGCAGTAGTTAAATCATACCCAGGCAGAAATTGGCAAAAAAAAGCTTCAAACCATTTTAAAAATGACTTGCTATAAAATGATATTTTCATTACCAGCTCATCCTGCACAACAACGAAGCTGTAGCTCCCCGTAGTGTGCTTGACCTTCATCTGCCTACGGCTGCTTAGACCAATCTCAGCTTTCCTCTATACAAGTTTAATAATTGGAATATATGCTTATGTTTACCAAAATCAATAATTTATATCATCAGTGGAATATATAAACAATCAAATATGATTACCTTTCCAGCATCCGATTTTCAATAATTGACAAGAAATTGCCAATCTTGTGTCGTCACGGATTCGGGGACCGACCTTGCATTTTCGACCTCTGTCTTCTCCTCGTCATAGTACTTCCCTTTCAAGAAGCTCTTGTGATCCCTCCATTTTTTCGAAATTGATTTATCGACCCATCCTTCAAGACCGTAAGGGATTGCAAACTTTTGCTGCAAAACAATTAGGTTCATCACTTTCTTGCATTCAAATTCTATGGGCACATGAAAAGCAATACATACAGATATAAAGGATGCATATCAACCATACACAATACAAGACAAAGTGTGCTTCCATGCATTATGCATATAAAATATTCAACTTGAAGCCTGAGCAGTACATATCAATTAGAGCCCAACACAGAAATAACAAAGGGTACATTCCTATATATTTCTGCTAACCCAAGCTTCAAAACTAAGCAAGAACAATCTAATAGATTCAGCAACAACATCCATAGAACAATAGCATTGCATTATGAATCAAGCAGTAACAAACACAACAATAGTGGAAACATGGTTGAGGTGGGTTGAAATGCAACCATAATAATGACAACTTGGGTGCAAGAACAAAACTCAGATTTGAAGAATCACTTCGCTTCAAGGCATAGAAAGAGGCATAAGTCAATCGTGCACCAGAACAATATTAAAGATACATGAGAATGAGGATCTTTAGTCACTGATAGGTAAAAATGCAAGGTACCAATGGTTCTCTCTTTAAATAAACAGAACACTAGGGTAATTTTGTCTCTGATGATCTACTATATATCTATATGCAAGCGAGCATGTATGATCTATTTGATTCACAACACTGAAAAACAAAATTATCTCTGATTGTTTAGGGTCTAGAATAATATGATATCAGGATCGAGTAATTATCAGATAAATACAGCACATTCATACTTGCAGTTTCTGTCTACATTCAGTAGATACATGAGTATATCTTAAATGCAAGAAATATATGTAGCTGACTGTTTATGTCTCTGATGACCATCTATCTGACTGTTTATGTTGTTTCTTTAATTTGTCATATAAGATCATCCTCATCTGAGATTTGACTCCCAAGATTATGATGGATGACAAGAAGGTTGTAAACTTGTAATGAATGCAACAACTTCGAATTGCATATCAAGTTAGCTGGATGTGAACAACATGTGCCAAAAGAGCAAACAGATTAAATCATCTTTGAAAGAATGTCTTGCCATATTTAGCCTAGATAACAAATATATCTTAATCGCATCGATGGCCGTCGCCTTGGTCGTCGTTGGTACTTTCGACCAAGTCTCGTAGCTTAGGGGAAGGATACGCGGATTTCTTGCTATGACACCGCAAAATTTCCCGAGCTTACTCCCGGCCTCTCCAATTGGTTGATTGACATTGTTGCTATTCACCACTATTTTTTTATTGTTTGGGAGCTTCCATATTTCCTTCATCTTCGTCGGCCCCCTCGACCTTCTCAAAGTGGTGGGAGTGCTACCTTCACCCCCCTCGATTGTAGTAGCACCCTCATCCGCCACCCCTCCAAGCTCTTCCGTCGAGTGCTGAGTAGTAAGTCCCCTGCTAGGTTGCTCTACGGCCTCATCTTGGTCAGGCACAATTGTTTTCAACTCTCTCTTCGTTCTAGCCATACGTCACCTGTTTAAAGAAAATTCAGATTAATTATAATTTAATCAACAAATCAAACATATGAACAAATAATGACATTAAAACAAAAAGTACTTAAAACAACCACAAATCATCACAATATGCGAACAATTTTAAGCTTTTAAGTCAAATAACATTAATTATAATCATATAAACAATAAGTTCCACTAATTAACTGTAGTGAAATGTATGAAAACAATTGACACACAACTGAAATGACACAAAAACAAAAATGTGTATAAGATACTTTATTACAACATCATCAATTAGATTTCCCTCTTCTCCATCCGTACGGATCCAGGTAGGGTAACTATTGACATAAAAACGTTTACATCAAATGTAGAAAAGTCAGAGGCAGTGAAATTGTTCGCAATATCATCATCTTCATTATCTGAATCATCCCCCAGTTGAAATACATCTCTTTGTTGCATAGGTAGCGCCACGCAAGTTTTTTCTATTACTGGGTCCTGAATATAGAAAACTTGTTGCACTTGAGATGGAAACACAAATGGTTCATGACTAATGTGTATCCTAGTGTGAATCAGATTTGAGAAATCTACAACTATAAAGCCCAACTTATCATGGTGGTTGTTACTTAACATAGCCCAATCGCCATGAAATAATACTACTCGAAAGTGCCCATAATAATCCAAATCTATGATATCTGTGAGCACCCCAAAATAGTCAACATCCCCGTCTACAGGATTCGGGTCTTTATTAGAGGCATAGCTTCTAGTTTTTGAAGTCACTACAATGCCGCTATTTTGAGACTTCAAGTTGCGTTCCCGCTCCTTAGTACGAAATCTGAAGCCGTTGTACATATATTCATTGTATCTTTTAACCATTTTATGGGGACCTTTGGAAAGAATCTTTGCTTCAAATGTCACATTATCATTACCGAACGAGGAAACCTACAATTATATAGTGGTTGGTATTAACATAAGACTTTAAATTATTTTTTGCAATACTTTAATTCAAACCTTGGTTGGTCACTTACGTGAGTTTCAAATAACTTGCAGAATTGCTCATTCATTAATTTATGTTGCTCACGTGGCTTCAAGTTTTTTGGTCTATGCCTTCTTTTCATTTTCCTGATAAATTCGCTGGAACAAGATAAGAACGAATATAAATTAAAATTTAGGTTAACTACTATTTAATTGTAAGAAATAAATTCACACTACTGACAAATCCAACTTACGCTCGATATGGCTCACATGATGCATGGTGATCCAACACATATCGATGTGCTTGTTCCCATGTTAAGTCATCTAACTCAAAAGCATCGATTTTCCCGAAAGTAGTGCCCGCAGTCTGAAAGAGATATTTCGCCCCTTTGAGGTTGGAAATGTCTGAATTTCTCCTTGGTCTAGTCAGACATGTCTCCACACCCTGAAGATACCTTGAACAAAAATTGGAGCACTCCTCCGGAAGATAACCTTCTGCTATTGAACCTTCTGGATAAGCTTTATTTCTAACGTAACCCTTAAGTTGGTAAAGGTACCTAAACAAGCATATTTGGATTGTAAAACGTTTGGAAATTACACACATAAAAAGTACATAATTAATGAACTTAATGAGGGATGAAGTACTACCTCTCAATGGGATACATCCACTGATAATGTACTGGTCCACCAAGTCTTGCTTCATCAGCTAGGTGGATTATCAAGTAAACCATTATAGTGAAGAATGATGGGGGAATATCCTCTCCATTTGTTAAAGTGTCAATGCAGCACGCTGCTCTAATCTGTCAATATCTTCAACACTTAGCAATCTCGAGCAAAATCCTTTATATATACTAAATAAATCTTTCAGGACAGAAGTGACTTGCTCACACATTGAAGACCTCAAAGCAACGGTAAGTAGATCTTGCATCAAGATATGGTAGTCATGTGACTTTAGACCCTAGAGCTTTTTCTCCTTATAGTTGACACATCTTGATATATAAGATGAATAACCATTAGGGACTTTAAGATCCTATAAAACTTTGCAAAACATCTCCAACTCATTTTTTGACATTAAGTAAATTGCAGGAGGAAGTTGTACTTTACCATTGGGTAATTCTTCAGGATGCAACTCATGCCTTATGCCCATTTCTACTAAGTCAGGGTGAGACTTAAGATTGTTTTTTGTCTTCCGGTCATCCCCCATAACTGTTCCTATACAATTTTCACCAATATTTTTTTCCAAGATGCATCACATCAATGTTATGTCGCAATAAGTTGAACTCCCAGTACGACAACTGGAAAAAAATACTCTTCTTCTTCCATGACCCTAAACCAAGATGACTATCACATTCATCAGTGTTCTGTTCCTCGTTTCTAGCTCGCTTCTTGGCATTTTTAATGACTTTGGGTTTCTTTGACAAAGTGAACTGCTGGCCTTCTAGCCGTCTTAACACATCTGGCCTAGAATTAACTGTAGGAACATGTCTCCACTCATCGGTACCATTAAATGTCATTATTTCTGCCCTGAAAATATGTGTGGTAGGCAACTATCTCCTATGACCCATGTAACAGAACTTTCTGCCTTTATATAGCCACTTTGAAATAATTTGCTCTGCACAACAAGGATAAACATAACGTCCTTTCGTGCTATAACCAGATAAATTTTCATATGCAGAAAAATTATTGATTGTCCAAGTCAAGGTAACCCGGAGACGGAAAGTTTCTATAGATGTTGCATCATATATTGGAACTCCCTCCCACAATAGTTGCAGTTCATCAATCAACGACTGCAGATACACATCTATGTCATTTCCTGGAGATTTTGGTTCGGAAATTATCATGGATAAAATGAAGGATGACTGCTTCATACACAACCAAGGGAGTAGATTGTATGGAATTAACATAATGGGTCATATGCTGCAGGTGCTGCTCATTTGCCTAAATGGGTTAAAATCATCACTAGCCAATCCAAGTTTCACAGTCCGAGGATCTTCAGCAAAATCAGGATATTTTTCATCAAATTTTTTTCATGATTCAGAATCAGCTGGGTGTCTGAGAATTCCATCATTCATGCGACCTTTCGCATGCCACCTCTTATCAGAAAATGTCTTACATGACATGAACAACATTTGTAGCCTCAGAATTAGAGGAAAGTAACACAATATTTTTACCAGCTTCTTTTATCTATTTGTTGTAATTGGCTCATCAGTTTGCTCATCTTCATTCGGTGTTTTCACCCATTTTGAAGTACCACATACTTGACAATTTTCGAGAGTCTCCTTATCCCCCCAGAATAGCATACAATCATATGGACATGATGCTATATTCTCATACCCTAAATCAAAATGCTTGAGAAATTTCTTTGTGGCTTGGGCTGAATTGGGGATACAGATTTGAGGAAAAGCTTCATTTAACAATTCAAGAAGCAAAGTGAAGGACTTGACAGACCACTCATTTAGAAATTTAATCTGAAACAGTCTAACAACGAATGAAAACTTAGAGAACTTGAGACAATCGCGATACAGAGGAGTATTTGTGTCTTCTAACAACTTATGAAGGACTTTGTATTCTTTATTAGTTTCAGGACTGGGCATTTCTTCTGCCACCCCGTTGCCTTGATGTGTTATTTTTGCTGACCCGTTCTGTACTTGATTGATTGGAATATTTATGTGAGCTTCAAAGTTATGGAATCCCAATCCATCCCGCACTAAAGAGTACATTTCATCAACAATACTTAGATCATTTGTAAATAAAGTCTCGTCTTCATTCACAACTGGACTAATAGAAACTAAGCGTGCAGACTCTCTATGACAAAACCAATGTGTATACCCTTGTAGAAAACCATTGCAAATCAAGTGTGTTTCGACTACGTCGCACGTCTTCAAATCACAATTTGAACATCGGACACATGGACATAAAATCATGTTCGGATCAGGAGAATTGCTCTTTGCATAGTTAATAAATTCTTTAACACTATCCTGATATGCCTTGGATAATCGTGACTTATTAATCTAACTTTTATCCATTTTGACAAATATGAGTCAATCTGAAATATAAGTGCCAGAATCAATATCATGATTTTTTCTTTACCACAAAACCATGATGAAAGAGAACAATAGAATGATGAAAGAGAATAAGTTTTTTAGGGAACTTCAATTGTACACAAAATTGGATTATATACATTTTTAGTAAAAAATATTTAATTGTGTTCAATAAATTTCAATTGTACATGAAAAAAACCTAAATAAATAAGCTTATTGATCAATATAGTGTTAAAAATAGTTAATTTAGTTTCACATATGTGCATATAGAAAAAGTGAAAAATGAGTAAAATCCAGTTTTTGAAAATTTAGTTTACTGAATTCTTTTATGGAGTTATATATACTAGAAATATCTTATGATTATGTGAAGGTATGAAAGCAGCCTATAAACCATAATGCAAAAGTTAATGGTGAAAAAGAGGCATATATTTGTATGTCTTTCATGCTAAAGATGACATAGTTCAATCAATTACTATAACGCTTGATTCTAGCTAGAAGGAAACAAAGACTACATGAAAGTTTAAGTCTATATAAAGGATGACTTCAAGTAAACAACGCTCCAATTTCTCTATTTTTTTAATAAAGGGCTATGTCATAGTGTGATCTCAAACTTGAGACTTTCTTTTTACTCATTTTAACCTATAGCATATGAGCATGTAGTGTTTGTGCTGTTGTCTCTCTTATTGAAAAAACGAGAGAAACTATTGTAAGCGAACATTAAAATTCTAGTGATTGATTTTGCTACGTTTAAATCATTGATTCAACACTAAGCCAGAACATCATTATAAAGTGATTTACAAGTTGAAGAAGTCATCATGTGATGAATTATAACTTGAAAGAGCACAAAATAAGATGAATATTCGAAGAACAGAAGTTAGCTAGCATGATAGTTAGTTATGGAGGATAACTGGAGTTTCGACAACTTCAATCAGAGAAATTCACAAGTATCAAATGGACAATATTAAGGCAGGAAACATAGAAAAGACACTGAATTTATGCAATAGATATTTTTTTAAAGTTCCATAGTTTCCCCCTAATTAACCTTTCTCTTCTTGATTACTACTAGATTACTAGAAGATTGAGGGGGAGAGGGGACGTGTGGTCACAGTACTAATAATAGACGAAGTTACCACTCGCCACTCGCCACTCGTCCTCCTAATAGACGAAGAAGCCCTAACACACGAACATCAACATTGCCGAAAATTCAATCAAACTTCAGTGACTTGCTAAATTCAACATCAACATTGCTGAAAATTACCTTAATAATAGCAGCAAGGGGGGGGGGGTGACGAAAGAGGGGCGTGAACGGAGGGGTGGTGATGAAAAAGGGGCGTGGACGGAGGGGTGGTGTCAAAGGAATACGAGGCGACAGCAAGAGAGGCATGGCAACAGAGGGAGGGGCGGCGGCGAAGGAATAAGAGGCGACAAGGGAAGCTCGGCGGCGAAGGACGAAGTGGCGGCAGCAGGGGTAGGGCGGCGGCGAGTGGCAAGTGGCGAGATTGAGGGGGAGAGGGGACGAGTGGCGAGATTGAGGGGGAGAGGGGGCGAGTAGTGAGAGAGAGAGAGAGTTCGCGCGAGAGAGAGGAGACAGAAGATTTAGGGTTAGAAAAGTTTTTGGGGGGAAATGAATAGTTAGGGCGGGATGAAATAAAATACACTACCCTATGACGGCGTTTTCAACCAAAAACGTCGTGGCATACATCCTCATTAACTAGCGCAAAGATGCGGCAGTCTATCACGGCGTTTTACATTCATAAACGCTGTTATATATCATATATATAACGACGTTATATATAAACGTCGTCATAGACATTCGATATTTAATAATATATATATATAACACCGATCTATCCCGGCGTTTGGGTATACACGCCGGGATATATATGTCGTTATATCCATTACGATTAGTAGTGTCATACTCTCTCTCTCTTTCTGGTTCTGACTTGAGCGTCGGAGGGTCTGTTGCTTGGGCCACCCCCGGTGTTTCAGGATTTTTGCAAGTCCATCGGCCGCATCAGCAACCGTCGGATTCAGATCACGGTGGTCAATCAACGATCTAGATTCAATCTCAGGAGCTCTAACCGTTTTTAACGACCAAGATCAAAGGTCAGACTTTTAGTAGTTTCCATCAATTATTTACTCACTATCTGTTTGATTCCATACCGAAATAAGCAGCAACATTATATATATATATATATATATATATACCCACGCGCGCGCACACACACTTATAGCAAAGACACCGGAACATAGAGGTGAAGGGTAAGAATCACATCCTTTGCTATTCAAATCCCAAACATCTGTATTGATTCCTTCTTCATATTACCGCCAGAATAACATAAATCTTCTTCTTTCTCTTCTTCGTAGCTCGTGCTTCGCTTGTAAGTAAGCAAAGCATGCTAGTCTGAGCTTAAAGATACATAGACCAGTCGAACAAGTTAAAATGTGTACCGAAGGAAACTGTAATTGAGGGAAAGAGAAAGGCAAGGTTTGCATGGTTGAGAGAGTATGAGACCAGAAGATGAAGAAAAGAGAACAAGGTATGGGCTCTCATATCTCATTACATATGATCATGGGATATGCTGACCTATGATTTATTTCACACTCGAGTAACCCATTAACACAAGCAATGCACGAAGTGGGCTTCTACTGGTAGTAGTAGTGAACTCTATATATATTGGACAAGGGATCGATCGAGGTTTTGATTTAACATAAACAACATGGTCAAAAGCAATAGCAAAATGAGTTTGATGGGCAAACTGTTAATGCTTTGGGCGATACCATTTGCTTCATGTCTAGCAGAGAGTTCATGTTTATACACCAAATCTTTTGACTACAGCGAAGCTCTTGGCAAGGCAATTTTGTTCTTTGAAGGACAGCGATCAGGAAAGTTGCCTTCGGGGCAGCGAGTTAAGTGGAGAAGGGATTCTGCACTCTCTGATGGCCTGCTTGAAAACGTAGTTATCAGTAAAGTAGTTTATTCATACAATAATACGAATACTAGATCTTTGGCATGTGCACTTTTGCACTGTCAAAAGTATTAATGAGCATTTTATTTTTAATAGTTCTTTAATAAATTTTTGTTTCTTTTGATTATGTTTCTATTTAATTTTATCAACACCCGTATATGATCTGACCAATTGCAATATGCAGTATAAATCCTCTCTCTCTCTATATATTTGTCTAGGGGATCAAGATTTTAGCAACACAGAACAACAAAATAAAAATTAGATGAGCATCCTTATTCTAGAACTCAGTTAATTGCAGAGTAATTAAAGTTACAGTCGAATTACCTTGAAAACAAATTCTAGACGTGTGTGGTTAGCATTGTAGGCTACTGACCTAGTACTGTAGTACTAATCTGATTGAAGAAAATGAATTTTATCATTTTACAACTTTCTGATTCTCTTACGAAAATTATGACCTGCAACTAAAAAGATCTTACAGTGCACATAAATGCACATCTGAGGTTTCACAAGATTATTGTTTTCTTTTCACTGAAAGTTTACAAGATTATAATACAAGTAAGAACATATAATACATTGACTTAAAGATCAAAGTTAATTCTAATTGACACTGACAAAAAAAAACACAAAATCCTACAAGCACTCTATATTTGCAGTACTTGGATGCAATGCCACAACTACTAGATGTGTCTCATACTCTTAATTTTCGACAGGTTATCTTCTTTATAAGCAGATATATAGTTTGATTGTTTCCTACCATTAATTATGCTAACTACAGGAAAGTCCTTATTGAATTCTTTCATCAGGTGACTTTGTTGGGAGGATACTATGATGCCGGAGACAATGTCAAATTTGGTTGGACAATGTCATTTAGCACCAGCTTATTGAGCTGGGCAGCTTCCGAGTACAAAACACAAATATTTAAAGCTCGCCAGCTCAGACATCTCCGTTCTGCCATCTATTGGGGTGCCGATTTCATACTGAAAGCACACACTTCACCGACCACACTCTATACTCAGGTCTATCTCTTTATACTTACATAAGGCTTATGACTGTTAATTATCAGAAGGCATAATTTAAAAAAAAGTCACAATAGTTTGGCGCTGTTTAAAAAAACGTCACAAAACTTTGACTTTTTAAAAAACCGCACAAAGTTTAACTCTCAACTCACGGAGTTATCCAGCCGTTAACTGGGTTATACGTAATGTTTAAAAAAACATCACAAAACTATTGTTTTGTTTAAAAAAACAACACATAACTATTATTCTGTTTAAAAAAACATCACAAAAGTTCCCATTTGTTTTAAAAAAACATCACATAACTATTATCCCAATTAACGGCTGGATAACTTCGTGAGTTGAGAGTTAAACTTTGTGCGGTTTTTTTAAAAAGTCAAAGTTTTGTGACGTTTTTTTAAACAGCGCCAAACTATTGTGACGTTTTTTTAAATTTTGCCTTATCAGAAAAGAGCAAACCCCTTGCCACCTGTGATATTTGCCACACATTTTACAAATTTAAGTATATTAACGATACAGAACAATGAAATCATCATTCTCGATTTTGACAATCTTTAAGACAATTGCATATCCATTTTGTGACCTGTCCCACATTTTATTTTGATTGTTTAATAATAGTAAAAGCAGTGTTGTGGAGCACACATGTTCGTGTATTTATGTAATGTGTGTGTATAATGAATGTCATGTCCATACAACCTTTTTTTTTATAATTCAAAAGATGGAAAGATGAGAAATAACGGAACTAGAATTCAGTACTGTGCAGCTTTGTTGCAGTTACCAGTTATTTCATATTCAAAATAATTGCATTTTGTTCCAATTAAGCGATGATGAAGCCTAACTCTACCATAGCGTGCCTATTCTCTTCCACATATCAAAGCGATTTCGTTACTAGCAACTTTGGTTTATGATCCATTTGATATAATTATACAGAGTTTAGAATATTACAATCACAAATTGTGGCCAGAGAGTTGGGCGACAAAAAGATAAATGACTCAAGGGGGAAAAAGAACAGTGAGATTACTGAATATGCCTTTTCCAGGTAGGTGATGGGAACTCAGACCACCAGTGTTGGGAGCGCCCGGAAGACATGGACACACCTCGAACTCTGTACAAAATCACTTCTGCTTCACCAGGTACAGAAGCAGCTGCTGATGCTGCTGCAGCTCTTGCTTCTGCATCCATTGTTTTCAGACACAATCCCAGATATTCCTCAAGACTGTTGAACAAAGCAAAATCAGTAAGCAACTAAGCATAACAGAATATATGATCAATTACATATCATTATTTCAGTTCATACAAGGTCTGCAGTTATTGGAACTTACAAATTTTATTTTTTTTTGTTTTTTTGTTAAGCTATTTGAATTCGCAAACATGTATAGAGGATCTTACCAAGGCTCTTGTCCATTCTATTGCTCTTACTCTGGATATCAGGTAATCCCTCTACTTAATTTCATTCTGAATGCCTTGGTTGTCACTGGTATAACATTTTGTCAATAGGATGAACTTATCTGGGCTGCTACATGGCTCTTCAAAGCGACCGCGGACGCCCGATATCTTACTTTTGTATTGGATAACCAAGGTTGGAGCAACCCTGCATCTGAGTTCAGCTGGGATAACAAAATTGTAGGAGCACAAGCATTATTAGCAAAGGTAAAATTTAATTTGGTTACTGAAAGAAAAGCATATTCAGATTCATTTTGTAAGGCAAAGTCTTTCTTCAGGAATATGTGACAGGGACTAAAAATTTGAGCAACTACAAAAAAAATATCGATTCATTTGTATGTGCTCTCATGCCCGGCAGTGGGAATGTGCAGATTCAAACAACACCAGGTATCTGTTTCTCTTCTAAATTAAGGAAAACTAAATATCACGAAATTAAATAGACGAAGTTCCCCTCTTCCATTTGTAGGAGGACTTCTATTCACTCATGATACTACAAACTTGCAGTATGTTACTAGTGCATCTATGGTGCTGCTTTCCTACACAAAAACATTACAATCTGCTCGAATTGACGGAGTCAGCTGCAGCTTAAAGAGTTTCCCTACTACTCAAATCAAAGCATTTGCAATCTCACAGGTAAAACACTCCTAAAAAATTTATACTTTATTTTGATCTCAAAATCTATATTGACTTTGATAATTCTTTTACCTAGGTGGATTACATACTAGGTAAGAATCCCTTAGGCATCTCATATATGGTCGGATTTGGTAAGAAGTACCCAAATTATGTACACCATCGAGGTGCATCCATCCCATCCGTCAGTACTCTTCAAAGAAAGATTAATTGCAACGAGGGTTTCACCTGGTATTCTGCTAACAATCCCAACCCCAACACTCATGTGGGAGCCATTGTGGGTGGTCCAGATTCTAATGATCAATTCAAAGATGTAAGATCCGATTTTAGTCACTTAGAACCTGCCACCTACATCAATGCAGCTGCCGTTGGTGCACTGGCTTCTCTACTTGAAGAAAAAAGTTCCAATGAAGTCCAAATTAGAACTGAGATGTTAAATGCAGAAAGTGACTACGAGGAATGAGATGTCTATGAATATATTTCCAGATTTAGAGATACTGAATTTGACTGTATGAAGGAGAAATGCATGCATGGTAATATGGATGTGGACTGAAGGAGTTTCTTATAACCTAGATTATATGTAAAAGGAGATCGTAGTTCACCTATAAAGTATATGTATAGGTTCCATGTAGGATCCAGATAAGATCCTGGTTATTAAATAAAAAACAAAACTTAATAAGTACCATCACTTCTGCTAGTCTTTATGTTCTTTGTGTCAAGAAACTGATAATAACAAGCAGAATTGGAACAGTAAAAACTGCACATTCAAAGCACAAAATGATTTTGAACTGGAAATGTAAGTTCGTTGTGCATGTGCCATCTCAAAAAGTAAGCTAACCACGAAAATTATGTGTTTTGTCATTCCTAATGACAACAAACTTTACATATTCTGTAAGAAAGCAAAAAGGTTCTGAAATTGTTTTGCGAAATATTTAACTGGAATATAGGTCTTTTTAGTCCTATATTGTATAATTATCTAATCGCAGGAACACAAGTTTAAACTATTCATATTAAGAATTGTTTTATGGATATTCATTTGTTAGATATTATGTTTAGTCCCATTTCAGATTATGCATTAATTTAGTATTTAGTCCCTCCTATATATAGGAGATATTGTATTCAGATACAATCAATCCAATAAGCTTTTCTTAATCTCTCTGGTAACCTTAACATGGTATCAGAGCGGTAGTCCCTTTCCATCTCTAATCCCTAACACTAAATACTCTATCCCAAGTACCTAAACCTAAATACTCTAGTCCGTTGTCTTCTTCATTGGCTAACAGCATACAACCCATCACAACAATCATCATCAACATCATCATGCAACAACATCGGCAACAACCACCCTACTCCGACTCCCGATCACAACAATCATCATCAACAACATCATCAATAACAACATCGGCAATGACCACCATACTCCCACTCTCAGCAACAACAACGGCAACAACACCACCATCGGCACCCTCATACTCGCCACTTCTCTTCCTAGCTGCCCCTCCGCTGCATCTTCTCCTCCTAGCCCAAACCCTAGACGCCACCCCTTAACCCTAGTCGTCACCCCTTAACTCAAAAACCCTAGTTCTCTATGTTATCCTTCATTGCAATCAAAAATCCAAATTGAATCACATCCAAACCCGAAACCCGACCCGTTTCCAAAAAAAATAAAATAAATAGATAAAATAAAATAAAATAAAATTCCAAACCCGAAAAAAACAAATCCAAACCCTAACTCTACCCTACCTCTCCTTCCTTTTGTTGGTCTGTTGTTGCCGACCGCTGATTGTCGTCGTCACCGCCGATCACCGCCGTTCGTTATCATAGTCAAATAATAATAATAATAATAATAATAATAATAAAATATAAAATAAAATAAAAATTTGCAGGCATTAGAACTTCTCCAATGGAACTCTAGTTTCGCCAATATCTTCCCGTCTGCACCGACTTCCCCGCTGCTACATCTTCCTCCACTTTCCCTCACATCCCAATCCCCATCCAGATTCAGACAGCAGCAATGCCGCCATCAACCTAATTTTGGCCTCCTCTCTTCTCTCAGCATCATCCCTATCTCAATCTCGACACCAGCAACACCTCTGTCCTCATTTCGATCCATGCCACAACAATACCACTTTCATTCCTCCTCGCGATACTTCTTCTCTTACATCTTCGGCCATGTCCGTTACTCCAGCCTTGCTATCTCCTGCTAATTGGGTCAATCTTCCGCATCGCCTCGCTCAGCTGGAACTTCAGCTCTTGGGTCAGTCTGTCACTGTTGGCCCCTCTGCCCATATATTCTCTGTCACTTCCGGTATGAATTCTTTTTGAATTTTTTATTCTGGTGCATCAAATCATCTTACTAATAATTATATGCTGCTCACCATTAGCACTGCAATTCCCTCTCACTCTCTATTCCTTCACACCGCTATGGCTCACAACTTCTCACTACACACTCAGGGTCTATTAGTTCTCCCACTCTCACATTACCTTATGTTCTTTATGCTCCCCATTTATCTATGAACCTTTCTATTAGTGCATTGTGTGATAGTGGCCTTGTCGTCAAATTTGATTATTTAGGTTGTTTAATTATTGATTCACACATTAGTCAGGAGTTTGGGCGTGCTAGTCGACAATGTCGTCTATATTATCTAGACTTTCTACATGCATATAAATCTCATCCTAATTTTGTTGGTGTTGTTTCATCTGATGCTGATCTGTGGCATGGACGTTTAGGTGATGTAAGTGAGTTCCGACTCAAGACTTTAGCCCATAGTGGTGTCCTTGGTCATATTTCTTTTACATATTTTTCTGATTGTCAGGGTTGTCATTTGGCCAAATACATATCACTCCCTTTTAATAACAAAAGTACTTATCAAACCACCCATCCTTTTCAACTTGTTCATTTTGACATATGGGGACCCTCTTTTGTACCTTCGTGCAAATGATATCTTTATTATGTTGTCTTCATTGATGACTTCAC
Organism: Hemerocallis citrina; assembly: GCA_017893485.1. Lineage (NCBI taxonomy): Eukaryota > Viridiplantae > Streptophyta > Magnoliopsida > Asparagales > Asphodelaceae > Hemerocallis > Hemerocallis citrina. The sequence goes on along the minus strand of CM030366.1, from coordinate 155,828,183 downwards.
TCGATATACATGAATTTTTCTTTGTGCTAACAATATGAGATTCCTAATATTTACCAGTTTTTTACAACCAAGATTCACACTCAGTTCGGTGTGCGTATCAAGAATTTTCACTCAGACGGTGCTCGTGAGTACACTTCCAGCAGTATGAGATCGATCCTTCAGTCTCACGGCACACTTTTTCGGTAATCATGCAATCACACACATGAGCAGAATTGTGTAGCTGAACGCTAGCATTGTCACATTCTTGAGACAGCTCGTGCTCTTTTACTCTTCTTTTCTGTTCCTCGTTTTTTTGGGGCTGAAGCTGTCATGACTTCTGTTAACCTCATTAACATCACTCCCTTGTCTATCTTATTTGGTACGACATCTTATGAGACTCTCCATCACTCACCACCGGACTACAGTATACACTGTATTTTTAGGTGCACCTGTTACGTTCTTCATCCTCCCACGGAGTGCACTTAGCTCACCGCTGACGGTGCAAAGTGTGCTCACCTAGGTATCAGTTCAGAGCACAAAGGATATCGGTGTTTTGATCCATCGGTGGGTCGTATCCGTATTTTCCTACATATCTCCTTTGTGGAAGACTTTCCTTACTACTTGACCTTTCCTAAAGATACTAGATTTCTCAATTTCTCAGTTGTTGGGCCTACCTCCCCAGACACATCTTCACACATTTCCTTCGATCCCACTCCTTTGGCTCATTTCCCATATCATACAGATGTTACACCTATTGTTCTACCTATATAGACACCACCAGTATCATGCACCCACACCACCTGCATCCCCAGAGCTGCATGCACCCACCCAACAGACCTTACCCTCACACCCTGCCAATCCACCACCGGTCCGTCAATCTACACGTTCTACTTCGAGTATCCCCCGACACGTTACACATTGACGTCACTGGTCCTTTTGACCAGGTTCGCTTTGCCACCCTAGCTTCCTACTCACCACAATTTCATGCATATCTCACTTTCATGCACTCCACATGTGAGCCCTATACCTATTAGGAAGCAATTCAATATCTCGAGTGGCGGGAAGATATTGCTAATGAGTTCAGTGCATTTGATCAGACTGGTACTTGGGATATTCCACTGTCAGTGGGCATCCAGCATGTTAGCTGCAAGTGGATCTTCAAGGTCAAGTATCGACCTAATGGCCGAGGATTTACTTAGGAGTATGATATTGATTATGATGAGACTTTTCCTCAATTTTCACAGATGACTATAGTTCGCATTCTCCTTGTCGTTTCCGCCATCCGTCAGTGGCTGTTATACCGAATGGACGTGAAGAACGTCTTTCTTCATGGTACCTTATCTAAGATTATTTATAGGTGTAACGTCCTGCAAAATAAAATGAATTATTTTGCATTATTAAATAATATTAAACTCGTAAAGTTAACTATTTTGACTATTTTCTTGAAATTTACAATTTTGCACGTGTGTGCAAAGTTAGAAAACTTTGAATTCTTAAAATTTTATGGTTAATGATTGATTTTTCTTATTTATTTATGATATTTTAATTTTCAGATTTATTTGAATTAATTGGGTTATTTTATGAATTTGTCGATTTCACACGTGCAAAATACGTGCAAACATTTTTTGGGTGCAAATCTCCACTTTTAAATTTCAATTCTACTATTTATAATTGATTATATCCTAAATTTTGGGATTTTTCTGAATAAAGAAACTATTTTTTTCAAAAGAGAGGGGCTTTTATGTAAAAAGCCGATTGGATCTCAAAAATATAATGAAAATTCGTTTTTGCTGCTTTTTGGGCTGGCCATGGTCATCATTGAAGATAAAATTTATTTAGAGTTGATTTGGTAAAGATTTAAACAAATATGGTATTTTTGCAAATATGAAATTTAAGTTAGACCTTGTGCAAATATTTTTCTTGGAAACTAAAAGTCAGAAATTTTATTTTTAAAATCTAATATTTATTAGTACATAATAATTCTGAATTTTCTAGATTTTAACGAATATTTTATGACATATTTGTAAATATTACAAAGAGCGGGACTTTTGTGCAAAATTACCACTTGGAGTACAAATCTGAAAATTTTCAATTTCTTGCCGGATGACTGGCTAACTTAGTAGTAAAGGGATTTTGTTTTATTTTAATTTATTTGACTTATTTAACTACTTTATTAAAGAAAGCTCTATATATATATATATATATATATAAATAAATTATTGAAGGATGTTTCTATAAAACTCATAAAACCCTAATTAAATCAGGATCCTGGCTATTTATTAATGGCTACAGCCGCCTCCCCTCTGCACAAAACAAAATAACAATTTTTATTATTAATTTCTTGGAGTTTCAAAGCAAGGATCTTGGATTTTTTCAAAAGGAAGGGCTTTTTCTTATTTCTTTATTATTTCGATTGGATCATCTTCAGGTGAGTGACATATGTTTGATTTCTTGTTGTTCTATGCATACCAAATATGAAGATGTACCTAGCAGAATACACGTTAGATGATTGTATGGTGATATAATGAATATATTGATGGATGGATAATTAAAAGTGGAACTTTTTATGAATGATGTGCAATTAATGAATAAAATCTCTATATAGATAACTTAAAAATGTTAAGAACTTAATATAACTCTTGGATGTGCTATTTCTTGCTGATTTGATTATACATAATGAGTTGTAAAATGTATAATGCATATAGATGATTAAAGTTGGATTCTTTACTGATGCATATAGATGATTAATGCATATATATGATTCTGTTTTGATGTTGTGTTGAATGAAACTTTACTAAATAATTGTTGTGGAGGCATATAATCATGGGCAAATTAACATAACTAGTTGTATGAGTGATTAACAAATCGTATACGAGTTTAGGGATCAAAGATCTAGTCTTTATGCATTGAAAGCTTGGGTTTTTTGGTTTCGGATCTGTTGTGTAGGCCGAAGGGGGAAATTTTGAATTTTGTGAAGTTTTCCATGGGTTTTGAACTTATATTGATGCAAATAGTTCTTACATGTGTTTAGCAAGTTGCAAGAGAGGTTTTGAAATAAAAAAAGATCAAGTTTTGAAGTGTTCAATTGAATTTTGATTTCGGGTCTGATTGTATACAGCCGAAACTTGGATTTTGGTGTTTTTGTGAAGTTTTCGATTGGATCTTGATTTATATTGATACTGAGATTGAATTGAACACCATACTACTCATATACAATAAATTTTTATTATTTTACTAATACATATATATACATATATACACATACATCTACATATTCCTGATTTGAAGAGTTTTGTCGAAAAATTGCTCTTTTATGAATTTGATGAGAGTTTGATTTGATTTGTGAAATCCAGTATGTTAGACAAGTTGTATTTGATCATCTCAGGATTTTAATCTTATAAATTCCTATATTTAAAGAATTTGAACTACGTATCAGTTGTGAAGTGCACGAATTTTAAAGTGGTTGTTTTGGACATGTCGGTCGACTGTCCCAATTTTGAACTAAAATGAAGGTCGACTGTCAATGTTTGGGATTTTGGATTTTGGCATGTCGGCCGACTGTGACTTTTGTAGGTCGACCGACATCATTGTTTGTGGCTGTTTTGTTGAGTTCTTGCTGCTTTTTATTGAACGATTATTTCTTCGAACTTATGGATTATTGATCTACTGTTTTAAATAAAGTTTTTACTACAGATTACTGTATTTTACAGAGAGTTATAATTTGATTAATAATAGAATTTAATTGGTATTTCTATAACTTTAGAAAGCGAATTATATATTGTTTTCGAAGGATTGGTGTTTTGTGATTTTTCTATGACTTTAAAATGCGAAACTCAGTTGTTTAAGAGATTTAATCTCAGATTTTATTTCAGAAAATTTTTGATGTATTCAGATTAATTGGATTGGTTGATTTTAAGAAGTTTCCTTAATATAAACGGTTTGATTATGAAATTAACAATTTTGTTGTGAGATTTGTGTTGATATTTCCATTTGTAAGTCTCTAGAGGTTGAGTGAGATTCCTGTAAACTGGCAGATGAGATTTTGTGGATTTTGCCACTTGAGGCCTTGGGGTTGTTTTGGTGGAATTAAGTCCGGCAGGGTACACCAACTCTGGAGAGGGGAGAGTTGTGTTTTAATTAATAATAATCATTCTAAGGTCGGACACTAATGGAGATGTGATAGAACCTGAGAAACGTAAGCATGGGCTATGTTGTTAGTTCAACAGATGTATTCTGGGACAGTGTGTTGTTGTGTCCCTAGAGGACATTTGGTATGTTCGCGTGTCGAGGGTTGGCAGGCCTATTCACAGAATATACAGGGCATTCGCGTGTCGAGGGTCGGTGGGCCTATTCACGGGATGTACTGTGTATCTGCATGTCAGGAATCGGCAGGCCTATTCTTGGGGTACATGGCAGGAGAGGTGATTCTTCGGTTTTAGAGCTATGCTTACATGATGCTTGCGTGTCGAGGGTTGTTTAGCCTATTCACGGAGTACTCTAGATCTTGTTTCTATCACTGTAGTAGGATTAGTTGCATAACGAGAGATTTAACCCTATAAAGTGGAGAACGATAAGGGCTTACACTAGACCTATATAGTATGGAATGCATAGAATCTGACAAGTATGCATTAGAGAGTCATCATACTGCATTTGTGTTTTCTTGACATATATTATGCATGATGTTTTCTATTTTCCTACACTTGACACTTAGCTTAGTTTCACTTGATGTTTTCATACTTTATTTATCGTTATTTCATTATCCATGTGTTACTACTGTGGAAATGTGTTGATTATGAATTTATTCTTTATGTTTAATTTAAATTTTATTTCTTTTGATGTCATTCACACCGTTATGGCTGACCCCAATAGTTTTGGGGATTAGGGTTATCTCTAGCCTCATGTTTTACAGGTAGGTACCATTGGCTTGGGATTGGATGCTTGTGGTAGAATGATAATATAACTTATGCAAATTGTAAAAGAAATGGGTTGTAAAAGAAAGAAAATATAATTCAAGGTGTTAATTTTCTGCTGTGCTATGTAAAGAATTGATGTAATAAAAAGTTTTAAATTTCCCTCTATTTGGTTTCTGTGTTTATGATTACAATTGAAGTTGATTCTGAAATTTGTGCCAATGATTTCTAATTTTTAATTATTGGAAATTCGGGGTGCTACAAGTTTGTATTAGAGCATGCTTCAATTAGTAATTTTAAACATGGTATGGGGAATAAATATAAATGGACTTTTGATGTGTGAGAACCTAGGCGGACATTAGATGTGTGAGTACACAAGTGTACATTAAATGTATGGATACCTAGGTGGACATTAGAAGTGTGAGTACCATGGTGGACATCTGATGTATACGACTTGATTGTTTGATCATGAAGGCTTGTAGTGAGATTTAGACTGTTTGTATGCCTAAAGTCGAATAAAATTTCTTTATCAAGTGTATTGGTTATTTTTGCATAAAGCGTATACTTTTCTCACTAGCTTTTTGACCTCTTTTGTTCACTTTATGCATTTGATATTTTATTATGTAAGGTATTACCCCTTCAACTTGTATCTTTTCTATCTTACTTACTAATGTTCACTATATCTTTTCTTATTTTACTCACTGTGTATAATTTTTGGATTCTATGATTTTCGCCTATATTTTTTTCGGTTATTAAATTTAATTATCTTCCGTTACATTCTTTTAATTATTTATTCTCTTTTTTTTTTTAATGTTCCTTAGTTTTGTAGTTCTCACTCTTGTATCCTATCACTTTTACTGTTTTACATTTGTTTGCTTACTGGATAACTTTTGTGTAATTAACTTATTTCTACTTTTATTCGGTTTCTTTTATTGTCAGTGATTGATTTTATTTTTAGTTTCAATATCTCTAACAGAGTTTATATTATTTCTATCATTAGTACAATCATTAAGCTTTCACTAATCGTCTTGTTTTTCTTTTAAAATTGTTTCTATGACTTTACTATTGGTCCTTACTTTTTATTTTTTTGTCCAAATTATTATTTTGCAACTTTTGCTATAATTCAATAGTGCATCCTTTAACATTTCACAAGCTCATTTTTATTTTGCAACTCTTACTCATTTCTTTCTTGACGTTTTTATCCTTCTTACTTTCATGCGCTTTTACGTTACTCGTATATTTTGCTATTACTTTTACATATTACATTAAGTTTTGAATTACTACATGTTAAGTTATTATTGTTACTCCTATTTTCTTTCATTATTGTTTTTACTATATTATAAATTTTGATTTTTTGCATATTTACTTTCATTTTATATACACTTGGATTTTCGATACTATATTTTCCATTATTTTGTATTATCTTATTTATTTCGGAGCATTTAAACTTGATTGTAATATTTTACTCATATAAATCTGATATATCTCTGCACATTTAAATTTTTATTATTGATTATGTTTTGCACCTTATATTCTACCTTTATTATTACTTACTGTTTACTGCTTTTGTTATATTTACTTTTCACCATTTCTAGCCACTTATTGATTTTGTTGCTTTATACTTCTCGAATGTACTATATGTACTCACTAATTATATTTTACTTAATTTTTATTATCATTACTTTCTTGATTTCTACATGTACTTCCTACTAATTACTATATATGTACCATATATTCCAACATACTTACTGTAACCCCTGTTTCCGTAAATACGTATTTTCCGAATATTTTCTGTATTTCGATTATTATTTTGTTAAATTCATTTTGGATCTTCTATTAAAAACTTTTCTAAACGAAAATTATGTTATTTCAAATAATAGTGTATCTTAACTTCACTTTCCATTTTATAATTGATCGACTATTTATATTTTATATTATTACTCTTCGAATTTTAATGAACTTGTTAAAACTCAAATCCTATCTTGATATTTATATTTTTACTATTATTGTTATTATTATTATTATTGTTATGATAATTGTTATTATTGCTATTATTATTATTAATTTTGACTATTTATCAAAAACACATTTCTATTTGTTAATTGCATTTGTAGTTATTTCAAAATAAATTATATATTGTAATGCAAATTATATTTTATTATAAATCATATTTTTATTGGATATTTTATTTTCCTATTGGATTTAAACCCAAACCCTTGAGTCCAACTTCTTATTGGATCCTATTGTTATACCCTATTACCCCTTTTACCCTAAAACCTATTCTAATTCTTATTGGATTTTAAAAACCCATTACTAATACCCAATACCCGTTACCCCCTAAAAACCATTCCTATCTCATATATATAATCACCTACTATAACATCCTGGATTTTCAAATATTAATTAAATAAGAGCTTGTTAATTTTCACGTGTTGTGCACATGCAAATTTATGCACTTATTTCTTTAAAATATTCTCATGATCATTTGATCCTATTTCTTCTCTTTTAATCTAGAAAGCCTAATTAAAATCCTAGGCCTAATTGTCTCTTTCTAGCCCACTTTAATTATTTAAATTAATTAATTTATTAGAGCCCTTGGTTTTTTGGCCCATTAGTGAGCCCATTAACTAAAATTCCCTTTTTAATTAACTTAACTTGTAGTGTTGACAAGTTTAATAGACAATTAATTAATTCACATGAACTAACTTTAGGGGGGGGGGGGGGGGGGGGGGGGTACTAGTATTGCATGTGCATTACACTAGTGTGTGCATGTTGCACCCTATAGTAGGCCGGATTGTACCAAGAGAGAGGGAGAGATGGGTGTAGTGGTGAGTTGGTTATCTCATCATGGGTAGTTACTACAACTCCTTATTTCATCATAGCCCTTGATCCCTAACCATTTGGATTAATCCTAGCCTTCCATTTACACTCAAAAATTTGTATAAATACCCACCCCCCCCCCCCCCCCCCCAACCAGATTCATGCTTACACCTAAAAGATTGAAAGGAAAAAAAAAAGAGACAAATTAGTAAGTTAAAAGATTGAGAGAGAGCGAGAAAAAGATTGAGTTGTGTGCTTTTGTGTGTGTGTCCATCCCTATTTGAGGTCGGCAATTCATCAAGAACAAGGGAGGCTCGGGTTCATCAAGCTAGGAGAAGAAGGTGCATTCTTGGTGGCACAATCTAGGAGGATAAGGCTTGATTTGTTCATTCTAAGAGTCTTTAGGAGTTCTTATTGATTTTCTCTTCAAATAAGGTGGGCAATTTTCTCAAACTTCTAATTAGTTACCATGCTAGGTTTGTGTTGTGATCATGTTAGAATATTGCTTTATGATTAGTTACCATAATTAAGAAGAAAGTGAACTCATGTGGAATTGCATGAAATCATTAGAAAAATTGATTGAATGATATGAATAGAAATGTTGTGTGATAACTTGATAGTGCATTAGTATGTTAATTAAGAAAGTATGAATCTCTATGTTGAAATGTTCATGTTTGTGGGAATAATGCAATGTGAAGAAATGTGTTTATGGATAAATGTGAATTATGGGAAACCTTCATGCTATGAAAGTAGAACTGATTAATAAATTGTACATGTTTATTGTTAATGAGATTAGTACTAAAAATCCAAAATTTGCATGTTTGTTTTGTTGGAAAGAGAGAAACGAACATTTGTGAATTAGTACTAATTTATTTAAAAGAATAGATTTTTTTTATTAATAAAGAGAAAAAGTAATTTGGTGGAAACTTCGATTATGAATAAAGCGAAAATTGTGATTTTGTTCTCAAATGTCAAAAAATGTATATCCATGATCTATTTTAAATTGCAACCTGGTGCAATCAACAGTCGACCGAACTAGAGTCGACAGTCGACTGTCAGGTAATAAATTTCGGATTTGAGTCGCAGAACAGTCGATCGACTGTATTTTAACAGTCGACTGCCCTGACTATGGTTTTTCGAGTTTTAAATTCTCACAGAACAGTCGACCGACTATATTTTAACAGTCGACTGCCCTGACTATGGTTTTTCGAGTTTTAAATCCTCGCGGAACAGTCGACCGACTATATTTTGACAGTCGGCTGCCCTAATCATTAGTTTTCGAGTTTCAAATCATTATAGAATAGTCGACCGATCATGTTCTTACAGTCGACTGCCCTGACTATTGGTTTTCAAAATTTTATGTCTTTTGATAAAGAAAAATAAATGTATTGTTTAAAAGAGTTTTGAAAAGAGATTTGATAATGGAAAAATTGGAAGTGTGAATTTTAGATTTAGTATTGATGAAATGGGAATAAGAGAATTATGTGAAGAAAAAAAAATGAATTATGAATGTGACAAATGAATTTATTCTATGCATGAAATTGTACATAAAAGTGAAATCAAATATCATGATGAATTATGAAAGATCTTATGAATATGAATACTCGAATGCTATGAACATAAAATGGAATTGAAAGCTAGAGGGTAGCTAAGCATTATACCGACATTGAAAGAATGTTTTTGAGATGAAATATTGAAAAGAAAAGACCAAGTTTGGGTCGTATTGTGGAATTAATGGTTAAGACCGGTATAGAGGAAGTGCTAACTCTAGGGGATTGATTTTATTTATGATTCAAATAAAATTAAGGACTAGATACATAGTGGAGATGTGACAAAAGTAAGAGAAAAATACGAGTATGTGGGCCATCGGATTGGCGGTATGAGAGTAATTCACAGACTGCCTGCTTGATGCGCCATGTCATGGCGTGAGCACTACTCCGAAATTATCGTCCCAGTGGCGACGCTTGTAGGGTATTTGGTGACTGCGGGTGGTACTATCGTTCCATGATGGAGGCTGAATTGTCCACAGACTGCCTGCATGATGCATCATGTCAGTGCATGGAATTCCCCTCTAGACTATCTGGACATGGGTTCGTAACTCATAGAACATCTAGGATACTTATCGTAGTTACCGTAGTAGTTTAAGTCATGGCGAGGGATTGAAAACTACAAGATGAAGAACGATTAAGGGCTTGCCGTCGGACCTATGTAGTATGGGATGCACAGAATCCGAACAAGTGCGCATTAGTGTCATATAATATAAACAACAGCATTAAGGACTAAATGTACAGCACAACACGACATCTATAGGATAGTCCCCGTAGTTTTGTCTATGACAAGTGTGTGCTTTCTAAGTAAGGAAAAATTGATGTATTATATCCTTGCGTCAGTTGAATGAATTGACGAACCCACAGTTTCTATGCAGGATAAAGTGAGTGACAAGATTAAAGTATGCATGCTGCTTAAAGAATGTTTCAAGTGTTGTACATTTTATTCATGTAATTATTGTAAATTGCTTCCTCTTTTTAAGTGTAATTTAAGATGTAACTCTGATGTAATAAAAGTTTTAAATTCCTTGTAAAATTGTATGAAGCGAAGTGTAAAGATTCTGTGGAACTTCGAATTCGGTCTTATTTGGAATTCATGGTGTTACACCTACTGTGTAACCCTAATATCCTATTCGAAACCCGAGCGATAATATTTTCCTACTGATCATCATCCCACCCAAACTCTCGACCTCCAAAACCCATCTCCCGACGTCCTTTCCATCCGTCAGCGACCCAGACCCTGCATCTCTGTGCTGCCTCATCCCGATGGCATCGAAGCAGTAGACAGCAACATCGACCTCCTTCCCTTCTCCTCTCGAAGTAGTCAGCAGCGTCGTGCCTTCCTCCGTTGCGACCTTCTGTCGTGCCGTCTTGGGACCACGACAGCCCCGTCGCCCTACCTTCTCCCGGTGCCTCGTCAGCCAGCATCGCAGCCACCCACACTGTGTTTCTCCACCCGACGACAGAATAGCAGCATTAGCAGCTTTGTCAGCCACTACCGCCGCCACCGTGCCGCTGTGCCGCCATCGTGACCCTCTTGACCTCCGACGCAGTACCCCCGACTGTGCCGACTCCTCTCTCTCTCTCTCTCTCTCTCTCTCTCTCTCTCTCTCTCTCTCTCTTGTGTTTCACGTGCGTGGGATTGCACGTTTTATTGGGTTCATTGCTCGGAAATCTGTTCTTGTTATTCTCATTCTTGCTTCGTCGTATTCGTCGTCAATTTCAAGGCAAGTAACTTGTATTCTTTTTTGTTGTATAATACAAGTACTAAATACCACATGTAGTGTAGTTGCTTCAAGATCTATTCTCATGAAAACCCTTGTTATATCTTGTTTCTATGTGTTGATCCACCGTAGTTGTCTCATTACACATACGACATGAAATAACTTAGGAATACTAAATTCTTGATGTATACATACATGTTGTTCGTATGATGTCGTATGCTTGATTGTGTTAGTAATAGTATAACTCGTTGTAGACTTCTTAAACACCCTATACCATGTTGCTTAGATATCTAGTATACCATATTTCGCATTTTGTTAGGATTTGGATGTGTTACATATGAACTAATTGATTTTATGCATAAAGAAGATTTTTGTTTTATTGTTACCCAGTTTTTGTTCAGTATTTTAGGCCCTGTTGAGGTCAGAAAATGAAAATTGTTTGTGAACATGAATTATAGATAATTCTGTCTACTTTCCAGAATTTTTGACAGATCTCAATTTCGAATTGTGAGTTGCAAGTTATGGCTATTTTACTACATAGGTGTAGAAAATTACAGATTTGGTTTTATGTGAATTCTGGAAAGTAATTTATTTTTCTAATGATGTTGAAGGTAATATTTGGATCCAATATTTTGCTGAGTACAACTGGACTTGACTGGGATTAACCCCTAATTTTTGTGGATTTAATTAATGACTTTTACAAACTATTCTATGCTTCCAAATAACTACTATACTTGCAGAATTTCCATGATATTCATTAAAGAGCATAAATTTCAACCTGATTCTACTTGCTTTTGATAAAAACTTTGTGAATATAAAGTGTAGCCTACTGTATCTATTTTATCATCCTTTTTACGGATCTGGGTTTCGATTTGTATTTTGTAATCTATTGCTATTTTAGTACTGCTGTGTTTATGATTTCAGATTTACAAACTTGCTGTATCTTACTGTTTTCTGATTTTATTTGACTACACTAGCTAGGTTGAAAAATTATAAAATTATATTTTCTGATACTAAACATACTAGGGAATACCTCAAATTTTTCTTAGATTTAATCAGTAAGTTTTTATGCAGTTTTCCTGTTTATGAATACAAACTTCTGATTCCTGGCTGAACATGCTTTCTAGATACAATTCTATTTTGAGTCTTATTTTTGAGAAATATCATATGACTTATACATATTTGCTGGATTCGGTTGAGAGTCTATTTTTCAAATTTTATGACGGATCCAGATATGCATATTTGTGGCAACGAAAATCCCAGATTTGGTGCCGTACTGTCTTGCTGTCCTGAACTAGAATTTTCGTTGTCCTAATCTTTTATGAGTTGCCTTTCACCTGTACATGTTTATCTTACAACCTGAATGTGTTACTTTTTCATGCCATATTATTCTTGCCCTGTTTTGTGCATGTATATGCCTGTTTGAGAATAATAATAAGTAACCAAGTCGGGGTTAAGGAAAAGACCTTAGTAGTGGACAATATAGGTATGTGTACTCAGAAGGGGGTCGTGTTTCCCATTACTTGATGCCATGTTGCATGATTACATGATTCGTACATGTTATTACTATCTGGTTATATTTTTGTCATGATTTCATGATTAGATGATTCATGCATGTTATTACTATCTGATTATATGTTGCCATGATTCGTGACTACATGATTCATGCATGTTCCTGTTACCGCGATTTCACGATTACGTGATTCGCGCCTGTTACCTATTACATGATGCCTGAGTACACAGCCCTATAGAAACCCACCACTAGATCTAAACGTAATTGCATGTAAGTAGCAACTATGTGGTAAAAATTTGGGACACATGAAGTGCTACCTAGATAGGATTAAATACAAGACTTGAGGATAACATGATCACCTGCATATTCCTGTTACATGTTTACCTGTACATACTACCTGACACCTGTTACATATTTACTTACCTGCATGATACCTGTTACTTATCGCATGTCACATGCACCCTGTTATCACACCATATTACTTGATTTTGTTCCTGTTTTATGTTAGCCATTCTGTCACCTGTAATCCATGCTTATTCTGTACTTACTTCCGCTGTTACTCTATATTTGTTAATCTTTTCCTGTACTTTTTGCCTACACTACAAGCGGCCCGTAACTTGCATTGACGAGCATTTTTTTTCTTTTTCCTCTTCCTGTAATTAGTTAAATTGCAGACTTTGGTAATCAGCTGCCCGATGGAGTAGGTGATCACAGATTCTAGTTGGCTGGAGTTCTTGCTATATCTATTTATCTCTTGTTGCTTATCTTGAATAATTGTAATTTGTTTCATGGATATTTATATTGAACTTTTTGTCCCAGACTTGTGTTTTGCTCCAGACATGATTATTTGAAATTCAGTATTCTTATTTCTTTTCAAGTAATCTTGTTGACTATATTAATTCAGTTATGCATGCGTTGTTTGACCATTCTTCTTATATCTCTCTTGTTTATACTTGTACTTGTTGTAAAGATCCCGACAGCTTATGAATGGTGAAAGCCATTCGCTGGACTTAATCACGTATCTGTATTCCATGTCTTCTTTTTGAGAAGCGAGGCGTGACACGTACTATGCATATCATTTTACACTTGTTTAATTCCTACATTAAAGTATATTCTATAATATATTTATTGTGTAAATTTACTACATTGCATATTTATTTTCTAATTCACATTTGCATTTATGCTCATGCATGTATTTCATTCCATTTTTCTCCTTACTTTTATAAATTATTTTCACTACTACTAATTTGTACTATTGTGTTTGATAATTATAATCTATACATCTATTTTAATATTCCATCGTGTGACTATCAACTCCATTTATTACTTTGCTACTCTTTTTATATCACGAATTTCAAAACTTAACTTCAAACTTAAATTAAATGTCCTATATCTCTGTGCATATGGAATGTTACATCTTCTATTTCACCATTTTGGTGCAACCTAATGTCGAAAGGGCAAATATGCAACTAGACGTCAATGAAGGCAAATTGTAACTGGATGTCGGGGAGGCAAAATGTGCAACCGAATATCCAGACGGCAACCCGCAACCTGATGTTGTGGAGTTAAATCTGCAACTTGATGTTAAGGAGGCAGGTCTGTAGCTAGACATCAATGAGGCGAACTCATAAGAAAAGAGATTTTCTACTTATTTGCTAATTGATATTTCAAGACTTTTACTTATATAATGATACTAATGGTAAAGAAATTCTTTCTTTATGACATTTTGTTTATACAATTACACTTTATGTTTCCATGTAATTTGAACTAGTATAGTTGATTTACACTATTTTGTGTTTACGAAATTTTTACGTTTATGTCAAGATGGACTACATCAAGTATGGTCTAAGCTTTCGTTCTTTTGTAATTACTATTTATTGCTACCGTTTCTCAATTCTGTAGCATTTAGATTTCTCATTTACTTTTGTTTCCATGTCCTAATTAATGATTTGGCGCTTACTTTTGTAATATTCAATGAACTTCTTTTAAGTCTTCTTGCATATATATTTTGGTCTATTTTGCTCGTTACCCTTTAATGTACTTTTAGAGTATTGATTATGATGTCAACATTCACTAGTATACTCATTATTCTTTGCCTTGTACATTCATTGTTATTAATAATTTCTTTACTTAGCTAAATTTGTTCGTATTTCTATGTATCTTGACTGGTTATTTTTCTGAAAACTATTTTTTATATAACCTTTAAGTTTGTGTTCCTTCGTTGTTTGTATGGTTATCAACCTTTTTATATTTGGGTTTTTTCTCTTCACTTTTGACTTCTTATTCTATAAGAATAGTCTTACTATTTCTCACATTTTGGGATCAATTGTGTATTCAATCGGATTTCTTATACTTTTGCCATGTCAGTTTCCACATTTTACTCTTCGTGCTATAATTATATGTTGTTTTTCTTTTACTTAATAATTAAACCTAACTAAAATAATGATAGAGTAAATTTTCGAAACTGCCTTATAAGTTTTGTATTTTGTTTTCTTTTGATTATAGTAGTTCTGAGGACAGAACTATTCTAAGGGGGGAATAATGTAACACCCCGCAAAATAAAATGATTTATTTTGCATTATTAAATAATATTAAATTGGTAAAGTTGACTATTTTGACTATTTACTTGATATTTATAATTTTGCACGTGCAACACACGTGCAAGATTAGAAAATTTTGAATTCTTAAAATTTTATGGTTAATGATTGACTTTCCTTATTTATTTATGATATTTTAATTTTCAGATTTATTTGAATTAATTGGGTTATTTTATGAATTTTTCGATTTCACAAGTGCAAACATTTTTTGGATGAAAACCTCCACTTTTAAATTTCTGAATAAATTCTCCTATTTATAATTGAGTATATCCTAAATTTTGGGATTTTTTTGAATAAAGAAACTATTTTTTTCAAAAGAGAGGGGCTTTTATGTAAAAAGCCGATTGGATCTCAAACAAATAATGAAAATTCATTTCTGCTGCGTTTGGGCTGGCCATGCTCATCATTGAAGATAAAATTTATTTAAAATTTATTTAGAGTTGATTTGGTAAAGATTTAAACAAATATGGTATTTTTGCAAATATGAAATTTAAGTTGGACCATGTTCATATATTTTTCTTGGAAACTAAAAGTCATAAAATTTATTTGGAATATCTAATATTTATTAGTAGATAATAGTTCTGAATTCTGGATTTTTACGAATATTTAATGACATATTTGCAAATATTACAAAGAGAAAGACTTTTGTGCAAAATTACCACTTGGAGTACAAATCCAATATTTTTCAATTTCTGGGCTATGCTTGATGTCCGGCTAACTCAGTAGTAAAGGGATTTGATTTGATTTTAATTTATTTGACTTATTAAACTAATTTATTAAAGAAATGTCTATATATGTAAAGGAATAAATTATTGAAGGATGTTTCTATAAAACTCATAAAACCTAATTAAATCAGGATCCTGGCTATTTGTTGACGGCTACAGCCACCTCTACTCTGCACAAAACAAAATAACTATTTTTATTATTAATTTCTTGGAGCTTCAAAGCAAGAATCTTGGATTTTTGCGAAAGGAAAGGCTTTTTTAATTTTTTTTATTATTTCGATTGGATCATCTTCAGGTGAGCGACATATGTTTGATTTCTTGTTGTTCTATGCATGCCAAATATGAAGATTTTCCTAGTAGAATGCATGTTAGATGATTGTATGATGATATAATGAATATATTGATGGATGGATAATTAAAAGTGGAACTTTTTATGAATGATGTGCAATTGATGAATAAAATCTCTATATAGATGACTTTAAAATGTTAAGAACTTAATATAACTCTTGGATGTGCTATTTCTTACTGATTTGATTATACATAATGAGTTGTAAGATGTATAATGCATGTAGATGATTAAAGTTGGATTCTTTACTGATGAAGTATATATGATTCTGTTTTGATGTTGTGCTGAATGAAACTTGACTAAATAATTGTTGTGGAGGCATATAATCATGGGCAAATTAACATAACTAGTTGTATGAGTGATTAACAAATTGTAAGAGAGTTTGGGGATCAAAGATCTAGTTTTTATGCATTGAAAGCTTGGGTTTTTTGGTTTCGGATCAGTTGTGTAGGTCGAAGGGGGAAATTTTGAATTTTGTGAAGTTTCCCAGGGATTTTGAATTTATATTGATACAAATAGCAGTGTTCTAAATGAAGGCCGCCTCGGACGCCTGGGCGGTGCCTAGGCGCTTAAGTGGAGGAGAACGAACCGCCTTTGCCATAGGTGGTGATTTAGACGGTCGGAGGCGATTAGGCAGTCATCTTGTTGAGTAGGCGTCTACTGATCAGGCGGACGCCTAATGTCCAATGCCGAGGCGTTTTCTATTTTTTAAAAATTTTTAAATACTATAAAATAACCAAAAAATAAAGAATTACTATTAATCTATTATATACTATGTATGGATCTTTAATAGTAGTAGAATTGTTTTTACTTTTTTTGGTATTACTGGTAATAGATTGCACATATTAAAATAGTACATATTACACATATTGGCATATTTCATATATTACAATTGGACAATTGTTTTTTTAATTGCACATGTTGCACATATTTACACATTAATTGCACGAGGAAGTTTTTTTTATGCATACACCCTTTAATCACACATATTACACAAGAACTTGATAAATATTTGCAATTGCATTGCATAATTATACTTACGATTGAAAAATATGGGCAGAAATTAACTAAATCGGCAAAAAAAAATTAACCGCCTAGGCGCTGCCTAGGCGTTAGGCACTCCTTAACCGAACCGCCACCGCCTAACATCGTTTACAACCCAGACAAATAGTTTTTACATGTTTTTAGCAAGTTGCAAGAGAGGTTTTGAAATAAAAAAGATCAAGTTTTGAAGTGTTCAATTGAATTTTGATTTCGGGTCTGATTGTATACACCCGAAACTTGGATTTTTAGGTTTTTGTGAAGTTTTCAATTGGATCTTGAATTATATTCATACTGAGATTGAATTGAACACCATACTACTCATATACAATAAATTTTGATGATTTTACTAATACATATTTATACATATATACACATACATCTACATATTCCTGATTTGAAGAGTTTTGTCGAAAAATTTCTCTTTTATGAATTTGATGGGAGTTTGATTTGATTTGTGAACTCCAGTATGTTAGACAAGTTGTATTTGATCATCTCAGGATTTTAATCTTATAAATTCATGCATTTAAAGAATTTAACCTACGTATCAGTTGTGAAGTGCACGAATTTTAAAGTGGTTGTTTTTGACATGTCGGTCGACTGTCCCGATTTTAAACTAAAATGAAGGTCGACTGTCATTGTTTGGGATTTTGGATTTTGGCATGTCGGCCAACTGTGACTTTTGTAGGTCGAACAACATCATTGTTTTTGGTTGTTTTGTTGAGTTCTTGCTGCTTTTTCTTGAACGATTATTTCTTCAAATTTATGGATTATTGATCTACTGTTTTAAATGAAGTTTTTACTACAGATTACTGTATTTTATAGAGAGTTATAATCTGATTAATAATGAAATTTAATTGGTATTTCTATAACTTTAGAAAGCAAATTATATATGGTTTTCGAAGGATTGGTGTTTTGTGATTTTTCTATGGCTTTATAATGCGAAACTTAGTTGTTTAAGAGATTTGATCTCAGATTTTGTTTCAGGAAATTTGTGAATGTATTCAGATAAATTGGTTTGGTTGATTTTAAGAAGCTTCCTTAATATAAACAGTTTGATGATGAAATTAATAATTTTATTGCGAGATTTGTGTTGATATTTCGATTTGTGAGTCTCTAGAGATTGAGTGGGATTCCTATAAACCGACAGATAAGATTTTGTGGATTTGGCTAGTTGAGGCCTTGGGGTTGTTTTGGTGTAATTAAGTCTGGCAAGGTACACCAACTCTGGAGAGAGAAAGTTGTGTTTTAATTAATAATAATCAACCTAAGAACAGACACTAGTAGAGATGTGATAGAACTTGAGAAATGTAAGTATGGGCTATGTTGTTAGTCCAACGGATGTATTCTAGTACTGTGTGTTGTTGTGTCCCTAGAGGACAGTTGGTATGTTCGCGTGTCGAGGGTCGGCAGACTTATTCACGGAACATACGGTGCAATCGCGTGTCGAGGGTCGGCAGGCCTATTCACATGATGTACTGTGTATCTGTACGTCGAGGGTCAGCAGGCATATTTGTGGGGTACACGGCAGAAAGGTGATTCTCCAGTTTTAAAGCTATGCTTACATAATGCTTGCGCGTCGAGGGTTGTCAGGCCTATTCGAGGAGTATTCTAGATCTTGTTTCTAACACCGTAGTAAGATTAGTTGCATAACGAGGGATTTAATCCTATAAAGTGGAGAACGATAAGGGCTTGCAGCAGACCTATGTAGTATGGAATGCATAGAATCTGACAAGTATGCATTAGAGAGTCATCATACTGCATTTGTGTTTTCTTGACTTGTATTGTGCATGATGTTTTCTGTTTTCCTACACTTGACACTTAGCTTAGTTTCACTTGATGTATTTTTGCTTTATTTATCGTTATTTCATTATCCATGTGTTACTATTGTGGGAATGTGTTGATTATGAATTTATTCTTTATGTTTAATTTAAATTGTATTTCTTTTGATGTCACTCACACCGTTATGGCTGGCCACTGTAGTTTTGGGGATTAGGGTTATCTCTAGCCTCATGTTTTACAGGTAGGTGCCGTTGGCTTAGGATTGGATGCTTGTGGTAGAATGATAATATGGCTTATGTAAATTGTAAAAGAAATGAGTTGTAAAAGAAAGAAAATATAATTCAAGGTGTTAATTTTCCGCTGTGCTATGTAAATAATTGATGTAACAAAAAGTTTTAAATTTTTCTGTATTTGGTTTCTGTGTTTATGATTACAATTGAAGTTGAATCTGGAATTTGTGCAAAGTATTTCTAATTTTTAATTATTGGAAACTTGGGCGCTACAACTTGCAACATCCTCCTGGCCTTACCACACCTCGTTATGTTTGCCTTCTACGTCGTGCTATATATGATCTGAAGCAGGCCCCTCGAGCCTGGTTTGAGTGTTTTCGTTGTGTCATCACATAGGTCGGTTTCAGTTAGAGTTCACATGACCACTCTATATTTATGCGGACGACACCACAGGGGACGGTATTTCTACTATTATATGTTGATGATACGATTATTACCCGAGATGACTCCGCAGACATTGCATCCACCCAGAAATACCTTCACCAATAGTTCCATATAAAAGACATTGGCAGACTACGTTACTTTCTGAGTCTAGAGATTGCCCATGGATCTTGGGGGGGGCTAATTTTTCAACAAAAATACACATCAGGCATTATCTCCGCTTCTTGTCTCCCTGACAGTCGATCAGCTGATACTCTCTTAGAGCTCCATGTAAAGCTTCGTCCCACAGATGGTGAGCTCCTTCCTTATCCCACTAGATACAAGCAAATTGTTAGACAGATTGTCTACTTATACATGAACAGCTCCGATATTGCTCATGTAGTCAGTATAGTCAGTCACTTTGTACTCTGCTCCTACATTAGTTCACTACAATGCTCTTCTTTGGATTTTGAGATATCTTCGGGGTACTATCAATCGCTACAATGCCCTCTACATCTCAACTAGAGCTTAGCGAATATTCTGATTCAGATTGGGCGAATGATCCTACTACCAGACAATTTACCACAGATTTCTGTCTATTTCTTGGTGATTATTTGATCTCATGGGAAGCAAGAAACAGGCAGTTTTTGCATGTTCTTCCACAAAAACTGAGTACACTGCCACTAGAGAGACTGTTCATATTCTTTGGGTGTTATCAGATATCAGTGTCACTCTTACATGAGCTACACTTTACCATTGTGATAACCGGAGTGCATTGCACAGTACAAGCAATCCGGTCTTTCATGAGTAAACGAAGCACATAGAGATTGATTGCTACTATGTTCGTAAGCGTTTTGAAGTAAGGACCATTTTACTTCATTATGTTATCTCTTCACAGCAGACAGCAGACTTCTTCACCAAATCCCACACTGTTCAGAGATTTTGATACTTGGTGGGCAAACTCACATTGTTCAACCAACCGTGAGTTTGAGATGGGGTGTTAGATATTATGTTTAGTCTCATATCAGACTATGTATTAGTTTAGTATTTGATTCCCTCATATATATAGGAGATATTGTACTCAATTATAATCAATCAATAATCATTTCTCAATCCCTCCGTTAACCTTAACATCATTGAATGAAATTCACTCTCATCTTATGCGCCTACAAAAGATTGTGTTTCGTTTTGTACTCATTAATTATCCTAAATTTGAGGTTGTCAACAGAATACATTAAGCATCACTACAACACAAACAGGCTAGTCCGGCTTTTTTTTTTTTTGTTCTTTTCTTGCCTACACCGGCATTCTTAAACGTCGGGGGTAGGTCCTACTGGAATTTTTGAAAATACCGATGTTTTTTAAAATGCCGGTAGAATTGCCGGGGTATCCTGCATCGCAGTAGCCCTAGGGTTTACCCTGCCATTTTCTAAAAATGCCGGTTTAGGCATTGGTCTACACCGGCGTAACGACATTTGCAAAAGTGCCAGAATATACCTATTTTTTTTACTTTTTTTAAATTTAGTTATTTAATATTATTTCTTGATTAAAATTCTACCTATCCCTGCGTTTTTGAGCAAAAAATATCGGGAAAACAATCACACAAACAATTAGTAACAAATACTAAATTAAAAAGAATATTCAAATGTATAGCGATAATATCAACAAAAATAATATTTAATATTCGTTCACATACAATCAAAATTCAAATACATATATATCCATACATACATACAAACACCACTGTCCCATAACGCTTCCTACTAACATATGATTAATGCAGTATAAATAACTTTCAGCCACAAATCCTAGTTTTTGTGAAGATGAAACCAAGTATAAACTACATTTACAAAATGCTAAACAGAGAAAGAAAGAGGGTGGGCAGTCGTTGCAGGCATACCCAGAATCGAAAAGAAAATCATTAATCCAGCAGATATTTTCACTACTCTTCGGCTTCCCACACGAGGCAAAGCCAGCAAACCAGCATTCTCTCTGTAAAATTAGAACAAAGACATTTAATCAATAAGAGACATTTCTAAATAATGAAGTGCACCATAAAAATTAAGAGCTCTGATTTTAACATACACTGACACAGCTGTCCCAAACAATCCGCATCCAACAATATGCCAATCCCCTATAATTAACATTTACCAATTAAAGTTCCATAGTAAAGATAATTGAGCCCCAAAATGCAACTTAGGCGAAAGCACTCAATTCAATACCTACCACCCGATACCACAACCCAGAATAGATGGAGGCAGTGGTGTGGCACTAGCATATCTTGAACCACAACGAAGCTACCAGTAGACTGCATTGTAACCAAAAAAAAAAGTAGCGATATTTATTAATCTCTGTTTTTTTAAATCACAGTGCTTTAAGATTGCATAGAGTATTTCATACCTCTGCAAGTCCGACAAATGCAGCTGCCATCATGGTGAAGCATTCACCAGCATCGAATGATGGTGCTCCCCACTGAAAATGATATGGAACTCGTACCTTGTAGAGCAACATTTTTAAGTTTTAATGACTGGATCACATGCTCAATTCTGATAGAAAATACAATGGAAAGTGCTTATTCATCGGAATGCCTACTCATCTATTATATTTTCATCAAATTGGGTGGCAGGGTAGTTAGACTCTGAAATATTGGTGATTCAGTTCAATTTTGTCTAAAAAGATTAGAACTGGTATCGGGTCCTATCGGGTCGGGTCCTCCACTATCCGGACCCGGCACTTCATGGGTCCAAAAATTGGATCCGGATCCGAACTTGCGAGAACCGGGTCCGGATCCGAGTTAAAAATATACCCATCGGATCTGTTAGAACATGAATTTCATAAAACAGAAAATGCTAAAACTATTTGTGAAGAATTACAAATACAGGAAAAGAAAGAACAAACCATACAGTACAATACAGAGTCGAAATTTTAATATCTCTGTTCTTAAAGCAAAATTCGCTCTGTAGTGTGATGGTAGTTGACGAATTGCCTCCCAGGATACAACTGCATTACCTTTCCTTGAAGAGCAGCACCCTAACTTCAGAGATCTCAGCGAACCGGAGCAGTGTTGTTCTCAGACTGTGACTCAGAGGAAGAAGAAGAATAAGATTCAAAATGGTTTTGAAAACTGTGTGTACTGACAGACAAAAGTTGCTGGTTTTATAGGAGACTGAGAGTAACTGAAGGGTCCATTACTCTGTAATAGCAGAGTAATGGCCCATTAATCTGTAACAGTAGAGTAATGGTTCAAAAGCGTAACAGATGAGCCATTACTCTACTGTTATAAAGTAATGGGCCATTACTCTGCTGTTACAGAGTAATGGTATCAGCAGTTACAGAATTTGAAACTCAACCAAGCCAGGCCAGGCCAGACCAAACCAAGCTAAGCCAAGCCAAGCTGAGCCGAGCCAAAGCCGAAGCTGGGGCCGGGCGCATGTGTGTGTTTGTTATTTTGGCTAGCTTCTCTCCCCACTACTCGTTAGTGGTAACCCCAGGGCTATGCCCTTTAGTTCATTTCTTTAGCTTATATACTAGAGAAAATCTTTTCCATCTTCCGATGTGGGATCATTCATTCCAACTGGCAAGACTAAACCAAGCCAAGCCAAGCCGAGCCGAGCCGAAGCCGGGGCCGAGGCCGGGGCCGGGGCCGGGCGCGTACGCACGCGTGTGCGTGTTTGTTATTTTGGCTAGGTCCTCTCCCCACTACACGTTAGTGGTAACCCCAGAGCTACGCCCTTTAGTCCATTTCTTTAGCTTATATACTAGAGAAAATCTTTCCCATCTTCCGATAT
The DNA here is from genome assembly GCA_017893485.1 of Hemerocallis citrina. Taxonomy (NCBI): domain Eukaryota; kingdom Viridiplantae; phylum Streptophyta; class Magnoliopsida; order Asparagales; family Asphodelaceae; genus Hemerocallis; species Hemerocallis citrina. The sequence continues at coordinate 155,804,761 of CM030366.1, read as the reverse complement.
GGGATTATTCATTCCAACTGTCCAAGTTAGTACATTTCGAGTACCCTACTTTGGACTTACATTTCTCATTCATACGGAAACCGTTTTTGGTAAGTGAGTACATTACGGAATAGTACTCGATGAGAGGAACATGATCCAATCAATATTCGGTGCCGCCGGTGGCCGGAGCCCACCGAAATCCGGCCTGGAAAATATGCAAAAACTTTTTCCAACAATCCCTCACATGAATGAAAATGACCAGACCATGTAATCCAGACACAAAAGAAAAAACATGACAGAAAAAGACTTCTGAGAATACAATCGGAAAATCACTGCATCAGGAATGGTAGTAATTTTTCAACTTTGAACCATCCTTAGTGAGTAGCCATTGGATTCACTTGACCAGGTAGTGAACATGATGTCTTGAATTACACGAGCTTTGATGTATAGACAATAACTATCACACAGTTTCATCTCTTCACAAAACTAGGTTCTCTTGTTGTGTTCATTTTGGCCTTGAACAACCCTGGTTAATCGTGAGTGAACATGGAGAATGTAGCCTCTCTTCATTCTCCTAGAAATGGCTCCATTTCACACTCACAAGGTGATTGCCCATAAAGAGTATCCTGCCATACCCCACTTTTATTTCAAAGCTATGAGAATTATTAAAAGCCAAGCTTATCCTAACTCTTTGCAGGTAGCACTGTTTTATCATCCTAAGAGTAGGTATGAGATTTTAATCTCTCAGTGCTCCCGTTGATTCAACAAGATTTAGTTGTCCCCTTGAACCTAGATCTTGGGATCTCCAATTCCTAGGTAGGTTTTCCATCAAGTATCCTCTTTCGTCATAAGCTTTAAACTCATTTCTCTTGGTGATCTCATAACTTACTCTCGTGACAAACCTTTAGTAAATAGATATGCTAGGTTGTCGGTCGATTTCATATACTTTATAGAGATTATTCCATTAGAGAGCAGTTGTCTAATGGTTTTGTGTCGCCTTCTGATATGACGAGACTTACCATTATACATACAACTTAGTGCCCTTGCTATAGCCGATTGGCTGTCACAGTGTACACATATAATAGGCACTGGTTTTTCCTACATGGAAATATCCTCTAAAAAGTTTCGAAGCCACTCTGCTTCCTCTGCCGCTTTGTCTAAAGCAATAAACTCAGATTCCATAGTAGACCTGGCTACTAACGTTTGTTTAGAGGATTTTCATGACACAGCTGCACCACCAAGAGTGAAGATGTACCCACTTGTGGATTTCGAGTTCTTGGAGTCCGATATCCAGTTGGCATCATTGTAGCCTTCTAGTACAGCTGGATATCTGGTGTAATACAGTCCATAACTCTGAGTATGTCGCAAGTAGTTCAATACTCTAGTTATGCCTTTCTAGTGAATTTGTCCTGGATTACTTGTGTAGCGGCTCAGTACATTTACTGAATATGCCAGGTCCAGTTTAGTACAATTTGTTAAGTACATCTGACTACCGATTACACTTGCATATTCCAATTGTGATATGCTGTCACCCGTATTTTTGAACAAGTGAAGACTGTGATCTACTGGACTTTTGGCAGTCCCATTGGAGTAATTCTTGAATCTTTCGAGTACTTTCTCAGCGTAATGAGCTTCAGACAAAGTAATTCCCTCAGACGTCCTGAAAACTTTGATTCCTAGTATGACGTCTGCAACTCCCAAATCTTTCATATCAAACTTGCCACCAAGCATATTTTTAGTTTGTTTGATGATGTCATTATTGCTCCCAATAATGAACATTGTCATCTACATACAGACACACCAGAATGTACCCATTCGGAGTATCTTTGATGTAGATACACTTATCACATTTATTTATTTTGAAACCATTTGACATCATAACATTGTCAAATTTTGCATGCCATTGCTTTGGAGCTTGTTTCAGTCCGTACAAGAATTTTACAAGCCTGCACACCTTATTTTTCTGTCCAGGAATTATGTAACCCTCAGATTGTTTCATGTATATTTCTTCTTCTAAATCCTCATTTAGAAATACAGCTTTAACATCCATTTGATGTATTTTCAGGTTATGTAGAGCTGCAATAGCTATCAACATTCTTATGGAAGTAATTCTTGTGACCGGAGAATATGTATCAAAGAAGTCTAGGCCTTCCTTTTGCCTAAATCCTTGTACTACAAGTCTCGCCTTATGTTTCTCTATTGAACCATCTCGTTTCAATTTTTGTTTGAAAATCCATTTGCATCCTAGAGCTTTACATCCAGAAGGCAAATCGACCAACTCCCATGTATGGTTTTGCATAATGGAGTCTATTTCACTTTTGATTGCTTCCTTATACATAGGAGCATTAGGCGTAGACATGACTTCCTTAAATGTTCTGGGCTCATTCTCTAACAGAAAAGTCATTACAAAGTCAGGACCAAATGACTTTGATGTTCTAGCCTGTTTACTACGTCTAGGTTCATCATTATCATGTTCTGGTTTATCAACCGAAGTGCTTGCATTTTCTTGTTCACGTGTACGTTTGGGATACGTAGTATCCTTGCACAGAAACACATGTTCAAAGAAGGAAGCATTCCTTGATTCCATTATTGTATTCACATGGATATCCGGTATATTCGATTTATATACCAAGAACCGATATGCACTACTGTTGTGTGCATAGCCTATGAATATGCAATCAATAGTCTTAGGTCCTATTGTGACCTGTTTTGGATTAGGTACTGCCACTTTTGCTAGACACCCCCACACTTTGAGGTATTTATACGAAGGTACGTTACCTTTCCAAGTTCGTATGGTGTCTTTCCAATTTTCTTGTGAGGTATTGTATTGAGAATATAGTTGGCAGTCAGCAACGCTTCCCCCCACATGTTTTGGGGTAACCCAGAATTCAACAACAAGGCATTCATCATCTCCTTTAGAGTTCGGTTCTTGCGCTCAGCAATACCGATTGATTCAGGTGAGTAAGGAGCAATTGTTTGATGAACTATTCCATGTTCAGAGCAGAACATATTAAATGGTGCATCATATTCTCTTCCTCTATCACTCTTAATGATTTTAATCGTTTTGCCAAGTTGATTCTCAACCTCAAGCTTATATTCTTTGAATTTATATAAAGTCTCATTTTTGCTATGTAACAAGTACATAATAGAATTTTGTGCAATCATCTATAAATATCACAAAGTACTTTTTGCTACCTCTGTTCTGCACGTATTTTAAATCACACAGATCCATGTAAATTAGACCTAGAGTTTCTGTGTTTCTTTCTACAGAACGTGATGGAGTTTTAGTGAGTTTGGCCTCTATGCAAACTTCACATTTTTCGCTGTTGTCTACCTTAAATTTTGGTAGCAAATTCATGTTAATTAATCTATGCATAGAATTGAAATTAACATGGTCTAGTCTTTCATGCCAAACAGAAGAAGACTCAACAACATAAGAAACAGGAGCAATTTCATTAACTTTGGGAACAACAGGAACAATAGTTTTAGGGGTGATTGTCATTACATTAAATTTGAACAGTCCAACCTTTACATATCCTTTACCCAAGTACACCCCATTCTTAGACAATACAAAATAATCAGAAGCAAGAACAACCTTAAATCTATTCTTACTTAGCAAAGATCCTGATACCAAGTTCTTTCTAATATCTGGAACATGCAACACATTTATGAGTGTTAGTTCCTTGCCTGAAGTCATCTTCAGCACTATCTTCCCTGTTCCTGCAATTTTGGAGGTGGAAGAATTACCTATGAACAGATGTTCATCCTTGTTGCACTTCTGGTATGAAGTGAATATCTCCTTATCCGAGCAGATGTGCTTGGTGTCCCCAGTGTCGTACCACCACTCTCAAGGATTGCTCCTGGAATGGTTCGCATAGCGTCATGTTCTCTGTAACGATTTCATGCATTATAACCTGCAGTTCCTGGATTGGACTCACAACTGTCTTGGTGTCAACCATCTTGTAGTCCAGGAATTTGCCGACTACAAACTTCTTGGAGCTGGCATCTTCTGTTTTGTACTTCTTCTCCAAGGAACCCCACAGAAGTTTGGAAGTCTTGAAGACACAGTAGACGTTGTACAGTGGGTCTACCAAGCCATTCAGGATGTAATTTCTGCAGAGATAATCACCCTGAGTCCATGCATCAACTGCCGCAACCGAGTTTGCATCCATGGGTGCCAGCATAGGGTCAGATTCAGTGAGAAATATGTCCAGCTTCAAGGTGGTCAGGTAGAACTGCATCTTCTCTTACCACTTCTTAAATCCAGTTCCATTGAACTTGTTTTGTTTTTTTCCCACAGTTATATGTGTAGGCAAAATGACCATCTGTGCCACAACCGATTGTGCAGTCACAGTTTGGGTCACTTGTGTTTGTTCACTAATAAGTCCACTGACATTATCGTTCGGTGTGTTTTTCATGTTCTGAAACAATTGAAACAGGACTGTTAGTTGTTTTGTTTTTTCGAAGTGATAACAGTACCTGTAAAGAATCTTCACAAAAACTGTTAGAAAAGAGGAAAATTTCTGCTTTAAGATTGTTAGAACATGAATTTCATAAAATAGAAAATGCTAACAATATTTGTGACGAATTACAAATACAGGAAAAGAAAAAACATACCATACAGTACAATACAGAGTCGAGATTTTAATATCTCTGTCCATAAAGCAAAATTTGCCCTATAGTGTGACGGTGGTTGACTAATTGCCTTCCAGGATGCAACTGTATTACCTTTCCCTGAAGAGTAGCACCCTAACTTCAGAGCTCTCAGCGAACCGAAGCTGTGTTGTATTCTCAGACTGACTCAGAGGAATTAGAAGAATAAGATTCAAAATGGTTTTGAAAACTCTGTGTACTGACAGATAGAAGTTGCTGGTTTTATAGGAGACTGAGAGTAACTGAAGGGCCAGGCTAGGCCGAGCTGAGCTGGGGCCAGGGCCGTATTTGTTATTTTGGCTAGGTCCTCTCCCCACTACACGTTAGTGGTAACCCCAGGGCTACGCCTTTAGTCCATTTCTTTAGCTTATATACTAGAGAAAATCTTTCTCATCTTCCGATGTGGGATTATTCATTCTAACTGTCCAAGTTAGTACATTTCGAGTACCCAACTTGGGACCTACATTTCTCATTCATACGAAAACCGTTTTTGGCAAGTGAGTACATTACAGAATAGTACTCGACGAGAGGAACATGATCCAATCAATATCCAGCGCCTCCGGTGGCCGGAGCCCACCGGAATCCGGCCCGGAAAATATGCAAAAACTTTTCCCAACAGAATCTAGTAGCGGGGAAGAAATATGTGCACTTAGGTATTTTGCACCCGATACCCTACGGTTCCAATATTTTTTGCACTTATGTACATGAATAAATATTATATTTACATATCTATCTTCAACAAATACTATTTATATGTATATCCCATAACCCTATTATTCAAATTTCATATTTTTGGGGTGTTTTTTAACGGGTGTCCAGGTCGGTTCTATTTTGAGCAGACCTGGACCGGACTCGGAAGTGCATCGGGTCTTATTTTAGGATCCTGTCCCGGACCCGTATAGATTGGGTCGGTTCTGGTCCAATACCGGATCGGGTCGGTTTTGGACAACGGGTAACGGGTAAATGTGACCGTGCAAAAAGAGATGTTAGAATATAAGTATGGGCTAAGTAAATCAACTAATAGTCTTAGACCCTTTAATGCTATAGGGCAGATAAGTAGAGGTGAAGCCATTCTCAATGAAACAGAGAAAAATAATCCTAGTTGAGTTAATGGTAATAGTTATAACTTCATTAGATAACGGCGATAAAGAATGTTACTCCAACATTATCCATCCATCTTCGTTATTTTTTTCTTGCTCACTTCCCCCATTTCTTCCAAATTGCCTTCCCGTCATTTTCCATCCCATCATCTGTCGATCTTCTTTTTTCCTTTTTCATGCTTTTCTTAATCATCTTTTTGTTCCTTGTGGAAATCCTGAAACTTTTTGTAAATTTTAGGAACATTAGACTGAAAGAGATTTCACGGATATCAAAGGTTTTATGATTATAAGATTAAAGGCCAATGAGAATTTGTAGGACACTCATGTGGTTGGTTTATTCTTGACTGAAGATGAAATGCAAATGAAAAATATGAACAATGAGGGAGGGGATCCCTTTCATCCCATGACCGTCCAATATTTAGAGCTCTGCAACATAAAGAGTTATTTGTCCATAAGTAGAATAGTTGAGATGGTAATATGGAAATTTGAAATTCTCTTAAATATATGCAAATCTCAAAAGGATTGGTGTATGAATATGGTTTTAACATTGGCTTGTTCGTAAACTGAAATTCTACTGTTTTCTTGTTCCAGTTTAAGGCTTTAAGATATGGATTGTGATGATAACTGCTAATTACTAATAATCAAATCATCAATATAATTTTCTCAACTTATTATTTCATAAATAAAATTTAAAAAAAAGAAAAATAAAGAGAATTAAAAAATTAAGAAAGAACTAAAACCTTCAAAATCTTCCTTATCATCAACCAATGGAAAATCCAACCAAGTCTCAGGATGCATCGAAACATTTATCGAAAAAACAACCACCTCATCCATAACGCCAACCCCTTATCCTCCACCTCCAAAACTCGTCGGAGGTCGTCGGATCTAAAGAGCGTTGATGTAGATCCGACTGCGGAGGGGCAAGGAATTAAGCGACACACCAGAACTGAGGGGTTAGGGTTTGAGGATGAGGAGGCGGTGGCGGCCTCGGTTTCTACGGCGACAACAACAAGGGGAGGAGGGACAAAGACTGCGGCGGCTCAAATTTGAGTTTTTTGCCTACATAGGCCACTTTTTGAAAATATTTGCGTTTTTGGGCCAGTTTCCCAACTATTAGCGCTTTTGGGTTACTTTTTGCCACGTCAGCAGCGGCCGTTATTCCCAATAACGGCTTTGGGAATAGTGGCATCTTCATTTCGAGGTCGCTAATGGGAATAACAATCTATGTTTTAATTTTTTTTTGAATTTTTTGTTTGTCGTCGCTATTCCCACTAGCGACCTTAGTATATATGAGGTCGCTAATGGGATTAGCGACCTTTAATGAGCTGTATTCTAACACTTAGCAAAATTTAGAGAGCTTTTGCCCTCTGAAAAATGACAATCAATTTATTTTTAAAACTAAGGTCGCTATTCGGAATAGAGGTCTTTATCGTACTAAAGTCGCTATTCTGAATAGAGGCCTTAGTTGTATGACTATTTTGTAAATTTTATAAAGAACAAGGAGATTGTGTTTCCTACTGAAGTCGCTATTGGGAATAGCAACCGCTATTCCCAATAGCAATCTCAGTTTTAAATTTTTGGAAAAAGCTCTTTAGGAATTGCTAAGTGTCTCAATACATTCATTCGAGGTCGTTAATCCTAAGGTCGCTAGTGGGAATAGCGACAGCAAACAAAAAATTCAAAAAAAAAATTAAAATATAGGTCGCTATTCCCATTAGCGACATCGAAATAAAGAGGGAGCTATTGGGAATAGCGACCGCTGCTGACGTGACACAAAGTAGCCCAAAAGCGCTAATAGCTGGGAAACTGGCCCAAAAACGCAAATATTTTCAAAAGGTGGCCTATAATGGCAAAAAATTCCTCAAATTTTGGGTTAGAGTTTGGTCAAATTTGAGGAAAATAATGGATTGATTAATTAGAGATTTAACCCCTTTTTTGAAACTATTTGCAAAATTGGGCTAGTTTCAAAATAAATTCTATACTTCCTTCTCTATAATATTTTCTAGAGGATGTGTGACCTTTTTGTAAGTTTAAAATTTAGTTTTGTAATATTTTCTATTAAATCTTGCTAACTATTTTTGTTGACTACTTAAATTGTACTAAATCTTTTGAGAAATTTAGGTAAGAGTTACTTACTTAAAAACCTTGCTCTGATACCAACTAAATTTGAAGAGTGAAATCACCTGTAAAGAGAAATAAACATAGTATCAAAAACTTCAAAGATAATATCCTTCTGTAAAATAATATTATTGAAAATAACATGTATTATAAATCTCAAAAATATTAAAGTAATCAAGCATTACTTCAAAATTTCTCATAGTTTCTGATTCTGTTTCTGATACTTCACTATCACTATCATATGGGGGTTCTTCAGGTTCTTCCAGATGTTCATTTTCATCCTCTATATATTCATTTTCTTCTAGAAATTGTCTAGATGTTATTGTAGGACTCCAGATATAACTACCAAATTCTCCAATTTCATAAAGTAATAAAGATCTTTGATAAAAAGTTAGGTCATCAATTATTTGGACATTTATATTGATAGTTTCTCCAGGATTGATTTGATTTATTGTTATAATTATTAATCATTCTACGCTAAAGAAAAATAATTTGAACTCATAAAAATCATATATTTTTGTTAGTCTAAGAGGATAATAAACATCAAAAACTAACATTCTATCACTTCCTTGATAGCTAGTCATTAATTCATAAAATTTTGAGGCAAGATTGAAACTATTATTATCCATTGTTCTTTTTAGTGATTTTGTGAGTTAAAACAACAAGTATGAAATCAGGAGTGGGAGAGATTTCTAAGGACACCAAAAAAGTCAAAACAGAATGGCCCATCATGCTTCCAACCTAGTGAAACCTCTTTGAGCTGCTCTGTACCAGTTACCACCAGTGAATAAAATACCCCTGGTGTGCACCACAATTTTAGTGCAATCCTCCAATTTCAGGACTACTATGCTCTTCAAGAGAGCTTTATCCAAGATACGTCTGGAACAACTAGTAACATTTTGGTACAGGCAACTACAACCTAGCTCGTTTCCTACTACTAGGTATATAGTCTATCTATAGAAGGTTACAAATGAGTCTTTTTTCAAGATCCTTCAGGTAGAACTTTTCAAAACTCTCCCTTAGGGTAAGAGACTAATTGTTCATACCTTATATTATACAATAGCTTAACGAGAAAGATAGTCTTTATTGATTTCAGACTTCTTATAAACAGACTCTCCTTACAAGATTATATGGAATTTCTCCTTCTTAGATATTCTGCCTCTTCTCCCTTAGTCAACCTCCCTTTTTATAGAGGAAAGGGTGGCTTTACATCAGTTACAATTATTGTTCTAATTACATCACTACTTACATCATAGGTAAATAATTGATTCTAATACGTCACTGCTTACGTTATTAAAGATTCTTTTCTGGCCAGCATCTTCATGTGCTTCTCATAAAAAATAACTCTTCGTCAGACTTATCTTGCTATTTTTCGTATTTATGTTGTGGTTCCATCCTCATCAATCTACAGTAGTGGACAGTTGTCTCTTCTGTCATTGTCATGACTCTGTTATCTAGAATTTGATACCAGCTGTCAAAGACTTCTTTCTTTGACTGTGATTTTTTAATTTTTGTTATGCTGTAAATTATTATTTTTTGTGGGTCAGACCTATCATAGATCCATATGTTACTATATCTATTTTGTATGTCTTTCAGTTTACAATTTGTTCTAAATCCCATAACTCTTCTTTTTGGGATTAGTACGTTTTTCAAATTCTTTATTTTTTATGGTATGATATTAGTTGCTCCAAACAGACCTTGTGTAGTGATCCCTATCTTTATAATATGCTCAGCGGGTAGTTCTTCGTCATCATCAAGGAATTCTGAAATAGCTGAAAATACCTAGACATATATTTTGGAGGCCTTTGTAAGACCAAAATAAATTTTAGCAGATTTATGTGCTTCTCTTGGTAGATGGCTAAGTTCTTCGCATTCTCTGGATTGATATATGCAGTGGATAAGCCATCTTTCGAATAATACTCTTACTGTCTTCAGATTTGCTCCTAGTAGTATAATCGCTTTGTTCATATGTTGCTGCGAAATAGTTTTAATAAATTGATTGACGTGGGTGGTCTGGCATAATTTCTCAATATACTAAAAAAAGAAATCCTTCTTGGAATATTTAGGAGGATCTGAGAGTAAACTCTCTTTGTAGATAGTTGGTTGTATGGATGTGAAGCATCCCTCTTGTGTGGCCATTTTTGTGATTTCACTTGTATTTTGTAGGTTAATAGGTTCACTCCCTTCACTCATTATGTTCTGCATTTATATGGTAGTAAAATATATACTCTGAAGATCATATATTTGCAACTGTAATTGGTTAAATGCTTATTTTAATTGCTTTACAGTCTCCTTTAGGAAGACTATATCATGTTCTATTTGCTGGACTCTATTTTTTATCATGTAAAAGCAAAAAAAATTAGCTTTGATAAGAAATCTGCTAGAATGTTATCTTTTCCTTTTATATTTTCTATTGAGAAGTCATTATGTGCTAACTCCAAGTCATAATGTCCTAACTCCATTTTTCATCTTAACAAACTTTTTTGCTATAGTTGTTTCTGTTTTTTTGTTAATCTAACTCTTTACTTGTATATTATCTGTCTTTACTGTGAATTTTATATGTATTATGAATAATTCAAACTTTTTTTTAGCTTTCAAGATTGCTAATAGTTCTTTTTCATTTATGTGGTAATTTTGTTGGGTCTCTGTGAATGATCCACTAGTATATCTTGCTAGTGTTTCATCTTTTTCACCTATTTCAATAAATTTTAATACTGCTCCCCAATTATCTTCATATGTATTTATTTCTATTATCCATGAATATTTTTTAACAGTTAATCTTAGCTTATTTATTTCTGAAGTTTGTTGTTTTAATATTTTAGGTTTTTCTTCATCCTCTGGGGTCCATTCCCATTTCTTAAATTTGTTTAGTTTTGTAGTAACCAATTTGTTTTTGCTGATAAATTCGGTATGCATCATCTTGTTTGAATTAGTAGTTCAATCATGGCCTGTACTTCTCTTTTTTCTTTTTTGACATTAGGAAATGTCTTTGTTTTTTCTACTATATGTGGCTGTAGTTCTATTCCTTCATGTGATAATTCCGTTCCTAAGAATTCTATCTCAGTTTTGAATAATTTTATTTTCTTTTTTGATAGTATAATACCTGTATTTTTTACTAAATATTCTATGAATTTTAGTAAATGTTCTTTATGTTTTTCTTTGTTTTCGGATCCTATTAGAATATCATCTATATATACTTGTATAAAATTATTGCACTTCTCAAATATCTCATCCATATATTCTTCAAATACTCCTGGACTATTTTTATATCCAAATGGTAATACGTTCCATTCATAAAATCCTTGTGGTGCTAAATATTGTTAATTGTTTTGACTCTTCTGTTAGTTTTATATGGTAAAATTCTGATTTGCAATCAATTTTAGAATATATTTTTCTTGTTCTTACTGTGTTTAGTAGTATCTGTATTTCTGATATTGGATATCTAAATATTTTAGTATTTTTATTTAATTCCTTATAATTTACTACCATTCGAGATTTTCCTTTTTTTCTTCTAAATATTTTCTTACTATGAATGTTGATGAATTTAGACTTTATGATTTTCTTATGTAATTGTTTTCCATTAGTTCCTTTATATGTATTTTAAATTCTTCTAAATCTGTTGGAGTATGTCTAACGAGTTTAATTTTAATTATTTTGTTCTTATCTATTAGTTCTATATGAGCTGTGGGTTTACTTAAGTACCATTTTGCTAAAGGGTCTTCTCCACATAGATCTTCTAGTTTTTTTTGTAAAATATCTTGTGTATTGGTTATTTTTACTTGTTGTATTCTTGTTTTATTTGGTAAATATTGTTATTCACCACGCTGGGCTGAAAAAACTTTGATATGTGGTAGGTCCATTCTAGAATAAGGCTGTGTTATTCTAATTGTTATTGTTTGATGTTGTCAAGGTTTTGTAAATATAACTGATTTATGTGATATAGTTATAGAATAGTATTGTTGGAAAAAGTCATTTCCTAATAGTACATCATTATCCATATCCTCAAACGGGTATATTATTGGTATTTTTAGTACGTAATTTTCTATCTATATAGTAACATTTTGTTGATACCTGTCAAGTATGACGGTATGTCCAGTTAATCCAGTTATCGCCATTTCATTATATCCACCATGTTTTCATCTTGGTAGTATATTTTCACAGCATAAGCTAGTATCTGCTCCAGTGTCTATTAGAATATGACAGTTTCTTGATTTGTATCCTTCGTAAATAAATTTTGTTAGTATGTATAATATATTTTTTGTTGCTCTTAATAGATTCATTTACACAATATCTTATTTATTACTATACTTTTATTGTTTACTGTTATTGTGATTAAGGTTGTACTGATGTAAGGAAGTCAGTTCCTAATAACATTTCATTAACATTATGCTCGGATCTACATGTAAATGTAATAGCATTTCATTTCTACCATTTATCCTCAGTGGCAATATATTTTATGGACAATTGGATGTCTATTATTATAATAATCTAAGTAGTAATATGGATTCTCTAATGATATTAATTCTGTTGCTTTTATATTTGTTTGTTTAATATGTGAATTAGTAGCTCATGTATCTACAACAGCTACTTGTTTATTCCATTTTCCACTGTCATAATATTCTAATTCTATTTTATATTGATTATTATTTTGATTGTCTAATATATTTATTATTGGTATTAATTTTAATACTTATTGTTTGTTTGTTATTGATAGTGGTCTCTTTCCGAATATTATTTGTGGTACTTTTTCTTTTGCAATATCTTTTGCTTTATTAAAATCGAATTCTGTATAATTTGGTATAGTCATTTCAAGGTTTTCTCTAGCTGGTTTGTACCTTATAATTTCTCTGAATATTGGTGTATCTTAAAATTATTTGTATTTCTGTGTTTTACTTCATGCTTACTAGTAAAAGCATAAATATTTCTTATTTGTATACTCTTAACTTTAATCTTCTCTATCTTTTCTTTTCGTGATAATCTATGGTACATGACTAAACTTTTGTCCTTATTTTTTTTCTGTCATACTTATAGAGAAATTAGGTTTTATTGTAAATTTTATTTTTTATATACATTAGATTTCCTTTTACTATTCTTATTAAGGCATCTTGTATACTTGATATTATTCTATCATCCATTAGGTATATTTCTAGGGGTGTATTTATTCATTCATTAAAATAAGCTTTTATTATTATTTGCACTGCTCCTAAATGTATGTGTCTTAATATTTTTTTGATTTTTTCACTTATTTTTCTATTTCTTGTCTTATTATTCTTTCTGTTATTAATGTAATTATGATTTTTCCTGGGGTTTGTTCAATGTCAATAAGTTATTCATTATTTATAGCTATTATGATGGTATTCTTTTTTCTTTCAAATATTTGAAGTTTAAATATCTCTTTTGGGTTTATGTTTAAACTCATTCTTTCCCTTACTTCTTCATTATTTTCTTCTTTTTCTAATTGTTCTCCTATTTCTGTTATTTTTGTCATCATATTTATTTCATATTCTTCTGTTTCATCTTCACTACTTCCACTATCTTCTTCCATTAACATTATTTCCTCATCTTCACTAATTTTTTACCAGTCTTCCTCATATTTTATGGGTTCATAGTTTATGTTATTCATCTCTTCAATTTCTTCCATGTATTTTACATTTTCTTTTTTCATTCTTTTAGGGAAATTTGGTGATATATGTCATACTTCTCCACATATATAACAATTACATTTCTTTGGGTTTTTCGGATATTGTTTGTTTTTTATTTATTCTTCTAAAGTATATTTTATATGGTTTTTTATAACTCTTAAAAGTTTTTCTATATTATGGTATATATTTTGGAATTTCTGTTTATGTCTTTTTGTATTATAACTAGGGTATGCTCGTGTTCACGTGCCTACGGCACGTATTCGGAACGATACAACATATGAAAAATCATGTAAACAGTAAGTGATGATTTATATAGATGTTTATTTGCTAGTAGACGTTGATGTATTGATGTACTCTGAAGTAGGATTATGGAGTGACCTTGATGTTTATTGGTTTCAGGATCATTTGTCAGCAGCTTGGGATTCAAAAATAGTACTGTGAATCTACAAAGGTAGTGGATCAGAAATTCCTTGCTATGTGGATTTGAGCGAAAAATCATGTAAACAGTAAGGGATGATTTATATAGATGTTTATTTGCTAGTAGACGTTAATGTATGGATATACTCTAAAGTAGGATTACAGAGTGAACTTGATGTTTATTGGTTTGTATATTGCAGGATCATTTGTCAGCAGCTCAGGATTCAAAAATAGTACTGTGAATTTACAAAAGTAGTGGATCGAAAATTCTTTACTATGTGTGACTTGAACATAAGAGATTTCTTTTTTTATTTAGAGTCTGACATAAGTAGCAATTCATCTTCTAATAGGGTTAACGCCTCAAACTGCATGAGTTAGTTCCCCCTTGTTGGGTTTTTTATGTTGTTAACCATGTATGAACATAAAAGAGAAAATTTGTTGTGATGTATATGTGAAGTAAAATCGCAGCAAAGCAGATCAAAATACAATTTTGTAGCTACTAAAACCCGAACTATAGGGATTACGCATGGATTTGTCCATAAAAATACGATCAAGCGAGTCAATTAAAGAATTTGCAACGATCTTTAAAAATTGCAAATGCCCAAATATTCAAAAAAAAAAATCCGAAATTGCATAATAAAAAAAACATTCTAATCAAAACTAACTCAGTGAAGCATTCTAATCTAAAACATTTGCTAAGTGAAGTATTCTACAATCAGGTCAAATATGGTAATTCAAAAATAATTAAATGGAAGTGAATGTTATTGAGTTACGAAAGTCTAATTCGGGGGGAAAAAAAAGCATAATTAAAAATTTTGAAATAATAAAAAAAAACATAATCCAAAATTGCATAACCAAAATAAACATTCACTGTTTTTTTTTTTTTTTTTTTGACATACCTAGGTAAACAAAAAGAGAAGAAAGAGAGAGAGAAAGAATTATGAAAAAGGAGAAAAGAGAGGGAAGAGAGAGAGAGAGAGAGAGAGAGTAATAAATAAATGAGTTGTTTTGTTTTGGGGGAAAAATTTCGAGTTTTTTTTTTTTGAGGGGGGATGCCTTTTGTGAGCTTAGATCTGGACCATTGATTTACTTCCAAATAAATGAAAGCCACTTGATAGCTTTTTTTGTATTTTATTATATAGATTATTATTGCATCCCCAATGATTTGGTCTTGATTCATCACAAAAAAATCTTTGTTTATCTATATAATAAAACACAAAGAAAGTTATCAAGTGGCTCTCCTTCAATCCTAAAAAAATCAAAGGCTTAGATCTAACATCACAAAACATATTTTTCCCCCCAAAACTCAAATTCAAATCCCCCACCCAAAACAACCTATATTTATTTATTTATTTATTTTTTTTCTCTCTCTCTCCCTCCCTCCCCCTTCTATTAAAAAAAATAAGAAAATAATTTTTAAAAAAATTTTTTAAAAAAAAAAACTAAAAAAATTAAAAATTACAAGACTTTAAAAATAATTCAAAAAAATCATATAATATGTTTTTTGCTCTATGTTTGCTACTTCAATTAATTTGCAGGACCTCCAAAACTATTTTATATGATCAAACAAAGTGCACCTTTCTGAAGACGTGTCGTAGGCACGTTTCAACAGGCAAACCTAGTATGTTCTATAATATTTAATAGTTGATCCACTTCTTGGCATACTTTATCTCTACAATCTTTTACAAATTGTGCCTTATACCCTAAAGTATCTATTTCTAGTTTAACTTTCTCATTTACATATGCACTATATATGTTTATACTCCATGTATCTGGTAATTTTAGGAAAAATGAGTCAATGATTGGACCATTTTTTTCTTTTGTGTAGTAACTATCTTGAAAATATTCTCTAAATTTACATTCATAGTTTTGAAAATAACACATAACACAAATTTCTAAATTGCTTAGTCTCTATCTTGCTTGGTTCTTTTTATATATATTATGTCCTTCTGTTCTGTTCTTATTATTTTTTCGTAATTTGTGATTATTTATTTCAATCCTAGGGTTCTTTGTAATGAAATTTCTTGTTTACCTTTATCATCAAATGATTTTGGATTCCTTATACTTCTTCTTTCTATTTCTGTTAGTCCATTCCACCATTTCTCTACTACTCCTATAAAAGTTGTTTCTATAAATTTCTCAAATGTATATCCTGAGAGATTTTGTCTAAATTCTACTATTATGGATGTTTTTACTCATTCTTCTATTGTTCTATCTATATTTTTTACACAGTCTAGATCTAGACATTCGTCATTTCCTGCTATTTCTTTTTCATAGTGTTCTGTGGGTTCATATTTTGGTGTCTCTATTTCTTTTTCTTTCCCTAACTTACTTCTTTCTTTACTTTGCCATTTTCATAGTAGGTTATATGGTCTTTTATTAGGTGGTGGTCTTAAATATTCGTACATATTAGTTGAATTTTCTGTAGGTTTTGTTATAATCTTATGTTTTTCTTGATCCATTTTTATTTCTCCATTTGTTATATCTAAATTTTTTAAGGATTCCTCTACTTCCCCTGATTTGGGATTTGCCATTAAATCTTCTATTTCTAAAATATTTATATTAAGCTTTGTTATGGTTTCTAACTCCTTCATTCTCTCTTCTGTTATGCCTAATTTGTCTTTTGTGTCTTCAGTTATATATCTACTTAATTCTTTTATGTTCTTATTTATGACTTTTAAATCTTTTCTTATAGTCCCTACAGATTCTGGGCTATTGTAATATTCTTCCAACTCTTGAATGTTTAACATATAAATTTCTGATTCTATGTTTGAATTTAATTTGCTTATTGATGTTTCTACTTTTGGACTATTAATTATGCTTACCTTAATATTCTATATGCTAATAGGTGTTAGTAATACCAACTTGTCTCTTCGTTTCTATAATCTAATACCTTGTATGCTATTTGCTTTTGTATTTCTTTAGGTAGGTTTTGAGTTACCTTACTTGTTATTACTAAATATTTTAATATTTTTCTATGAGTTATATGTTTCTTTCTATTAATCTACTATCAACATATCTTATTTTAAATATTGTAAGCTTTTTTTATCTTTATTTATTTATTTTCTGTGAAATATCCAGTTTTTAAATAGGGTAGTGGGTTATGCAAATTTTTAGTTTTAATGTTGTGTAAATATCTTCAAAGGCAGGATTTTTTTGTAAAAATTTCTTTAACTTGCCTTTATCCGCAAATAATTTGGCCAGTGGCCTATATTTGCAATTAGTTTTTAAAACTAGCCTACGTGTGGGAATCACTCTAATGGATGGGATTTGGGGGAAATAATGAATTTATGGATGATTGAGAATTTTAAACCCCTCTATAGCGGCGTTTTTTACGTGCAAACACCGGGGTAGAGATAAGTGGCCCAACGTTTGTGAGAAATGCCGGGGTAGAGAAGATTTTTTATAAAAAAAAATAATGCTTGATGGCCACCTAGGCATTTCTCCCAAATGTCGGGACAGAAATGTCAGGGTAGCCACTTTTTATTGTAGTGTGTGCGCATGTTGTACTTATCAAAGAGGTTGTCACATGTTATTCCATACTAGTGTGTCAGGTTCCCAGTGTTAGAAAATGGGTATTTTATATACAATTTACGAACAAGTTTTTGAGCAATTTTTTGAGTAAGATCCTTAATGAATTATTGAGAGATCTTGATTGATTTGTGTTTTCCTTCATGAGTATATCAAAATCATATATTTATTTGCTAAAAACGGTTCAGGGGTGAATGAGAAATTGTCTCTCAAAATGAGACGTTTTTATTTTTGAAAGTGGGTTGAGGGAACATAGTCCCACATCAGAAATATCAAAGGAATTTGAAGAGGATATATAATAGCCTCTTTCTAAGCATTGTAAGATAGCTAGACAAGAGGCTCTCTCTCTTGCGCTCAAGGAGTGCAGATCTCGGACCGGATTACATGCGACTTGTGTGCGCTCGCATGTCTTGCGGACACGAATGCCGGACCGACATAACCCCACCCTATGTAGAGCCACTTTTTGTTGTAGTTTTGATTTTTTTTTTTCTCTTTGTAAATGCTGTTATAAATGCAGAAACGATTTTGTCTGCCGTTTCAGTGCAGTGTTAAATATTTTTTCTGCTGTTACAGTGTACGTATTCAATTGATTGCCTGCAATTACACTGAAGGCATTCAAAGGCATTGACTGTTGTCTTCCATTTTAGTGTACGCATTTAATAAGTTGTCTGCCTTTACACTGAAAGCATTCATATCCTTGTCTTCCGTGACAAGTCTCTAACTCCGGCCCTATAAATAGAGCCCCCCCCCACCCCACTGTCTTCCCTGCACAAAATCTCTTCTCTTCCTCTGTGTTCTGTTTTGTTTCGTACATGGTGTCGATGTGAACCCTCTTCGTCATTGCATCCTGGGAGACAGGCGCCTCAACTAGCTCCAACACCCGGACGAGGCGAAAACTGTTTTAAGGAGATTATGTGCTACGTAAGCCTCGGTATCAAATCGGTTTGATTTCATTATTTTCTTTTTCATTTCAGTTTATTGGTTTCATTTCTCTCCTCCTTCTCTGGTTTTTGTGTCTCTCAATTATTTGGATTTATGCCAAACTTTTTGTAACCAAAGTTGTAACAAAAAGAATAAATTTCTCGAAGTTGGTTTTATTGTAAACAAAATTTATAACAATCTCAAAACAGTTTTTTGATTTTCTTGATTTCTGATTAAGAGGCACTTCTTTTCTTTTTCTTTAATCTGGAATACTTACACTCGTATTGTCAAAATGACTAATGCATCAGAGAATGTTGTTGTGTCTGAAACGGTCCAAGTGCCGGTTGCTGATAGGACACAAGTACCGACTGTTGCTGCGGCATGAGTACTAATGCCAACCGTTGTACCTGTCTCAGTCTCCCAGGGGGAGAAACCCGAGAAGTTCAACAGACAAAATTTCAAAAGGTGGCAACAGAAGATGATGTTCTATTTGACCACATTGAATCTTACAAGATTCTTGAACGAAGATGCTCCAAATCTTAAGAAAGATGAGCAAGATAACCAAGTCATTGCCGTTGTGGATGCTTGGAAAAATATTGATTACTTATGTAGGAATTTCATAATGAACAGATTAGCCGATTCTTTGTATAATGTATACATTGAAAAAAGAACTGGTAAAGAATTTTGGGAATCACTAGACCATAAGTATAAAACTGAGGATGCCGACGCCAAGAAATTCATTCTGGGCCGCTTCCTAAACTATAAAATGGTAGATTCTAAAATAGTGATCAGTCAAGTTCAAGAAATACAATTGATCTTGCATGGGATTTATGTGAAAGGTATGAACTTATGTGAAAGTTTCCATGTAGCATGTATAATTGAAAATTTGTCACCATGTTGGAAAGGCTTTAAAAATTACCTAAAGTATAAGCGAAAAGAAATGGGCATTGAATATCTCATTATCAGGCTTCGTATTGAAGAAAATAGAGAATCTGAAAAGGTCGGAGTCATCAGTCATGCGGCCAAGGCAAATGTAGTGGAACATAAACAACGTTCCAACAAGCACAACAACAAAGGTCCCAAGTTGAGGCTAAGGGAGGAATCTCCAAGAAGCTGAAGTTTCAAGGCAAGTGCTTCAATTGTGACAAGATGGGTCACAAGTCTACTGAATGCAGACTACCTAAGAAGAACAGGAATAGAGAAGAAAACATGATTCAAGGCATTGATCAAGATGTTTCCGATATCAACCTCTCAGCTGTGATCTCAGAGGTGAGTATGATAGGTTCAAACCCCAAGAAATGGTGGATTGACACTGGAGCTACTCGACATGTGTGCTCCAATAGAAGTATGTTCACCACTTTTGAACCATTGGAGAATGGGAAGAAAATTTTTATAAGGAACTCGGCTACTTCAGAAATCAAGGGCCAAGACAAGGTGATCTTGAAGATGAAGGTACTGATTCTGAACAATGTTGCATATGTTCCTGAAATCCATAAGAACCTGGTATCTAGTTCATTATTTAATAACCACAAATTTTGTTTAGTGTTTGAATCAAAAAAATTTGTTTTGTCGAAGAGTGGAATGTATGTTGGTAGAGAATACATGAGTGGTGGAATGCTCAAACTCAATGTAATGACCATGGTCAAGAATATTAATAAAGCTAGCTTTTCTACTTATATGCTTGAGTCTTCCAATTTATGACTTGGTAGACTAAGACATGTTAATTATGATACTTTGTGTAGATTAATTAACTTGAATCACATACCAACATTCCAAATTGATTCCAAACACAAGTATGAAACATGTGTTGAGGCAAAACTAACAAGATCATCATTTAAAAGTGTTAAAAGAAACACTGAACCTCTTGATCTAATTCACGCTGATATTTATAATTTGAAAATGACACAAACAAGAGGTGGTAATAAATATTTTATTACCTTCATTGATGATAGCAGAAAATACTGCTATGTATATTTACTTAAAAGCAAGGATAAAGCTATAAAGAAATTTCTTCTCTATAAAAATGAAGTTGAGAAGCAACTCAACAAAAAAATTAAGGCGCTAAGAATCGACCGAGGTGGAGAGTATGAATCACCATTTGCTGACACTTGTGCTATGCATGGGATTATACATGAAATGAAAGCGCCTTATTCTCCTCAGCCCCAATGGTGTTGCTGAGAGGAAGAATCGTACATTGAAAGAAATGATGAATGCATGATAATAAATTCTGGTTTTCCACCAAACTTGTGGGGAGAAGTTATTTTTTTAGATAACTACCTTTTGAATAAGATGCCCAAAAAGAAAGAAAAGAAAACTCCATATGAATTATGGAAAGGAAGAAAGTCATCCTACAATTACCAGCGAATGTGGGGATGTCTTGCCATGGTGGCAGTACCTCCACCTAAGAAAGTAAAAATAGGACAAAAAACGGTTGATTGCATTTTCATTGGCTCTGCACTTAACAGTAGTGCCTATCGGTTCTTGGTGTACAAATCCAATATCACTTATATGAACACGATAATGGAGTCTAGAAATGCATCGTTCTTTGAAGATGTATTTTCATGTAAGTCAAAGGAGGGATCAAGTTCCTCCAAACGAACACATGAAACTATTAGTGAAGATAGTGAAGACCAAGATGAAGAAGTTAAGAAGGAACATCGACGCAGTAAAAGAACAAGAACGGAAAAAAATCTTTTGGTCCGGATTTCTTGACTTTTATGCTTGAAGGTAAACCTCAAACCTTTAAGGAAGTGGTGAACTCTAGTAATAGTCCTCTATGGAAAGAAGTCAACAAGAGTTAAATTGATTCTATCTTCCAAAACCATACTTGGGAACTAGTGAATCTTCTACTAGGTAGTAAACCTTTAGGTTCCAAGTGAATCTTTCAAAAGAAAAATGAAACCTGATGGATCAATTGACAAATACAAGGCAAGACTTGTAATTAAAGGTTATAAACAAAATGAAGGTCTTGATTACTTTGATACATATTCTCCTGTGACGAGAATAAATTTTATTAGGATGGTACTTGCAATAGCAGTTCTGCGCAATCTTGAAGTACATCAAATAGATATGAAAACAGCTTTTCTTAATGGAGATTTAGATGAAAAAATCTACATGGAACAACCTGAGGGCTTTTCATGTAGCACCCCAAATTTCTAATATAATATCTTAGAAATACGTGGCACAATTCCCAGCATCAACTTTAATTGCAATAGTAAACATAGCCAAAAATACAGATAAATTTTATTTCAACTTTTATCACAACACTTATTTACAAAACACAGCGGAATACAAATAACCTTGAATTACAAACTTTTCTTTTACAACACATCTTTACAATTTACACAAACTTTATTATCTTTCTAGCACAAGCATCCAAATCTCAAGCTACAAGCACCTACCTGTAAAACATGAGGCTAAAGATAACCCTAACCCCCAAAACTACAGGGGTCAGCCATAACGGTGTGAGTGACATAAAAACAAAGCAACAAAAGTAAAATATGAAATATGGAATCATAAACAACATGTAATAAAGACGAGAGTAAATGAAATGAGAAATAACAATAAGTAAAACATGAAAGCATCAAGGAATATAAGATAGTAATACACGAAAACATCAAGTGAATCTAAACTAAGTGTCACGTGTAGGAAAAACAGGAAAACACAAGTATAAAACCAAGTCAAGAAAACACAATCTCGATATGCTAACTCTCTAATGCATACTTGTCGGACTCTATGCATTCCATAGTACATAGGTTCAGTGCAAGCCCTTAACAATCTCCACTTCATAGGGTTAAATTCCTCGTTATGCAACTATTCTTACTATGGTGATGGAAAACAAGATCCAGAATACTCCGCGAATAGGCACCACAGCTCTCGACGCGCAAGCATCAAGTAAGATAGCTCAAAAACCGAAGAATCATCTCCCTGCCATGTACCCCACGAATAGGCTTGCAAGGCCCTCGACGTGCAGATACACCAGGTACATCCCGTGAATAGGTCGGCCGACTCTCGATACGCGAATGCACCCTGCATGCTCCATGAATAGGCCTGCAGACCCTCAACACACGAACATACAAATGTCCCCTCAAGACAGAACACGACAAACAGTCCTGGAACGCATCCGTTGGACTAACAAAACCATGAGCCTATACTTACATTTCCAAGTTCCATCACATCTCCACTAGTGCTATTAAAACACAAAAAACCTCATCTCTAGAGTTAGTGTATCCTGTCGAACTTGAATATTCAACAACCCCAAGACCTAACTAGTCTAAATCAACAAATCTCAACTGCCGGTCACAGGACTCCCACTCAACTCCTAGAGATTTCATCAAGACCAAAACTCACAAATCCATCGTCAAAACGATCATATGAAGAAACTTCTCCAATCAACAAAACCAAATTTTTTATAAAATTCCAGAATCCAAACCCAACAATAAAACATCTTGAAAACATATGTTCTGTAGAAAAGATAGTATTTAGAATAGTAAGTTTATAGATCTAAAAACTTTTAAAGAATTAATTGTTTAAAGAATATCTGAAAAACTCAAGAAAACATCAATAACAGTCGACTGTAAACAGCAGTCGGCCGATTGTCCAGAGCGAAAACCCAACACTTCAAGAAAATAATTATAAGTAGTAGCAGTCGACTGCAAAAAGTCATAGATCGACTGTCCAGAGTGAAAATACAAAACTTCGAGAAAACATCAAAACATAGCAGAATCAGTCAACTGTAAAAATGGGCCAGTCGACTGTTTCGCGTAAAATCCAAAACTTTAAGAAAACATAAATCAGAGCAGACCATTCGAATGTATAAAGTCGTCAGTCGACTGTCCCGCATAAAAAAATCCAATACATCAAGAAAACGCAAATCTGAGTAGTGACAGTCAACTGTATAATCTGGACAATCGACTGTCCCGCAGGAAAATCCAACACTCAAGAAAATACTTCAGCCAGGACTCCAACAGTCGACTGTCGACATTGGTCGGTCGACTGTCAGTCCTCCAGACTGCAGTTTTAGTTGTGCACTTTCAACCGATAGGAAGATTCACTTTATAAAAACAAAATCTATAAAAAGTATATTTCTGATATGATCAAATATGACTTATAGGATATACAAAGATCCATAAAGACCAACGAAAACCACTTGAATTAATAAAAATAGCTTTTTTGGTGAATTTCTTCAAAATAAAACATGAATGTGTGCATATATAAAAACTATAGTTTCAAAGAATCAATCATACATCAAAATAACTTTGTTTTATATTCCAAACCATATCAATACCAAAATAAGTTGAGATATAGTCAAATCCTTCGAAAATACATAAAGACTCAAGTTCTTCAAAAACATTGAAATACGATATTCATGTAAATTGTGTGCACCAAAGAAAACTTCACAAATCTATCAATTAAAAATAACAAAATATTCAAGTTAAAACTTAGTATTTTGAGAAATCCAAATTTCAAGTAAAAGTTCACAAATTCACGAAATCCCCCAATTTAGTCAAAAATGTATCAAACCCAAATCTAGTCATCACAACTCAAATCCTCAAGACATGGTCTTT
This sequence comes from Hemerocallis citrina, assembly GCA_017893485.1. Taxonomy (NCBI): domain Eukaryota; kingdom Viridiplantae; phylum Streptophyta; class Magnoliopsida; order Asparagales; family Asphodelaceae; genus Hemerocallis; species Hemerocallis citrina. The sequence goes on along the minus strand of CM030366.1, from coordinate 155,780,833 downwards.
TAATCCATTACTCCTTCTCAAAATTCCTCAAACTCAAACTCTACTATTCTCAATAGTTAATTCATGAACAAAAACAAATTTATCATTAACATGGCCAAGTTGCATTCATCCAACTCACCAATAGTCAAAAATCTCATCTTTAATTAATTTATGCATAACATTCACCATACTCAATAAAATCAGCAATAATCCAAGAGAATTAGCCTACTCACAATTTATATTGGGTTCTCCAACAATCTAAAATCATCCACATGCAATTCTACTCATAAATAACTAGGGTTTTCACAAAAGATCCAATTTTTAACTTATCCATTCATCCAATCCATCATATGTATTCATAACAAAATCTTAGAATGCTTTCTAATAGATAGATCATCACATACAACATACATAAAATAAAACAAAACAACACATGCTGCTCACCGTGTTGAAGAGATCAAACGAAGACAAACAGAAATTAGGGAAAAGCCTCTCCTTTGCAAGAAATCCAAGATCTCCTCTTTAAATCTCCACAAAAAATAAAAATAATTAAACCTTTATGTTGTGCAGTGAAAGACGGCTGCACTCCACCTTTTTAAATAGGCCGGAATAAGAAAATTAGGGTTTTGAACACATTTGCAAAAACACTCCTTTTAAATATAACTTTACATATATAGATCCATATACTTGGAAACTTGATAAAACCAATTTAATTGAGTTTTAAACACAAAAATAACCATCCTAAGTCAGCCGGCACTGTAGGGAAAATCCAAAAAATGAATTTGCATTTTTACCCCTCAAAATGACAATTTTGCAAAAAGATCATCTTTTATCAAAAGTTGTAAAATAAACCAAATTCATTAAAAAAAAGGTAAAATTTTTAACCCTGAGTTGACTAGGCATCATACCCAGCCCAAAAATCAAAAAATCTGGAGTTTCCAATCCATTTGGTAATTTTGCACAAAAGTTCTTCTTTTTATAATATTTGCAAATAGGTCCAATAAATATCAAAAAAATCTAGAAAAATCACAAATAATCTCAAATAATAAATAATAAGTTTCTCCAAAATAATTTTGGCTTTGAACTTCCCAAGAAAACATGTGCACGTGTTTTGCACATGTAAAAAGATAAATCTTCAGAAAAATATTTATTAAATCTCCAAAAATCATTTTAATTCATTTATAAATCTTTAAAATAATATTTAAAAATACGGGGTACTACATTTCAGCTCTAGGACATGAAAAGAAAGTGTAAACTGGGAAAGTCATTATATGGCTTGAAACAAGCTCCAAAGTAGTGGCATAAGAAATTTGACAATATTATAATGACAAATGGCTTCAAGATCAATGAATGTGAATTGATATGTCATTATATGTTTGTGTGTAGATGACATGCTTATTATTGAAAATAATGATAAGATGATTAAATCTGTTAAAAACATGTTGAACTTGAGGTTTGAATGAAAGACAGGAAACTAGATGATGTTATATTGGGAATTAAAATCACAAGAACATCAGACGAGCTTATTTTAAGTCAGTCACATTACATAGACAATATTCTTGGAAAGTTTGATAAAGATAATTCTGGAATTGCCAGAACTCTAATCGATCTAACTCTACACTTATCCAAGAATAAAGGAGAGAGTCTTTCTCAAGTAGAATACTCTAGAATTATTAGCAATCTAATGTATTTGATGAGTTGTACAAGACCAGACCTAGCCTATGCAGTTAGCAAACTAAATAGATATACGAGTAACCCTAGAAGCGAGCATTGGCAAGCGATTACAAGAGTACTAAAGTACTTGCATTTTACTCATAACTATGAGCTGCATTATACAAGATATTAGGCTGTACTTGAAGGATACAGTGATGCAAACTGGATATCTAGTGATAACTCAAAATTCACTAGTGGCTATGTGTTTACACTAGGTGGTGCAGCCATTTCTTGGAAATCCTCAAAACAAACAGTGATCGCTAAATCCACGATGGAATCTGAATTCATCTCACTGGATGGTTACGCCACTTCCTTGAGGACATTCCAAGGTGGACAAGGCCTGTGCCCCCAATCTGCATACATTCATGCAACCAATCTGCAATTTGTAGAACACAGAGCAATATGTATAATGGTAAATCTAGACACATTTGTCGAAGACATAATATCATTAAACAACTACTCTCTACTGGGGTTATCTCTGTGGACTATGCAAAGTCAAATGATAACATTGCGGATCCGCTAACCAAAGGGTTAAACAGAGAGCTAGTTGATAAATCATCTAGAAAAATAAGACTAAAACCCATGAAAGAATAAGTCGATACAATGGACACCCAACCTAACTGACTGGAGATCCCAAGATCTAGGTTCAAAGGGACAACTAAATTGTAAAGACCAAGTTGGAACACTGTATGGATTTTCCCATGTCCATTCCCATGATGAAACAGTGATGCCCGTAGGGTAACAGATTAAGCTAGGCTTTTAATGATTCTTATGCATCGAATATCCGAGCAGAGTAATGCGGGTTACTCTTAACTAAGAAATTACCTATGTAAAAGGGAAGAAGGTCTGCTTCCAAGGGAATAATGTAGGGTAATATTCCTGTTAAACTCTTGTAGAACCAGGCGTATGTTCATGGCCAAAACGAACATAACAGTGAGAATTGAAATGCATTAGGAAGATTCTTGTGTGCACCCGCACGTCCTGCAGACACGAATGCCGGACCGACATAATCCCACCCAGTGCAAAGCTACTTTTTGTTGCAGTTTTGATTTTTTTCTTTGTAAACGGCTGTTATAAATGCAGAAACAGTTTTGTCTGCTGTTTTAGTGCAGTATTAAACATTTTTTCTGTTGGTACAGTGTACGCATTCAATTGATTGTCCGCAGTTAAACTGAAGGCATTCAAAGGCATTGACTGCTGTCTGCCATTACAGTGTACGCATTCAATAGGTTTTCTGCCATTATACTGAAGGCATTTATAGTCTTGTCTGTCGTTACAAGTCTCTAACCCCCCCCCCCCCACTGTCTTCCTTGCACAAAATCTCTTCTCTTCCTCTCTGTTCCGTTTTGTTTCGTACGTTCATTCAGTAAAGGTGATAGAGTTCTGATGCTACCAATTCGATAGCATTACGTGGTGTATACATGAACCCTCTTTGTCGTTGCATTCTGGGAGACAGGCGCCTTAACTAGCTCCAGCACCTGGACGAGGCAAAATTGCTTTAAGAAAATTGTGTGCTACACAAGTCTCGACATCAAATCGGTTTGATTTCATTATTTTTTTTTTTCATTTCAGTTTATTGGTTTCATTTCTCTCATCCTTCTTTGGTTTTTGTGCTTCTCAATCATTTGGATTTATGCTAAACTTTTTGTAACCAAAGTGGTAACGAAGAGAATAAATTTTTCGAAGTTGGTTTTATTGTAAACAAAATTTGTAACACCCAGACCCAGACCCAACACTGCCATTTTTCCCAAGTACCAGAATAGCTTGAAGCATACTGTGTCCTGTCTGGTGCAACACGAATGTTTTGTGTGTCATCTCTCATGCTGGCCTGGTCCTGCCCAAAGCCATTCATCAACTTCTCAATACGAACGAAAATGGTATAACATGAAAATTTTGATTCTCAAAGATTGCTCTCTGGCAATTTTTGGGTCCTAACCCTAGCATTTTGATCGCTCAGATCTGGTGCTCCTGATCCTCCTCTCCCCTCACTCTCTTCATTAATCCTGTTCGCCCTCTCATTCTCTACAAGTCCTTTTCGTCTTGACCTTGCTCATCCAGCTTTCCTTCGCCCCCCGTTTTCCCCCCCCCCCTTCTCGTGGCGCTGTCGGCTCTGCGTACCGCTGTGTTTTCTGTCTCTGATGGTCCAAGGCCTTCTGGTGTTTTGTATCTAGGGTAGCCTTCGCCGATTCCCATCTTGCTTCTTCGGGCATCTCTCTTCCAACCCCTCAGTGCTATCCCAGTCAAGGTAGCCTGCTTGAGAAGTTGTAGCTTCATTCTCTCAACCCATCACTGTAAGTATTTTATCTATTGTTGCTGTGATTAGTGCCCGCTGCGGTGAGCTATTGTGGCAACCTTTGTGCTGGTTTTTTAGGTTGGGTATTCTGTGGTTTTTAGATTGCCTTTAGGCATACTGCTTCTTGTAGTTTTTTTTCTCCTTCTCCATCTCCCCCTCTGGGGAGTTTCTTCTTCTCCTTCGCTCTGGTTATTTTCTCCTCCCTCCCTTTACGAGGTCTACACTCGCGGCTGCCCCACGATTGCGTGGTTCCTCGTTTGGTTGCATTTCCGTGCCGCCGTAGTGGTTTCTTCCTCCTCACCGCATTTCTTTTTCCCCTAGTGGGCCTTCCCCTCTTTGGCCCATGGTTTCTACATGGGTCGAAGTTGTGAAAAGAAAAAAAGAAAATAATAATAATAATAATATTCTCAGCGGCTCTTCTCTCTATGGGCCCCTCTCTCGATTTCAGCTTGTGGCTTTCGAGCCCTTTAAGCCTCGATGCGAGAGGCTTCCAGGGGTATCTAAAGACCCCTTTTCCTGCCTGTTCGTCTCCTCTGACTATTCCTCCTCTTCTCCTTCTCGATCTTATTCTCACCGCTCACCACTTACCTGCTTCCGGTGCCTTCAGTCGGGCCACTTGAAGCAGTATTGCACCTTCAAAATGAAATGCCTATTTTGCCTTAAGTCTGGACATGCGCGGCAGCGTTGTTTTGCTCTTCAAAAAGTGTTGGGTCTCACCTTGGGCATGCCCATTGCCGATCATGTTCTTGCTGCTCTTGACTTCCCATCCCTTCAGCGCAAGCTTGCTGATAGTCAAGCTGCCAATCCCAAGAAACTTAAGGTTTCGACAAGGTCTCCCCTTCTCCCTCCCCTCCCCCTACATCTCGTCTCCCCGAAAGCTCTTCTCTTTCTCTTCCCGCGACTATCCCTTCATCTACTCCCTCTGTTGGGCCGATCGTTACCCAATTCTTCATTCCGAGCACGGAGCTTACCGATAGGTTGAAGTTTTTTTGTACTTATGGGGCAATCTCTTTCGTTGGAGGTACTATCCCTTTCTTCACGTTGAACTCATTTCTCTGCAACTCTTATAACGTTAAGGATTGGAATTGGGTGCTCTACACTTGCTCTAATGGTGATGTGGTGATCCGATGCCCCTCCCCCTACATCCTTGAGGAACTCATTGATAATTCCTCCCTCTCGATTGGAGTGATCTCTCTCTCCATTCGCAAATGGGTTCAGATTAATTCCCTACCACAGGAACTTGGCCCCTCTTCTACCAAGGTGTCCCTCGTTGGTCTTCCCCCATTTTGTGACTCTATGTGATTGGTTGGGAGTATGGCCAGATGCATTGGTGAAATCATTATCATCTCCTCTTCCGCAAGGCTTGCCTCTGGTAGCTTGCAGATTGAGGCTCTTTTTCGTTGCCCGGAGAAGGCCTCGCGGATTGAAGCATTTTGTCTGAGAGATGGTATCTCGTCCTTTACCGTTTTCGTGCAATATCATGACAATTTTGGCCCCTCTGGTCATCCTCCGCCTTCCACTGGGGTTTCTCAGTCCAGCTTTCAACCGGAGTCCTCCTCCCTCTTTCATCCTGGTTCCTCTTCGAAGTCTAAGTCCAACCCGTCTTTTGTTAAGGGCTCTTACAAACTGCCGGCTAGGAGAAAGTTCCCCCTCCCCAACAAGCATTACTCCTCCCCAAGCAACACGAAAATCTCTCCCTCTAAAGTGCCTAATCTCGTGTGGATCAACCCTGACATCTCTACTCAGCAAGACTCCAAGGCTATGTCCTCTACCCCCTCCCCTACAGTGCAGCTGACCCCTCTTCCTCCTTCGCTTCTGCCGAAGGCTTCGCCTTCAGTCAAGAGCAGCTCGGCTCATCCTTCTCCCACTCTTGCTCCTTCTCCCAAGCTAGTCGAGGCCTCCTCTCAATGGCCTGCGTGGGAAGTCAACCCTCACTTTGCCTCTGACTGGGAAAAATTCCAACATTTGGCACAATTTCCCACAGCTTCAGTTTCAGCACCGCTTGTTCCCCCCTCCAATGTCAAGCAGTCGCCCTCTACTAAAGCTATTGGGTGGATTGACCAGGACGATTTACTTCTCGTTGAAGAAGCAGAACTGAATCGTGAGCTCTCTAACAAACAGGTATCCACCTGCCCTTCTCTTATTTTTTTCCATAGCTCTATTTTTGTCCTCGCTGACTATGTTATTAATTTCCTTCAATTTGGTATTTCCGATTCTCCTTACTATTTCCCGCTTCGAGACACTTTTAGTTTTGATTTCACCCCGATTATTAGCTCTACTTTTCTCGGGTGGTTATCCCCAGATCTAGAGGATAAATCTCGAGGGTTTTTTGAAAGTCCCTACCTCTGGGGCACCTCCCTTCTCTGATCTTAATATTGAGATCACGTCCCCGGAGGCCTCGGGCCTTCCTTCCCACTCTTACTACCCTTTCTCTTCTCCCCTATCAGTTCTAACTCTGCCGAGGATTCTCCTCTCGCCTCTCCTCTTAAGATTGTGGCAGCTCCAGCCCACAAGTTATCTTCGTTCTGCAGTCATTCTAATCGTATCATCAGGTCTAGTGCGCGCCTTATGGCTAAAAAACCGTTATCCTCCTGATCATCTCCTTCCTTCAGTTCAGTGCAGCAAGCGTTAGATTCTTCGGGTAGCATTCCCCCACTGACCTCCCCTCCTTCTCAGCTTAATCTATTAGGCTCCATTTTTCACTCTCAGTTCGACTCTTTATCGGATTCTGAGATGGCTTCCCTAGCCCAGAATATGGGCTTCCTCATCCAATTGAATGATTCGACTATTCTCTCCGACCTTAAGCAATTAGAATGTATCAGAGTCACGGAGCATCAGAACATTAATGATTAGTGTCTCTTGGAATATCCGGGGCCTCAACTGCCCCGTCAAAAAGAGAGCGATTTATGATTTAATTGTTTCCTCTTACTGCAACCTCATCTCTATCCAAGAATCGAAAATGAATTCTCCCTCCTCCATCTCCTATCGCTCGTTAGGAGGATCCACCATCTCCAAGTGGATTTCTCTTGATGCGATAGGGTCCAAGGGAGGCATCCTCCTTGGTTTCAAGGAATCAGTTTTCTCTTTGGTTGTAGTTCACCGCCTGGATTTTTTTCTTATTGTCCAACTCCTCTGTAAAACCCACAACAGGGTCCTCTCCGTTATCTCGGTTTATGGCCCGTCCTTATCTGAGAGACGACCAATCTTTTGGAACGAATTCCGATCGTTACACAATTACACTAGCAGCCTCTGCTTTCTCTGCAGAGATTTTAATGTTACCAGGTTCGCCTCCGAAAGGTCGAACCAGGTTTCCTCGCATAATCATTCCTTTTCTTTCAACAACTGCATCAGGGATCTCCAGTTATCCGACCTGGATATTAATGGCAGATCTTTTACATGGTCTAATCAGCGTCAACCCCTGACGATAGCCAAACTCGACCGTTTCCTCATCTCCCAAGATTGGATTTCTCTGTTCCAAAACTCATTCTCCAAGGCCTTACCCAACCCCTCCTCCGATCACGTCCCTATCGCTCTTTACTCTAACTTCCACTTCTCTTACCATCATAAGTTTCGGTTTGAAAATTTTTGGTTGCAAGACCAATTCTTTGTTAATCTAGTGGGAGAATGTCTTGCTGCTGTTTTCGGCTCCTCCGGCCTTGGAAACATCCTTCTCAAACTCCACGCTATTGAATTTGGCTACAAGATCTGGCGTCGTGAAAGACAAGACAACACCAACTTCCTTAAAAATTTCCTTCTCTCCTCCATTGAGTCCTTAGATAAGATGGAGGAGCAGGGCCCCTTTTTGGAATCATTTCATTCTGAACGGCGATCTTGCAAGCTTGAATATGCTGATATCCTTCTTCAGCACCATATTAAATGGGCTCAAAGAGCCAGAGTCAATTGGATTAAAGAAGGTGACGCCAATACTGCCTTTTTCCATAACTTCGCATCTCATAGGCAACGTTGTAACCGGATATCTTCGATCTGGGACAACGAGGTAGATCTCTCTTCCGATTCGGAGTTTCATCTGGCCTTCCTTACTTTCTATAAAAATCTCATTGGATCGCACAAACAGCGTTCTATTGGCCTTGATTGGCACCAACTCTACGGGACTCATTCCATTGACCTTTCTTCTCTCGACGACCCTTCTCCCTGGACGAGATCCAAGCAGATGTGTTCGCTTTAAAAAGCGACTCCGCACCTGGACCGGACGGTTTCCCCGCTTTTTTCTTCCAAAAATTCTGGCACTGGCTTAAAGATGATCTTCTTATTATGTTTAAAGATCTTCACCATGGTTCCTTTTCCTTTGATCGTATCAACTATGCGCACATCGTGCTCATCCCTAAATTGGTGGAGCGCACACGGTCGCTAACTTTAGGCCTATCAGCTTGATCAATACTACTTTCAAAATAATCATAAAAGTGCTCTCCTCTAGATTAAGTGCGGTCATCTCGCCCCTTATTGACCCAGCTCAATCGGGTTTCATCAAGGACCGCTTTATCCTCGATAGCATGGCTTCAGCTCAAGATATTATCTCCCATTGCCATAAATCGTGATCCGAGGGTATCCTTCTCAAACTTGACTTTCAAAAAGCTTACGACAATGTGAGCTGGGATTTCCTTCTTGATATTCTCCATCATCGGGGCTTCGGTCCCAAATGGATTGAATGGATTAAAACCAGCCTGTTCTCAGGAACCTCTTCGATCATTATCAATGGCTCGGAAGGTCACAAGTTCAAAATCAAACGTGGTCTACGACAAGGGGACCCTCTATCCTCCCTTTTGTTCTGTCTTGTTGCAGACATTTTCAGTAAACTTCTTTGCAATGCTTGCGAAGCACAGGTTATCGAAGTTCTCGGTAGTTCTCACCGTTTCGATGGTGTTCTTAATTTGCAATACGCTGATGACACTATTATTTTCACTAAATCGTCCCTGCAATCCATGCGTAACCTTAAACTCCTCTTATACTGCTTCGAAATGGCTTCAGGTCTTTCGATCAATTTTCAAAAATCTTCGGTTCTTTGGCTAGGAGGTTCTCCCGATTGCCAAATAGAGGTCTCCAACTTCTTTAATTGCCCCATCGCCTCCTTCCCCATCACGTCTTTGGGGATTCCCCTTCGATGGGTTAAATTGCAAAAGTCTGATTGGTTCCCTTTAATTGATAAAATAGAAAACAGACTCAATGTATGGACTAGCAAATTGCTTTCTCGGGGTGGAAGATTGATCCTTCTTAACTCTGTTCTCTCCGCTATTCCTCTCTTTATGATGTCGTTCTATTTCGTTCCCTCCTGGGTTATCAAGCGGATTGACCAAATCAGAAGTAATTTTCTGTAGACTGGTTCCTCGAATTTTAAGTAGGGTTCCCACCTTTGCAATTGGCAACTTGTCTGCTCCTCTAAAGTTAGTGGTGGGCTGGGAGTTTTGAATCTCAAAAACCATAACATAGCACTCTTGGGTAAATGGCTTTGGCATTTTCAAAAACTCGACCACTTACCTTGGATCCAATGTATCAAGGGTTATTGTTTTTCCTCTAGCAACTGGTGGGAATTCCCCCCCTCTATTTGTCGTAACGCCTCCCCATTCTGGAAAGGGGTTTGGAGAGCGGCCGCAGCTTTCCAGTGCGGCATCTCCCGTATCTGTTCCGACAGTTCCAAGACCAAATTTTGGACTGACCTCTGGATCGGCAACACTAAACTTTCTACAGCTTACCCGTTGCTTTTCCGATTGACCGCCAACCCTTCAGCCTCTGTGGCTGATTCTTTCACCACGGTTAACTCTATTAGGCAATGGATCATCCCCTTCTCGGAAGATCTGTCCCCTCTCCTGACTTCTGCTTTTAACGAGCTCCTTTCTATCCTGAATAACTTCGAGTGGCAGCCGATTGAAGACGTCGCTTGGCGTTGGAACTCGGCCGGGATTTTCTCGGTTAGTTCTTTTTATAGCTTTCTCAACTTTCGGGGTATCAACTCCCCCTTTGCTAATTTCATCTGGAATTCTTGAGCTCCCCTTAAGGTCAAGATTACCTCCTGGCTAGCTTTTAACAACAAATTGCTTACTGTGGAAGTTCTGAACAAGAGGAACCTAGCTTGGGAACAACTCTGTCCCCTGTGCTCGGATTGTTCGGAAGATGTTAACCATCTTTTTGTGGGTTGCTCATTCATCGCCCCGATATGGAAAATTTGTGTGCTCGCTTGGGAAATCCCTTCCATCCCTTCCAACTTATCGTCTTGTTGGTCTTCTCCGCTAACGAATTCTAAGTTTCACAAAGCGTGGAACCTTTCGGTTCAAATTATCATTTGGGTGTTGTGGTTGGAAAGAAACAAGAGATTGTTCAAACAGTGCACTTCTCCCATTGCTTCATTGATAGAAGAATTTTTATTCCTGTTTAAGTTCTGGTCTTCCAAGTTAAAGCTCGAAGACAGAGATGCCCTCTACTGTCATAGATTAGACGACTCCTTTCTTTGCCTTACCAATCTTAATGCTTTGTAATTTCTGTTTTAGTCTATGTGGTAACCCCCTTCTTCTTTGCAGGTTTGATGCTGATGCTGGCTTCTCTCTTTTGGGCACATCCTCTGTTGCCTCTTTTGTTTTTGTTGATTTTAGCTGGGCTAGTTTCCCAGCTGTGTATGTATTTTATCTTTCTTGCACTTGTTTCTCTATCTCTCTCTTGGCTGATTCTTTTGTTCGGTTAGCCGGATGTGGCTATGGTTTCATGTTTCTTTTGGTGCTTGCGGCATAGTCCCGCAACTATTCTGGTTTATGTTGTTGGAGGCCCTGCCGTTGTCCCCCTTTAGGCCGGTTTGTTAGTTGTGGTGTTCTTCTGTTTTGACTGGTTCTTAATGTTATTAATTTTAAGCTTTTCAGGGCTTGGAGTCTGTTGTGGTGTTTATTATCTTTTGTTGCCTGTATGTTCGGTTGTTTGGTTGGGCTTGTCTGGCCTGAGGCTTTTTGCCTTTGCTAGCGTTTGGGCTAGGCTGTTTTCCCTTCCCTTTTGATGGCTGTGCGGACTTTCGGCCATCCCCTGCTGTGATATGACGTTTGTGTTTGTTGGCTGGTTCTGTTTTCTTCTCTGCTTCGAAGCTTGTCCTGGTGTCCCATTGGCACGGTCGGACGTTCCTTTGTTGCATTTCGGCTGATTAGTCATGGCGTTGTAGCTCTTTGGATGTGTCGGCGCCTCTTGGGCATCATCTGTAACGCCCCGAATCCCAAATACACTGAATTCGAGATGTTCTACAGGATCTTTTCACTTTCTTTAGTACAATTTTACAGGGAAATTAAAACTTTTCATCATACATCAGAGATTACATCAAATTACATCTTTTCTTTTGCACAGCGGAAGTAAATTTTACAACAATTGAAATAAAGTACAACGACATGATACAATCTTTAAGCATCCATTCTTCTTTAATCTTTAACATGACATATACCTGTATATAAGACTGTGGGTACGTCAGTTTATTCAACCGACGAACATTATACACGGCCATCCTCTCTATGCCGGAAATAGTATAACTTAACTTTTCATATTTAGCAAACACAAACTTGTCACAATTCAAACTAAAGGGACTACCCTATTGATGTCGTGTTGTGATTGTGCACTTAGTCCTTAATGCAGTTAATTATGTTACATGACACTAATGCACACTTGTTCGGATTCTATGCATCCCATACTACATAGGTCCGAGGGCAAGCCCTTATTCGTTCTTCATCTTTATAGGGTTCAATCCCCCGTTATGACTTAGTCTACTACTGTAACTACGGTAGTGTCTTAGATGTCCTATGATCTATGAGCCCATGTCCAGGCAGCCTGGAGGGGAATCCCACGCACTGTCACGACGCATCGAGCAGGCAACCTATGGACAATTCAGCCTCCGCCATGGAACAATGGCACCACCCATAGCCACTCGAACATCCCACGAGCGTCGCCACCGGGACGATAATTCCGGAGTAGCGCCCACGCCATGTCTTGACGCATCAAGTAGGCAGCCTGTGGATCGCTCTCACACCGCTATCCGATGGCCCCCATACTCATGTTTTTCTTCTACTTTCATCACGTCTCCACTATGTACTAGTCCTTAGTTTAATTAAAAAAATCATGAACAAAATTAATCTCTAGAGTTAGCCTCTCCATCAACCGGACTTATTCATTCATTTCATCTTGACCAACCTTGGTCTAATTTCACTTTATTTCATTTCTCACTGCCGGGGAGACTTAGCTACTCTATTTCAAAATTTCATTTCACAATCTTCAACTCATAAATTTTCCATGTCGAGTTCTCAACTCACATATGTATTCCCTTTCAATTCATGATTAGACTTTGTTCACAAGTCCATATAACTCATAAAATTCATATTCATAGCCAACAATCAACATGACTTCTAAATTCCATAATCATACATGAACTCATGCACTTCATAATTTCACTAATAAACATTCATACTTCATATTTTGCACAATATTCTCAAGTGAGAATTTATTACTATCATGTCACACAACAAAGTTCTTTTTGCCAATTGCTTTCTAATAAATCTATTTCAATTTATCTTTATAAACTATAATTTTCATAAGTATGTATCTTAGAACCATAGCTTTAATTATACCATTTGTTCACAAGCTACATTATATTTTCTTCAAATAATACCCAACTCAATCTCATAAAATCCCTTGTATTTTTATGAAAAATTCCATATTTTTCTCACATTTTTTGGACATCACAATCTCCCAAAAAAAATATTTTTTATAAAGTGCCAAAGGGAGGAATCGAACCCAGGCACGGCAGAGAGAGAGCCAAGAGCACCCGCCAACAGGCCGAGCAGTGCTAGCGGTATGAAAGTAGTGAATTAAGTGTATAGGGTTGGGTTACAGGTTGTATATAGGTTTATACTCCATTGGTAAAAAAAGTGGTGAACACCAGGTTCGAACCGCACCGCTCAGAGAAGCAACCGCAGTCAAAGACCACCTGAGCCACTGGCTCGGGTTGTCAAGAACCCAACCAAAAGTCCATACATGCTATTTTCGTACAGTTTAAAAAAATAACTCGATGTTCACATAACCAAAGTTTCTTATTGCTTTGGTAAAATTTACTGAAAACTTCCAGATTAGTTTTCACTCAAACCAGTAAGATAAAAATAATTTTTTGTACAAAAAAAAAACGTATTTCTCCCCACAAATCAATGAATTACTCATTAAATCTACTATTTCTTTTATTTTCGACATTGAAATAATCAATTAGTCTTCTAATCCCTTTTTCTTTCACAATTCTCTTATGATAACTTACTGTTGTTAATCTTTATTCACAATTACATATATTTTTGGACTTGTCCATACCCACATCAATACAAAATTCATTTAGCGCATGAATAAGTAAAACCCAAAATTCTAACTTTTGAGTAGTTCTACTTGATAGCAACCAAGTAATTTCATTGGTTCATCTATGTCAAAATATACTACTACTCACTGATTAACATAATTGCAACTCAAGCATTCAAGAAACTCTCTATTCAAATTTTAAAGTGTGCCCTTTCCTTAATCAATTTCATGTTTCAACCATTCAATTAACAAGCAATTTAATGGAGATTTTCACACATCATACTAGCCATATTCCACCATCATTCAATTAAACTAATAATCATAGAAAGTACTACATATAATTTAATTTCATGCTAGAATTTCACACACACATTAATCACATCATTTCAATCCATTCATATACTAACTTTTCAATTAAAGTGGGCTCTTATTAGTATTTTTCATGTATAGTGTTGATAATCAAAACTAGCATGGACTCCTATATTAGAAATATGAAATGTTTTACCCACCTTGAATGGAGAGAAACACAAAAAGCAACAAGTCCTTGTAGATGAAAGCACCTCCTCCTAGCCAAAAGCGCACAAGCTCCAAGCCTCCTAGCCAAATGCCGAATGCTTCTTCTAGCACAACCGAGAGCTCCCCTTGATGAATAGCCGGCCACTCCAAGCAACAAACCCACACAAACTCTCTATCTTTATATCTCACACAATCACTACAATACTATAACTTGAAAATATACTTTGCATATGAAAATTAGCCATGAGAGGGGGGGTATTTATACTAGGAAATGAGTGAGATGGAGGGCCAAGATTGCTTTGGTGGTTGTAGAATGAAGGGTCTAGATTAAGGTAGAAGTTAGGAAAACTACCCACAACTAAGAAACTACCACCATGTTCTCCATGACAAATTTTGAAAATCCCTCCAAAAAGAGTGTAACCCGGCCTAGGAGAGAGAGTGTGCATTGCACGTGTACGTGTAGTGCACGTGCATGCAACTAGGCCAAATTTGTACCTTTTTAATTTGTATAAAAATAAATTTGTTAAAAAAAAATCTTCTACATGACAAGTTTAATTAAAAATAGATTTATTCATGGGCTTTATTTTTGGGCCAAAATAGTTTACAATAATAAAATAAAATACATTTGGGCTTTTTAAGAAAAGGCTTTTTAATTAAATCAAATAAGGCTTTTAAAGAAGGGCTTTTGTACAAATAATTTGAGAAAAATATATTTAAATATTTATACACATCATGATAAAATAATCCAAACAAATATTGCACGTGCACACTACTTGCAAAATAAATAATTTTTCATTTATTGAAAAATTAGGGTATTACATCATCAACGCGGTCTTGCCGTCTATTGTTTTCAGCTCACCGTGCATTCTTCGATCTACGCCCTCTCTCCCTTAGCGCGGCTTTCGGGTCTGGCTAGTTTGCAGGGATTTGGTCGCTAGTTATGTCCACTTGCGGGCTCGCCCCCCGGCAGGCAGGCAACTTTTCTCTCGCCGGCGATGTACCAGCTCTGCTCTTTCCTGATGCCCCTGCGTGCTTCCCCGCTCTGTCAAAAGTGCATCTTTCTGGAGCGCCTGCTTGTAGTTTTCTAGTGTGCATTTGGGCCTTTGTTTTTGCCTCTCTGTTCGTTTGTATCGAGGGTCCTCTTGTCATAGCTGCTCAGTATTTTATTGTCCTTGGTTTGATGGCTCGTAAAACTTCTTTGTACTATTCTTATTTATTAATATATTTTTTGATATGGCTGGAGTCGTCAGACTCTATCCGATTCATCAAAAAAAAACTTCTCAATACGAACTAGAAAGTATGCAAGCACTATAGTTTAGAAAAATAAAAAAGCATACAAATAGTAAGATCACTTCCTTAGCCATTTCGTAGAGAGTAGAAAAGGAGAATGGAGTACTAACGCATATTCAAGTCACTTCATTAGCCATTTAATAAAAAATCTTATATTTTAAGTGGTTGGTTGAGTGGAGAAGGATCATAACCGGCCTGATTGGAAATGAAGAATGACTACTATCCGATTGCAGGGAAATGAAGGAGGCCATTGTCTTGTCGGAGTGGAGAAGGACCATGACCGGCCTGACCGGAAATTGAGAAGGACACTATCCGATTGCAGTAGCGGGGATAGACTGCACCAATTGCAGATTCTACAAGTCACTAGATGAATGTTAGGAACGAGAAATAGTACAAGAGTAGGATGCATAGTGAAGGATCGAGCCCTGTGATTTGGAGACAGCGAACTATTTAGGAAGAATGTAGTATGGGATGCATATGTTTCCATTAAAGTTGCATTTTGGAAAGTATGTAGTATGAGATGCATACGTTTTAAGATAAATTGCAATAGAGTAAGTGCAATGTGTGCATTTGGAATTTTGCATTAGACTCTAGGGCATGACATATACTGACGCTTGCGATTTGACTGCACATTTTTTCTTGCGTTAAATATTGATTGTTGAGTTTGGAGAGTTACTGATTTTATCAGCATTGCATCAGTTGCATTCAACTGACGTACCCACAGTCTGTTTATTGCAGGATTGCTGATCATGGAAGCAGAATACTCGAGCAGCATCCAAGTGGAGATTATAATTTGTACAGTAAATTTGATTAATGTAATTTATGATGTAAAACTTAAAGTAAGATTGAATTGTACAATGTAACTTTCTGGGATGAAATAAAAGTTTTTAAATTTCCTGTATTTTCGGTGTTGTGAAAATATTCGAAGTAAAGATTCTGACTTGTGTCTCGAGTTCCGGGTAGTGAAAATTTGAGGCATTACAAAGTGGCATGATTGAGATTTTTAAAGTAAATAATCAAAATTTAAATTAATGCTTAAAATGAGTGATTGAGATCCATAAGAGCATCTGTAGTCGTTGATAATTAAAATTTGGGTATTTGGCAAATAGAAATAGGAAATTTGGAAGTGAGTGGTAGTAGTCTAAACCGAAAATTTGGCCTTTCAAAGATAGACAGAAGTCATTTCCTATCGGAGCAATTTTTTTTAATTTCAAAAAATATCAGACGTGATATCATATCCCGTTCGAGAAAAAAAATCTGAATTAAAGAGTGAATGGACCCATAATATGGACAATAGGCCTAATGTATATGATTAAAAAACGAAATGGAGAATTGCATCCTCGGACGGTGTATGATCTTCTTTCTGATGGATTTGTTAAAAAAATTTGAAAAACAATCAGACGGGATAACATGTCCCGTCCAATCTGTTTAATTAAAAAATAATAACAAAATAGTCGTCAGACGGGATATGATATTCTGATTGCCAAATTTTGGCTTTTGCCATTTCCTCTCTCAAATTTGGCCAGTAACTGTTCACCTCGAACACAAAATTTGAAAATTTGTCCAACGACTACAGATGTGCAAGTCAATAATTATAAGAAAACACAAAGCCAAACTCCCTAGTACACAGAATTGATATCCATGCATTTGCATTTTGCCCTCTATCATCCACTTATGAACTAAACTATTCACTTAAAAAACTCAAGTACCAGTGTCACGTCCCGCTTCCCAAAAACATGGAATACGAGCGCGTGACGAAGCCCAGCGGATGATTTTAACATCATCCATAAGCTGTAGGATCGACTCAGCATCATAACAAGAATATAACAATATATATATATATATATATAACCAAACATGCATGAATAATTTATTAAGCAACAGGAAACAATTGAAACATCAATAATATCCAAATAGTTTTCAATGTCTGGACGAAAGATAAAACTCGAGAACATAAGCCCATTACAAGTCTTAAGCAACAACAAATGAAATAAATCAATTAAAAACGAAATGATTAAAGAAAGCTTTTCCCAAGCAAAGCCTAGAACGTCTGCTCACCGATTCCAGCAGGTAGCATGTCTCCAAAGTCTGCTTAATAAATACAAAAAGGGAAAAGTAGAGAAAACAAGAAAAAATGCCCTTAGTGCAAGTTAGGGCCACAAATAGTAAAAATGAGTACAAGTAATGAGGAATAAGATTTGGAATCAAGAATGTAACAGGGATAGAACAAGTAATGGAAATCCAAGAACTAACTAGCAAGAAGGACAACTCAAGTAAACAGGCTGGATAACAAACACTAATAGTAGATCAAGTGACAAGTGAACATGTGGGGGTATCTAACCTCAAGTGACAAACATCAAGTACAAGTGTCAGGTAACAAGTCTCAAGTCTAGTGTCAAGTTGTCAGGTCTCAAGTATCAAGTTGTAAGTGTCAAGTATTAAATTCAAGTATCAAGTCTCATGTATCATGTAGTCAAGTATCGAGTGAGCATGTATCAAGTTCAAGTTTCATGTTCAAGTCTTCAAGTAACAAGTAAACATGTATCAAGTTCAGGTTTCATGTATCAAGTCTTCAGGTTATTACTATCTAGGTAGCACTTTATGCATCCATCTTTTTACTACATGGTTGCTACATACAAATACGTTTAGGCCTAGTGGTGGAGTCTATAGGGCGGTGTACTCAGGTATCAAGTAACAAGCAGGCACGGTTCATGAATACGAAAATAAATAACAGGTTCACGAAGCAAGTTCGTGAATACTAACAGGTTCAAGATCCACACAGTGGGTTCATGAATACAACAGGTTCATGAGCCAAGTAACTGGCTCCATGAATATATCAAGATGCAATAGGTACATGAACCGAGTACTGGGAAATACGGGCCCCTTCCGAGTACACTTACCTATATTGTCCACTACTATGGTCTTTCCCTTAAATCCCGGCTTATTATTTATTATTAACATCAAGCAAGCATGTAAGTGTGTGAAACGAGTCAAGAGATCATAAACATGGACATGGGAAAAGTTTGAGGTAATTATGTGGCATAATCGAGGGTCAACATGAATAAAAATATCACGAATAACGAAAATTCCAAATCTGGACAGCACGACGTTGTTGTACCAAAATTATGATTCCCGTTGCTATGAGATAGCAAATGTGGATCCTTCAGGAGGTCTAGAACTAGACTCCTGCCCGGTTCCAACGCATATAATTAAGGTACATGAAAGTGGCGGGAATATGTGTCAAAACGGCGAACTACATAGCTAATGTGTTCAGGCAGAATTTGTGATTCTAAGTTTAAACATGTGAAACAAGGTTGAAACAGTATTAAATAATTTTGAGAAAAATTGGAGATGTCCTATAGGGTGTCCAGCAACAGCATATAAAATTTCAAGTCAAACGCTTACTGTTAACATAGTTAAATTAATTCGTAAACTAAAGGTGTGCAGCAGTTTTGCGAATCTGCGTCTACCAACACAACTGCAGTAAAACTGCGATAACTCCTAGACCGCAAGTCGGAATTCAAAAATTCCAGAGGCTATCAACATCTAGACATCTAGATCTACATTTACTGTTCAGGGTTCGGGTTCAGATTCTGATGTTAAAGGAGTCAAAACAGCATAGTAAGATCCAGGACAGCAACATGTGGGAATGTCTTACGTGTATAGGTTGCATCAAAATTGGTTATTAGGCGTCTAGATAAATGTGTGATATAAATATGGGGTAATGGTTATCAAAACAGCAATTAATATTTATTTCTCAACTCAAAAGGGTGCAAGTTCATCACATACAAGATATAACACATATCTACAATCTAGGGTTCCTTAATTTCATGTGTTCATGTATCTAGGAGATAAAATGAGTCCAAGTAGTTGTAATATAATACAATGAAATTATTGTGACTCTTAAGATTATGAAATTGATAAGGATTAATATTTGATCAACAACGACTAGTTAAAGAGGAGTCACAATTTCTAACTATTTGCAGTATTTTCAAATTAAGCTTCTACTAGAACAAAAATATGTACAAAAGGAATACTTGCCTTGATTGACGACGATTAGATATGCTATTTGAGAAAAACGGGATCGAAAACCCCGAGCAAAATCTCCGAAAAGCACGTGTGAAGCACGTGCAAGAATTCAATAGTAAGAGGTGAATCCCCCACACCGGATCTGCCAGAACAACAAACAGCAATTCGGATCTGGCATGGCAGAACAGCGAAACACCGAAACCAGCCAATGGGAAAACTTCCTCGTAGCAGATCTGATCCAAACAGGAAACAGTGGATTTGGATCTGCTGTGGCCGAACAGGAAACAACGATCTGATCAGACAGATGGGCTTGGATCTCGAAGCGATCCAACGGCCGAAATCAAATGGCGCCAACTGACTGTTTCTTCTTCCTTCTTGATCGACGGAGAGCGAGGGAGAGCAGCACCGGTGGGGTCTTCGACAGCGATGACTGTGGTACGAAAGCGAGGCGGCATCGACGGGTAGCAGCGCTGTCGTCGAGGGGCGTCGACAGCGACGGGGGTCGGCGCGATGGCGGTGACTCTGCTTTGGGTTCGAAAACATGGGAGAAGATGGCGGAGGATGGGTTCACGGTGTTGGCAATGCGACGGAGGTGGAGAGGAGAGGGAGTCGATGGGGTGATGGCAGCGAGGCGATCGGAGGCAGGGAAATGGTGGGGAGTTGAGTTCGGGAGTTGGGTTCGGTGGAGTTGGACGACGATGGTTTCGAGGGTGGTGGTGATCGCGGGGTTGACGAGGAGTGGCTAGGAGGTGGTATGGAAATGGCGGAGTGGGTAATGGCGAACGAAGATGCGAAGGAGAAGGAGACGGGAGCGATGCGAGTTGTTTAGGTTAGAACAGTATTTAGGTTAGGGTTAGGGTTAGGGGGGTGTTTAGGTTTATATAGTGTGGGTTTCGGTTTTGGGTATTAGGGTACCCAATTTGAGTGGGATCCAACTGGAGAATTGGTCAAAATATATTAAAATGGGGAATAAAGAGATGAATGACAGAGCTCATTCTTCATGAAGAACGACACACAAAAAGGCAGAATGGACATACAATTGAATTAGATAAAGGCACCAAAAATTGAGTTGAAACAATATAACGGTTTTATTCAAACAGAAACAAAATACAGGATCCTAAATTGATGAAAGAGTACAATGGGACAAAATACAGTATAAAAATACAGGTACGGAAAATAGGAGTTACAACCTGTAGTTTCACAACAACAAAAAATACAAGTATCAATGTTTTTGCTTTGAATATATATTTGTAATTTGCGCAAATTTTGAAAAGGGCAAAAATCAAAGTACCCCCAATGTTTGTCATGAGTATAAAATATTCATAAAACGTTTTGAAAAATATATTATACTCATTCATCCGTTAAATTAACACATTCTGTTAACTTTCAATTGTTAAGTTACATTTCTACCATTACCCTTTCATATCTCAATCTCTTTTTCCTTTTTCCCATTTCTTCATTCTCAACATTAAACAAAATCAAATCTCAATGTAATCATCTCGCCAAATTTTAGTCACAATAAAAGTTGGAATCTGAGTATTTTTTACTTATTTTACTATCTACCTGGAAACTTATTGTAAAAGCTTTTTTTAACACATTAATAACCTAATTGTGCCAAACATTTTTTTGTTATTAGTTTAGCTTTTAAAAGTTTTTACTCGTGTTTAATCTTGATGATAGACTAGCATGTGTCAATAGTAGGTATGACTATGCACTCTTTTGTCTTTATTAAACATAGATAGTTTACTTGTTTATTATTTTTAATGTTTATTTGGCTTAGGTTGTTTATTTGTTTAGTGTTTTTGCTTCTTGCTTGTATTGTATTTATTTGGTTATATTAATAGTAGACTTAGTGGTGATTATAGTAGTAGTAATTGTATGGTGTTTTGTGCATTAATATTATGTTTGTTTAGATCCATCATAATCCTAGTAATCAAGCCTACAGATTGAATCTGTAGATTAATGCTTTAGGAATTGAACTCAATACTTTGAATATTAATTATGAGATTGAGATTTGATTTTGTTTAATGTTTGATAATGCAAAAAAAGGGAGAAAGGTAAAAGAGATTGAGATATTTAAAGGTAAGGGTAGAAATATAATTTAATAATCCATAGTTAACGGAATGAGTTAAGATAACGGATGAATAAGTATAAAGTATTTTTTCAAACGTTGTATGAACATTTTGTACTCAGGCCGAACGTTGGGGGGGGGGGGGGGGGGGGGGGGGGGAGGGGGTTGAAAATAGTGAGCAGTATCTAATTCTTTTTTTTTTTTAAGTTCTTTACTAAATTTTTTATTATCTCTAATCTCTAATATTATAATTGGAGAGTTGGGTTATGTCATTTGTAGATAAACTGTAATTTGTAGACAATCAACTATCTAATCTCCACCACTCATTTTTAAGTGGAAGTTATATTAACCATCTATTTAGTCAAATGTTGTCGGTTACCATAATACCCTCAAAGTTCAAATTTATTTAAAACATAATTATTTACAAAAATGTTACTCATATAAAATAAAAGTTGGTACCACTAAAGGTAATTGTAAATAGTATGGTAAGAATTTGAGATGAGCAAAATGAGTTCTCAGATGCTAGACAACATCATGGTAAGAATTTGAGATGAGTAAAATGAGTTCTCAGATGCTAGACAACATCATAGTCTTTACTTTTTTATATAAAAAAATCTTAGGTCGTGCATCGTACGCGCAGATTGTTAGCAAAGCTATAATGGGAGTTGGAATTGTCGTTTGTAAACATACTGATATGGCTAAAAATGGGGTTAAATCGGAACCGTCCAAACTGAGAACGAATCTTAAAGCCTGGGGGTAAAATGGTAATTTCACCTACAAACGGGTCCGAAGTGGGTATTGGGTCTTCTCTCCAGAGACCCAATAACCCGCGAACCGGTCCATTTCAACTGGGCGCGGGTTCCAACCCACAGCAAACCCGGTCCAGCAGGATAGAATTAGGGTTTCTGATTAATCCTAATCAACGGTCCTGATTCACCTCTATCCTTTCACTGGGAAATTAGGGATTACATTCTTAATCTGATCCCAAAGGCGGCTATAAATACCCCCCATCCACCACCATTAAAAGGTAATCAATCTTTTGTCAATTAACGCTCATTCATGATCTTTCCTGATTACTGACTTGAGCGTCGGAGGGTGCGTCACCGGGATCAACCCCGGTGTATCGCACTTTTTGCAAGTGAATGGTGGGAGTCAACGGTCAAAATCTGGTGGAAAGGTCCCAGGTTTGTTATTCGGTTTTCCTAAGAATCTACAAATACTATCTATTTGCCCCCACACCAGATTTAGCGGTAAACAGATTGGCGCCGTCTGTGGGAAGGCACAAATAGCAATCCTTCCTCTTCCCTTAGTTAAGATCATCTCCAGCCATGCCTCCTCGAAAGCTAAGATCCAGAGGGTCCAACCGTGAACCCACTCCTCCTCAACCGCAATAGGAGATCTCCCTCCAAACTATCCAGGCGCAGGGGCAACTCCCCCCTCAACCAGATCAGCCCCCGCAGCAGGACCAACTCCCTCTTCAGAACCTCCAATCCCAAAGGGCTCCGCTCGGACCCCAGAATGCCGGCGCAGGGGCCTCTCGCCCCAACCCTCAGAAGCAACCTCTTCATCGAGACCACGTCTCCGTGCACAACCCCTCTACTAATTCAATGCTTCTCACAATCCCCGGCCTTTCGAAGACCTCCGCAATACCATCCTCAACCGGTAGAAAGAAGAGGACCTTCGCCGCCGTTTGGATGAAAGGCAGGCCCGTAAGGGAGCCTCCCTCTAAGAACGTCCAAATGAGCGATCTCCTCATCGCCGAGATTACGGAAGGTCCCCTCCTCATAGAAGATGGTGAGAATCCCCCGACCACCGTAGAAGAAGGCCTCATTCCCCTCCCGGTCGGCATTCCCCGAGGGATGATACCGCACCTGTCACCCGTGCCGAATTCCAGCAATTCCAAGCAACCATCTTGCAAGCCCTTAACCGCCGACCTGACAATAATGCTCAGAGGGTCCCAACTCCTCCTCCGACCCGAAGTCCCCGCCATCAGTCCCTAACTCCTCCCCCGGCTACTAGCAACCACCGTCATAGTCCTCGTCATTCCCTGAGCTACCATTGTCGTAGCCCCCGCTCCCCTTCGTACGAAGATGAGTCCAGAGACTCATATGCCTACCGTCGAAAGGATAATGCTGTCTACCGTCGTCTCCACGAGATGGAAAGGCGCCTCGGCCAGCTGGACAAGGAAGACGAGCAGAGGGGAAGGACCCTCCATCCGAGCCAACCCCCCTTCTCCCGAACAATCATGGAGGTGCCCGTTCCAATAGGCTTCAAGCCCCCGCAGTTCGAGACTTACTCTGGGGAATCAGACCCCATGGACCATATCGAGAGCTTCAAGACCCTCATGTTGATCCACCAAGCTTCCGATGCCCTATTGTGCAAAACCTTCCCAGCTACTCTCAAGGGTCCAGCCCGGGAATGGTACTCTCGCCTTGCTCCATCCTTCATATTCTCCTTTGAACAATTTGAGACCCTCTTCGTCACCCACTTTGTGAGTAGCCGCTGCACAGAGAAGACCAGTATTTCACTACTCTACCTCAGCCAGAAGAAGGGGGAGAAGCTCAGGGACTATGTGAAAAGGTTCACCACGGAAGCTAGGTCCATTGCTTCCCTAGACCAGTCGGTCGCTGCCGCGGCCTTCCAGTCAAATGTCCTTAATTTAAGCCTTCGGCCATCACTAGCCAAGAAGCCCCCGCAAAACTTCTCCGACCTCCTTCTCAGAAGTGAGAAATACATCCGGGCTGAGGAAGCTGTGCATTGCCCCACCTTTGAGGGGTCTTCCTCCGGGACCAAGCGAAAGGCAGCTGAAGAAGATGGAGCTAAGAAGCTCCAGAAGGACAACGGGGGCCAGCACCGCCTTCCTCCAAGATTCGAGAAATTCACCCCTCTTAATGCCAACATTTCCACCATTCTCATGGAGTTTGAGAAGGAAGAGGTTCTGCCTCTTGCTCCGAAGATAAATACCCCTGGCAAGAAGAGGAACAAAGAGAAGTGGTGCTGATACCACCGAGACCACGGCCACGACACCAATGATTGTCGGGCCCTAAAGAATGAAATCGAAGCCCTCATCCAGAGGGGGCAGCTATCTAAATTTGTGAGAAAAGACCGAATTGATCTTCCTCTTCCCCCCAGGAGGGGCTAACAAGCATCCTAAAAGACGCGAGGAAACTCCCGAGTTCGAAGAGGAGCGCATCCTGCATCTCATCCATGGAGGCCCCATGGGAGGCACCTCCAACTCCTCTCAAAAGGCTTTCATAAGAGAAGTTAACTCAGTACATGGCATGCCCCCTCCCAAAGGCCTTGAGATCCCGGTCACTTTTTCAGATGAAGACCTAGAGGGTGTCTGAACCCCCCATTGCGATGCCCTAGTGATCAACCTCCAGAAGGCAAATTTCAAAGTGGAGAGGATACTGGTGGACAATGGTAGTTCCGTTAATATCCTCTTCCTCACTGCATTCAAAGGACTCAAGCTATCTAGGGACAGGCTTAAGCCCGCCGGCTACACACTCCACGGGTTCATGGGAGTGCCAGTGACTATCGAAGGGGTAATCACCCTTGACGTAACCGCTGGCAAAACTCCTACTACCTGAACGGAGTTGATGGACTTCGTGGTCGTCGATGTCTCCGCTGCTTATAATGTGATTCTAGGCCGACCTGGCCTAGCTGCTCTAGAGGCCGTCTCGTCGGCTTATCACCTCAAGATGAAGTTCCCCACCAGGATGGGAGTAGGGGAAGTAAGGGGTAGTCAAGAGATGGCTCGCAAATGTTTCATGACCTCCACCAGGGGACCAATCTAGCAGAAGAGGCGCAAATTTTCCCCCGAGTGCCAACAAGCCATAAAAGAAGAAGTGGACAAGCTCCTTAAGGCCCGGTTCATTCAAGAAGTCAACTACCCCGAATGGCTCTCCAATGTTGTTATGGTTAAGAAGTCCAACGGGAGTTGGAGAATTTGCATTGACTTCACGGACCTGAACAAGGCATGCCCTAAAGACCCATTCCCTCTACCAAGCATCGACACCTTGATCGATGCTACTTCGGACCATGAACTCCTCAGCTTCATGGATGCCTTCTCCGGGTATAATCAAATCCGCATGTTTCCCCCGGATATCCCGAAGACCTCCTTTGTTATCGATCAGGGGCTCTATTACTACAGGATAATGCCCTTCGGGCTGAAGAATGCTGGTGGCACCTATCAATGCCTCGTCAACAAGGTCTTTCAAGAGCAGATCGGCCGAAATATGGAAGTATATGTTGATGATATGCTTGTTAAGAGCATCCATGGGACCGACCATGTTACCGATCTACAGGAAGCGTTTGATGTACTGAGAAAGCATGATATGAGGCTCAATCCGAACAAGTGTGCGTTCGGGCTCTCGTCGGGGAAATTCTTAGGCTTCATGGTTAGCCAAAGAGGAATCGAAGCTAACCCCGAGAAAACCAAAGCCATACTGGGCATGGCTCCTCCCAAAAATGTGAAAGAGGTTCAGAAGCTGATGGGGCGCCTTGCCGCCATAGGGTGTTTCCTTTCTAAGTCAGGAGAGAAGTGTCTTCCCTTCTTCAAAGCGCTCAGGGGGGCTAAAGGCTTCGAATGGGGTCAACAACAACAAGAATCATTCGATCAGCTTAAAGCATATCTAGTCAACCCCCCTCTCCTCAGCAAGCCTATCCCTGGGGAGATACTCTACCTCTACTTAGCTGCCTCCGAGCAAACCCTCAGCGCTGTCCTGGTGAGGGAAGAAGACAAGGCTCAAAAGCCCATCCACTACGTGAGCAAAGTGCTTCGGGATTCCGAGCTCCGTTATCCAAGGCTGGAGAAGATGGCGTACGCCTTGGTTATGGTAGCTAGGAAGCTTCGCCCTTATTTTCAGTTCCACTCGGTGGTCGTTCTTACCGACCAGCCGCTGAAGCAAGTTCTGCACAAACCCGAGACCTCGGGCCGGCTGATGAAGTGGTCGATCGAGCTGAGTCAGCATGACATATCATACCAGCCTCGGACCACAATCAAGACTCAAGCCTTAGCTGAATTCATTGTTGAGAGCATTATCCCAGAGGTCAGCCAAGCAGCAAAGGGGCCTCCTCTCTGGATGATATATGTAGACGGATCCTCTTGCACTAAAGGAAGTGGAGCCAGGGTCATTCTGGCAAGCCCAGATAATTTCGTTATCCAATACTCCCTCCGTATCAACTTCAAAGCCTCCAACAATGAAGCGGAGTATGAAGCACTTATAGCCAGCCTCGGTATAGCCCGCAAGGCAGGGGCATAATGCCTCCGGATCTTTAGCGACTCTCAGCTAGTCGTGAATCAAGTCTTAGGCGAGTACGAGGCACGAGATGACCGAATGGCTAAGTATCTAGCTAAGGTCCAAAATCTCATGGCCCTATTCGAAGAGGCACTCATTCAGCGAATCCCCAGAGAGGAAAATTCCCAAGCAGATTCCCTCTCCAAGTTAGCCTCCTCCTTCCTTCAGAGTCTCGAGTAGACCGTCCTGATTGAAGTGCTCCTGAGACCGAGCATAGAAGAAGAAACTCCCGACTCGATGGAGTCACTGCCCGTCCAACTTCAAGACAACTGGATGAAACCTCTGATAGAATTTCTAAGGGATGGGCTCCTCCCCGAAAACCCAAGTGAAGCTCGAAGAGTCCGGACCAGAGCGAAGCGGTACACCCTTGTTGAGGGGGTCTTGTACAAACGCTCCTACACCCAAGTAGACGGCAGGCCCTACTTGAGGTGCCTCTCCCTGGGCGAAGCTTCATATGACTTACAGGAGCTCCACGAAGGTATAGGCGGAGCGCATTCAGGGTCGAGATCCCTTGCTAGGAAGGTGTTGAATTATGGGTACTTCTGGCCTACCCTCCTGCAAAATGCCGAACAACATTTCCGGCAATGCAGCTCTTGTCAAAAGTACTCCAACGTTCGTCGCCTATCCCAAGCACAACTCACCTCCCTATCAAGTCCGATCCCTTTCGCAATGTAGGGGATGGACTTACTAGGACCATTTCCACCAGCTCCCGGCCAACTCAAATTCTTAGTCGTGGCAATCGACTACTTCTCAAAGTGGATAGAGGCCGAGCCTTTGGCTACAATCACCGAGAACAAAGTGCTTCAGTTCTTCTAGAAGAACGTCAACTGTAGGTTCGGGGTGCCTCGGGTCCTGATAACTGATAACGGAACACAATTTACCGGGGTGGCATTCTGATCTCTGTGTGAAGACCTCACCATTCAGCAACGCTTCTCTTCCGTCTCCCATCCTCAAACAAACGGCCAAGTGGAAAATGCCAACCGGTAGATCCTCTCCGGTATCAAGAAAAGGCTAGATAAGGCGGCCAATGGTTTATGGGCGGATCAGCTCCCCAACGTACTGTGGAACTACCGCACTACGAAACGGACCCCCACAGGTGAATCGCCATTCAATCTCACCTATGGGTCCAAAGCTGTGATCCCCTTGGAAGTCGGACTACCATCTCCTCGCCTCATGGCCTATGAAGAAGAACAAAATACTAGAGAGCTTCGGGCAAACTTGGACTTGATTGATGAGCTACGAGAAAGAGTTTCAATTCGCCAACAAAACTATCGAAGGAGGATCGAGTTAGCCTACAACAAGAAGGTCCGACCTACCAATCTTAAATAAGGGGACTTAGTCCTTAGAAAACTAGCTATCTCCTTCCCCAGCCAGAAGAGTAAGCTAGCTCTGAATTGGGAGGGACCCTACATGATCACAAAAGAAGTTCGGCCAAAAACATGTCGCCTTGAAGATCTTGAAGGCAGAGAGATTCCTAGGACTTGGAATGCCATCCATCTGTTGAAGTACCAGGAGAGCGCCTGAGAGCCTCTCTAAGCACCTTCATATGTCGACCCGTTCCTTTCCTTTCACTTGTATTTTGCTTCCTTATTTCTCCAATGTAATAGTGGCTTGTAACTTAGAAGCAGCCGACTAAGTAGATATCAATAAAAAGCTTCTTTTTTCCATATTTTTCGTGATTGTGTACGCCTCTCTGTTTTTAATTCCTTTTACTCAAACGACAAGTTCAGAGTCCAACACTTAGATGGACCCCGCTTCGCACGCTCGCTCTTAAGCGAGCTAGAAGTGGTTCGCCATTCGGAATTGCTCCCACAACCGTTGAAATATACTCAAACGACGAGTTCGGAGTCCAACACTTAGCTCGACTCCGCTTCGCACGCTCGCTCTTAAGCGAGCTGGAAGTGGTTTGCCATTTGGAATTACTCCCACAACTGTTGAAATATACTCAAATGACGAGTTCGGAGTCCAACACTTGGCTTGACTCTGCTTCGCACGCTCGCTCTTAAGCGAGCTAGAAGTGGTTCGCCATTCGGAATTGCTCCCACAACCGTTGAAATATACTCAAACGATGAGTTCGGAGTCCGACACTTGGCTCAACTCCGCTTTGCATGCTCGCTCTTAAGTAGGCTAGAAGTGGTTCGCCATTCGGAATTGCTTCCACAATCGTTGAAATATACTCAAACGACGAGTTCGGAGTCCAACACTTGGCTCGACTGCGCTTCGCAGGCTCGCTCTTAAGCGGACTAGAAGTGGTTCGCCATTCGGAATTACTCCCACAACGGTTGAAATTAACTCAAACGACGAGTTCGGAGTCCCACACTCGGCTCGATTCCGCTTCGCAAGCTCGCTCTTAAGCGAGCTAGAAATGGTTCGCCATTCGGAGTCGTTCCCACTACCGTCGACGCGCGCGGAGTTCTTACAACTATATTAGACGTAGGAGAAGATTACTTAGAGTTATTAAGAGTTGGGGGAGTTACAGTTTGAATTGATGCCTCCCAACAAAACACACGAACACAAGAGAGCAAACAGACTTTCATTTCATTAAAAAGGGTCAACATACAAAGGAACCCAAACTACAAAGCCAAACTGTTATACTACAAAGACTTAAAGAAGCACAACTACAACAACTTATTTAGCGTTTCTTCAGAGCAGGAATGCTTCGATTCAGCGACACCCAGGGACGGCGTCGCCTAACCTCGAAGCTCGTCTCTAGACCAACGAACCGAGATGCCTCTTCGGCACTACCTCTAACCGTGGCCCCAACCGAAGCGCCATTGGACAAGGCAGCCACCCCACTTTGAGCATCAGCCGGGCTCCGCCTAACGGCGGGCGAATGAGTCGCGAGCTCATAAAACAAGATTCCCCTCTCTCTCTCTCTTCGCGAGTACATGATGTACTTCTGACATTAGGCCGCACGGGCTGGGGTTTAAGTCGAGCAATTTCCTCCTCAAGCTCGACGATTCGATCCTTTAAAGAGTCCTCCTTCACAGATATCTTAAAGCGAGGAAATTGAGCAGAGCCCCCAGCGCCAGAACTATCGGCTATGATTCGACGAAGGTGGGTCACTTCGATGCTTTTGTCAACCGTAACCCTTCTCAACTGGTCAACCTCTGCCGTCAACTCATCGCGCTCGGCCATCAACTTGCTCACCACCAAAGCCAACTCCTCTTCCTCCACCAAGAGTTCTTCTTCTACTATCTTCAGGTGGTGAACCTCCGCCAGCAGCTCGCCTTTCCCCTTCTTAACGTCGAATAGCGTCTCCCTAAGCAGCTCCACCTTGCCTTCAAGACGAGTCTCGCTAGACCGCTTCCGTAGTTGTTTCAGCTCGGAGTAATACTCTCTCGATGTTGCCTTGAGGTCCTCTAGATCTAACTCGCTTTTGAAGAAACACTCTCGGCTGCGAGAAAGGGCACGCTTCGCTGCTTTTAGGTTAGCACAAAGACGAGAGACATCGGCCACTGAACTTGGCTCGGCAACCTGAAAAGCGAAAGCATATCAAGTCAAAACAATCCGACACTTAGTCAAATTCCAGAGAAGTTTCAACACTCGGGGTTCCCAACACATTACTTGAAATTACGCGACACAAATAGCTTCAAAAGAGTTAGCCATTTCATTAAAATCCAAAATATACACAAAGGCGGTGGTCAGTCCGCAGTTAGGCGTTACAACAAAAACAAAACAAAAGAAGCAAAAACAATGAGAGAAGAGGCGACTAAGTCAGGGGTCGACCTCGTGATGTTGTTCCGAAGCATCGTCGCTCGGCACAGTGACTATCGCACCCTCGACGTGCGCCTCGTCCTCAGCTTCGCCCTCGGCATCTTTGCCCTCCTGCTCGGGGGCGAGCTCTACCAGAGGCAGTTCTTCCTCCCCCTCTACGGGGTCGTAGAAGTAGTAGGAGGAGATGTCGAACCCGGGGATGCGAGCGGCCACATGCTTCAGCGCTCGGGCGTAGGCCTCCTCCATGTTTGTCAACATGTGGGCCTCGGCCTCGTCCCGAACCGCCTGCTCCGCAGCCGCCACCTTCAATGCCTGGCTGCTCAATGCCTCCTCGGATGCTTTCAAAGCCTCCTCCGATGCCCTCAGTGCCTTGGACAGCTCCTCTTCGAGACGAGCCATCTCCTTCTCCAAAGCTCTGACCTTGGCAGCCTCGACGGCCGAGTCTTCAGCGCCACGGTGAGCTTTGCCTCAAGACCGGCCACCTCGACCGCGCACGAAGTGGAAAGCAGCTGCTCGGCCTCGAACAGTTTGACCGCCTTGGCGCGCTCCGACCTCTCCCGATCATTCAGCACCTTCATCTCCTTCTCTTGGCTCACAAACTCCTCGAGCAAGTGACTGAGGTGGCAGAGAGTCTGCAAGCGACACAAGAGAAACTGTTATTCTCAAATGAAAAAACTTAGAAAAGTTTTTGGGAAGTTTTTGATACTGACTGACATAGTGTTCCGAGCAATCTGCATGGCATCGTCGCCTACGGAACCCGCCTTCATCGCGGCACGGTCTTTGGGGGTCGGCAGGTGCTTCACCGCCTGCATATAGATACCCCTGTTGCCGAGGAACCCGTCCACCTTCATCACCCGCCAGTTGGGGACGAAGAGGGGCTTATGCTCCTCGGTGAGGATCTGCTCGGCCTTGGCGGTGAGCGGCAGAACCTCAAGAGCTAAAGCCGCACCCACAGTGAACGTCCTGCTCGATGACCCGGGCGCATTAGCCTGAGCAGCTCGAGCAGGCGCCTCCGATGGAGCTTGGGCGGGCATTTCCGAAGGGGCTTGGTCGGGCACATCCGAAGGCACCTCAGCCACCGGCTCCACAACGGTCGGGGGTGCCGAGGGGACCTTTCCAGCTCGGCCCCCCTGAGGGCCGGCTACGGTCCTCTTCCTCTTCCTCGACTCTTGCTCCTTCACCGTGCGAGCCTTGGCCATTAATCCCTTATAGTCCATACCGGGGCTCTCTGAAAAAAATGAGAAAAAAGAGTTAAAAATAAAAATAAATAATAACCGAAAGATAAAACTAAAGCAAGAAAAGAAGAGAAAGCATACTGGAGTCGATCGGACTGAGACCCCCACGAAACAAGACCTCCTCGGTGATGTCCTTCCAACCGAGGGTCGGAAGTTCGAGGAGCTTCTCCACCACCTCTTTGTCTTCTTTAGTGAGCACGGGCTCCTTCTTCGCCCACTTCGGAACCCCGGTCTTCCACATCGTCAGAAAGACCCACGGCTCGGGAGCACAGATGAGAAAGTACTTCTCTTTCCAGTTCTTGATCGAGTCGGGGTTCTCGATCAACTTGACGCCCTTCCTCGGCGACAGATGGTACCTCTCCTCCATCTTGCTCATCTGACAGATGCGGTAGAGGCTCCAAAGTATGACCATGTCCGGCTGCATGCCGATCTCTTAGCACTGAAGAACGAAGGCGATGACATGCCTCCACATGTTCGGCATGAACTGAACCAGACTCAGTCCGTACCACTGCAGCACCTCGATCACGAATGGGTGTAGTGGCAGCCGAAGTCCTGCGTTGAGCGCATCGTACGGAAAGACGCAAGTATTAGCTGAAGTTGTCGTGCATGCTCGAACATCGAGGCCGGGGAGTAGAAGCACATACTCTTTGGGGACCCGGAACCCACTCCTGATCCGATGCAGGTCTGCCTCGGTCAAAATTGAGAAAATCTGATCCACTTCGGAAGGGTCCCTCGGATCATTATCCTCATATAACGGAGTCGTACCCTGCATCACCTTCTCCAAGATATTTTCGGGATAACTTCACACCCCGCCAACACTAGATAGAACTGATGGGTGCTGACCCAACTCTCCTGCTGTCTTCGGGTTCTCGACTATCATCGTCACCCCGACCGGCTCGGCAACCTCCTTCCCCTTGCTCGGCCTAACCATCGTCACCCAGACCGGTTCGGCAACCTCCCTCCCCTTGCTCGGCCTAACTGTCACCGCTCGACTGCTGTCTTGGTCCGAAGTGGGGATCTTATCCTCAGAAGAAAACTTTTAACCATTTTCTAAGGGGAGAGACTAACCTTGAAGTGATGTGAATGGCTGAAAAAGATCACCGGAATCTGAAAATGCCTTACCGCGACAGCTAGTAGCGCCACCCGAGAGCGAAAACTTCTCTAGTAGAAAGTAAAAGCGAAAGTAAGAAATGAAAAGTGAAGAATGAGGTAAAGTGTGAGGGGGGTGAAGATTTATAGTAAAAGAAACGACTCTTGGGCTTTGTAACGTAAAGACGCAACTTTTGGGCGTCCCCTCAAGGCGTTGAAGAAGCCCAAACGACTAAGTAGCAAAGAGCGGCGACCGTTCACAAGAAGTAACGACGGTTCGGTATGAGCCCCTCCGCTTGGTTGCGCCTCAAGCCCCAAGTCGCCGATGCACTCTACTTAGCAACCAAGAAGCACTCAGATCGGCCCATGATTCCTCGGAAACTGGGCAACTGCCAATCCGAGCTGCGAATTAGAGAAAAACGACTTTCTCCCCAAAATTCGTGCAAGATCACGATCAGACGGCTCAGATCGAGCCATGCCCAAAAAACGACAAGATAACATTTTCTCGAAAACTGAGCCTGCCCTTGAGATACATGCCGTGATGAACGGCTCAGATCGCTCCACATCCCTCGAAACCAAAATCCGAGTGACAAGCGATCCAAGCTACTCACACGAGAAAGTAACTTGGAAACCGAGCAACAGCCAATCCGAGCTGCGAATTGGAGAAAAATGACTTTCTCCCCAAAATTCGTACAAGATCTCGATCAGACGGCTCAGATCGAGCCACGCCCACAAAATGACAAGATAGCATTTTCTCGAAATCTGAGCCTACCCTCGAGATCCGCTCCGTGATCCGACGGCCCAGATCGCTCCACGTCCCTCGGAGCAAAAGTCCGAGCGACAAGCGATCCAAGCTGAGAAAGTAACTCGGGATCCCAATCCGACCGACCAGAATTCCGAGCTATTCGCAATACAGGAGAGAACGAAGTTACGTCGCTCGGAATCTGAGCAAATGGCAATCCGAGCTGCACATTTGAAGAAAAATGCAACCGAGCAACCCCAACCGTCGGATTGCTGCGAAAATCGTGCCAAAAATGATGAACGGCTCAGACCGCGCCACGCCCACAAAACGACAAGATAGTGTTTTCTTGAGAACTGTGCCTGCCCTCGAGATCTGCGCCGTGATCCAATGGCTCAGATCGCTCCACGTCACTCGGAATTTCGATCCGAGCGACTGGCGATCCGAGCTGCTCACGCAAAAGGAATAGTACCAAGCTACGTAGCTCGGATACCGAGCAACTAGCTATCTGAGCTGCTCATACGGAGAAAAGAATGCCGAGCGATAACAGTCATCGGATCTCCTCAAAAATCGCACTTCGATCTGATGAGCGGTCCAGATCACCCCTATGTCGCTCGGAATCTGTGCTCTGAACAACTAGCGATCTGAGCCGCTCACACAAAGAGAATGGCGCTGAGCTTCGTGCCTCGAATTCCGAGCAACTGGCCATCCAAGCTGCTCATGCGAAGAAAATACTACCGAGCGACTCTGACCATCCGATCATTCAGAAATTCACGCCCGCACGAGATGGGCGGCCCAGATCTCGCCACGTCATAATTCGGTATTAAAAATAGATTTTTATTTATTAAAATCGATTTATTTATTTAAAAATTATGAAAAAATGATTTAAAAATCGGGAAAATTAATTAAAAATTGCGAAAAAATAATTACAAATTCAGGAAAACTTTTTTGAGCCCCTGAGCAAATAATTATTGCTTAGAATAATTGATTAAGACCCCCGAACGACAAATCAACACGTCGCAAAATTAAGTAAATGGACCGAAAAATAGATAAAGGTTAAGAAAAATACCAGAAACCCAGAAGGGCTCAAGAACAACCCAGAGCGCACAACTAACACGGAAAATCACCATACTGCCTCATGCAAAGATTCAACACATCCCATTTGGACTCCGATACAACTCCGCAAGCCATTAAAACAGTAAAACGACTCCTCAAAGGCTGATTAAACTCAGTCTTCGGGAGTGGGGGGCTCGTGATATGGCTAAAAATGGGGTTAAATCGGAACCGTCCAAACTGAGCACGAATCTTAAAGTCTGGGAGTAAAATGGTAATTTCACCTACAAACGGGTCTGAAGTGGATATTGGGTCTTCTCTCTAGAGACCCAATAACCCGCGAACGGGTCCATTTCAACTGGGTGCGGGTTCCAACCCACAGCAAACCTGGTCTAGCAGGATAGAATTAGGGTTTCTGATTAATCCTAATCAACGGTCCTGATTCAACTCTATACTTTCACTGGGAAATTAGGGATTACATTCCTAATCTGATCCCAAAGGCGGCTATAAATACCCCCATCCACCACCATTAAGAGGTAATCAATCTTTTGTCAATTAACGCTCATTCATAATCTTTTCTGATTACTGACTTGAGTGTCGGAGGGTGCGTCGCCGGGATCAACCCCGGTGTATCGCACTTTTTGCAGGTGAACGGCGGGAGTCAACGGTCAAAATCCGGTGGAAAGATCCCAGGTTTGCTATTCGGTTTTCCTAAGAATCCACAAATACTATCTGTTTGCCCCCACACCAGATTTAGCGGTAACACATACCATCTTATGTATATTGCGCGTACATAACTAATATGAATGAGATCTCAGGTTCGAAGCAAAACTATATTGTAGTTTTTTACTTTAAAAAATATATTTTTTTTAAGACATGCATTGAACGTGTAAAATATTAGTTTATCTAATATATTTAATCTAATATTACAATGTGAGAGTGGGGATTGTCATCTCAGATGGTCAGACTTCGTTGAAGATTTTACTTTAAAAATATATATATATCTCTAATATTATAATGGGAGAAGGTCTTAGTGTCATTTGTAAATCTACCAACGCACTTGCATAACTAATATAAATAAGGTCTCAGGTTCAAGTCCTCACTACGTCATTTTTTTTACTTTATTTTTTTTAAATATATAAATGTGCATCACGTGTGTAAATTACTATCTATCTATATCTATCTATCTATAATATAATATGTAATAACTATTATAATGAAAGAGTTGGAGTTGTAAATCTACCTACTTACATGCGATGCACATGCACTTCCTACTCTCCCTTTATAGTCTTCACATTTACCTTTAAAAATATATAATCTTATTTATTAAGACATGCATCGCACGTGTAAATCAGAGTTTTCACTTTTAAAAATAAAATTCAATACGTGCATCATATGTGTATATTACTAGTATTTATTAAGACTAGTATTATACATGTGCTGTGCACGTGGGGAAAATTGGGGGAATGAAAAGGGAAAGAAAAAAAAATCTACCAGCACGTGCGTTGCACGGGTTGGGTTAAGAACAAATTACACTAAGGCCTTCTCCCATTATAGTAGTAGAGATTACTCTTTTTTTTTTGTTGATGAATCGGATAGAGCCAAACGGCTCCAGCCATCAAAACATATATATATATCAATAAAAAAAGTTAATTTACAGACAATAATCAGAGGTTTTACAAGGAGTAAAACAGAAACAAAAAATACACTAATATTACAAATATGGCTGAATAGCACGCCAAGCGGAGGGTGCGAGATCAAAACGAAGCGCCACACCGAGAAAAAGGGCGGGGGCGGAGCCATCATCCGGGAAAATCAAGCTTCTGCTAGGTACAAACCAAACAATCCGAATCCGCAGGAAGATGAGGACGACAGGAAAGCGCCAAGAGCCAGGAGGCCTAAACTCCCCACTCGAAAACCACCAATCTCCACTAGCAGTCCCTGAGAATTCTAGCAGCTCAACGGAGGCCAAAACAGACTGCCTAAACCATGGAGGCAAAGCATAAACAAGTCTCAACTGAGCACCAGGTGATGACCTGACTCGGAAGCTGCCTTCCGCACCAGAATACGGGCACTCACTCGAATCTGAGAAGTATTATAGACTTTCTTATTGTATCTCCGCTTCACAGTGGGGGTTGTTATCATCGCTGAAGGGGGCGAAGTAGACTCAAGGTCAGAAGAGCTAGCTTTGACGCGGAGAGATGGGGTAAGGGAGCAAACTGGGGCCACCGACGAGGCAATAGGGATGGCGCTGGTAATAATGGAGCGACGGGGGAGAGAAGAGTCATCCGTGACCGGGGGAGACTTAGGGGGGATAGAGTACAAAAAGGGTTTAATATCCATCAGGAACTGATTGAGCCACAATTGAACTCCTAAATGTTGATACGAAGGAAATAAACATCCCGGAAAATGAAACGAGAACTTAGCCCATTTGGGATCAGCCATCCCTAATGCACAAGGATTATTAAAACTTAAAGAGGGGACCGGAACAGAAACAGTAGTCTTGATAGGGTGCGCTTAGGGAACCGAAGATCGGCAGTGCCAAGTGAGTCCCCTCGCACAACGAAACCAATAAAGAGAAGAGAAGTAAGATGAAAACAATCCAGGATATTTACTTAAGTTCTAACTCAACGAAGGGGCCCCTAAGATAGATCGTCGATGAACCTTGAAAGACGATGAGCGAGGTAAGGAAACGAGATCCGGATCAGCCTTATGATCCATCAATAGGTTAGCAATATTAGAAGGTCGAAGAGAAGCAGGAGAAGCACAATCTGGAGAGAAGGAAGAATTGAAGTTCTTAGCTGGCAGCGAATCAACAGCTGAGGCGACGAGGTTCTTTCCATTAACAATAGTGAGATTACTAGCCAGGCCGGCGTGAAGCTTGCGTTTTAAGAGGGGATAATTAAGAAAGGCAAGGAGTTTGGCCGGAAGGGGATGGCCTTTGGGAAGACCCAGGAGTTTCTGCAGGGAGAAACATCGGCTACGAGAGTGACCAAACTTCTCACAGAAGAAGCACTTCAGTTTGTTAACACACTCGCGTTTAAAATGCCCAAGAAGAAGGCATCTGAAACATACCGGATGAGGGTCAGACCAACACGGAGAATGGGAGATAGAGGAGATGGGAGAGCTACGATGAACATTTTCGTCAGCCAAAAGTTGGAGAGACGAGTCCCTCATCAAATCCAGAACAGAATCTAAACAGGGAGAGCTAGCTACGGACTCAGAGCGAGCCATGGTAAACATCAGCCCTAGATAGGCTCAAATGTAAACTCTAACAGAGGAAAAGTACAGAACGATTGAAGCCCAACAGCGGGCAGAACCACACTCACCAATACAGCACTGCCAAGAAATGTACAACACAGACCACAGAGTGGCAATCGCACCCTCCAATAGAAAGAGAAAGAAAGAGGAAGAAATAGATGAAGAGAGGAAGAACAGAACAATCGAAATTGCCCAAGTTCTAGCAGCTCGGCGCTGAGCAAACCACAGGATGTATTAATCCCCAGGGGGAACACAGTACAGGAATATAAACAAACGGTCAAGCTGGACAAAACCACAGCTAGGGGATCGAAACCGCTCCCAAAAAATACAGCGGAGCACAAAACAACCCCAATCAGACTCCCAAAATTAATACTACAAGGAAAAAAGTAAGCAAAGAGCTCAGGCAAACTTACAGTGAACCGGTGAACACTCAGGTGAACTAACAGTGGACGACCGAACCCAGGAAGTGGGGCCGGGCGTCATCGAGGAGTCAGGGTCGGGGTGACACCGAGAGCCAGGAGAGCAGCGAGGGAGCGTCGCTAGCTGGGACCACGCCGAGGGAGTCGCGACCAGGGCCTACTGAGAGCCGAAGAGAGAGACGGCGACCCCAACGAGCCGACAGGAAGCTCGAAATGAAACGATGAGGGGGGGAAGCTGCTCGCCGAGGAACTTGGAGGGAAGGGAAACTGAGGATATGGGTTTGTAGAGGAGGAGAAACTGAACAATAATAAAGAAGGGAGGATGGGGGAAGGATGTGAGGGGAGGCCGGATCTGGAGAATGAAGGTCGGAGACGGTGGGAAGAAAAAATCGCAATTCAAATCTCTCAAAAAATTAGTACAGTGTTATTGCAATAAAAGTGAAGTCATGAGGGTCGTAGTCAGGGCCGGCCCTGATATGTAGGCGGGCAAGGCGGCCGCCTCGGGCTCCCGCCGAATTCGCCATTTTTGGGGCCCCCGATTTCAAACTTCCCTTATAAATATAGTCACGCGTTTCGAGCGTAATTTTTTTTTTTTTTTATATGGGGCAGGGGGGGCCATTTCGGAAGTTCGTCTAGGGCCCCTCCGAACTCAGGGCCGGCCCTGGTCGTAGTAGAGATTACTCTCATCTCAAACTTTTAGACGTCGCTTTAATACTATCAGAGCTGCAACTCAGGTCGTTTTTTGGGTTAAAACTTGGGCG
Organism: Hemerocallis citrina; assembly: GCA_017893485.1. Lineage (NCBI taxonomy): Eukaryota > Viridiplantae > Streptophyta > Magnoliopsida > Asparagales > Asphodelaceae > Hemerocallis > Hemerocallis citrina. The sequence goes on along the minus strand of CM030366.1, from coordinate 155,742,059 downwards.
GCATACCCTAAAGCTTAAAAAAAAAACAATCACAAACCCAACAAATGTTGAAATCCCTAAAACCTCGAAAACCCACCACCCTCCTTCCCCTCTTCCACCACACTATCACCACCACCTCCCCCAACCCCCCGCCACCACCTCAGCCACCTCCAACCACCACCACCTCCCTCATCCACTCCCTCCTCCAATCCCACAACCCCTCCCACCACTCCCAAGCCTTCTCCCTCCTCACCTCTCTCCTCCCTCCCAACTCCACATCTCCCCTCCCCACGCCCTCCACCCTCTCCTCCTTCTTCCACTTCCTCTCCAAACCCACCCTCCCCCTCACCCCCCAATCCATCCACCTCCTCTTCCAACTCACCTCCCACAACCTCTTCCCTTCCGACTCCTACCAACTCACCCAACTCATCAACAAACTCTCCCACACTTCCACCTTCTCCTCCGCAGCAGCCTGGGACTACCTCCATGCCGTCAAAACCGCAGGCGCAACCATCCAAACCCCTCCCTGCAATGCCCTCTTATCCGCCCTGGCCCGCGACCGCGACTTTAAAGGAATGAATATACTCTTCTCTGAAATGAAGGATATGGAAGTTGCTCCCGACGTGGTTACTTACAGTATACTTATTAACCATTTATGTAAGTCGGGACGGGTAGCGGAGGCACTTCATGTGTTTGGTGAAATGACCAAGGATGGTTCAGAGGTCAGGCCGGATGTAGTGACGTTTAATACGATTGTTGATGGGTTGTGCAGGGTGGGGAAGGTTGAGGATGCATTGCGGTTTGTGGAGAGGATGAGAGGGGAGTATGAGTGTGAGCCGAACGTTGTGACGTTTAACTGTTTGATTGATGGGTTTTGTAGAGCGGGTGAGGTTGGGAGGGCAGAGGGGGTTGTTGGGTGGATGGAGCGAGATGGGGTTCGGCCGAATGTGGTGACGCTTAATGTTTTGGTTGGTGGGATGTGTAGGTGTGGGAGGATTGGTAGTGCACTTGACTTCTTTCGACGAGTGAGGGAGAGATGGGATGATGTTATAGGCAATGTGGCTACTTATAGTAATTTGATTGGGGCTTATCTTCATGCGAATAATGTGAGCATGGCTATGGAGTTGTATGACGAGATGGTGCAGGAAGGGCAGCCTCGGGATGCGGTCTTGTATTTTACTATGATCTCGGGATTGAGTCAGATGGGAAGAATGGAAGAGGCTATTCGGGTTGCATCGGATATGAGAAAGGCCGGATTCAAACTCGATACAAAGAGCTATAATACCATGATCAGTGGGTTATGTAAGAGGAGGAAGCTTGAAAAGGCTTGGGAGATGTTTATAGGGATGGAGGAGGGTGGGATTAAGCCTGATGTAGTCACTTATAATACACTGATTTCTGCTTCATGTAAGGCCGGTGATTTTACGACATCATGTCAGCTTTTGAGCAAGATGACTAGCAATGGTTGCCGTCCTTCTGTTGTCACTTACGGTGCACTAATCCATGGATATTGTAGAGCCGGAAATTTTGATATGGCCATGAGTGTTTTCCGACGTATGGAAGAACAGAGGGTGCCTCCCAATACCGTTATATATAACATTCTTATTGATTTCCTCTGCAAAGTGAATGAAGTTGACGATGCAATATCCCTTATGGTTGAGATGCGTAACAAGGGTGTCCCTGCGAATGTTGCTACGTATAATGCAATGTTCAAGGGACTTCGAGAAAGGAATATGAAGGATGAAGTATTTGAGATGATGGATAGAATGAAAGAAGGAGGATGTGAACCTGATTATGTTACTATGGAGATTCTTACTGAGTGGCTGTCAGTTGATGAAACTGAGAGATTGAGATATTTTGTTCAAGATAAGAAGAGAAGTTGTGTACCTGCAACTTGAAACTTACTCTTCAGTACTAGTTATAAGATGCAGAATTGACTGATACCTTCTTCTACTTGTAAGTCAATGTATTAGCTTGGGTTGGATTTATACATGAGCAGAATAAAATTCCCTTATCATTTATGCAGTGGTAAACTTGTTCAGTGTGAATTAATTTCGATGGATCATAAAGTTATAGAGTTCGTCACCTAATTTCTTCACGTCAATTGGGTCAAATGTAGGGTTGGAGTAATTTCATTAAGCTTCAACTTGGTCTCCCTTTCCGGTTAAGATACGCGAATCAACTAGGTTGGTCAAATTCAACCGTCCCATATGTATCACTATCAACCAACTTGTTCAGAATGGAGAGCGCAAATTCGAGTCTCTAACAACCAACTGCAACTTGCGGTGGCCTTAGGAGCAGACCAAATCCTTTCATCCACACCATATTCGTTGATGATAAGGCCAATTGATCATCTTTTTGTGTACTGACTGGACCACTTTGACAATGGAGCACTGGATACATTTCTCATGATTTACTCTTGACCTGAAATTTGTGGGCATGTAGGTGGATTTTGTTGTATACAGTGCTTGAATGATTCAGGGAATCAGTATCTCCATCAAGCCTGTAAGTAGATTCTATGGAAGATTTGAAGGACAGATGATATGAAAAGGAATATTACAGAATCAATAACTCTGTAAAATTAACCCAGAATGCAAAGGTAAACTCTATTGGTTTTTAATCTGATTTCAGACACAACCTTCCTGTCTGAAAACATAGGTTTGAGTTGTCAAATTAGACTGTGTTAAACTGAAAACATAGATCTGAAAAAGAGTCTCTCTCTCTAGATCCTCAAAAACCTAAGAAAGAGAGAGAGAGAGAGAGGAAGCATACAGCCTCTTGGGAGGGGGGAGGACTCCCTTGCCCCCCTCGCAACCCTTCACCCTTGCGGAGGTGTGTTCGTCGAAGTCACCGATTAGGTGTATAGAAGAGGATATTTGGAGTCGTTGGTGTGCGGTTGGTGTGGCGGGAGCTGTGCCGCCTGGAGAGGTGGAGGTTGCGCGGGAGAGAGAGTTGCTACCGTTGATGGAAAATGTTGTCATCGGGGTTGGTTCGACGGGAGAGATCGATGACTGCGTCGGGGCTGTCGATGAGGGCAGGAAGAGGGGGTCTTCGGGTGATGGTGTCTGGCATCGAGGCTAGCTCGGGAGAGAGATGGTCGGCATCGTCGGGGCTGCTGTTGGGGACTAGGAGTGGATGCCATCGGGTGATGACTTCGTCGGCGGCAGGGTTGCTCGGCAGGAGAGATCAACGGCAATGCCGGGGCTGCCGTTGAGTGGTGAAGGTGTGCCAGTGGGAGACACGGTAGCCGTGGTAGATGCCAGTGTGGAATTTTTGGGAAAGTGGAGGGAGACCGATGGTTGAATTTTGAATTTCAAATTGGATTTGGGGAGCGTGGAAGGGGAGATTTTGATGATGTTTGGATTTCAAATTAGATTTTTTAAATTCAATCATATTTGGGGAGTGTGAAGAGAAAATTCTGTTGAAATTTGAATATCAAATTAGAATTTTTGAAATTCAAATAAGATTTGGGGAGTGATGAGCATGATTGTGGGCTCTTGTTTTGAATATAAGGAGTTATTTTGAGCTGCCTAAAATAGATCTTCATTGATCGATCGTTGGTGAATGTGCTAATCCTCACCGATGCGATATATGATTTTGTCGATATCTTTAGGTTTGATGTTCGAGTAGTCGATATGGTGGTGAATGTACGAGCTATGACTGTTGTGTTAGATGTGCAAGTCGTCACCGGTATGGTTGATGTGCAAGTTATCGCTAATTTGGGAGTTTGAGCAAGTTTTTGCTGTGATAAGAGAAGTGTGAGCCGTTGCACGTCTGGTGATGGTCATGCCATTATAGAGATGGTGTACATGCTAGTCATTATCGATGTCGCGAACGGAAAAACTGCCACTGTGACTGCGAATGAGCTTATCATTCTGGATTAGAGAAAAGACAAGTCGTCACCGGATGGGTAAATAGGCAAGTCGTTATGAGAATAGTGATTTGGCAAGTCGTTTATGCTATGTTGTATTGACAAGGCATCATCGAATAAGGTTTGGGAAGTCACTGCTGGAGTGTGTTCGGGTGAGTCGTCGCTAGAAGGTAAAATGACAAGTTGACACTATGATTGGTGTTTAATGAGTCGTCATCTGATTAATCCATAGAAACTTAAATTATGCGACATTGGATGGGTGGGAGAATGCAGGTGTCTTCATCTACAAGTTTAGCTTGGGGACGGACAGGTAAATGTTGTAGCTTATCTGTATAATGGTTTTCCGTTGTTCATATTTATGAACAATTAGATGTAATTTATATGTTCTACTTTGTTTCGTTAATACTTTACTAGTGTTATCCTGTGTAAATTGCACAGCCTAAAATAGTTCTGAGGGACTCATAAAATTATATATAACTTCAAAAAAACATTACAGAATTGGGAGAAACTTATGAATATCATCCGTACCGTAATTACTGAAATCTTCATTATTATCCTCATATAAGCAGATGGTTTAGAGAATTACTGGAAAACCATAATGTTATCAAATCGAATATTACCAAAGCTAAAAAATGTATGCAATAAAAAGATGTTGCAAAATTAACTAATTTATGTTAACATGTATATTATAACATCATTTACATTCAGTAAATATGTTATACATTATAAACAATGGATTATAGCATAGGTTAGGACAAAAATGATAGACTAAGAAGATCATATAAAAATAATTTTATGAATTGGGTTTGCTTAAAAAATATAATTCCAAGTTAAGGGGTAGGGGTGGGTTTGGGACAAGACTTGAGATTTTGTGAGATTGAGAAAGTGGAAAGGAAAGAGACAATGTTTGAGGGATTGAGGTTTTTATTTTGCCTTGATTTTTTAAATAAAATCGTGTGTAGTGCACGTATTAGTTAAATATGAATCCATATTTCTCCTTCAATTTCAAAATAACGAAATGCGAGAGGGGGCAGACTCTCTCTCATATTCTCTCTCATATTAGTATAAGATAAAGATATAATTAATGAAGCGGTGATACAGTCACCTTTAATTAAAATATAAAAAAACTAAACTGTCTACAAATTTTTTATTGAGGAATAGTATTCTGCCGTACTCTCCCGCAACAATTGTAACACAAGCAAATACGAAGAGTTTTCTCATTAATGTCAACAATGAAACTTAGTTTTTAGCTGACTTTGACATGTGAATTTTATACGGACTTCAAATTCTAACATCAACGATGTTACTCAAAATTGATTGTTGTGGTTCTAAAGGGCTGATGTTAGATTAACTTGCTGACCAGTTAAAAACATGTTAAATTATTTTTGAGCTATTGTGCCCAACTTTGTTAACCATATTGGTTTTCTTGACGGGGAAAATGTCTAATTTTTTTTATTTATTTATTTATTTTTTTTGATGTAAAGGTGGAATAAGGCCACCCTATTTCATTAATAAGCAGTTAATAAAACAACCCCGGCGTACCGGGAGAAAACAACAGTACAAAACAAAAGTACAATGCAGCAAGAAAATGGCAGAAAACAAACATACACCCCCAACAAGCCCTGGGGGATGGGTCAAACTACTCAAACATCAATCCACCCGAGAGTACAGTAGGCGGAAACAAAAAACACCAGGTAGCATAAGCACTGTCGTGACTGGTGAAGCCAGTCCCTCAGTCCAGCGTCGGCCCGATCTCTTTCTCCTCATCATCAAACTCCTCTATCTGGAATACTCTGGCTATCCTTCCTCTTGCCCCTGTGGCCGCAGCTGTAGCCCAAAAAGAGATAAGATGCATGATGTGAGACAGGTTACCAGAAATACTATTACATGAAGCACGAAAATAAAAATTATTCCTGTCAAGCCATAACACCCAAGTTGTTGCCGCAATTGCGATATACCACGCATCCTTCATATCATGGCGAATCGTTGTAAATTTGGGGCCAATCCACAAATCCTCATATACGCAGGGGTAGTCGCCTGTTCCTAAGGCTCGAAGTACCTCAACCATAGTTGCCTTACTTCTGGGGGAGGGATGAAAAGGTGATTTAGATCTTCCACATGTACATCGCAGAAGCCACAGTTGGTCGCCACCTGTGGTTGTCTTTTGGCAAGGTTTTGCCTCGTGAGGATAGCATTATTGAGCACTAGCCATAAGAACACTCTGACTTTAAGGGGAGTTTTCGCCTTCCACAACACCTGTGCCCAGCTGGGTCTGCATCCTCGAAAGTGGATCCGATGATACATAGATCTCACCGAAAAAGCCCCCTTGCTCTCGAATCCTCATCGCTTCTGGTCTGGGCCTTGTGTGCACCTTGTGCCTGCCCGTGTGATGTGTGCTTGCATGTCCAGCAATTACTGTTGTAAATTTGGGGTGAGCGTTCCTCAGAACGCCGGCTTCCAGCCTCCCTTTTTCCATCCTTCGGCAACGGACAAATTCGGTCGGCTCGACCTCTCGTACAGTTCCGGGAACGTTTCCTTCAGGGTGTGGGCTCCACACCACTTATCCCACCAGAATCTGGTGGACCGGCCATTGCCGATAGTCGACGTAACTGCCGAGTTGAATGGGCCGCTAGCCTTGGCAATTCCTTTCCAGAGTCGCGAAACTTTAGCTCCCACTCGGAAGCCAAGGTTTCTTGTGCCTTTTTCCCTGAGATAAGGTTGAATGAAGTCCTGCCAACCTTCCCCACTGTTGTGGAACACCTTCCACCACCACTTCCCCAGCAGGGCAAGGTTCATATCTCTGAGGTCGATTATGCCTAGCCCTCCATGCTTCTTCTTCATGCAAGCGATACTCCATTTGATGAGGTGGTAACCTCCTTTATTCGAGTCTGCCCCCTTCCAAAGGAATTGTTTTCAAATTCGGTCAATCCTCTGGATCACCCACCTTGGAAGTTCGAAAAAGGACATGTAGTAGATTGGCAGGTTAGACAACACTGAGTTGATGAGTACCACTCTGCCCCCGAGAGACAGCGATTTACCTTTCCAATCCGACAGTCTGTCCTCCACCCTGTCAATGATAGGCAACCAGTATGCTTTAGATAATTTCCCTGGTCTGAGTGGTAGCCCCAGGTATTTGATAGGGAAGCCGCTCGTCGTACAGTTGAAGATAGTAGCGTATTCCCCTGCTTCCTCATCGGATAGTGAAATTGGAGTCAGCGCACTCTTGTTAAAATTAATCCGAAGGCCTGACCAGGCCTCAAAACAGTATAGGGTCCCTTTAAAGCAGACAGTTTCTCGTCTAGACCCATTACCAAAGAGTAGGGTATCATCTGCGTATTGCAGGATTGTACACCCTTTAGTAGACACGGAGCAGGCCACTGGTGTGATCCAACCTTTTTCTTGGCAATTCTCCAGCATAACCCGCAACACATTCGCTACGATAATAAACAGGAGTGGTGATAGCGGGTCCCCTTGTCTGAGGCCCTTTCCACAGGGGAACGGCTGCCCCGACCTACCATTCACTGATATGGCCGTTTTGCTAGTCTGCAAGCACTGCCTGATCCAGCAGATCCATTTATTCCCGAAACCCCTACCCCTGAGAGCTTCTAGCAAGCACTCCCAATCGACCGAGTCATAAGCTTTCTCAAAGTCCAGCTTAAGCAGAAAGCTCTTCGAATTGGTCGTATGGCAGCGGTGGATAACTTGTTCTGCCGTTGCCACACAATCTAGGATATTTCTTTCCTTAATGAAGCCCGATTGAGATTTGTTGATAAGGTTATCCATAATACTCCGCAGGCGGATCGCTAGTATTTTTGTAATAATCTTCGCCGAGAGTTTATGAGGCTGATCGGCCTAAAATCGCCCACTTTCGACGCCTCTTCCCGTTTGGGAATCAGGACAACATCCGCAAAATTAAACATACCCAATCTGAGCTTGTTGTTAAAAAAGTCTTCCAGTAGTGCCATATAGTCCCCTTTAATTTCTTCCCAGAAAATTTGGAAGAACATCATTGGGAAGCCGTCTGGCCCTAGCGACTTGTCTGCTCCCATTTGACTGATGGCCTTTTTAACTTCCTCCTCTGAGAACGGAGACTCCAGGCAGGATAGCGACGGCGAAGACTCGATCTGGTAAGTGTGCCAGAAGTCATTCCTGAGTGGGACCCGGAAGTCAATCTTCTTCCCCAAGAGGTCCTTGTAGTATCCTTGAAAGGCTGAGGAAATCAGGTGTTCATCTTGAACAGTCCCCGAGCTTGTTTCTAAGGATAAAATAAGATTGGACCTGCGTCTTGCACTTGCCACTCGGTGGAAGAAGGCTGTGTTCGCGTCTCCCTCTTTGAGCCACGAAATTCTAGATCTCTACTGCCATTTAATTTCTTCAATTTTATAGAGATTCACAATATTCTCACGGAGCTCCAGAAGTCTATTTCTTTCTTCCTGTGACAGGTCTCTCAATTCCTCCACTCTTTCACGTTCGTCAATTTCTTCCAACATGGAATCCTTTGTGCGCCAGATGGACGAGAACCTAGATCAGTTCCATTTACGAAGCCGCTTTCTTAATCTGCAAATTTTTTCACACCATCTGCCCGCAACATCTGTGCCAGTCACTGGGAGCGCCCAGTTTTCCATCACCAGGTGGTGAAAACCCTGAATCTCCAGCCAGGCCTTCTCAAATCGGAATTTTCTTTGCCTTATGTCTCCCTGAATCCCAATGTTAAGAAGGATTGGAGTATGATCAGACGTTGGTCTAGGGATCGATCTCGCAGATGCAAGGGGGAACTTAGTCTCCCAATCCATAGATACGAGAATCCTGTCCAATTTTGTCATAATCGGAGAAGACTGCATATTAGACCACGTAAATAGTCTATCATTAATAGGGATATCTATCAACTCAAGATCCGTTATCACTCTATTGAAATCTGCTCTGTGACTGTTGCTGGAACCTCTACCCTTGTGTTCAAACGCAAATCGGGTAATATTGAAGTCCCAACCGACAATCCAGGCCCCCGGCCAACGGAGACGAATATCGACCAGTTCTTGCCAAAAGGCGTCACGCTCAGAAGCTACGTTCGGCCCATAAACCACTGTGATAGTTTACATATACTTATCAGCTCGTCGTTCTAGTCGAGTGGTCAAGGAGAATGTACCATTATAGACCTCTGCACAAGTGAGCAGGTCCGAGTTGAAGCCAATGGCAATTTCCCCTGAGGCTCCCGCGGATGGGCGTAAAACCCATTCCTTGATTCTGTTCCCCCCTATTCTCTTGAGTTTGGTCCCATGTGTAAGTTTAGTTTCCTGAAGCCCAACCACTTCCACCTTAGACTTTGTGATAACGTCTCTAACCATATCTCTTTTACCTTTATCCTCCAGACCCCGGACGTTCCAGAATAGTGTATTCATTGGGGAACCATGTCTGAGATGACAGTGTGTGAGGAACTCGGGCGGGTTTTGCCCTCAGAGACCGTTATCCCCCTGGAGTTGGAGCCTAGTTCCTTATGAACACTAGATTTAGCCCTTTCCGTTTCCCAACCCCTTAATTTGTTAAGAAGAAACGCATTGCGTTCTTTATCACATACTTCCAAACCACAGGTCGTAGCTAGCAAAAAAATATCATAGTCTGACATGAAATTTAAAATATTAGTAAGAAAATTTTTTGTACCTCCATTGACGTGTTTAGCCGCTTTGGTGGCCACAGCTCTCTCCAAAAAGTCATCCAAGGACTCTGCATGAGCCCTCTTAGGTGACCGCTGCACCCTAAAACCAACCGTCCTTTGCAATGATCCAGAGCTAGCTGCAGGTGCCTCTTCTGGGAAGGTGGAGTGGACCATCTCTGGCGACATCTGTGTGTTGGCAATGAACTCGAGATCATCTGACTCGTCTTCGGTGAGAAAAAATTCTTCGTCTAGGTTCAGGCGTTCTTCCAGCTCCTCCTCACTATCTGAGTGCTGCGATTCTTGTTGAATGCTTGGTGCTCTTGTTACGGACTCCTCATTGAGCCCGCAGACTTGAGCCTTGATAGTGATATCGCTACAATCCGTTGCAGACCCTTCACTGGGCCCGTTACCTGTCAGATGGTTGATCTGGTTGTGAGACAAAATGGAAGTACATTTATCAGATCCAAAAGATTGCACATTGGGCCCCTCTTTGGGCCCATTAGCAATAAAAGGAATAATGCCCAAAGCGTTCTCCGCACTAATAGCAGCCCCTTTTGAGGATACATCTATTGCACCCTCGCGTTCCATCATACCGCCCGTCTCGAGAGCGGTGCAGACGCCTATGTCCCATAGGGCGGTGATCTCACCCCCTCTGCCAACTGTCACTGCCTCATTGGCAAAAAACGCGGCAACGTCAGAAGGCGTGCCCCTCAATGGACTCGTGGTTACCTTCGAGGGGTTGGAGCACGCTGGGTTTTTGAAACATCTTTCCTCATCTTCCTTATCTAAAGTTGTAAAACCAACTTCATCCTCAACCTCTCTGAATTCTTTCCCCAAATCGCCTAGTGCCAAAGCCAACTTTTTTGTACCCACTCCCTCTGCTATGAGCTCGCTCTCTTTTTGGTGCTCTTTGCTGACTTTGAGCAGACCAACGTCAGGAGTTGGTGGTGGGTTCTTTTCCCTGAGGAGGCTCAGATCTGACCTCCTAGCTTGCTCCAGAGTCGACTCTGGGTCTTGTCGCCCTATTTCCCTAGTCGTCTGTTCTGCTACTTTTTTTGAGAACCAATGCTTTTCCACCCACTCCCTGGTAGACAGCTTACCATCGCTTGTCTTGTTCCCCAACTTGGCGCCTTCCTCCACCAACTCTTGTCGCAGAGTCTGCATGCCTTTGCCCTCTGCTTGCATGGAGTTGCGCTGTTGGTTCATGCCACTTTTGGGGTCTGCAAGTCCTGAGCCCCTCCTCTGTTCCACAGTCTGAGCCGCCTGTCTAGTATGACGCTTTTGACCCCTTTTGAGCTCTCTATTGCAGTTTTGGGTACTCTGTGGCTTCTCCTTTTTCTGATAGACTCCTGAACCAATGGGAAGTGCCAAATCTGTGTGAAGACCATCATGGCCGTTGGATCCTTTGATTGGGCTTCGCATCCGATCATCGGCGTCCCTCCGTGAACCAGACTTCTCTAATCCCACCGCCGCAGCCTCTCGATGTGCATCCCTCTCTCTAGCCGCCTTGATAACTTCTCGATGGGCCCTCTCCACTTCATGGCTCCCATCTAAGGAGATCTCCTAAGTTGGCGATGCAACCTCCCTGTAGCTACGCCCATCTCTAAGCGAGGCTGGCGGCGTTTGGGACGTGATGGAGGTATGGTCGTTCCCTTTATCTGCGCATTTGTCTAGAACGAAGCGAATGGGATATGAATCATCAAATGAGAAAACTTTGGCGAATCTAGGCATCAAGGTGATGTCTAAGCTTCTGATTAGAATTCTTGCCGATACTAGATCCGACCGACGAACAGTTTTCTCATCGATTTCTTCGACTGTTCCGAAGTCGCTGACCATTTCTTGCAGTGCTTCTCTCTTCCAAAAATGAAGAGGTACATTATGAATCCACACTCAAAATCTCTTCCCTTGAGGCTTCTCCGCACCAAAACTTGGCGTCCATGCTCTGAAATCCAATCTGAAGGGGCCGAAATCCAAAAGACAATTGGTATCAATGTGATGGTCATTTGGGACTATTTGCTCAGGTAGAAGACAATTGGGTTCACTCATTTAAAAGAAAAAAAAAAAAAAGACAATTGGTTATTAAATCAAGTTTCTTTGTTGCTTTATTTTAAAAGATGCTTAGGAAAACATCTTTGGTTTATGCTTAGGAAAGTATGGTGTTAATACACTGTATATGGATATACGTATCTTTCCATTTTTTCCTCTACGAAAGTTTGCTAGCAAAATGTCAAGAAAAACATTATTAGTATATTTGCACATAGACATACTTAAAGGTAAAGGTAGGTAAACATTAAGATATATAAAGAATAATTAGTCTTAACTAAACATGCTCCTTCTTAAGATTATGAACAAAGAAAAATATTTTGATCTTCTCCAAGTAAAACAATGACATCTATGTAAATACCGTCTTCTTCCCTTAAAAATATAATTAGTTGATTTACTAGGTGTTGGAGGATTATGAAAAGCAATCTCTCTTGGTCCAATCATAGTTGACAGGTCTATTGGGAATACCATGAACCATTGTTTATATGATTTTTTTTTCCTGAAAATGAGGAAGGACCGTTTTTTTATCAATAATGGAGAAAACGGTCACTTGTAACAAACACTATTTATAACATATTATTGCTCCTTCAGACACGATATCATTTGATCCACAAATTAGGGACTTAAGTATCTTTTAGTTGAGGATATTTTCATTGATAGAAGAATTAATGAGAGCTCGCTAGAAGTTATTTAACGTCACATGTAATTGCTGCTGAGGAAGTTCGAAAGAGACCACATAAAAGTTTGAGGAAGAAGAAGATCCAATTAGATTTTACGTGCATGAAGGGCAGTATAATGAATTAAAATCCAACAGAAATTGTCAGTAAAACAATTCAAAATTTCACGTGCTAGCTGTAAAGCGATCCAAAATCAACGGAACTATTTTTTCAATTATTCATTAGCCTTTTCTATACATGTGCATTTTAGGGCCGTAAATAAGAATAAGTTGTTCAAGTTTTCCTTTTTACCTAAAAGTTTATTCAGTTTGTGCTACTATCAGCACACATGATTTTTTCACAAATTTATACCAAATGTGTTCATAAAACCAAAAAGGAAGCTAGTTATACGGAATATAATCAGTACTATTGAAATAGAGTAAGGGTCACATGTTCACGGCTCCAAAAACAAGAAATTTTAAAATATTCCGTCGGTGTCCAAAAGGAATGTTTTCCGAAATGACCCACTTTTTAAAAATATTTACCAAACTGACCCACTTTTGAAACTTCTTATTAAACTGACCTAAAGAGTTTGAAACAACCATTTTAGATTTAGTGTTTTGAGATTCGGCAAGATTTCTGTATGTATTGGAGAAAATTTATAATAACTAAATTCGTTATTTCAAACAGCAACTCTCAAATAGCAAGTTTATTTCAATTAGGGTCACTTTTCGAAATAGTGAGTTTATCTTTAGTATTTTGAGACCATGCAAGATTTCTCAAGTATTGAAGAAAATTATTATAACTAAACTCGTACCAAATAATGATCATAATTGAACTAGACAGGCTAATTGAAACAACTAGTTTAACTTTAGTATTTTGAGACTTGACAAGATTTCTCTAAGCGTTGGAGAAAATTTGTCTAAGTTTCAAACAACGAGTCTAATTCAATTATTGTAGTTTTTCGAAATAGTAAATTTAGTTTTAGTATTTTGAGACATGAAGAGACTTTTTCAAGTGTTGTAAAAAACGATAACTAAGTTGGTTGTTTCAAACAGCTTTGCAAAAAACTATAACTAAGTTGGTTGTTACAAACAGCGCGTGAGTCAATTTGGTAGTGATGCTGTTTATTTCTGGGAGACGTGTGGATGCACCAGGTGTGAGTTCGGACTCGATTTATATTGAAGGAGAATGCCGCTCGTCTGCCGACCTTCGGTTGACCTTCTGGGACCTACGATGAGCTCGGAAAGATGTTGAAGGCTGGGCTCGGATCGGAAGGGTCGGATCCGAGGTCTTGTGTACCTGCAGACGGTCCTGAAACACCGGGGTTTATCCCGGCGGCGGACCCTCCGACGCTCTAGTCAGTCTCTGTGAGAGAGTAGCAATAACTAGGTATATTTAAGTGGCAAAAGATTCATTACCTCAAAAGGTGGGTGTGGGTCTAGTATTTATAGAGAATCCCAACCGGGTTTGGTTCCACTTGGGGGCCGGGTCTGGATCCGAAAGCCCGTGGGCCTGACGTGGCAGAAGGCCCAGGGGGTTTAGGGCGGACGTGGCAATACCAGGAGTGGTATAGGGCTGACGTGGCGAAACCCTTGGCGGTATTTGGAGTTGACGTGGCTGATCGCGGGTCTCCTGTGCTTCGGGGGGGAATCGGAAGGCCTAGGCTGCGCCAGGTCATCCTTCTGCCCCGCCAGAGAGGGGGGACGGCCTGGGGGACTGTCCCGGATCGGACTCCGAGGGCTACTGAGGCTCGTCGGTACGAGGAGGCCAGTATCGTGAGGGCAAACACGAGGTTCGGCGCCGACCCTGAAGTGGTTCGGAGCCGAACCAGGTTGCTATCTTTACCTTTCTGAGTGGGAATTGTATTGGGCCCTGGTTGGGCCTCAGGCCATTTTTACCCTGTCACAGGTAGTTAGTATTAAATATTTTGAAAAAGTGGGTCATTTTTCAAAAAATTTCGCTCAAATGGAGTACAAATTTTGCCGGCCAGTTTTGATGAATCAAATCAGAGCATCTTGCTGCCAGGAATTGAATGCGCAATCTCCCAAAATAGGCATGGCCCATTTCAAACAGAGAACAACCACTTTCTTCAAATTCACACAGTTTACACCACCAATTTGCTAATTGTTACACTAAACTTTTTACCATCTCTGAATTATCTATTCAAAAACAACAAAAAGGTCCATCTTAAATTACAAAATATCAGGCAATTTAACGAAATATAATGTCACTGATGAACTGCTAAAAGAAGAAGAAAAAAAAAATTAAATCAACTATGTAAGCTTTCTCAATTTCCGATGGCAGTGCTTAAGCTATCCACCTCCCACGAGTCGGAAAAGAAACGCTTCACAAGCTCATCGCTGCCCTCATCGTCGAATCCTTCAGAATCTAAGAAAGCCATCTCATCATCGAAATTCCCCATCATGTCGAGCCCAAAAGAGTTAGTTGCCCCATCGTCTTGATCCTCATCACCACCTTCATTCTCCTCTTCAGTGGACCCCACTAGTGGAGTCGTCGGGGATAGGCCTTCTGTCTTGTCCTCGTTCGAGCTCGAGCCCAAGTTCTGCGGGTACTTGTTTCGGGTGCTCCCAGCGAGGGAGTTGCGGTGGGTGGGAACCGGATGGTTGTGCTCGCCAGTGTAGGTGACGATCAGCATGCTCGGGTCAGTCCGGCTTCGCTCCACCTGTTTTCTCGCAGTGCATACCTTTGAGCTGCTGCACCGATAGTATCCCCTGCATTAACCAAAATTACAGTCTCAGTTGTTTTTAATATTTAAAAAAATAAAAAATAAAAAATCATTCAGTCATAACTAACTGTTCACACACATAATAAGACCAAAAAATAAAATTAATGATGTAATTAATTATTTACCGAGGGTAAGGGGAACCCTTGATGGGTTTCTGTCCGTATTTACGCCAAGCCCACATGTCCGAAGGGTGGACATCGGCCGGAACTTGACACACCACCTTCTTCTGTTGCTTCTTCCTGCAATTCATCAAATTTACTTTCACTTCAAAAACAATATAAGAATTATAATTTTTTTTTTAGTCGCAAACAATCTGCTTTGCTTTAAGGTGGGAATCGAAACCTGGGTCTCTTAAAAAATAAAATAAATAAAAAAAATTACGTCAAAATTATTTACTTACCTCTTTCTACCGGCCGCGCGGTTAGCAGGAGGCGGCTGCCGTACAGGTTGTACAGGCTGAGGTGGGACCACCGGTGGTGGGGAAGGGGCAGCAGGGGCGGCGGTTTGCCCAGCCGAGATGAAGGGCTTGCAAAGCTCTTCAAGCTCATGAATAACATTCTGGGTTTGTACTGGATCAGGAACAGGGTTGATCTCTTCGACCAAATCAACGACCAACGGATCGCGACCAACCGAAGAAAACGGATCTCTGATAGAAGTCGAAGATGGGAAGCTAGGACAGCATCCCAATCTCACCACCGCCTGCAGATCCCAGTTGTTTGCATCCATTGATGACCACCAAAGCGCCATGAATGGATTGAAGAGGTGAGGAATCCCGAGCAACAAGAAGATGAAGGGTTGACTTTTTTTATTTTTTATTTTTTATTTTTTAAATTAAGATAGAGAGTGAAAGAAAGGGTAGGGTCTTGGAATAAAGAAAAGCACCGAGATTTGGAACATATATATACAAAAGGGGTATTGGGGTCAGTGGTGCTTTGGGACAAAGCCTACAAAGTCAACCTATCCTATGTGCCAATATCCATATGATGATCAAAGAGAATATTTAGTGCACGAATATCAAAGCACTGTGGATGGTTGTCTGGAACCCCAAACCGGCTCTTTTGAGCACTTCTGACTTGACTTTGTGAAGATGTCAAAGGAGTGAGAAAGTGTTAGATTAAAGCTTTCTCTCTCTAAGTGTCCACATCAGCCAGTTGGACACACCTTCTGCTGCTTCCACGCGCATCTCGTCACTGGTTTTTTAATAATTAAAATCTGACATTTAAGATAACGACACAAACTAATTGTTGAAGGGAAGAGGGACATGTTGTTAATTGTGCCAAAGTTAATTTAGTATTTTACTTTGGTACCATCTTTTTGATTAATTTACTTTGGTAGTATCACAATGGGAATAATGCAAGCTGTTGGATTTGGGTTTTTTGGCAGCTTGATGGTGTCTTGAGTAGTTTGACATTTGTGTAATGAAGTCTTGCCGGATACTTTTAGGTGTTCTTTATTTTGTTTTGTTTTGCTTTGTTTTGGGTGCAAGAGACAGAGAAGAAATTTCTCTTCGGAGTTTAGAGTTTGAGCTGATTATACGTACTGATCATGTCGCTTCATTTTTTTTTTCTGTCTGTAGGTTGTAACTTGCTCCAGTATGCTGGGATTGTTTTGTTAATTTCTTATTAATGAAACAGGATGACCTTATTCCACCTTTTCCCTCCCAAAAAAAAAAAATTTCCTCCGCGAAGTTCTCCGAACACGTAACATGTGTGTGACAGACATTGTACGAGTTTAAAGAATATTCTCTGTAATACGTTTGCTGTTATGGCTAGTAATTGGTAGATGCTATCCTAATATCATGTACGAGTCTGGATAATATTTTACGTATTTTGTTTTTTGTTTTATACATTTGGATTGATAAAATGTAAATGCACTAAAAGTTTTTTTTCCCATTTTTGTTTGATAAAAAAGGCCATGAGCAAGTAAAATGTCTAAGATGTATACAAAGTTGAACGTGAATAGAGATGGTCAATTTGGGAACCTTATTTAACTACTTAATATAATTGAACCAATAACTAATTATAGAAATAAAAAATCAAAATTATATAAATTTTGAGATTTGCTAGACACGTGTATATAAGGAAGGCAATCCATGCATAACTTGCTATATGTGTATTAATCTAGTGTTAACTATAGAAAGAACAAATTAATAAGTATAAAACTAATTATAAAAAAGAATAAAACAAAATTATTGCTCTCCCTTATTTTGAAATTGTTTTCGGAGGGAAATATTTTGAAATTGTTGCACGAACATATATGGTCAGTGTAATTTATTTTACAACCTTACATGTAAAAACCATTTTATCAAACAACTATAGAAATAACAAAGTGCTAGAGGTTTTGTGTGTTTTTGAAATTTGGATGAAAAGGCTGGTTTTCGAAAATTGCTTGTTTTTTTTTTAAACTATGGGTTAAGTTTCTTTCAGGAAAAAAAACTATGGGCTAAGTTTTGAACTACAATATGCATTAATTTCTCATCGTTTATCCAAACTCATTAATAGCTTGGTGGTAAGATTTCTTGACTATCAGCATGTGATGATTATATTTCTCGTCGAGGCAATAATTAATTAAATTAATTCGAGCATATCCACTACTAGAGTTGTTACATGACAAAATATACTTGTACATGCATGTGAATCAGCTACATATATATACTTTAGGCTAACGGAACTGACTAGTAGGTGGTCCATTGTAAGTTTGTAACAGTCGAACTAGTCAAGTTGGAAGGGTTGCGCATGTTGGGCTCTCCAAAATGGTCTAACCTTCATTGGCCATACTAAATGGGTTGTGACTAAGTACGCAATATTTTTGGGTTACCTACGACATTTATGGAGAGATTGAACGCTGAACAATAAGTAATCCTCCGAGAACTCGGTGCTCCAATAACTCTATGTTGACAATAGGCGATTGGTGTCCTTAGCCCAGCAACACGGAAAGTCTAGCTACATTCTTTCAGTGTTCATTTTTTGTTTGTCTCGAATACAACATACAATAGGGAAAAGTCCATGTGGTTTTCCTAACACGAATTGCGCACCTGCAATAGATACTTGTTCACAATCAATTGGTGTCCTTATTAGTGAAGGTACACGGGAAGTCTAGCTACATCCTTTAAGAGCTCATCTTTTGTTTGTTTTGAATACGATGGTCCAGTCAACGAGTAAATACTTGTTCATTGTAGTCGGTCGGTGTCCTTTGCCCAGGAACACGGAAAAATCTAGCTGTTAGGATTATGGCCTCAAATGCATTTAGACACGGAGTACGTGAAATTGGAGAAAAAGATGAGAAGATGAAGATAGCAAGAGAAGACAACAACAAGTAGAAAAAGTACAGCTGAAGAGTTGCGGTCGACCGACCAGATGTGCGGTCGACAAACCCAAACTGCTGAAAGTTCTTCGAGTGTATAGGGTTCAACAGAGAAGGAAAAGGTCGACCGTGCAGTCGACAAACCAGGGCTTCAGGAGTGGACTCGACACGTTGCGGTCGACCGACCGGGTGTACGATCGACCATTAGCGGCATTGTGTGCTATTTGTGCTTTCGAGATTAAGGCTCAATACGCTGAATTGTGTTTATCTTTTAAGATTTACTTGGAGGCTGTATATATTGTTTTAGAGTCTATGGTTTGTATTACTGAGAAGATCAAGAGGTGAACCGTTATCATTGTTCAACTTTAAGAGGAAATTGTGTCGAGTGTTCCTAAGGTGAGAAAGAGAAACTACGAGTTTTAATCTCTTTGCAATCTTTGTATTTTGGGGGAATAAGAAGTATTAGTTATCTATGCATATTGATTGTGTTCTTGTGAGATCTTGTATATATTGTGGTGGCTTGTTCTTGGTTCATCTAGTTCTTGGAAAGTTTCTATTGCTTGTGGTGTGTTTCCGCTATTAGCACTACGAGTTATTGGTAGATCCCGCAACCACTGGTATCACAACACTGGGTTTGGGATGGCTGATAGCAAGTCGAAAAACTAATTGTTGATGGGAGTGACTTCATGATGTGGAAGATTCATATGATAGCGTGTTTTCGTCAGAAAGATCTAGATGGTCCGTTGTTTGATGAGAAGCCGAAAGGTGGAGACAATGATGAGAAGGTCTTGGCAGAGCAGAATCGTTTGGATCAGAAGGCGCTAGGGCAAATTCAGTTAGGGCTGAGTAGGAAGACATTATTTCATATCTCGAAAGCAAAGACCACAAAGGAGGCTAGAGAGATTCTCATGGATATGTATGAGAAACCGTCGGTATCTAATCAAATTCTTTATCTGAAGAAGTTGGTTAATATGAAGTTAACGGAAGGGAGTAGTAGCAGAACATGTGAACAATTACTATATGGTTTACAACCATATGAAAGTTGCAGGTTTGAAGTTTTCAGAGAAGCAACATTCATTGTTACTTCTATCAACTTTGCCCGATAGTTATTGTACGATGGAACAGACTATTACAGGCACTATCATAGATTCGACGACTCTACAGGATGAGGTGAGTGGCATTCTGAACAAGGAGGTGAGAAGGGTGAGAAAGGGAATTTTCATCATCTTCTAGAGATTCTGTAATGTCAGTTGAGAAGAGACGTGGAAAGTCTAAGAGCATTCGAAGAAGAAAGGATCAGAGTAGTTCATCTGAGAGTGGGTCTGATGACAGCGATCGGGGACATGGGCATGAGTGCTAGTATTGTCATAAAAGATGTCACATTGTTGAAATAATAAAAATAACTAGTAGACCTGAATGCCCAAATCAACTTTCTAGAATGGATTTTAGCGAGCGGCTCTTAACTGCAACAGTAAGAAATTGTTAAGACGGCTTGAGGAGTGGGTTGCACTTTCTTTAAGAAGCTATTTGGCCGATTCTGGAGAGGAACCGTTGATCACCAAATACTCCCTCCATGATACAACGAGCTTCTGTTCTACAGTGTTGCCTGATACTCCAGTGGCAACACGTACCAAGCTTACACCACACAGTGTAAAAATTTCTCAATTAATTGGAAAAATATTTGAGAAAAGCGGAAGATTATATTTTTCTCTGCCTTCTTCTATCTGACAGAAATCATGTATTTATAACAAAACAAAAAAACGTTTTACTGATTTCTTG
The DNA here is from genome assembly GCA_017893485.1 of Hemerocallis citrina. NCBI lineage: Eukaryota > Viridiplantae > Streptophyta > Magnoliopsida > Asparagales > Asphodelaceae > Hemerocallis > Hemerocallis citrina. Next base: position 155,722,029 of record CM030366.1, on the reverse strand, counting down.
TCATAAAAACGAGATTTATTTTCATCATAATAGGCCCTTTACTGCCATAAAAATGGTTAAATAATTTTTCTTTAGTGGTTAAAAAATGGCTAGTAAGAGAAGAAACGTTTTTGATATTTAAAACCAGTTAAAAAGAAGTTTTTTTTTTCAAGAGACCCCAAGACCCTAAGGCTCGGCCCGGTCAAATATATATATATATAATATGTGGAAGATGGGAATTGATATATAATATGTGGAAGATGGGAATTGATCCTCCAACCTCTTGTGAGCTCAAAACTTTAACCATTGGGCCACAAGACAATGTTGATAATAAGTAATAAAATAAGTGTTTTAAATGTATACTAATTTCCAACAATCCCCCACTTATATATTTAAAACACTAATTTGAAGAGAAGCGATTTTCTTAAAAGTATAAAACCATGCATAATTAAAGTGTCCGAAGACTTGAACATTACACAATGGACAATCCCCAAAATGCAAGAAGATGAGTGATCTTAAGTCTTGAACTCATTTCCCGTTTTCACATAGTGAATGAAAACCACACATGATTCTACCAGGTGCAAGTTCTTAGATGCCAGCACTTTCCGGTCTTGTGCTTTATCCCAGTATAGGTGGATGTTATAGAGAATCAGCCTCATTCTCATAGAAGCGACCACACTTCACAATCACCCTGCTAAGTCTTATCAAAAGTGATTTCGTAGCTAGACACTCCTCTCATACAGAGATATAGAACTCATTAAGAGCTAAGCTAATCCTTACTAACGCTACAAGACATCATGCACATACACATCAAGATGGACTAAGGAGTGGTAAACTTCTGGGTTGCATGATTTCAATCACTGTATGACTGGTTTTACCCATTGAAGCAATGTCTTGGGATCTCCAGTCGTATAGGTTGATTCCCACCATATGTGATTCTAAATGGGCTTTAGTCCCATCCTTATCGGTGTGTTTCAAACTTTGTCTCGAGAAAATCCTTTCGGCAAAGGATCTGCAAGGTTACTTTTCGATCTCACAAAATTCACAGTAGCAGCACCAGACATGAGGAGCTCCCTCACCGTATTGTGCTTGCGACGAATCGCTAATTACTTACCGTTATAGTAAGCGTTTTGTACTTTGGTTATGGCAGCAATACTATCTGAGTGGATCAGGATCGGAGGTATGGGCCTACTCCATGAAGGAATATAAGACAAGAGGTTCCTCAACCAGCTTGCCTCCTCACTAGCAGCAGCTAGAGCAACTAACTCAGACTCCATAGTAGAGTAAGTCAGGATAGTCTGTTTCTTTGATCTCCAAGAAATAGCACCACCAGCGATACTAAAAATGTTTCCACTTATGGCCTTGAAATCATCTGAAAATGAATTCCAGTCTGCATCGCTAAATCCCTCAATGACAGCAGGAAACCTCTCATAATGTAGTCCTAAGTTCATGGTCCTTTTCAAGTACCTCATGACTCTGTCAATAGCATTCCAATGCTCAGAACCAGGACAACTCGTAAATCTACGTAATACCCCTACGACATTTGCAATGTCAGGTATAGTGCAGTCAGTAGCATAGCTAGCATTGTCACATTTACCCGATACCCAGACCCGATCCGGACCCAGCATTGGACCGGAATCGACCCAATCTATACAGGTCCGGGCCCGGGTCCTAAAATAAGACCCGATGCACTTCCGGGTCCGGGTTCGCTCAAAATAGAACCGACACAGATCCGACCCGGACCCATTAAAAAATACCCCAAAAAATATGAAATTTGAATATTAAAGTTATACGGATATACATGTAAGTAGTAATTACTGAAGATATGTGTAAATATAATATTTATTCATGTACTTAAGTGCAAAAATTGTTGAAAATGTAGAGTATCAAGTGCAAAAATACTCAAGTGCAAAAATTTATTCCCCACTACCGAACCCGACGGGTAGACTTTTTAATTAGGACCCGGACCCGAACCCGCACCCGATTCCTCCAAGTCCGGGTTCGGGTCCAATTTTTGGACCCGTGAGGTACCCGATCCGGGTTCGGGTAGTGGACCCGACCCGATAGGACTCGATAGCAGCTCTAAGCATAGCGAAGGCTACCAATAATACTAGCATATTCTTTTTGTCTGACTGCAGCACCAGAATTTTTCAAAAGTTTGACCTTAGGGTCACTAGGTGTACATGCAGGTCTACAGTCAAAGTAATTGTATTTCTGCAGGATCTCCTTATTGTAATGAGATTTACCAAGAGCAATACCAGTCTCAGTACGTGTGATTTTTATGTCTAAATGACATTGGCCTCACCTAGGTCCTTCATATCAAAATTTTGACTAAGCATAGATTTAGTCTCCGAAATTAATTCAAGCGAAGATGTAACCCCCGTTCCTGTTTATATGGATTGATATTTATCTTTCTTTTATTCGTATTCCTGAATTTCAACTTCCCAAATAAATCCTACTATTATTTTGAATATGATCTCTTTCTTTTGGATATTTAATTATATTTTTGTAACCTGGAATTTAAATCTATACTATTATTATCATTATTATTGTTGGATTATTTTAAATCATGAGCCAGGCCTAGCTTTTCCCCAAACCATGTCATATTCTAAATCACCTTTTATTTATATTATTTTGTTTTAATTGAGCCCAATCTCCTAGCCCACTAGACAAATTAATTCCTTATTTTATTGTGAGCCCACAACTTAAGCCCATGCCCTATTGTCGACCAAAACCCCAATAAAAACACAACAGCAAAATCCCCCCCCCCCCACCAACTCTTCATATTATAACTGACCTTAGAGGTGGTCAACTATTATCCGAACCGACCAATCCGAACCAATTCAATCCGAACTAATCAGTTTTTAACCGAACCAATTGGGGGTTTGGGTTGGCCCAGTTCTTGATCTTCAATAACCAACTAGACCTGTTCGGTTGTTGGATGGGGCTTTTAAATAACCGATGAAACCAAACTGACCGCACCTTTATGCATAAGTCCATTAAAAATATAGTTTTCCTTTAATTTCTTGAATATACAAACAGTCATTTCTCATTTTCTTGGAGATACAAACAATTGTCTTTAATTTCTTTAATACAAACCAAGTAATTGTTCTACCTATATTTTGATTCTCCATAATCATATGTGTTATGTTGTTGAGAAATACTTGATTTACAGTGTGACCCAGCTTAATAGAATAATGAAGCTGATGTAATGTTTAGTAGTTACTTTAATCAAGTCAAGCAAAAATTGTTTTCTAAATATTTTTTTATTGTACTTGAAATTCTATTAGCTATGGTTATTGATGTTTCTTTTATGATAATAAACTAAGATTACAGAAGTATGCAAGTGAAAAACCAGTTTATCTCACCCATTTACAGAAGTATGCATACAACTAAAGCTATGATATAATTAGGGGTGGACAACTATTATCCGAACCGACCAATCCGAACCAATCCAACCCGAACCGACCAGTTTTTAACCGAACCAATTGAGGGTTTGGATTGGATCGGTTCTTGATCTTCAATAACCAATTGGATCGGTTCAGTTGTTGGATGAGGCTTTCAAATAACCGATGAAACCGAACCGACTATACCTCTATGCATAAGTCCATAAAAAATATAGTTCTCCATTAATTTCTTGAATATATAAATAGTCATTTCTCATTTTTCTTGAGATACAAACAGTCTTTTTTAATTTCTTTAATACAAACCGAGCAGTTGTTCTACTTATGTTTTGGTTCTCCATAATCCTATGTGTTATGTTGTTGAGAAATGCTTGATTTACAGTGTGACCCAACTTAATAGAATCATAAATTTGATATAACATTTAGTAGTTACTTTAATCAAGTCAAGCAGAAATTATTTTCTAAATCTTTTTTTATTGCACCTGAAATTCAATTATCTATGGTTATTGATGTTTCTTTTATGATAATAAACTAAGATTACAGAAGTATGCAAGTGAAAAAGCAGTTTATCTCACTCATTTAAACATCATCATCTCAAACAATTAGTGCAAAATTCATTAACAATTTGTTGTTTTATGAATCTTCATTTTAAATTCATTTCTGAATAACAAATAGCCGGTTGTTTCTTAAGTTTGATTGAAGTTGATCTTTTAAATTTCAACAAAATTATGAATGATGTTGAAGGGGAAAAGTAGCATGCTAAACCGACCATCCAATTCAATTCAAACCGAACTTAATCGGCTTGGATGGAAACCGATCCAATTAAGGTTCGTATTGGTTGCGGATGAGAAAATTAAAAAACTGATCTTTTTTGGATCGGTGGTGGATTGTAATACCCCAGATTTTTTAAATAATGTTTTAATATTTACAAATGAAATCAAAATGATTTTTTGGGGATTTAATAAATATTTTCTGAAAATTTATCTTTTTTACACGTGCAAAACACGTGAAAATATTTTCTTGAAAAGTTCAAAATCAAAAATTATTTTGGAAAAACTCATTAATTATTATTATTTATTATTTGTGAATTTTCTGGATTTTTCTGATAATTATTGGACCTATTTGCAAATATTATAAAAAGAAGGACTTTTGTGCAAAATTACCATTTGGAGTGAAAAATCCAGATTTTTGGATTTTTTTTGGCTGGGTATGATGCCTAGTCAACTCAGGGATAAATATTTTAATTTTTATTTTAATAAATTTGGTTTATTTTACAAGTTTTGATGAAAAAAGATCTTTTTGCAAATTTGCCATTTAGAGGGGTAAAAATGCAAAATCATTTTCTGGGTTTCTCAAACAGTTCCGGCTGGTTATAGGATGGTTGTTTTGATTTTAAAACTCAATTAAGTTGGTTTTATTTAGTTTCCAAGTATAAGGATTTATATATGTAAAGATATATTTAAAAGATGTATTTTACAAATTTGTTTACAAACCCCAAAAACCTATATTCTGGCCTGTTTAAGAGTGGGTGCAGCCATATTTTACTGCACAACACAAAGAATTTTATTATTATTACTTCTTGGATTTTTAAAGAGAATATCTTGGATTTCTTGCAAAGGAAGGGTTTTTCTTGTTCTTTATTAACTTCGTTTGATTTCTTCAACAAGGTGAGTGACATGTTTTGTTTTCTTTTGTTCTAAGCATGTTGTATGTGAAGATTTGTTGATTAGAAAGTATGTTAGGGGATTGTATGTTGATATGATGAATTTTTGATGTGTAGATGAATTAAAAATTGATTCTTTCATGAAACCTATGCTTGAGGATTAAAACCCTAATTTTAATGACTTGAGATTGTTAAGAAACCTAATAGAAATCATGAGTAGGATGTCTCAATCATATTTTGCTGATTTGAACATTATATGTTGAGTGAGTGATGTTCTTATCCCTTGTTGTTCTATATCTGTTGAATGTGATGATTTGTTTAGTAGGATACATGCTAGAAGATTATTTGTTGATAAAGTGAATAATCTAGATGAATGAGTAGTCAAAAATATTATCTTTCAAGAATAAGAATATAAGTTGATGAGTGGTTTCCATGTACAGATTGTTTAAGAATGCTAGGGATTAGTAGTGCTCATGAAGATTATGTTTTTATCTACACTATGCCTTGCTGATGATATGGAAATTGTTGTTATTGAATCGAATGAAGCAGTATGCACCTAGATGAATAAGAATGTGTTGTTTACTGTGTTTTCTTTTGTATAAATATGTTCTGTTGCTACTTTTGATGAGAAAACTTGACTAATGGCTGGTGTGGAAGTATACAATCAGGGCCAATTTAATCTAACAAGTAGTTAGTTGTGTTTAATGAATTGCAAAAAAAAGATTTCCTATATCATATATATGTATTTACACCTACCTCATGTCAGTATATCAAATACAAACATATACACACTTCAATTCACTAACAGATCTACTCCTAAGGCTTCTCATGCTCTCAAGTCGATAATGCTGAGCTACTTTGTACCTGCACATGTTTCATTTCCATATACTCTGCATACATTCCACTTCAACAAAGAGAGATTTTTTCTATTTTATCATATACACTCCTATGAACTCAGTAAAGAGAGTATATACAACCTGCAATCACTTCATTTCATTAACTGTGTATTTCCTATATCCTGCATAGAGTTCAAACCACTATAACCTACGTATGTTTTACTTTCTACACCTGCATATACACTCATTTTGCCATCAGTAAAAGGGTATTTCTATATATATATATATATATACCCTTCTATATATATATATATATATATATATATATATATATATATATATATATATATATATACATATACATTTTGCAACATCAGTGAAGAGGGGTTCTTATGTATAAGTTATACATGTATATTTTCAAATCAGTAAAGATGAGTTCTTCTAATATCTGCATATGTTGACTCTTCTATTATCTGCGTATACTTCAAATCAGTAAGAGGATCAATTTTTCATTCCTGCATATGATAAATTCTTATATCTTGCATAGTTACTTTCTACACCTACATGTGTTTATTATCTACATAACTGCACTGCTTAATTTCAATAAAAAGGGGATTCTTCTATTATAAACATGCATATAAACTTCAATCAGTGTAAAGAGGTTTTCTATATATATAACAGTTATATATACAATCTACAAATGTTCTTAATTAACCAGTAAAGGGGTTTAATTGTTTGGGCTGTGTATCAAGATCCTAACTGCAGGTTACAACTGCAGATTTTTAATTCTGCTGCCCTGCTGTGTATGTGCACACATCCATCTTTATATACTCAACCTGTATTTGTTTAAATACTGGTTGAAAGTGTTGAGTTAGGTAGTCTCCTTGTGTATACAGTTAAGGGTATTCCTACATTATACACATACCTTATATCAGCAAAGGGGAATTCTATATCAATATATATATATATATATATATATATATATATATATATATATATATATCAATATATATATATATATATATATATATATATATATATATATATATATATATACATCCAATGAATGACCTATTTCTAAAGCTGCATTTGTTCACTCCCTCTATGACCTGCATATGGTTTATCCTCCATATACTCTGCATTGCTTAGACGGCATTTTTATGTACAATCTGCACATGATCCATCTTTCCTATATATATCAGCTACATACATATGCTTATGTTTCAATTTCAATAAAGGGTTTCTACTTTGTATCTTCATCTTCTTCTTTGTATCTTCATATATACCCTAATTGGTTAGGGGGTCTTTTTATATATCAGTTATCTATATATACATACATATGTTTCAATTCAATAGAGTTCATCTTCATTTATCTATACTCTATATTGGTAAAGAGGGGTTTTCTATATGTATACACCTATGTTTTCAGTGAAAGGGATATTTTTATATATGCATATAACCAAGAACTGCTTTTAGTAAATGGATATATATATATATATATATATATATATATATATATACACACACTTTGTGCACACTTCAATTTTTCAGTAAAGAGATCTCCTATATATAATTACTCATATACAAATAAGATGTATGAATTTTCTGTGAGTAAATTGACAAAGAAATGAAGAGATTAAAATGAAAGATTTATTTTCTGTCACGCCCCGCTTCCCAAAATACGGGAATACGAGCCCGTGACGAAGGCCCAGCGAATGATTTTAATATCATTCATAAGCTGTACCAGTCTCAACTCAACAATACTCAGAAAATTAAATTTCAACCACGCAAATAATAACATCACAGAACAATATTTGAATTCAAGAATTTAATAATCCAACATGATAAATAATACCGAGGAAACAAGTAGCAGTTACGGGTCAAAAGCCCAGGATACAAGTCTAAATAAACAAATGAATTATAATGAATGAAGAAGAACATGAAAAGAAATAGTTTATTATTATGTAGTTGCTCCGATCTAAAAATACTGCTCGCCAACTCCTTCTGGCAATTCCTCAGGCTCACCTGTAGCTCGGTTAACTAAAGAAGAAAAATAAATATCCTTAGAGCAAGTACGGACAGCAAGTAGTGAAAAGCAGAGAGTAAAGGAGTAAGGCACGTGTAGGAAATATGAATCGAGATCAAATTGCAAATACAATAATGGTACTAATAACAATGGTCTTTATCAAGTATATATACATGTCAACTAGGTCTATTATCAAGTTGTTTCTCCTATCTAGTGCATGTACTACTGCATCCCATACTGCAGGCTCGATGCACGCACAACAGTGTTCATTTAGACTTCATGGTGGGGTCTACAGAGCGTGTACTCGATGTCAATAACAATCAATTACCATTTGCAATCAATCAATTTCCAATTTACAATCAATCATTCATTATCAATACTTCTCCTTCCATGTCAATACGATATCAATATAGGCCTTACCGAGTACATTTTCTGAGACTATCCACTACTAGGTCAACCCTTATAAACCCCGGCTTGTTTAGTATTTTATTATTAAGTCATTCATGCTCATGCAAGTGTATATAAGGATGTCAAGGGAACGACAATGATGCAGTAATATGATACATTACGCAATAATAAACACGAAGTGACAAATCTGAAACAGCTGACACAGTTACACTAAAACAGCAATAACTCCTAGACTACAACTCCAAATTCGGACTTCCAGGTGTCTATGGACATCTAGACAGATAGGGCTACAAGTTATATTCAGTAACTTACTGCTAATTCTTACTGTAGATAGGTTAAATATACTGTTTTTTACGGTTCAGCTGTTCTGGCAGCAACTAGATGTCAGTTCCTAAGGGGTGGAAACATTGTATAAATACACTATAAAAATCTATAAAAATTTGAGGTAAACCCTCAGCATGTGTGTAAGGTTCCTGAAAAATTTCATAGCATTCTAATACTGTTTACATGGTATTTCACTATCAATTATGTCGATGGTACAATAATTCTGCAGTCAAAAAATGCAGACTAGCAGGGACTAAAAGGATGATAACTCACAGCTCGGGACTCCAAATCAGGATCCGTCGCTTGGGTTGGAAACTAGACTCAGTATGCTAAAACTCTCTTTTGTATCATTTGTGCTAATTCTCAAGTTAACAGGGTCGAAACCTCTGTGCAAAACAGTACAATCAGCAAAAGTTTATATAGACTATCACGTGTATTTTCATTAAAGTGGGCAATTAACATGCTACTATATCATGGAATGCATTACAATGTTATAAAACAATTAGAATGTCCATTACTGTGTACAATTCAATTTATGAAGTCATTAATCAAGTCACAATTGTCTCATTCAATCAATATATACAATCACCATTCATTTCCTTTGCATACAATTCTAGTCATTTTATTTATGTCAATTGTGTCTATATAGGCTTAGGTTTGAGTCAATGGACAATTATAAGAGGTCAAGAGTACGTCAGGTTAGCTCGTGTAAACCCTCGATACTCCTAACGAGAAGGGACACAAGGCAGAGTTAACGATATTTAAATTGGGACTACTTGCATAAGAGGTCAACTAATCTTGAACTAGAATAAATAAAATAGTTCAGGTGTACTTGCCTTTTTTCTTGTAGACGATTCAAATAATTAATAAGAATAACGGGATCAGAATCCTGGGGAACAATCCCAAGAGCACGTGCGACAACAGCAGCAGCAAACAGTAGAGTTATTTCCCCACACCGAATCGGCAAAACAGGGGACAGCGGATGGGATTCGCTGCGCGCCGAACACGAAACAGCAACAGCACCAAATCAGAATTCGATCTCGCACCGGATCGCCCCAAACACGGAACAGCGAAGGTGGATCTGCTGCGATCAAACAGCGGACAGCAAAGTCGACCAATAGCTGGCCGTCTTCTTCCTTCGAACGGAGAGAGAGAGAACGATGGCGCGGGGCTGGCTCGACGACTGGCATGGCGTGGACGGCTGGTGGCGACTCAGGCGGCGGCGTTGGTCGGGAAGCGACGCAAAGACGGAGTTTGGACGAACAGTGCTCTGTTTCCGTGCTCGAAACAGAGGACGACGGAGCGAGCGGATGGCGGCGGCTCTGGACGGCGACAATGGCGTCGATGAGGGCGATAGGATCTCGACAAGGGCGGTAGGGGGATAGAGGTGATTGGGAGAGGCAACGGTGAGAGCTCAATAGGGTAGTTGGTTGGGTTCGGTGGTACCTCATGGGTTCGGCAGAGGTGAATTTGGGTTTCAGCGGAAGTTCTATGGCAATGGGGATGGGGATGATGTTGAGGAATCGGGGAGATGATGGAAGTGGACTTGGATTGGCGTTTGGGTTTGGTGAAGTTGGGGATGAGAGCGGCGATGGCGAGGAGCAACGATGATGGAGAAGATGGACGGAGAGGTTGACGATGGTAATGGGGGTGGTGGTTGGAGTTGGGCGACGGGGATGGTGATGGATTTGGCAGCGGTAATGGTGGCTTGGGTTGTTTCGTTTTGGGTGAAGGCGAGAAGACGAAGGAGAAGTGAGCGGGGGTTTTGTTTGGGTTTGTTTGGGTTTTGAGAACTAGGAGAGGGAGAGAGAATGAGAGAGAGTGTGTGGGTTTGTTAGAGGAGTTCTGATTTTTGGGGAAGTGGGGGAGTGATTATTATAACAGTCTGGAAGAGTGAATAAGGGGGTTAGAGATACGTGGGATTAAGGGGAGAAATAGTCTGGGTTTTAGTTAGGGGGAGTGGGTTTGAGTAGATTAAGTCTTGGATCCAATATCCAATAAGGGTATGGGTTGGGCTTGAATGTAGTTGGGCCAAAATACAATAATATAATAAACAATTGGAATTAGTAAGCCCACAACATGACAAAGGTCCAAATACAATAATTTTAGGGGAGAAAAGATACCAATAGAAATACAAAAATAATAACCCGTACAATCGAAAACAGGGGTTACATTTTCTGTTGATGGTTAAGTTGTAAATCTTTAGGAGTTGAGTGGGAGTCCTGTGAACCAGTAGATGAGATTTGTGGATTTAGGCCTGCGGGGTCTTGGGTTTGTTTTGTGGATTTATGTCCGGCAGGATACACTAACTCTAGAGATGAGGATTTTTGTGTTTTAACAATAACCAACTTAACGACAGACACTTAGTGGAGATGTGATGGAACTTGGGAAACGTAATTATATGCTCTTGGTTTTGTTAGTCCAACGGATGCGTTCCAGGACTGTTTGTTATTCTGTCTCGATAAGACATTTGTATGTTCGCGTGTTGAGGGTCTGCAGACCTATTCACGGAGCATGCCGGATGCATTCGCGTGTCAAGGGTCGGCGGGCCTATTCACAGAATGTATCTGGTGTATCTGCATGTCGAGGGCCTCGCAAGCCTATTCGTGGGGTACACGACAGGGAGGTGATTTTCCGATTTTTGAGCTATTCTTACATGATGCTTGCGCGTCGAGGGCTGTGGTTCCTATTCGCGGAGTATTCTAAATCTTGTTTCCATCACCATAGTAGGATTAGTTACATAATGAGGGATCTAACCCTATAAAGTGGAGAACGTTAAGGACTTGCGCCGGACCTATGTAGTATGGAATGGATAGAATCCGACAAGTATGCATTAGAGAGTCAGCATATAGCATTGATTTTCTTGACTTGGTTTTATGCATGTTTGTTTTCTGTTTTTCTACACTTGACACTTAGTCTACTTTTACTTGTTGTTTTCATGTTCTACTATTACTATCTTATATTCCTTGATGTTTTCATGTTTTATTTATTGTTATTTATTATTTTATTTATTCTTGTTGTTAATACATGTTGTTTTATGACTTTATGCCTTATATTTTATTTATGTTGTTTTCTTTTGATGTCACTCACACCATTATGGCTGATCCCTGTAGTTTTGGGGGTTAGGATTATCTCTAGCATCATGTTTTACAGGTATGTGCTTATAGTTTGGGATTTGGATGCTCGTGCTAAATTGATGTTATGACCTATGTAAAAATTGTAAAAGAAAGTGTTGTAAGAAAGAAATTTGTAAATCAAGGTATTTTGTATTCTGCTGTATTTTGTAAACAATTAATTTAATAAAGGTTGAAATAAAAAAATTATCTGTGGTTTTGGCTATATTTACTATTGCAATTGAAGTTGATGCTGGGAATTGTGCCACGTATTTTTGAGATATCATATTGAAAATTCGGGGCGCTACATTGATGGTCCATATTAGGTTAGATACCGACCGATGCCCACCCCTAACTGACCCCACTCTCTCCTATTTACAACACCATCAAAGCTATTAATCAACTCTTATAACCTACCCCACTAGCCCTAAAGTAATTTCCCCTATTAAACATCCATTAATATATTTTATAATAATAAACTAATGATAACCCCCCCCCCCCTGCACTCTCTCTCCCCTGACGCCCTCTCTCTCATCTCGCTCTCGGCTCTCCCTCCTCTGTTTTGAAACAGAGAGCCCAAACCCAGATCCTCCCCCTTGTCTCTCTCCCGTCGACCTCCCTGCCACCTCTATTTCTCGTCATCCTTTTTTCCTCCACTCTGAACTCCTCGTCGCCCCTCTAACTACCGCCAAATGCCTCGCCTTCTGCCTTCCCCATCGCACCCACCTTCGAGCCCCTTCATTGCCAGCTCCCGCTTGAGCCATCACTGCGAGCCATATTCTCCGACACCCTACCTCCTTGCCTGCGATATTCGACCACCTCCTCACCCCTGAGCTCCGCTTCATCACCCTCAACTGCACTCAAGCCCCTCACTGAACTAGCCACCAGAGCCTGCCTCCGCCACTCGAGCCCCAAGCACCACTACTTGCACCCAGTCTTCTCACATCGCAAATCCATCGCTGCCACTCGCCCTCAACCCGAGCGCCACCCTAGTCCAACCCACCATCAGCCCTGCCTCGCTGTCGTCGACCATCCTGTTGTTGTCGTCAATCTTGCTGTTGTCATCGATCTTGTCGTTGCCGCTTGTTTTCGTTGTTGTCTCGTGTGTCATTACGTTGTTTGCACATGTCACTGTACGTGATTTCTTATTACGTAGCTAGCACATGTTGCCTCGTCGTTTCCACGTGCCGCCATTTGCACGTGTTGTTGTTCTTATCGTGTACATGTGCTCTCATTGTACATATTTTGCACATGCTCTCGTTGTTGCTGTCATGAGCTTGCATTCGCTGTTGTCTTGCTGTTGTTGCTGTGTCTCTTGCCGTGTTGTTGCTACGTGTTTAGCACGTGGTTGTTGTGTACGTAGTTTGCACGAATTTTCGTCGGGACTCTCGTTCCCGTTATTCTCTTGTTCATTATCGGAATCGTCGTCATCTCAAAGGAAAGTATCTTGTACACTTTATTATTCCGTATAAGTAATTTATTTGACCTCTCGCAATTAGTAGTTATATTTGATTATCGTGATTGAACATCGTTACCGTCCATATTCTTGAAAAATGCTCTTTATAAGTTCTAATTGATTGAACCATCGTATATTTCCTTGGTTAAACCATTCGTTATATATTGAATCGAATCAATCTATTTGCCACTGTGATTCGTTGTCCATCATAGGACTAGAAATATCGATTTGTATGTTCCCGCCCTGCTATCTGTTCTGATTTGTAGTTAGATTTTGAACTAGCTAATGTTCAAATTAATTAGAACTTTATGAATAAGAGTTGTATCCCCCTGAGTCTAGTTTCTAAAACTTCTGAAGGATCTAAAATTTGATGTGTAGTTTGCAAAATATAATATTTTTAGTGCGTGACATTTTTAATTCCAAATTACTATTTTGCAATGTATTTTCTCGAATAACTAATTTAAATACCATGCTAAAAGTATAATTAAGACATGATATTTACCAGTATGTTACTAAACATGACTGGGAATTTATTTATGATTTTTATTAGATTTTAAAGCAATTTTACAGCCACTTTATATATATAAGAATTTGACCCTGGTCTGCTGTCTGAACAGTAGATCAGTAAAAAACTGTCTGGTTGACCTAGCTATTATATTTATAATATATCGTATGAGTATTTGTTGGAACCAGCTTGAAGTCTACTTTCTGGAACCTCTGATGGTACTTGATTCACTTTCCTGTAGCAACGGGAAAGTGATTTTTGTACAGCAATATATTGCTATCCAGAATTGTGACTTCATGCTCTTGTTTGTAAATATATTTGTTTTCTTGCTTTTAATTAATTTTACTTGCATACCATGCATTGCATAGCCCTTGATACCTCCTTGATCACGTCCTGATACCCATTTTCACTAGTTGCATTGTTCATGTTTAATTATTATAAAAGAATAACAAGCCAGGGTAATGAGGAGAAAGAATCTAATGGTGGACAATATAGGAAAGTGTACTCGGAAGGAGGCCCGTGTTTTTCGTAATAGTGACACTGTAAATGTCACGCCCCGCTTTTCCTAATACGGGAACACGAGCACATAACTGAGGCCCAGCGAATAATATAAGTACGTTGTAAACTCAACAATACAATAATAATCACATAAATGAGAATATAATAAAATAACCAATATCTGAGATACAAGAACTTATCAAATAGCCCGAGAATATGCAATGCAAGGACAGTTAGACCAGTTCTCTCAGTAACCCATCGTCTGTACCTGTATAACATAACTCAAAAGAAAGATGGATGGAGCACCAGTTAGAGCAAGTTACAGGCCACATGTAGTACAAGCAGAAGGATACAAGAATAAGGTAAACAAGAACACAGAACATGAAACAAGAATCAAGAGCACAGAATATTGCATAAAAGGAATGCAACAGGTAAATGGGGTCAAATAAAATGGTAAGCAAATAAACAGGATTAGATAACATGATCAGGTAATAGATGAACATGTAAACTTGTAACAGATATCAGATAAACAGATAAACTTGTAACAGATATCAGATAAACATGTGAAACAGGTGACAGGAATGTGCAGGTGAAACATATTATTCTTAAGTCTTTGATTTAATCCTATCTAATACATCACTCATGCGTCCCATACCACATGGTTGTTGCATACAAACAAGTTATGCTTAAATTTAGTGGTGGATTCCATAGGGTCGTGTACTCAGGAATCATATAAACAGATAAACAGATAAACCGAAATGGATAAACAGATTCATGAATCATGTAATCATGTATTCATGCAAACAGGTGGGACCTATGGGCCCCCTTCTGAGTACACATTCCAATAGGGAATAATGCAGTCAGGTAATCATATAAATAGATAAACCGAAACGGATAAACAGACTCATGCATTATGTAATCATGTATTCATGCAAATAGGTGGGAAACACGGGCCCCCTTTTGAGTACACTTGCCTATATTTTCTACTACTAGATCTTTCCCTTAACCCCGACTTGATTACTTATTATTTTTACCAAAACAGACACGAATATGCAAAATCAGGGACAAGAAACATGACAGGGACAGCAATCAGGTTCAGATTGGCGGAAAATATGTTCAGGTTCCATAAACAAACTTATAAATATTAAAACAGCAATAACTCCAATTCTGGAGAGCAGGACATTGCTGCACTAAAACTGGAATTTCTACTACTGTAGGAAAGAAAATCTAGATCCGTCAGAAGTTCTAGACACTAGAATCTATTCCAGTTCCAGCGCATATACACACGATATATAAAAATCACAGAAACTAGGTTCAAATTCTTATTCTTTACATATTTTATGTTCAGGCAAAAACTTAGGGTACAATTCTTATACTCATAAATCAGTAAAGAACTCATTTAAAAATTCTATAAAATTTATAATCAGGTTCTTAATCATGTTGAGCAACATACTGGAATTTATCATGGCATAATTACACTATTAATATGACATTTAAAATTAATAAGCATGTCAATACGTTGTAAATCAGAAATCTGGAAATCTAAAGCTAGCAGCATTAAAAAAGCGATATCCCGCACATCACAGATTGGATTTCAGATCCATCGGATGTTCTGGAAACTAAAAACAGGGGCCTACATTTCATGTTCACAAACTTAGTCATTATTCTGACATTAACAGGGTTTAATTCGTCATGCCAAATCAGGACATCAGTTAAAGATATTTCTTTTGCATGAATTATGATATTAATAGTAACCACGATGGATTCAAATCAATGTATGATGCAAATTACAATTTAACGGGTATTCAAATCAGCATGCCATGTCTATTCTCAAACTCATTAAGAAGCAAAGCATTATTAACATGATTATGATATTAACATACGATGTAACAAAACATTCTATACTTCTTAGCTATTCATGGGCATGTATTCACATAGATGAATAACTAGATTTAATTCATGTTCGTGTAGTGGATGCAATAACGAAGTATTCGTGTTCTTTTACGAATATGGAATTAACAGAAACAAATCAAACGAATAGGGATCAAGATTATCAACATATATGAGATGAGAAATGGCTCACAACGATAAACCTACTTGCAGTATTTTCAAGAATGCTTGTACGGGGAAACAAAAGATTCGTACAAGGATACTTGCCTTAAAGACGATGAACAGTAGCGAGACGAGCGATGACGGCAACATGTGCGAACAAAGTAATGAGAGCACGTGCAAACGGTAGAAACAACAACACGTGCAACTCAAGAATGGCAACAACAAACAACAAGAGCACACAAAAACAACAGAGCAAGAGATGGTAGCAACAACACCACGGTGGCATGACAGCCAAAAGAAATGGCAACAAGGGTTGGGGTTGTTAGGGGCTCAGATGAAGGCAGAAGGTGAAGAAGGAGTGCAGGGGGTTGCTTGCTGCAAGCGGTGGGAAGTCGACGGGAAAGGTGCTGACACTCGGGGTGGAAGGAAGATGAAGGGGTGGTCTGCTATCGATGGTGAAGCGACGACAGGGACAACAAGGTGGCTCAGGGGGCTTGGTCATGGAAGTAGCAGTCGATGGTTGGTGTTGAGGGTGAAGGTGATGGCGACGAAGAGCTTCGATGGGTTCGGTGGTGAACCGAGGAGGGCTTCAAGATGTGGTTGAGATGGACGGCAGGCGGGGAGCTTCAGAGGGAAGGAGGAGTAGCAACGGTGATGGCAACAAATGGTAGTAAGGGTAATGGTCAATGCTGCGATGCGAGACGGTACACAATGAGGTAGCAGCGGTGCTGTAGTAATGGTGGTTGGGTGAGTTGCGGTTGTTGCGGCACAGGGGATGTGAAAGTCAAGGTATAGTCGAGGGGCTTGGTGTTCGGTTGGAGGTGGTGTGATGAGAACGGGGCGAGGATGGCGATGAGGATGAGAGCGGTGTTGCTCAAGGTGGCGATGAGGGTGAGAGGCGGAGCTCGACCACGGTGGTAGGAGCACTTTCGGAAGGAAACAGAGGAAGATGGGAACATCGATGGCGAGAGGCCAGAGCGATGGCGCAGCGGCGAAGAAACGGTGGAGGCGATGGGTTTGGAGGTGAAGACGATGGTGGAGGTTGCAGTGGCGGCGCTTCGGTGTTTGGTTGGAGGGCGACGAAGCTACAAAATGATGGCGGGGCGACGAGGAGTTGCAGGGTCGTGGTCGAGGGCAAAGTAGAGGGCGACGGGGAGGCGATCGACGTGGAGGATGGAGGCAGGGTAGGTTTCGGAGGCAGAAAGGAAGGAGGAAGAAGAAGAGTGACGGTGATTAGAAGATATTAGGGATTAGGATAGTTAATTTGGGTTAGGGGTAAAAAAGTGGTATTTATAGAGTTAATTGAGATGTGGGTTTGCGTTGCAGGTACGGGTTTAGATTATAGGGTTTAATAATGAGTTTCAGATTAAAATAGTAAATAAATAACTCAATAATAATACCATAGAACAATTAAATCAAATAGTTTGTATTAAGCTAATACTCAAATACTACTAAATATAATAGAATGTATGGGTTCACAAAATAGATAAGACTGGATTTGATTTGAGACAAAATATAATAAGGAGCAATATAGTAGTATATATTAAATTAATTAAATCAAGTAATATACATAAAATTCGTACTCCAATAATAGTAAAATATAAATCACGATCTATAGGCTTTCAAAAATTAATAAACAATAAATTTAATAAAATAATAATAATAAGATTTGGCTTTAACATATTCATTGAAATAATCCAATAACATATGCAAGTTGGGTTAAAATAAAATTTATGGTTTCACACATTATAAATAATCAAATAATAAAATTGAACTTGGTATGGAATTAGCCAAATAAGAAAATCAGGTTAACCAATAGAATATGATAGGATTTGTATTACAATATCAAAATCATTGGAAAATAGATTGATTAGAATAGACTTTAATAGGAGATCCAACAATAAATTTTAATACAAGAATTAAAAAGCGAAAAATGATTTATTAAGAATCGAAATTCCGAAAATACACAAAAAATACGTATTGGTGAGAATGAGGGTTACAGTATATGTTTACATGATATGATATGATTCCTGGTTACATAATACGATATTATAGGATATGATTACATGATATGATATGATTCATGTTAGTGTCACTGGAAGACCTGAGTACATGACCCTATAAAATTCACCATTAGAGTCTAAACGTTAACTTGATTGTATGCACCCGAACCTGTGGTATGGGACGCAGGATTGCCTGCATTAGTTATTATTTATAAAAGATTGCTAGATTTAAGATTAACACTGAACACATGCATGATTCATGGTTATAAGTTATATGGTTCCTGTTTACTAGTTAGATGTTACCTGTTACAAGTTTACATGATTCCGGTTGACAAGTTACATGATTCTTGATTACAAGATTACATGATCTAGTTTACATATTTACAAGTTTACATGACTCCCATTATAAGTTTGCAGTATTCCCATTTACACGACACGCTTCCTGTTACATGATTCCTTGTTCCCAATTAGTTATACTTTGAGACTTGTTCCAGTTATTACCTGCATTACACTTGATCATGTTATATTACAATTGCATCGCCAGTTCTTGTTTCCTTTTTTGTTCAGTCATTGTTGCTTTCATGTTATATATATTGTTTTTCCGTTACCATGTTTGTTTCGTATTTGAATTCCCAGTTCTTATTGCTTTCCCTATTATGCCTTGTTTCTAGTTCGTACTTGCTTGTTACTACTTGTGGCTCGTCGCTTGCTCTAACAAGTAATGTTCATCTTTCTTTTAAGTTATTTTATACAGGTACAGACAATGGGTTACTGGAAGAACTCATCAAACTGTTATTGCATTGTATATTCTCATAAGTTCTTATATCCCATATATTGGTAATTGTATTGCATTCTTGTTCCTGTGATCAATACTGTTTTGTTGAGCTTACTGGCATTGTACAGCTTATGGATGATATAAGTTTGCATACTTATATCATTTGATGGGCCTCATTTACGTGTCTGTGTTTCCATATAATGGGAAACGGGGCATGACAGAAGAATCATAAATGAGTAAATCATCCACATATAGACGAAGCATAATGGAACTATCACTAGTTGCTTTATAATGAAGACATTTATCAATATAATTAATAGAAAAACCATGTGAGAGTAATAATTGATCAATTCTGTTGTGCCACTATTTAGGAGCTTGCTTAAGACTATATAGAGTCTTATTCAGATTGCAAATTTTGTGTTCCTGCTCTGGAATCACAAAACCTTCAGGCTGCTCCATATAAAGTTCCTCTTCAAGTTCTCCATCAAGGAAAGCTGTTTTAACATCCATCTGGTGAATCAATAAATTATGCACAGCAGAAATAGCTAAAAAAGACTAATGGTAGTCACATGAGTCACTGGAGAGTAAGTGTCAAAGAAGTCTACATTTTCTTTTTGAACATATCCTTTTGCTACTAATCTAGATTTAAATTTTTCAATAGTACCATCTGGTTTAGTTTTCTCTTAAGAATCCATTTGCACCCTACAGTATGACTACCACGAGGTAAGTCCATTAACTCCCAAGTACCATTAGAGGTTAGTGAATCCATCTCGTCATTTATGTCTTCTTGCCACAAATCGACATCAGGTGAAGTTAAGGCCTCTTTGATAGAACTAGGTCAGATTCTAAAGCATATACAACATAAGCATTGCCAAAAATCTTTAGTAGTTCTAGCATGTTTACTTCTACGAGGTTCAGAATCTATATTATAAGAATCAACATAAAGAGGTGTACCATCATGAGGTACACTAGAAGAAGTAGAGGATTGTGAACCCCCACAACTATACCCCCACAGCTACCCCCACTGTTCCTCAATAAGTAAGGAAATTTATCCTCGTAAAAATCAACATCTAAAGATTCAATAATCACGTTATTATTCAAGTCTAGAAATCTCGAAGCCTTACTGTTATCTGCATAACCAATAAAAACACATTCATATGCTCTACTTGCAAGTTTGATTCTTTTATAATCAGGTTTTCTAACATATGCTAAACAACCCCAAACTCTAAAATAATCAATATTAGGCTTTCTATTTCTTCATAATTTGTATGGTGATGTGTCAGAAGACAGATGTGGAATTCTATTTAAAACATGGCAAACAGACAAAAGAGCTTCACCCCATAAAGATTTGGGTGCACCTGAACTAATAAGAGAAGCAACTACCAATTCAGTACGAATTCTATTCTTTCTTTCAGTTTTTCCATTAGATTTAGGTGAATAAGGTGCAGTAGTCTCATGAATAATTCCTAATGATGCATGTAATTGTTTGAATTCATTGGAATTATATTCAGTACCTCTATCACTACGAAATCTCTTAATATTTCTTTCAAATTGATTTTGTACTTTAGCTACATAAGTTCTAAACATGTCAATTGCTTCACTCTTATGTACCATAAGATAAACATGAGTATAATTAGAATTGTAACACCCCGAATACCATTTACATGTAATTCGTAGTACAACAGGATCTTTTACTTCTATTCGTACAATTTTACAAAGAAATTAAAATTTTACTTTTATTACAGAGTTACACAGCGGAATATAACACAACAAGAATTACAACTCTAATATCAACAGCTTAAATATAATCTTTATCATCAACCGTCTTTAAGTCCTTGCCAATCCAATCTAGCCCTGCACTGAAAATCTATGGGCACGTCAGTTGCTTACAACTGACGCAATGTTATAAACAGCGATCCTCTCTATGTTGTATTATAACGAAATCTTTTACTTTAATAAACACAAACTTGAATGCATATAAAAGTGTAAAGAGTGACTATCCTAAACATGTTAGTGTATGATATGACTTAATGCCTAATGCAGATGTTATACTACAATGCCACTAATGCATACTTGTTCAGATTCTATGCATCTTATACTACATAGGTCCGAGGACAAGCACCTACGTACTCCACATTAAAGGGTTTAATCCCTCACCATGATAACTACTCTGTAATAAAATAAAGTTTAGACATTCCACGAGTATGGAATCCAGTCCCGGTGATGACACTTCCAACACTCGATATGATCTATTCCATTGATAGTGGTTTGAGCTTGCTGGTTATTTCCCATATTCGGATTCTGACGTCCATTCTGACCGTTCTGCCGGTTGTTCGAATTGAACTTCCGATTAGTATTCTTCCTGAACGGCTTATTCTTTGGTTTCAGATGGACCTTTACTTTGTTCAGTAGAACAAACAAAACTTTTTCTTTCTGGTCTTGTTTCCTGGATTTCTCCTCAACTCTAAGCCTTGTTATCAAATTTTCCTTGGTCAGTTCCTTTGACTTGTGTCACAGGATATTCTTGGTCTTTCCAACCATGTGGTAACTTCTCAATCATCACAACTGCTTAAAATTACTCATCGAGGGGTATACCCTCTGAAATGATCTCATGAACTATGTGTAGTAACTCGTGTGATTGAATAGTTATCAGCTTGTCGTCAACCATGGTGTATTTTAGATAGCGACTGATTGTGAATTTCTTCGAGCCAGCCTTCTCGGTGTCATATTTATTTTGCAGTGCCTCCCAAATGGATCTACCTGTATCTGACTGTAAGTAATAGTCATACAGTTCATCAGTTAGCCCATTCAAGATGAAATTCCTACACTTAAAATTGGCATCCCTCCATTCTGAAATGTTATCTAAGATTTGGTCTTTTTCATGAACATCAATAGGTTCTCGGTTAGGAATAACAGGGAAGTCAGTACTAAGAACATAGGCAACTTCCTTCAGAGATAGATAGAAAAACATCTTGTTCTTCCATCGCTTGAAGTTCCGGACAGCAAAGTTCTCGGGTTGGTTGGAATCATACTTGCGGTCAGATACTAGAGGCATTACAGATTACAAAAAATAGCTTCTTAAAATTGTTGAATTAATAAAAATAACTAGTAGACCCGAATGCCCAAATCAATTTTCTAGAATGGATTGAAGCGAGCAGCATTTAACTACAACAGTAAGAAATTGTTAAGACGGCTCGAGGCGTGGGTTTCACTTTCTTTAAGAAGCTATTTGGTTGATTCTGGAGATGAACCGTTGATTACCAAATACTCCCCCCAGGATACAACGAGCTTCTGTTCTACAGTGTTGCCTGATACTCCAGTGGCAACATGTACAGAGCTTGCACCACACAATGTAAAAATTGCTCAATTAATTGGAAAAATATTTGAGAAGAGAGGAAGATTATATTTTTCGCTGCCTTCTTCTATCTGATAGAAATCATGTATTTATAACCCCATAAAATGTTTTAGTGATTTCTTGTCATAAAAATGAGATTTTTTCGCCATAATGGGTCCTTTATTGCCCTAAAAACGGTTAAATAATTTTTCTTTACTGGTTAAAAAATGGCTAGTAAGAAAAGAAACGTTTTTTATATTTAAAACCAGTTTAAAAAAAAAATCTTTCAAGAGACCCAAGACCCTATATATATATATATATATATGGGTTTTCACAGACATTTGCATTTTCAACTGAGCATTTCCTATATATATATATATATATATATATATATATATATATATATATATGGAAAATGCTCCAATGAAAACGGGTCTAGTTTTCACGGGTTGGAAAACACCAATCTGAGCCGTTGGATCGCTCATGATCGTGATCAGCGGCCCAGATCGAGCTCCCCATAACCCGTTTCAATTGATCAGCGGTGGGTTATTTTTGGAATTTCGTCCCAAATAACTTTTCGCTGAACAGATTCTAAAAAAATTGATATAACCTTGGCCGTTGTTGGGAACAACGGCCTAAGTTATAAAAAATTGAATTATAGGCCGTTATTTGGACCAACGGCCTTGTTCTAAATTTTTATAACCTAGGTCATTGTTCCCAACAACGGCCTAGGCTATAAAATTCAGAACAACGGCCTTGTTCTAAATTTTTATGAAATTTTATAGCCCAGGCCGTTGTTCCCAACAACGGCCTAGGTTATAAAAATTTAGAGCAAGGCCATTTTTCCAAATAACGGCCTATAATTCAATTTTTTATAACCTAGGCCGTTGTTGGGAACAACGGCCTAAGTTATATTCATTTTTTCAGCGCGAATCAGGCGAAGAGTTATTTGTACGAAATTCTCAAAATAACTCTCTGCTACTTAAGTGATATTGGGTGATGGGAGGAGGCGATCTGAGCCGCTGATCACGATCAAAAGTAATCCAACGGCTCAAATTGGTGTTTTCCAACCCGTGAAAACAAACCCATTTTCAATGGAGCATTTCCATATATATATATATATATATATATATATATATGGTGATGGGAGGAGGCGATCTGAGCCGCTGATCACGATCAAAAGTGATCCAATGGCTCAGATTGGTGTTTTCCAACCGGTGAAAGCAAATCAATTTTCAATGGAGCATTTCCCTATATATCAACCCGTGAAAACAAATCTGTTTTCAATGGAGCATTTCCCTATATATATATATATATATATATATATATATATATATATATATATAGGCTTCTTCCATTGCAAACGCTGCTGTAGCGGTTGCAAACGTGCACACCATTTAACCCGTCATTGGGGATGACGGGTTAAGTGGTGTGCATGTGTTTGCACGACATTTGCGTTTGCAACGGAAGATTACCTATATATATATATATATATATATATATATATATATATATATATATATATATATATATATATATATAATATGTGGAAGATAGGAATTGATCCTCCAACCTCTTGTTAGGTCAAAACTTTAACCATTGGGCCACAAGACAGTATTTATAGTAAGTAATAAAATAAGTGTTTTAAATGTGCACTAGAAAGGCTTCTATGAAGAGGAAGCAAGAGAAACCAAAGAGAGAACCCAGAGGAAGCTCAAGTGAGACTTGTTGAAGAGTTATACTTATCACCACGGAAGGAGTTGAACACTCAAGATTGGTGTATTGATTCGGAACCTTCTTTTCACTGCACTCTAAGGGGAGAGGTGTTTGAGACTACAAGGAGAGTTCTTTTGGAGATGTGATCGTGGGGAACGATCAAAGGTGTCCTGTACGTGGGATTGGTATTGTTCTTGTGAAAACCAATGATGATCAGAGTGTTGTCTTGCGGGATAAAATGCATGTTCCAGACTTGAAGGAAAATCTTATCTCGATAGGAAGGCTAAGAAAAGTGGATATGTCTACTACAGTTGGTAGTGGAAAGTGGTGTATAGCTGCTGGTTCAAGAGTAATGGCAAAAGGAAAGCGTGAGGGAACGCTGTATTTTCTTAGAGACGTGAGGGTCGTTTCTCCTGTAGTTGACTCTCAGCCAGAATCGAGTAGTAGGTTGTGTGGGGTGCAACCGAGTTCTTTCAGTTGTGGAATGGCGGTTACTAATTTAGTGGGAGCTTCTGGCCATAGAAGTGATCCTAGAGAGCAAAGCATTGCTACGGTGAGGGTACTTTGCGGAATAGCAGACGAATCTCCAAGTCGCTCTTGTGAGGTAGAGAGCACTGGTATCGATATGCGGGATGATGTTGATGAGGGTTACCGAAATGGGACTGTAGGGGTTGAACAGTCTGCGGATATTATGGATGTGTCATCCACGGAGACTTCTAGTGTAGAGGGTGCATTAAGAGGCTTTGAACCATGTCCAGTGTTAATGAAGATTTTGCGAGTTTGGGAGTCTTGTAACACGAAATCCAACGCGGGGGGCTGTTTCTCTGGTATTCATGCTCTATGCGATTGGTGGAGCACATCCTTCATGAGGCAATGAGGGGTGGTTGGTGCACTTCACGTGGTGGAGTGGCGGAGGTGCTCTTCATAAGAGTGAAGAGTACTTGAGTCTTCCATGAAAGTGGGAGAATGGCAGAGATAATGCAAGGTAAAGATTATAATAAGTTTGAAGCATTGTGTATTTGGTCTAAGTGGAAGATTGTTAGGTTTGTAAGTGGAAGATTATAATACACTAAGGCACAAAGTACTTGAAATTGGAGAAGAAGAGGAGAAGACGAAGACAGTAAGAGAAGACAACAGCAAGTAGAAGAAGTGCGGTTGAAGAGTTGGGGTCGACCGACCGGGTGTGTGGTCGACCGACCGGGTGTGTGGTCGACCGACCCAAGTTGCTGAGAGTTCTTCGAGTATACAGGGTTCAACAGAGAAGGGGATGGTCGACCGTGTTGTCGACTAACCAGGGCTTCAAGAGCGGACTCTACGGTCGACCGTCAACGGCGCTGTGTGGTATTTGGACTTTCGAGTTTAATGCCCAATAAGCTGGATTTGTGTTTACCTTTTAGGGTATACTTGGGGGCTAAATATATGGATGTAGTGTCACGCCCCGCTTCCCAAAATATGGGAATACGAGTCCGTGACGAAGGCCCAGTGAATGATATTAACATCATCCATGAGTTGTACCAATCTTAACTCAACAACATGAAAGAAATAATCATAACCACGCAGAAAAATATAATTACATAAACAGAATAAAATCCAATAACTAAATCTGGGATGCAAGAACTTATCAAATAGATTAAGAATATGCAATGCAGTTACAGTTCGACGAGTTCCTTTCAGTTACCCATCACTGTACCTGAATGACATAAGTCAAAAGAAAGAGGAAGAGAACCCGTTAGAGCAAGCTTCGGGCGACAAGTAGTAGAAAGCAGTAAAATAGGGAATAAAGGACTATATAACAAGAACATAATTTGGAACGATATCGGAGTCAATAAATGATAAACGGTAAAAATATCAAAAGTTGATAATCAATAATTCAGAAATCAGAAATCAATGTTTAATAACTAGTATTCAGTATTAGTGTCAATGTTCAGTGTTCATTTATGTCTATAAGTCTATTATCAATCCTAACTAATGCACGTATTACTGCATCCCATACCACAGGTTCGGTGCATACAAAACAATATTCATTTTAGACTTCGTGGTGGGATCTACAGAGCGTGTACTCGGTGTCGGTAACAATAACAATCAATAATACTCCTCCTTTCATGACGATACAATATAACGATAAGGCCTTACCGAGTATATTTGCTGAGATTATCCACTAAAAAGTCAACCCTTATTAACTCCAGCTTGTTGAATATTTTTATTAACAATCATTTATGAACATGCATGTGATCAATGTGGACGATTGTATCAATACTCATGCAACAGGTACAATCGATGAGACCAATAGTAATAGTACAATTTTAAGATGATATCAAAACTATACAATACATGAAATATACATGGTACAATTCATTAAACATGGAAAACACGGTTTATATGCAAAATGTAACAATATATGGACTAAGTGTACTACAATTTCTATATGCAATGTTTTAAGTTTCTGTGTCAGGAACCAGGTCGAAACCTCAGTACAAAATCAAGCAAATGACAAGGCAGCATATGTGAGTGTTCAATAGTACAATAAATTACGGTTTGGAATTGAAATCAACAATAATAGCACGATGAAAAGACTATGAATCAATAACATGGTACAATAAATAAACAACGGAGTTCAATTAAATATGATATTCAATTTGATTACTACTTGCCGAATTTCAAAGAGTGTTTTCTTGAACTAGAAATAATAAAAATGAGTTCAAGAGACGCTTGCCTGTTAGGAAACGATTCTGAATATAAAGAGAATAACGGGATCGGAATCCCGGGCGACGGACTACGAACACGAAGCACTAACACGTGCAAGCCACGTGCAAAACACCAAAACAGCAATACGGCAATAGCACTCCACAGCGGATCACAAGCACACCCAGATCCAAATGAACAACAAACTCCAACTTCTGATCTGCTACACCCAGAACACCAAATAGAGAAATCGCCTAATCTCGTTTTGCCAAAACACCAAACAACAATTGCCGGATCTCCAATCCAAACACAAAACACCGGATCCAAAACACCAACACAACTCCAATCCCCTTCTCATAAAACACCAAATGGCAATACAATCCCTTACTCTCCAAAATAGCAAACATCAACTCAGATCCTAACCACCAAACATCCAAAATCAAATCCCTTCTCCATCACAAACACTAAACACCCATGAAAGGGAGGGAGAGAGAGGGGCACGATAACAATGGCAAGGGACGACGGTGGTCGGCAGCATCGCAGGTGGCGGCACGACGGGGACAAGGAGGAGTCAACGGCTGAAGGGGGCGGCGCATCGTCGATTGGGAACAGGAGCAGCCAAGGGTCGAGATCATTGGGCATCGATGGGGAAGCTACTGGACGGAGGGGGGTCGATCGAGGAGGGCGGCTCAAAGATAGAGGGAGGTCGACGGGGTGGTTGCCGAAGGTGGTCTGGCGCCCAGTGGCGTCGAACGGAACGGGGACAACAAGGGGGTTTGGGTGTTTCTTGGTGGGCTGTCTATCGATCAGAGGAGGAGGGGTCGGGGCGATGTGCGGGTAGTGGTGGCTTGAGTGGAAACAGAGCGACGAGGCGATCGAAGAACGAGGACGGGAGGGCGATGCGACAATGGCGACGCTCGGGGGGGATAGAGTAGAGGATGGGGCGGTTTAGATGAGGAAGATGATGAGGGGGGTGTGATCTCTGTTGGTTTGGAAACCGAGAGAGTAGATAGGGGAATGGGGAGAGAGAGTCGGAAGGGGGAGTTATAAAAATAATAATAATATTAATTAGGGGGTAATTACGAGGTAGTGGGGATGAGAACTTGAGTGGTTTTAGGAGATATGGGGAAGTGTGCAATTGAGGAGATCTGGGTTGGTTGTTAGGGGGAATATGGGTTTGTGGGTTTGGGTAGACTAGGATTTGGGTTCAGGATTCAATAAGGAGATGAGTTTTGGTAGATAATAGTATGGGCTTGGAAATGGATTGTGCTAACAACAGATAACAAGGATAGTAATAATAATAACAATAATACAATAAATTACAACAGAAGTCCCACAACAAGTCCAAGATCCAAAATACATTAAAATAGAAAAGAGAACACTATAAAATACAAGGAAAATCCGTACAATCGGAAGCAGGGGTTACATGTAGACTCTAGGGTTTGTATCACTGATGAGATCAAGAAGTGAGCCGTTGTCATTGTTCAGTTTTAAGAGGGGATTGTGTCCAGTGTTCAAAGGTGAGAGAGAGAGATTGAGAGTTGTAAGCTCTTTGTAATCTTTGTATTCATTGGGGAATAAGAAGTATTGGTTATCTCTGCATAGTGATTATGTTCTTGTGAGATCTTGCATATGTTGTGGTGGCTTGTTCGTGGTTCATCTAGTTCTTAGGAAGTTTCTATTACTTGTGGTGTGTTTTTGCTATTAGAACTACGAGTTGTTGGTAGATTCTGCAACATTAGACACATTATTTCATAGCTCCTTTTTTGTTTGTCAACTTTGAATACAACAGACAACAAAGAGACCCCCCATGTGATTATAGTGCACCCGCAACTACTAGATCAATCTTCTCTCTCTAGAAATTCTAGAGAGAGAAACTCTCCAAAAATCCCCAAAAATGCAAACCTTAGTTCTCAACGCTAGGGGGCAGCGACTAGGGTTCGACGCCGCCCCGTCGCTGCCAAACCCATCACCGCGTCACCCTCCCTCTCACCATCTCCGCCTTGTCTCCTTCGGTCACCCTCCTCCCGTCAAATCAGCTCCTTCGTTGGCCGTTGCATTGGCATCTACATGACGCCAACGTAGCGTCCCCTGGCCCCACCATCGCCATCACCTCCTTCGTCGTGCCCATTTTCACTGCCATCAATAGCGGCAATGAAGACCTAGATCAACTACATCGCCGTTCGCCGTCCCTGCCGTTCAGATCCAGAGCGCCTTCACCGCGATGGCTACTTCTAATCCGGCTCCATCCCTTATACACCTGTCACCCTTATGTCGTCGTTGATTTGGTGCTGCCTCACCGATGATCTGGCGCGCTGGTCGAGTTCCACGTCGAGGAGTTGGAGATGCCGACGAACTACACTTTTCGATCAGCATGGGGGCTCTATTGTTTGAGCGGAGACAGTTGTTCACTACTCAGATTGGGTTCAAATTATGGGTGAGATTGTGGGTGAGTATGTGAGAGAGGTGATTAGTTTGTGCTCTTCACTGGGGTATGTTTCGGTTTGAGCTCTGTTTGTGCATGGGAGAGTAATTGTGGGTGAGAGGGAGAGTGTTAGAGGGAGGAGTCGACTGTGCTTGGTGGCTTTTTACTTACTGCTAGTAGTTTTCATCCTGCCTGTAGTTTGTACATTGGCCTAGTACTTTGGGTTTATTTCATTAATGTCTAATTAATAAAACAAGTGGCCATATTCCACCTTCCCCTTAAAAAAAAAAGATCAATCTTGTTATGTTCTACACGGTTTGGAATACAGTTAACCAAATCACCCTTTGTCATTTAATAATACAATATTAAAATTTGTTTTTCCTCTAATTAAATTTAAAATTACCTTATTAAAAAAAGGATATTTCCATATGTAGGACCACTAAGGTCTTGCTCCAGCATATCCTCTATTTGAGTTGTAATACAACAAACTACTATACATGTACTTATTCGAGAGTTGTAATACAACAAACTACTATACATGTACTTTTTTTTTATGAAACGGATAGATTCTAACGACTCCAGCCAGACAATCAATACATAAAATAAGAGTAAGTACAAATCAGGTTTTACCAGAAGTAAAACAAAAAAGCGGTGAAAAAACCAAACTAACGGTGCTAATACAAAACTCCTAGCTTGCTACGACAGACAAAGAAGCTAAACTGTCAAAATACAACAGAGATACAGCAAGAACCATAGATGGATTTTGAGTGGCCAGCCGGAGAACAGATGCAGCCATCTGAGAGTGGACCTCCCGTAATTGCCACTGCACGGAGAGAGAGCACAAACAGCAACCACCCTTTGTGGCACCAAACATGGACGCAAAAGGGGAGAGCCCATAAAAACACCAGTGGATACTCGAACTGCCCAAGGGAAAAAAACTGGACGCAATCGTCGCTGGTGACCAACAGTACGATGAAGGAGGGAAAAAAAACCCAACCTAAATGTTGCGTCTCCTCCTACCATTCCGACATGAACTAAATATAACCAAGCTCAGCCAGCGGCTACGAAAGGAAGAGAATGTCGCGCAGAATCGAACCAAAAACAATCAGCAGTAATAAACAACTAACAAGTCACAAGGAAAGCCTTCAGAACAACAAAGTAGGAGAGGAGATAATGCAAAAAATTTTACACCACACACCATAGATACGGATAATCAATGGAATGGCTGAACAGCTCCACCCCCCATTAAGACAAACGACAGCCAAGCCAAAACAGCCAGACAATCCACTGTCTGAATAGAGGTAGAAATAGAAAACATGTACAGAGACCATCCAACATAACCCTACTCTAATACAAAAAGGGAAATGAATACTTCACAAAATAAAAGCAGTCATAACCCTCCCAAACAACATAAAAACACAGAAGAAAATGACATAACTGATGTTGAATTTGCAAGTGTACAAAATTGCACAAGTAATATAGATAGGTGAGTAGAGTGTCGAACCCATAGGGACTAGATATTTTACTGAGTACCGATATCGCTAGATTAATCACTATTTGGAAGATCGAAGTTTATAAATAATAAAGCAACTAAATTACCTTAATCTAAGTATCTAACTAAATTGGTGAAGAGGGAGAGGGCTGTGAAACTATGAAGCTCTTGTACTTTGTTTAATGGTAAAATTAGTTCTAGGGCTCTTGGTTCACCACGTTTATCACACACACAAATTATAATTCCTTATAAATAAAAATATTATTTTTCCCAAATTGTAGACCAAAATCCTAAAGATATTAACCACTCTATCCACGTAGTCTAAAAATTATTCGCAACTAATTCTTCGCCTATCCATCAAATTATTAATTGAGAAATTGGATTTCTTAACGGTCACATCCTCCAATATACGGTGTTAATTTTTATTAATCACAAATAACATGTTCGGTCTCTTTATGATTTTAAAAATCATACAAATGTCTATCCACCATGTTGTACGCATAAATAATAAAAATTAAAACACAACTAGGAAAAATAGAGTAATAATAAGGAATTAAAACTTGTGTTCTACAAAACTTAGCTACACCTTAGCCTCTAGAACAATAAATTCAGTTCATATTTGTTTGGGATTGCATCAAAAAATATATAGAGGAAAAGATACAAAAGAATACAAAATTTAATTCAAACCCCTTTTCTGTCTCAAAAGTCGGAGCCAAAAGTGTTGCTATCACGCGCCGTCACATCAACGCATCAGTCTGTCACACTGCCGTTGTTGGGCCGCGTGTCCCAAAACCAGAGGCGCCACGTCAGCACTGCAGCACGTCAGATCCCTGTCTGCGTCGAAGCCTGACTGGCCGTCACCCAGTCGCCACGTCAGCGTGGGTCCCACTGCAGCAGTCTGCTTCGATCCGCACGCGAGATGGTGAAGAGGTCGCCACCCGGGTCAAGTGCTGGGTCTCATTTCTTCTTCTCTCTCCCTTAAATTGGTTTTCGTCCTGTAGTGCACTCTTTTCTCAGATCAGTTCTTGTGTTCTTGGAGTATGAATCGAAGAAGAAGCCAGTCAAACCAAGACCTTCTCTCTGTTTCCGCTTTTCTCTCTTGTTTTTTTTTTTTTAATTTTAAATTTTTATTGTATCAATGATTAGCCGTCACCTCTTGAGTTTCTCCTCTCTCCCTTTGGTTTGCATTTATAGAGCACGGGAATAGAGTTAGGGTTTTCACTTTTTGCAGAAAGTCCACACTCTTTCTTTATTTCCTTCCTTTAATTGATCTGAATTTATTTCTTTCTCTTTCTTTCTTTTCTTCCTTTTCTGCCCACCATGTGCTTCTGCATACACAAAATAATACCAAAAATTAGGATTTTTAAATAAAATAAAATTAATGAGTTTAAAATGAATTAAACCAACTATAAATCATATTAGCTTATAAAACTCCTTTTAAAATTATTTATCGCACTCTTAAATCAACAAAACAATAAAAATTGATAAATCTATTATTTTACTCTGTTTGTTGATTTTTTCCACAAATCTTTACTTTTTGCATCAAAAATATTATTTCTTCAAAAATTATTAATTAAATGAAATCATATAGAAATAAGATGAATTATAGACAATATCAACGAAAATAAGCCATTTCAATAGGTAAATGAGTACAAATATTTGTATATAAATTAGACACATCAATAACCACCATCAGAATAAGCTTAGATAAATTTACTTGCAGTCAGGATCACGAACAAAAGAGAAGGAAGAGGAATGCAACTCTCCCATATAGTTTTACCGACTATCCCACCTCCATTAACACTGCGCAACTAGCACATCGTAACAAAAGATACAATGCCCAAATCTCCTTAACCCTGCAAGTAAAAAAGGGGCGAAGAACAGCATCAGCCAATAAAGAAACTTAATAGCAGAACTTAATAGCAGAACATTATAGCAGAAGCTTATAACAGAGCAGCATCAGCCAACCAAGACGACAATCCAAAAAAGAACTTAATAGTAGAACATTAAAAAGCATTAAGGGTTCGAAGACAATGGAACGCATTCTCCAGTCTACCAAAGAGGAGTGACACTCTAGCTTCGACATTTAAAGATGAGGACCAGAGATTAAAAAGAAATAAGAATTCCTCAATTATAGTGCGGGAGGATGAAGCAGTGTGACAGAAGATCCTCTTATTTCTTTCCATCCACGTGATCCAAACAATAATTTGAAACGAAAGATACCACGATCTGTGAAACTTGACATTAGAAGGGAGCATAGACCAGCAAACGGATAAATTGGATGGAATCGAGGGAACTTCCCAGGCAAGAGCGCTAATTTTCCAAAGCAGGCGCGTGAATTCACATACTACAAACAGGTGATCCACGTCTTCTGACTCGTGAGAGCACAGGGGACACAATTGCCCCACGCTAAGTTTCTTTTATTGAGAATTTCGATGGTAAGCAACTTGTTGTTGAGTGCAAGCCAGGAGAGAATTTTCACTTTAAGAGGGGCACAGGACTTCCTAACGAGGTCAGCGAAAGGAGAAAATGCCTCTAAAGTTAAGAAAGTGATAGAAGGATTTAATAGAGTAGTTCCCCGACGAATTCCAACGCCAATAGAAATCTTCTTTATCCCTCCAAACGAAGTTGTTAAGGGAGAAAAGGAGATCGTTAAATTCAGAATCTAAATGCATAGGAAGATTGATCGAGAACGGGATCAACCACTGCCTTTGCGAGTTGATAATGCTGAAAGATTCAGCTACCGTTGCTAGGGGATTGGAGGCCAGTCAGAAGAGCGCAGGGAAAGAAGTGGCGAGTTTGGTGTTACCAATCTAGAGATCAGTCCAGAACTTGGCCTTGGATCCATCGAAACAGACATGGGATAACCCACATTGGAAAGCCGTTGACGCTTTCCACACCCCCTTCCAGAAATGGGAGGCATTACGGTGGACAGTGGGGGGGAAACTCCACCACTAATCCAAAGAAAAGAACCTAACCTTGATGCTAATGATCCAAGGCAATTCCTTGATTTTAAGGAACCTCCAAAGCCATTTACCAAGAAGCGCCAAATTTTGATGCCTGAGGTTTAACACCCCTAATCCTCCAGCCTCTTTGGAAGAACAAATAAGTTTCTAGTTACTCAAGTGCGAGCCTGGCTTGTGAGCCGATGAGCCAGACCAGAGAAAATTACTTCTGATCTGGTCAATCTTCTTGATAACCCAAGAGGGAACGTAATAGAAAGACATCATATAAAGAGGGATAGAGGAAAGAACCGAATTGAGAAGAATCAGTCTACCTCCTCGGGAAAGAAGTTTCCCGGTCCAGACGGAGAGCCTAGATTCAACCTTATCTATCATGGGAGACCAGTCGGACTTATGCAGTTTACCCTATCTCAGGGGAATACCCAAATACGTGATAGGGAATGAGGCAATAGGGCAGTTAAAGAAGTTGGAAATTTCGCTCTGGCGATTAGGTGAACCCCCCAGCTAGAGAACAGAAGATTTTTGAAAATTGATAGAGAGACCCGAAGCTAATTCAAAACAATAAAGGAGGAGTTTAAGGTTCCGGAGAGAGTGGGAATTCAGTTTGGCAAATATGATAGTGTCATCGACGTATTGAAGATTAAGAACACCATGG
Organism: Hemerocallis citrina; assembly: GCA_017893485.1. Taxonomy (NCBI): domain Eukaryota; kingdom Viridiplantae; phylum Streptophyta; class Magnoliopsida; order Asparagales; family Asphodelaceae; genus Hemerocallis; species Hemerocallis citrina. Next base: position 155,687,720 of record CM030366.1, on the reverse strand, counting down.
AAACCGCATGAATTGTCCAGACCTTCAATAACCTGGGCCTCCCAAGCATTGCGAAGTAGTTTACTAAAAACATCTGCAACCAGTGAGAATAAAAGGGATGAAAGAGGGTCGTCCTGGCAAAGACCACATTTAATTTTAAATTTGTGGCCTTCGGCACCATTAATAATGATAGAGGAGGTTCCAGCGAAAAGGCTGAACTTAATCCAAGTGATCCACTTGGGACCAAAGCCTCTATTAATAAGTATTTCGAATAGAAACTCCCAGCTAACATTGTTGTATGCTTTTTGGAAGTCAAGCTTGAGTAGTATTCCTTCCGAATTAGAATTGTGACAATGGAAAATATTCTCAGAGATAGGACCCTGCTCTTCCATCTTATCAATTGATTCAGTGGACGCAAGGAAATAATTTTTTAGGAAGTTAGTATTAAACTGTCTTTCGTTACGCCAAATCTTACACCCAAATTTGATCGTGTGAAGTTTCAGGAGGATGCTACCCAGTCCGGTAGATCCGGTAACTGCGAATAAGCATTCAACGATCATGTTGACAAAACATTGGTCTTGTAACCAAAATTTTTCAAACCTGAATTTATGAGAATGTGGGAAGGGGAAGTTAGAGTAAAGGGCGATTGGAACGTGGTCAGAGGAAGGATTCGGTAACGCCTTGGAAAAAGTGTTGTGAAACTGGTTAATCCAGTTTTGGGAAACCAGGAAACGGTCGAGTTTGGCCATCATCGGGGAATGACGAAGGTTCGACCACGTGAATGATCTACCAAAAAAGGGAATATCGGTCAATTGCAGCATGCAAATGCAATCGTTGAAGTTGGCGGAGAGATTATCATATTGCGATGGGTTCGACCTTTCAGACGCGAACCTGGTGACGTTAAAATCTCCATAGAAAACACAGAGACCGTCCGAGTAAGAGTGAAGTGATTGGAATTCATTCCAAAAAAGAAGACGCCTGTCTGAGGAGGACGACCCATAAATAGATATCACCGTGAGATTGCAGTCGAGAGTCGCCCAGTACAGTTGGACGATAAGAAAAAAGTTGAGACGATTAATCGCTATAAGCGAGAAAACGGACTCTTTGAAGCTAAGGAGGATACCTCCCCTAGAACCTATGGCATCTAGCGAGATCCATTTAGAAATAATGGAACCTCCAATCGCCCGAAGAATAGAAGGGGAGGGATACTCGAGCTTCGATTCTTGTATAGAGATTAGGTCACAGTGAGATGACGATATAAGAGGAAAAATTGCCCTTTGTTTAATGGGGAAATTGAAGCCCCGTATGTTCCAAGGGAGACTAATCATTGACAACCAGTTGCTCTATAACTCTGAGACGTTCTTTTTCCCTGATGGAACAAATAACAGGCGAGATACTTGTGTTGACCATAAAACCCAAATCTTGGGTGATGCTAACTAATTCTTAATCAGAAAATTATTCAAATTGAAGTTGGAATACAAAGCCTAATAGGTTTTGGTCTGACGGGGGATGGTGAAGAGAAGGAAATTCTCCAAGGGTAACTACTGGTACAGCCGAAGCTTGGGGAGAAAGGGAGACAGATGCTAGCGCTTTTTTTTGGCTTTTAAACGCGTGCTAGATCTAATGAGACAGTGCGAAGGCTTAACCCCTGAAATGAACTGATCACCGGGGAGCCTTACCTCCTTAACAAAAGTAAGAGGAGTAGAAGATTCATAATCGTCGCAGGGAGAGATAATAGAAAGAGAAGGAGAAGGAGAATGCGAGGGTAAAGGCTGTGATATAACTTTAGGAGCCAAAGAAGTTATCTCGCTATGGTTTGTGAGATGAAAGTTGGGTATTGAGATACCCAGTTTTGCCTCTACTGCCTTCTTTAGGTCGGGAGAAACTGAAACGGGAACTCCCGACAACAGATCAACGGGAAGAGGTGCCCGTTGAGGGCAAGGAAAACAACATAAATAATAACAAGATAACTCCTGCCGCTAAGAAGAAACTACTAAAACAACATGTCGGAATTTCATGGAAAAAAGAGCGGATATACCTTATTGAGAGAGGTCTCGCTTTCGGTCTGCTTCCTCTTCCTCAAGCAGGTTATCATGATCGATCCAAATCTCTTCTTTTAAGGGCGGAGAGCTCTTGACTTTGATGGGAGTGAGATTCGGATCAGCGGCTGTGATGTGGGAGAAATGAGCTTGCCTTTGGAATTTATTCCAGTCGGACACAAAATGAGGGTTGACCTCCCAAGGAGACCATTGAGAGGAAGGAGTTTGCAACACTGAAACATGGGAGGTTGATGAGGGAGGAAGCGGGGCAGTGGACGACTCTAACTGAGTCTGCTTAGGAGGAACGGTAGAAAGGGGAATTGGAGGTCAAACGGTCGAGGAGGAGGATAAAGGTGTAGGCAACTTTCCCGCTTGAAGAGAGGGTAACTCGGGATTGATCCAAACCAAGTTCGGAGCATTGGAGGGAGAAATCTTCGTGCTGCTAGATGAGGCCATGTTTTTACTAGGAGGAAGGAACTTTTTCCTTGAAGAAAACTTATTTGAACCCTTCCAATCAAATTTAGAAGAAGAAGAGGTATCGGGGTGGAAGAGAGCGGGAGAAATGGTCGGCTTGGAGACAGACTTCGGGGGACCTGAGGGATGTGGCGGAACAGCCCCGTAAGAGTTCACTGAATCATGATATTGCACTGAGACCGGGAACGAAACTTTGTCTTCATTCAGCAAATAAGCCTCGATACAAACCTGGTTCTTAGGAATATTGAAAATAGCTTCCACTTGCATACACCCCGAAGCTAATTTAGGCGATGAAGAAATGTTGTTGATCTCTCCGATACATTTAGACATGTTACCCACAAGACGCAGAGAGTCACAAAAGGGAGGAAGACCAAGAAGCGAAACCTTGGTGGCGGAGATGCTGGGAGCTTGTGCTGGGGGATTAACCTGCACCCATTTCCGAATGGCAAGCGAAATAGACCCAATCTCTAGCGAAGAGTTCTCGATCAACTCTTGAAGCAACTTGGGTGAAGGGCAGTGAATCATAATGTCTCCATTAGAGCAAGAGCTGAGAACCCAATCCCAATCCTTAACGTTGCATGAAATGCACAGGAATGAGTTTAAGGTGAAAATGGGAATGGATCCTCCGCTGAAGGAAATTGCCCCATAAGTGTCAAAGAATTTCAAACGATCCGATAGTTCCGTGCTCGGGATGAACACATGCGAAACTATCGGTTTGGGAGGGAGCACCTGTAGAGAAACCTGAGAGACAGGAGGACGGGGAACCTTTTCGGATAGGCGAGTAACAAAAGGAGGGGTAGGGAGGAGAGGGGAATTAGAGGAAGTCTTCTGCTTCTTAGCTTTGGCGCTATTATCATTGGCTAGCTTGCGCTGAAGAGAAGGAAAGTCGAGAGCCGCTAAAACTTGCTCAGAGATTGGGGCACCCAGGGTTAGCCCTAACAACTTCTGTAAAGCGAAGCAGCGGGGACGAGCATGGCCAAGCTTGAGGCAAAAAAGACATCTCATGGTGAAGGAGCAGAATTTTTTTAAATGACCCGGTTGGAGGCACTGAAAGTAGATGATGGGAGAGCGAGACCGAATAGAAGAAGGGGGAAAAGAAGATGAAAAGGAGGGTGGTGAGAAAAGGCGGGAGAAACGATGGATAGAAGCCCCAGGAAGCTTCTCGTTCCTGGGCTTGGTGGGCCTGGAAACGCTCGTCCCACCACAGGAATAGTTGAAAACATGGTTATTAATGCCCATAACTTTTTTTTTTGGATTTTTTGACCACTTCAACCCAAGATTGCTCTATGGGCTAAAAATAACGCTCAGAAGGGGACAAGGCCCAATAGAGGGAGAGAGCGGGGTAAAAGCTACAGTGTTGGGGAACTGAAGCTACCGTCGGAGGTAGAAAGGAGGTGACCAAATGTGTCTCAGAAGGGAGAGGAAGAAAGTGGAGATCACTTCGCAGTGATAGGAAATAGATAATATCCCCAGGTGGAGTGAGGAGTAAACCAAACTAGGCTAGAGAATCGATCGAGAACAAAGATGGTCGAAATAGCCACACCAGCAACCCCAAGTTGCACTCGGCGGTCAATCACACAGAACCACAATCTCAGAGAAGATCCAGAAAGAGATCTAACACAATTAGATAAAGGAGAAGAAATGGAGGAGAGGGAAGATAAGCTCAAAGTAGTCGAGGAACTCGACCGGTCACAATGATGGCAATGAAGCCACAATAAACACACCAATAACCACACGGTGGCCAATCAAACACAACCACAACCACACCAATCGAAAAAGGGAAATTTAAAATAATACTTACAGTGATGGGAAGCTCACAAACGAAAAAAGAAAAACACACTATTGGGTCGCACCCACCGTATGCGCCGCACAAGGCGGAAGGAGGACGAACGATTGACGGAGGGCGGGCGGCAAAGGGCAAGGAAGAGATCCAGACCAACGAAATTTTGGGCGACACTGTGTTGGGAGAAACCTGCCACAACTGGAAGCGAGGGACTGGAAGTAGAAGTCGGCCGACACACCGGGGGGTGAATGAAAAGAGCAAGCGGGGAAAAGGATGGAGAGGTCAAGTAGAGGGATCTGGTGATCCTTGAAAAGGGTATGAAGCTCTTGGGGAGGCGAATAACTTTAATGAAAGGGAGGGAGGGGGAAGGAGAGAGGAACTGCCGGATCTGATCTCGGAAGGATTCGTTACTATACATGTACTTGCATGTGTGCGAGCAATGGGCTTCAGGTTAAGCCTCAAACTAATCGAGAAAAGTGCAACTGTACAAAGCCATTAAAGGTTGTATAGGTTTGGCTTACTGTAATAGTCGAACTAGTCAAGCCATAAGGGTTGCACACGTTGGACTCTCCAAACCGGTCTAACCATCATTGACCATAATAATAAATTAATAGTCGGGCGGATAAAAAAACAGATGCTCCACATCGGCTAGAAAGGAAATCCTACACTAGATTGTGCATGCCCATGCTCAGCGAGAACGCTGATTTCTAAAGGGGGTGTATGTAACACCCGTCATTTTCAAAAAGTTATAAAAGGTATATATATAAAAATATAAATAAAAAAAGAGTAATACTTCATCCACTACCAATTTCATTACCATTTGTTCACTACCTTATGTGGCATACTCCTATTGGAGAGTTCTCCCACCTACTCTTTCTTTTCCTACATATTGGAATGTGCCACCTAAGGTAGTAAAGAAAAATGTAGTGAAATTGGTAGTGAATGTAGCATTACTCATAAAAAAAACTTACTTTGAATAAGTAAAAAGTTGGCTGATGGAATTAATACATGATGGTTATATAAAAGGAATTGAATAGTGTAATGGTGGGTGGGGGGCCCACTTGAATTTAAAAAAATAGCAAGTAAAAAATATATTGCTGCTGCCGATGAGGTGGCATTCACTCTCAGATTTCTGAGAAGAGAACAGGGGAAGGTAGGTTGCTATAATCCCATATCGGTAGTTAGAATAATATAATATAATATAAATAACAAAGTCTATGATCAAGAGTCACCAATCTGGTTAACCACCTTTTGAGAGGCAGCCTGTGGAGGAGAGGTTCAACAAGAGACATGAGAATTTTTCGTGAATTTATACAAGATATGGCTCTCATTGATTTCTCCTTCTCAGGCAGAAAGTATACCAGGTCTAACCTCCAAACCTCCCCCTTAATGGCCAGACTTGATAGATTTTTGATCTCTGCAGCATGGGAATCCTCCTTTCCCAACTGCATCCAGCACTCCCTCCCCAGATTTTTGTCTGACCACTGCCCCATTGTCCTGGACACTCAAGTTATTACACAACAAGTCCACTATTTCAGATTTGAGAAAGCATGGCTGCAACACTCCTCTTTTGAGCCTGCGGTTAAAGACTGGTGGAAGCTCTTCTCTTGCCCTGGTAAACCGACAAATTTTTTTGCTAACAAGCTTAAACTTCTTAGGAGAAAGATAAGAAGACAGAGAAGCAATACTTTTGGCCACATCCCCACTCGGAAAAGGCAACTTCAGGAAAAACTTCTCAGGCTGGAGATTGAGGTTGAGCAACTGCCCTTAGCTGTTGACTCCTTCAAGGCAACCCAACTTGAAATCCAGAGCCTTATCAAGACCGAAGCATTGTATTGGAGGCAAAGGTCAAGAGTTCAATAGATCAAGGAGGGAGATGCAAATTCAAAATTCTTCCATTCTATAGCTAATGGGAGAAGGAGGTGAAACTTCATCCACAGTCTCATAATTGATGAAACTCTAACTACATCTCCCATTCTAATCAGAACTGCTTTTGAAAAGAACTTTCAAGATATTTGTGGTACAGCTCCTCAGTCTGACTTTAGGATTGATTGGCGATCCCTCTATCCATCAAATGACATCAAATCAGGGCACTTAAATGCCCCGTTCACTCTAGAGTAGGTTAAAATAGCAGTTTTTGGTATGAGTAGTGATAAAACATCGGGACCTGATGGATTCTCGATGAGTTTTTATGATACATTTTGGGACACTATCAAAGATGACTTATTTGCCATACTACAATCGACACAGAGGGGGGATACTGACCTTGGCAGATTAAATTACTCCAACATTATGCTAATCCCCAAGAGTGAGGCTGCAAATACCGTCTCTTATTTCAGGCCTATCAGCTTGCTCAACTTCTCCTTCAAGATCTTCACCAAAATTCTTGCCAACAGGCTAAGCCCAATCCTCCATTCTCTTGAATCTTCGTCTTAAAGTGCTTTCCTAAAAGGTAAATCAACTGTTGACTACTTTCTTGTGGCCCATGAAACCATCAACCGTTGCAATAGACGCAACTCTGATGCAATCTTGTTCAAGATTGACTTCACTACAGCGTTCGACACTGTGAGTTGAGAATTTCTGGATCAACTTTTAATAGCTAAAGGATTCGGACCAGCATGGTGCAGGTGGATCCATATGATCCTCAGAACGGCCAAGTCGTCAGTTCTCATAAATGGAGAGGGGGGGAGACAAATCAACTCCAAGAGAGGACTCAAGCAGGGAGATACCCTATCACCAATGCTCTTAATTTTAGCTGTTGATGTGCTTGCTCAGATGCTTTTCAGTGGCCGTAGAAATGATGTGTTCTCTCCTCTCCCTATTAGGGGCTCACTCGCAAATCTGTCAGTGCTGCAATTCACAGATGACACTGATCTTTTGCAATGGAGATGAACATGAAATTCTTAACCTCAAAGTGGCACTCCAAATATTTGCAAACGTCTCTGGATTGGCCATAAATTTCAACAAATCTTCGATTATTTACTTTGGTAAGTCGAGAGCGAAGCTCTAGGCTTTTTCGACCATTCTGGAATGTAAGAAAGAATGCCTACCAATTAACTACCTTGGCATGCCCCTCTCTAGAAGGAAACTTAGCAAAAGCAATTGGCAACCACTCATCCTCAAGATTGAAAGATGGGTCTCAGTGTGGAAGGGGAAGATGTTCTCTAAGGGTGGGAGGTTAGTACTTATCAACTCTATACTCAGTGCTTTGCCAGTCTACTTTGCTTCCCTCTTCAAACTACCCCATTGGGTAATCAAAAGAATTGATAAGATTTGCAGTAGATTTTTTTCGAGTGGCTCAGACACTGATATGAGAGGAGTGGCATGTATGCGGTGGAGGAATATTTGCCAACCCAAGCAATAGGGAGGGCTTGGAATTCTTGACCTGAAAGTTTTTAATGAAGCCCTGCTCATGAAATGGTGGTGGAAGATACTCTCTTCAGATACGCTCGCTAGCCAAACGCTTTGGAGCTTAAATTATAAAAGCAATTCTAACAGTTTGACATGCCCCTCAAATGCTTCTAACTTCTGGAAAGGGATTTTCAATCTCAAGGAGCAATTCTTATTGAATGTTAACTGGAAGCTAGGGAATGGAAACCAAATCAAATTCTGGACATCAAGATGGATCAATGGCAGCAACATAACCTCCTTGTCTCCTAAACTTGCTACTGCGGCATGGAATCCGGAGGCGGATGTCCTCTCCCAAGGAAATTGGATCAACAACACCTGGCACTGGCAATCAAGGCTTCACTGCGTCTCTAACTCCATTATTCGTGAGGAGAAACAGAGACTGCTAGATCTGATTACGGGCTATCTACCTCCAAACTCGGGGCACCACCCTTCTTAGAGGCTCACACCCTCAGCAACCTTCACTGTCAAGTCAGCCTACAACTTCTTTATCATCTCTGGCCTCCAATCCCCTTATTTTGAGGCAACATGGACTTTCGCAGCTCCCCTGAAATGCAAGATTTTCATCTGGCAACTGAGTTGGAATAGACTCAACTCGAAGGATTTACTTCGCTCCAGAGGCTGGTTAGGAGACACGGCATGTCCTGTTGAGACGACCTATCATACCTTCTTTGCATGCCCTATTGCTATTAACACTTGTACCTACTTCACTACACTCTTCCACATACACTCCTTGCCTTCTAACTTACATGAATGTTTTACTTCATGGTGCTTTGGGGCACAAGTACACAGACACACCTGGCACCTACTCACAATCTCAATCTGTTGGAGTATCTGGCTGGCTAGAAATGAGTGCATTTTTTCTTCTAAGATTTTCCAACCAAGGGAAATTATTTCTATTGCAATCTTTTGGTTTCGATCTTGGCTAGATGGAGTCGAGAGCAGAAAGAAGAAAGAGAAAATTATACGTGAAGTACAGATGGCTGGTGCTCAAGATGTCCTCCTCAAATAGGCTCTCATCAGGATTGATCAGGCGGGTAGCGGAGAAGATGGCTGCTCGGGTTAAGCTCCCATATATTCTAATGCATTTTCTGTCTTTTGGAACTTATTTTTGAGTACTGTAATGAACTTTAATTCAGCATAACTACTCTACTGTGCTTCTTTTGGTGATCGAGGGTTCGGTAGAGATTGTAAGCAGAATCAACTCGATCCTTATGTATATGTACTTGTATTTTATTCCTATATTTAATATATATATTTTTTAGGTAGGGACTTACCCTACCTTTAACCAGTCAAAAAAAAAAACAATATAATTGTTATCTACTTCAGTAATCGATGCATATATACTACACAGACAAAGTTAAGATTGATATATATTTTATAAAACCTGAGTACAGTAAAAAATAGATGACTCAAAAAATTATATAATGATTCTAATATATTTCAACCTGGTAAATAAAAAACATAATAAAAAGAAAAAAATGAAATGCACATAGTACAAACACATGATCGTAGGCATACATGGATTATAATTATTTATGACTTAGTAGACATATGATTTTTCCTTCAATTTTTTTATGAATAATGGTGGGTACTATTGTTAAAATTGATACATTATACTGAAATACATCATACATATTTGATTATATTCAGTCTCTAACTGGACGTTCCTCTTTATATATAAACTAGTATTTTAGCTTTTAATAAATATTAAGTTTTTAAAGTAATATAATATGGGACGTGTGAGGCACATGTTAATAAATATATATGTTTTAAAGTAATATAAATAAAGAGTATAATGGGAGAGTTGGAGTTGTACGTGTGATGCATGTAAGTTGGTAGATTTAAATTATATAGTGGGAGAGTTTGAGTTGCACGAGCGATGCACGTAAGATGATAGATTTACAAATGACAACTCTCCTCCCATTATAATATTAGAGATTTGCACATATCACACCCTGATAAGACAGAGTAACAACTTTGTCGAAGGGAACATAGAGCGAAAAAATGATAAGGCAGAGAGAATATCAAAGACTGATTTGGTAATGTGATAATCTCAGTTTTTTTTTATGTTGAGAAATTCACAAATCTCACCATTTTAAATAGGAATGTATATCATTCACAACAAGGAATTTTGATCTTCCTAGGAATTTAAAAATTCTTACAAAACTATACTCATAACTAAACCAGATAATCCAGAAGGTAATCCTAGATACCCTTGTATATTACCATATACCAAACACCCCATTAGGAGCCGTTTGGATATGCAAATTTGATGAAAATATTAATTTTTGCTAAAATTGAAAATCCAATTTGCAGTGATTGGTGCAAATCTACTGTGGGAGCTGCAACTACCAAAGCAGCGAACAAGTACTGTTGTCCCGTCTCATTTGCTCCAAATTTTTTTTTGGGTTGTGGGACGGAACATGTTGTTCGGTCCCGCAATTTATTTAAAAAAAAAAATAGTATGATTAATTAGTGATTAAATTAGTTGGTAGTGAAATAATTAGTGATTGAATTAACTCTAAACCATGATCAAAACATTAAACCAAGTGATTATTTGATTAAATTAACACTAAACCTTGATTATAAAATGGCAAAGCTTGGAACGGGACATGTTGTCCAGTCCAATTTTTTAGGGGTGTCGGATGGGACTACATGTTCTGTCTGATGCCCCCTTTTTATTTAAAATTTTTTAAGGACGAAACATGTTGTTTCGCTAGATACTTTTTAAAATTTTAAAAAAAAATTCTTGGACGAACCATGTTGCATCCAATTAAGAATAAAAAATAAAAAAGAAATGAAATAACATTTTCCGTACTTCATATTTTGAGAATCCACAAATTGTTTCTCATATTCGAGAAGGATCTATTCACGATTTCCCGAAATATGGCAAAATGAGAAACTGTTACAGCTGTGACTTTGCAAAAAAGTAATAAAAATAACAAAACATCAAACCATTGTGGATGCTCTAAGTAGCCACACTCACACAAATTCAAATTCTGTTTGGCCAGTGTTCACTAAAGCCAAGGACGGAGCTAAGCCGTCCTAGGGGGGACTAATGCCCCTCCCCCCACCCCCAATTTTCTCAAAATCCCTATATTTTCTAAATTTACTATTTTAGCCACCTCAGAAATTGATATAAAATCTGTTATATAGATATATTTTACCCATAACTCTTCCCAACAAAAATATTTTAGCTTCATTGACTGAAGGGATCATGTGTCTCATCCAACCCTCACATTGAGAAGATTTTTTAAAGAGTAATGCTACACTCACTACCAAAACCACTATATCTTTACTGGCTTAGATAACAGACAATTATTGAAAGGTATACGTATAGTAAGTGGTGGAAACCTTCACTGATTATGTGTCACCTAAAATAATGAAGAAAAAGATAGTGATTTTGGTAATGTGTGTAGGTGATGCGGTTTGTTTTTGGGAGGCGTGTGGATGCACCAGGTGTGAGTTCTTACTCGATCTGTATTGGTGAAGGAAGCTCCGGTGCGGACGACCCTCACCCGGGAGAACGGTAAGGATGTAGGCGGGAGTAAGGTGGAGGCTGGATGCTCGGTTCGGATCAGGAGGCTCGGATCCGAGGTCTTGTGTACCTGCAGACGGTCTAGGAACACCGGGGTTGGTCCCGGTGGCAGACCCTCCGACGATCTAGTCAGGTACTAAGAGAGAGTAACAGTAACTGGGGTTTTGAGTGGGAAAGATTCATTACCTAGATAAAGGGTAGGGGGTCTAGTATTTATAGGAGAACCAACTGGGTCTGGACCCGTTTGGGGCCGGGTCTGGACCCGGTTGCCCATGGGCCTGACATGACAGAAGCCCAAGCGGTATAGGGCTGACGTGGCGTAGGCTTGGGTGGTTTCCAGGCTGACGTGGTAGAGGCCTGGGCAATTTTGGTGCTGACGTGGCGGATTCGGATGATCCGGTCGTGCATGCTTCATGAAGGGATCCTGTGGCCCAGGAGGGGCCACGTCATCTGACCCATATCATAAGCCCTTCACTCTTCGAGGGCTGGGTGATCTAGCCGTGTAGGAGTGTTTCTTTGCCTCTGTAGGAAGAGCGGGGTGGTGTGTGCGGCGAGGAATAGGATCTGTTCCGTCCAGAAGAGGCAGGGGGGGTAGGATGAAGGGATCCCCTTTTGGAGTCATGCAGGGTGCTGGGTGTAGGATAGTCGGAGCCATGCTTGCCGAGCCCCTAGGGTCGGCAGATGAGCGTTGAGGGTCGGGGGTCGAGCTTCGAGGGTCGGCAGACGATCCCCTCACTAGTTGGAAAAGCAAGGGGAGGCTAAGGTCTGTTGAGTTGGAGCTCAACTCGCCGAGCCTCGAAGGTCGGTAGGCGAGTGTTGAGGGTTGGTGGACAAGTGTCGAGGTTCGGCAGAAGATCCCCTCGCTAGTTGGAAGAGCAAGGAGACACCAAAGTCTGTTCTATTGGAGCTCGGCTCACCGGGCGTCGAGGGTCGGTAGACGAGTGTTGAGGGTCGGTGGACAAGCGTCGAGGGTCAGCAGACGACCCCCTCGCTAGTTGGAAGAGCAAGGGGATGCCAAAGTCTGTTCTGTTGGAGCTCGGCTCACCGAGCATCGAGGGTCGGTATACGAGCACCGAGGGTCAGCAAACGATCCCCTCGCTAGTTGGAAGAGCAAGGGGATGCCAAAGTCTGTCGAGCAGGGGTCTTCTTGCCGAGCATTGGGGTCGGCAGACAAACCCCTCGTTCTTTGGATAGAAGGGGTCTTGGGACTCGCGGTGCCATCCGAGCTCCGAGCGTCCTATGAAAATAGGAGAAAGTACTGGGGCTCGTGGTGACATCTGAGCTCCGAGCCTCATATGAGATAGAGGAAGATTATGGGGCTCGCGGTGTCATCCGAGCTCCGAGCCTCCTATGAAAAATAGGAGAAGGTATTGAGTTTCGCGGTGCCATCCGAGCTCCGAGCCTCTTGTGAGAAAGGGGAAGATTCTGGGGCTCGCGGTGTCATTCGAGCTCCGAGCCTCCTATGAAAAATAGGAGAAGGTACTGAGGCCCGCGGTGCCATCCGAGCTCCAAGCCTCTTGTAAGATAGGGGAAGATACTGGGGCTCGCGGTGCCATCCGAGCTCCGATCCTCCTATGAAATATAGGAGAAGGTACTGAGGCTCGCGGTGCCATCCGAGCTCCGAGCCTCTTGTGAGATTGGGGAAGATACTGGGGCTCCCGGTGCCATCCAAGCTTCGAGCCTCCTATGAAAAATAGGAAAGGTACTGAGGCTCGCGGTGCCATCCGAGCTCCGAGCCTCGTGTGAGATAGGGGAAGATACTGGGGCTCGCGATGCCATCCGAGCTCCGAGCCTCCTGTGAGATAGGGGAAGATACTGGGGCTTGCGGTGCCATCCGAGCTCCGAGCCTCCTGTGAGATAGGAGAAGATTCTGGGGCTCGTGGTACCATCCGAGCGTCGAGCTTTCTGACTTGGAGAAAAAAGTTTGGAATATGACTTGGGGGCATTAGGGTAATTTAGTGCCAAGTGCTGACGTCATGTGTGCAAGAATCGAGGCAACTCTGGATCTTAGTGGCCATTAGATCTTGACGATTAAGAACCAATGGCCAGATCTAATTGTGAAAATTGAGGAGTCGCTTTCTCCGCTATAAATCTCCCCCCCCCCTCCACTTTTCTTTTCTTCATTTCTTTACTCTCGCTTTCCAATTTTATAAGAATAGGGTCTTACTTGTCGTCGGCGACTTTTTTCGGTGATCGCACGGTACACATTTCAGGTTAGTATTTCTGTTTAGTAATATCACGCTCTTAGTCCGAATTCGAGGCCAGCTCGTCAGGCCGCTCTGCAAAGGAAGCCGAATCAGACACGTCCTCGTCCCTGAGCAAATATAAGGTTAAGGAGTAGGCTCTGACCGACCCTAGATTAGATGGCGATGGTGACGTGGTTTTTGTCATGTCGCCACTGAGATCCCGAAGGCCGGGGAAGGAGCCCGTGGATGAGGGCGAGGAGGAGGAAGAGGAAGGTTGGGATGTCGAGGATGATGAGGAGAATGAGGATCAAGAGGAGCAGGATGCCGAGGATGATGAGAAGGATGAGGATCAGGGTGCCGAGGATGTCGAGGATGAGGAGGAGGATGTCGAGGAGTAGGGTGCTGTTGAGGATGATGAAGGTGAAGATGAAGGGGAGCCCGCCCAGAAAGGTGCTTGCGAAGGCATAGCATGAGGGGCAGTCAGTGTGGAGGACGACCTTCCGCCTCTGCCACCTTTGTCGATGCCGTCTCCCGAGAGGAAGGCTCGCCCTCGTCAGAAGAAGAGGAAGTTGATCCTTCCGGATAGTCCCCCTCCTCCGGACAAGTATGCCCCTAGACCGGGATTCGAATTTCCCCTGGTCTCCTTTAAAAATTCGGGGTCGATCAAGATGTACCCCGAAGATGTCAAAGATACCGACCCTCTTCCTCCCGTACCGGGCGAGGAGAGACGGGTGAAGATTCGGATGGACAGCATCCAATGTGTTTTGAAGGCGGACTACCTTCACATTTTGAGGGTGTCCTACTTCATTCCTCGGGAGTTCGAAGTCTTTATTCCGAGCCCCAGTATTCGACCCACTATAACCCTTGCACCGGGCTATTGCATCTTTCCCGAGGACACTTTCGTCTCGGGACTGAGGCTACCGCTGCACCCCTTCGTCAAGAGGGTTTTAAATTGGGCGAAGCTGAGCCCAATGCAGTATGGCCCAAACTCTTGGAAGCACTTGATTTGTTTCATCATGAAGTGCCAAGAAAAGGGCGTGAAACCAAGGTTGACCTACTTCCGAGCCATCTTAGGGATTAGCTCGCTCAGCAATGCGGAGGGAATTTTTTACTTCTCTCCTAGGCCCCATAAAAAGGTGATGTACGGCCATCCGGATTCCATCAAAGGGTGGAAAGAGAAATACTTCGTGGTCCGGAGCGAGACGTCTTGGGGGACTCCGACCTCCTGGAACTTCTTGAAGCCGAACCACAGACCTCCGAAGCAGAGTGACTTGTCAGAGAAGGAGTGGAAGATGGTTGAGAAGATTGTTGGGGGCACAGCATAGCGTGGCCTCGAGTGACGGAGATGCACCTGGCCCGTGCCGGACTGAGCCCAGCCGACCTAGTATGTTTCGTTCTGAATTTTTGTATCCTTCAGCCTTCGTGTTAACGTTAGCCTTTCTCCTTTTATTTTGGCAGAGATGACGTTTCAGCAGATCGATGACAGGCGTGCCTTGATCGCGGCCGCCTCGAAGAGGAGGATGGAGAAGGCGAAGGAGGCGGAGCAGGAAAAGCTGGCTGCCCAGGGTGCGGGGTCCGGGAAGGGACCAACTCCGGCGGCCAAAGAGCCTTCTCCCGCGAAGAAGACCAAGAGGCACTACCCCTATACACCGAGGGTGCCTTGGGATGCGGGGGGCAGTTCTGGCAGCAATAGGACCGTCGAGGCCCCGGGGCAGAGGCTTCACCCACCTCGGCCTTCCGCCGAGGGGATGCTGGGGCAACAGGGGTTGCGGCCCTTCGCTCCTGATTGGTCGATTGTACAGGGAGAATCCTTGCTCGAGGGTCCCGTGGCCATCGAGTTCGTCAGGAATGTCACCACCGAGCGGGATCGGATGGCACTGGCGACGCAGACATCTGACCAGGCCTTCATGCGCTGGTCTCAGGCATCGATCTCAGTAAGTCTTGGGATCTCGGTCTGGAGGTGGCTCGTCTGAAGAAAGCCATAGCTGGCCGGGACTGGTGGGTAATCGAGACAGACTGGTCGATCTCGGATGCCTCAAGAGGGCGGTCGGCTTCGGAGTCTGCTCTTCACAAGGCTGTTGTCGAGATGGAGTTGGAGATATGCAGGATGAAGCTGGTGCTGGGCGTGGGTTTGATCGAGAAGGCAAGCAACTCAGTATCGGGGCGATCTTCGACCTTTTTATTGGAGCGGGCCCAGCCTGATGATGCGGGAAGCTCGGTGACAGGGGTGACTTCCCTGCTCTGTCCGACTGAGCGTGAGAGGAACCCCGAAGAGAGTGCCGAATTTGAGTTTTAAGCTGAGCGTGAGTGAGTTGTAAGCTGTTCATTGTATTTGTACCGTCGTTACTGGCGAGCAATGAGTAATAATAAGAACATTCGGTTTTCTAAACTTTGATAGTCTCATTGGGCGAAAATTGTTGCCGAGCTCGGCATGCAGGACGTCGCTGCCGAGGTGACCTGGTGCTGCGGGCGCATACACGGTGGCATTTCACCTTTCGATAGTCATTAATGGCAACATTTTGTCTCCCAATGAGCATTAATGAAGACGTTTCGCCTTCCGCCGTTTGGGATTCCCAGACACAATAACTGCGCTCCTCAGGGGCTATATAACCCCACTCCCCCTTGTTGGTTGTCAAGAAGTGAGAGTGGCTGATCTGTCGCTCGACTTGGGTGCCTGTCGCAGGTAGGTGCCCCGAACTTGAAACTTTTCCGAAGGTTCCGGATTGGAGGCACACCAATCATACTCGAACAATTCGGAGTTTTGGCTTTGAGGGCCGTAAGATCCCAGGTTGTTCGTTGGTGAGTGGTGGGCCGACCAATTAGTTCGGAGGATCGGAGAAAGCCGAGGGTCGGTGGCTCTCCTGCCGTCCTCGAACAATTCGGGGTTTTAGTTTGTGAAAGCCGCAAACCCCGGGTTGTTCGCGGGCGAGAGGATGGTCGACCAATTGACTTGAGGCTCAGGGTGTCTGCCGAAGGCGGACGCTCTAAACCTTAATGAAAATTTTGCTGAAGGTACACATCGTCGTCGAGCATATTGGTCGAATGGCTCTGAAGAAAGCCATGGCCTTGCTCAGGGTCGACAGCGTGTACCCACAATTGTTCTCAGAAAGACGGTACAGGTGTGGCTGGCGGTGGCCACCTTGTGCACAGGTTGATAGGCTTGAGGAAGCAAAACCGTGCTAGAGTCAGATGCCGAGCCCCCACACCGAGGAGAAAGCCAGTAATGGGCGTGGCTGAAGGATGTCGCCGAGCGTAATGGTTGAGGTGCTTTGAGGAAAGCCTCAGCCTTGCTCAAGGTCGACGGCGAGCCCCCACACTTGTTCTCAGGAAGACGGTACGGGTGTGGCTGGCGGTTGCCGCCTCGCGCATAGGTCGGTGGGCTTGAAGAAGTCCCAACCTATGCCAGGGGCAAATGCCGAGCCCCCACACCGGGGAGAAGCCAGTAGTAGGCGTGGCTGAAGTTCGTCGCCGAGCTTAATGGTCGAGGTGCTTTGAGAAAGGCCCCGGTCTTGCTTGAGGGCGACGATGAGCCCCCACACTTGTTCTCAAGAAGACGGTACGGGTGTGGCTGGTGGTGGCCGCCTTGTGCACAGGTTGATGGGCTTGAGGAAGCCAAAACCGTACTAGGGGCAGATGCCGAGCCCCTACACCAGGGAGAAAGCCAGTAATAGGTGTGGCTGAAGGACATCGCCGAGCATAGTGGTCGAGGTGCTTTGAGAAAAGCCTCGGCCTTGCTCGAGGTCGACGGCAAGCCCCCACACTTGTTCTCAGGAAGACGGTACAGGTGTGGCTGGTAGTGGCCGCCTTGTGCACAGGATGATGGGCTTGAGGAAACCAAAACCGTGCTAGGGGCAGATGCCGAGCCCCCACACTGGGGAGAAAGCCAGTAATGGGCATGGCTGAAGGACGTCACCGAGCGTAATGGTCGAGGTGCTTTGAGGAAAGCCTCGGCCTTTCTCAAGGTCGACGGCGAGCCCCCACACTTGTTCTTAGGAAGACGGTACGGGTGTGGCTGGAGGATGCCACCTTGCGCATAGGTCGGTGGGCTTGAAAAAGCCCCAACCTGTGCCAGGGCAGATGCCGAGCCCCCACATCGGGGAGAAAGCCAGTAGTGGGCGTGGCTGAAGTTTGTTGCCGAGCGTATTGGTTAAGGTGCTTTAAAGAAAGCCTTGGCCTTGCTCGAGGGCGACGACGAGCCCCCACACTTGTTCTTAGGAAGACAGTACTGGTGTATCCGAGCGCCGAGCCGTAAGCTTGTAAGGGAAGCTTTTTTGGCTCGCGATGCTATCCTCGCGATGCTATCCGAGCGCTGAGCCGTAAGCTTGTAAGGGAAGCTTTTCTGGCTCGTGATGCTATCTGAGCGCCAAGCCGTAAGCTTATAAGGGAAGCTTTTCTGGCTCGCGATGCTATCCGAGCGCCGAACCTTAAGCTTGTAAGGAAAGCTTTTCTGGCTCGTGATGCTATCCGAGCACCGAGCCGTAAGCTTGTATGGGAAGCTATTCTGGCTCGCGATGCTATCCAAGCGCCGAACCTTAAGCTTGTAAGGGAACCTTAAGCTTGGTTTTTTAATGAGACTCAATAAGAAGCCACAAACTTGTTTTAAGAAAGCTGGCCTATTTACAACATATTTGAACTTTACACAAAACGAGGCACGACGTGCCGATTACATTCTTTATAATTCACATGGGATGGAGGCTAGTCCTCTTCTCCTAAGAACTTGATGTGGTGCTCCGCATTCCAGGGCCTCTTGACGGCCTTACCTTCTGAATTGGTTAGGTGGTACGTTCCTGGACGCACAACCTCAGATACTTTGTAAGGGCCGTCCCAGTTTGGGGCCAATTTCCTTTTCTGGCCGGGACTGGATACGGCCAACTTTCGAAGGACAAGATCTCCGAGTTTGATGTCGGTGGGACGCACCTTTTTGTTATAGAACCTTTCGATCCTCTGTTGGTAGATGCTCCTTCTAAGGGCGGACTTCTCCCTGACCTCGTCTATGAGGTCCAGGTCGGCTCGCAGCTGTTCAGAGTTTCTTGCTTCATCGAAGGACATTATCCGGGGGTGAGGGGATCCTGATTTCCAGGGGGATGACGGCCTCTGCACCGTATGTCAGATTGAAGGGCGAATCTCCCGTGGGGATTTTCTTTGTCGTTCGGTGGGCCCAGAGAAAGTTTGGTAGCTCATCGACCCATAACCCCTTAGAAGAGTTATCGAGTCGCTTCTTGAGACCGTCGAGGATTTGGCGGTTCGCGTTCTCGGCCTAACCGTTGGACTGGGGGTGGCATACTGAGGAGAAGCGCTGCTGGATCCCGAGATCTTCGCAGAATTTACGGAAATGCTTACCCGCAAATTGAGTTCCATTGTCCGTGATGAGCACTTGTGGGATCCCGAACCGACAGACGATGTGTTTCCAGAAAAACTGTTGGGTCTGATGCTCGGTAATCGTTGCTAAAGGCTCGGCCTCGATCCACTTCGTGAAGTAGTCGATGGCCACTATGAGAAACTTTCTTTGGCCTGCTGCCTTCGGAAATGGGCCTACTAGATCCAACCCCCACATTGCAAAGGGGGTCGAACTGGCCATGGAACGGAGATTTGCTTGCGGAGCCCTGTTCATGGGGGAGAACTGTTGGCAGGGACCGCACTTCTTCACTAGGACGAGGGCGTCTTGCAGCATAGTGGGCCAGTAGTACCCGTGATTCAAAGCCTTTCGCGTGAGCGAGCGACTTCCCATATGGCATCCGCCGATCCCTTCATGTAGCTCCTTGAAGGCGTATTTTGCTTCATCAGGGGTCAGGCAGCGGAGGTAGGGACTGCCATCCGTTGTAGTATAGGACCTTTTAAAGAGGGTTGCGTCGATCACAGTGAACCTTTCTGAACGGACCCTGACCCGCCTTGCTTCAGCCCGGTCTTTGGGGAGTTCTCCCTTGATTAGAAATTTCTTGATAAGAGTGGTCCAGTCATCGGGAGGAGCTCCGTCTTCAACGCAGAGTGTCTCGGGGGAATCTGTACTCGGTTTGAGGATAACTTCGATCAGGATGGTGCGGTCGAGACCTTCAAAGGATGAGGAAGCCAGCTTTGACAGAGCATCGGCCTGGGCATTCTGTTCCCGGGGGATCCTTAAGACAGCCAACTCGTCGAAGGACGTTAATAGCCGTCGCACCACGGCCAGGTACCTGATCATCCGATCGTCACGGGCCTCGTACTCTCCGGTGATCTAGTTGACTACAAGCTGAGAGTCGCTAAAGGCCCTGATGTGTTTGGCACCGGCCTGATGAGCTAGGGTGAGCCCGACGATCATGGCTTCGTACTCAGCCTCATTGTTAGAGGCCGAAAAATTGAGACGAAGACAGTATTGAAGGAGGAATCCATCTGGACCCCGCAGGATGATGCCCGCACCGCTACCCACTTTACAAGAGGAGCCATCGACGCAAACTTCCCATGTCTGGTCGGCTTCCTTGCTTGGGGGTTGCTCAGAGATGGTACATTCTGTGATGAACTCGGCAAGGGCTTGCCCTTTGATGGCCGTCCTTGGTTGATAGCCGATGTTGTACTGACTGAGCTCGATCGACCATTTGACTAGTCGTCCTGAGCTCTCAGGCTTATAGAGCACGGCTTTCAAAGGTTGATCTGTGAGCACCTGGATTGAATGTGCCTGAAAATATGGGCAGAGCTTCCAAGCGGCCTTGACCAAGGCATATGCTATCTTCTCCATTCTGGAATATCTGGTTTTGGCATCGAGTAGAAACTTGCTTACATAGTACAGAGGCTTTTGGACTCCTTCCTCTTCATGAACGAGGACGGCACTGAGCACGTTCTCCGAAACCGAAAGGTAAAGCCAGAGGGGCTCACCTGGTTTGGGCTTGCTGAGGAGAGGGGGTTGGCAAGGTACTCCTTCAATTGGGCGAACGCCTCTTGCTGCTGAGTACCCCACTCGAAACCTCCAGTTCTGCGCAGTGCCTTGAAGAATGGGAGGGACTTCTCTCTGAACTTAGAGAGGAAACGGCCAATGGCCGCCAGTCTTCCCGTTAGCCTCTGGCCTTCCTTTACGTTCCTGGGAGGGGCCATGTCTATTATGGCCTGGATTTTTTCGGGGTTCGCCTCGATGCCGCGATGGCTGACGATGAACCCGAGGAATTTTTCTGAGGAGATGCCGAACGCACACTTTGCCGGGTTGAGTCTCATGATGTGGGTCCGAAGGACCCCAAATGCCTCCTCCAGGTCGGCAATGTGATCCTTCCCTGCTTGCTTTTGACGAGCATGTCATCGACATACACCTCCATATTATGCCCAATTTGATTCTTGAAGACTCGGTTAACGAGCCTTTATAAGTAGCACCGGCGTTCTTCAGCCCGAAGGGCATAACCCGGTAACAATAAATCCCTTGGTCCATAACAAAGGACATCTTGACTATATCGGAAGGGAACATCTGGATCTGGTTATAGCCTGAGAAGGCGTCCATGAAAGAGAGGAGTTTGTGGCCTGATGTGGCGTTGATAAGGGCGTCGATGCTGGGGAGAGGGAACAGATCTTTGGGGCACACCTTGTTGAGGTCCGTAAAGTCTATATAGATCCTCCAGCTCATGCTCGCCTTTCTGACCATTACGACGTTCGCCAGCCCCTTAGGGTAGCTGACCTCTTGTATGAAATGAGCAGACATGAGTTTGTCCACTTTTGCATTTACCGCCTGCTGTCACTTCGGGGTGAACTTACGTTGCTTCTGGACGACCGGCTTCGAACCGGGGATCACGCTGAGTTTGTGCATGATGAGATCCTCGGAGATACCAGGCATGTCAGAGGGCTTCCAGGCGAAGAGGTCGACATAGCGGCGAATGCAGCTGATCAGGGCAGATTTGAGGTTGGGAGCGAGGGAGCAGCTCACTCGGAAACACCTTGACCCTTCCCCCGTCTCGAATAAGACATCTTCTAGCTCGTCTGCCGATTCTGGTTCCGGCTGGGTTCTCTCGGACTGTAGCTCGACAGCATGGAGGGGAAATACCCCACCCCCGATTGCCGTCATGTAGCACGATCATGCTGCTTCTTGGTTTCCTCGAACAATTCCGACACCGGTGTTGGTAGGGAACTTCATCTTCTGGTGGTAAGCCGAGGGAACCGCCTGGAAGGAGCAGAGCCCGGGATGGCCAAGTATGGCGTTGTAGGCTGCCTTGACGTTCACGACCATGAAGTCCATTGACTTGGTCCTTCGGTGTGGGGTCGTACCCGCTGTGACGTCTAAAGTGACGATCCCCTCTATTGCCGCTGGGATGCCGGAGAATCCATACAACGTGTATCCGGCTGGTTTTAGCTTATCTCGGGAAAGCTTCAAGTTCTCGAAGACTTCTAGGAAGAGGATGTTCACCGAGCTTTCGTTGTTAATGAGGATGCACCGGACCTCAAAGTTTTCCATGCTGAGGCTGATAACGAGCGCATCACAGTGCAGGAGCCGAACTCCTTCCAGGTCTTCCCCTGAGAAGGAGACAGGGAGTTACTGGACCTGGGGGGAGAGGGGGCCCTAGACGGCGTTGACATCCCGGACGAACGCCTTGTGGGAAGTGTTGGACTCCCCTCCCATCGGCCCTCCGTGGACACAATGTAAGATGGCCTGACCCTCGGGTTCTTCAGGCTCCTGGTCACGCTCGGGGCACTGTCTGTGCGCTCGAGGAGGAGGGGAAGCCCTCCTGTTCCTCGTTTCCCTCTGGTCCCGAGCGTCTTCCCGGTTGAACTCCCGGAGGTACCCTCGTTGGATGAGGGCCTCGATTTCGTCCTTCAGGGCGCGGCAGTGATCCGTGTCGTGCCCGTTGTCCCGGTGGAAGCGGCAGTAGAACTGCTGATCCCTCTTCTTGTTGTTGTTGCTGTTTCGCCGAGGGGGGAATTGCACTAGGTCCCTGTCTTCGATTGCTAAGAGAATGGTTGACACGTTCTGTATCAGCGGAGTGTATCTCTCGAAGCGAGGGACCGGAGGAACCCTTTTCGTGGCGCCCCCGTCTCTTGGAACTTTCTTCGCTGGCTCAACCTCGTCAGCCTTGCGTTTTCCTTTCCCAGGAATTTCTTTTGAGTCCTCTGGATTCAGGGCCTCCTCGGCTCGGATGTACTTTTCGACCCGATTGAGGAGGTCGGGGAAATCTATAGGGGGCTTCTTCGCCAGGGAGGCCTTCAGCTATCCATGACGGACGTTGTGCCGGAATGCTGCCGAGGCGACCCCTGGATCGAGGGAGGAGACCGATCTTGCCTCAGTGGTGAATCTTAGGACGAATACTCGGAGCGACTCCCCTTCCTTCTGTCGGAGGCCAATTAGGGACGCACTTGTCCTTTTGGCCTTTTGGCTGGTCACAAATTGGGCGAGGAAGTTGCCCTCCAATTGGTCGAAAGAATAGATGGAGCCGGGGGCGAGCTTGGAGAACCATTCCCGAGCTGGACCACGGAGGGTGGAGGGGAAGCGCGGCACAGGAGGGGATCCGATGCGCTGTGAATCATCATGAGGGTTTTGAAGCCCTCCATGTGATCAGTCGGATCGCCCTCCCCGTCATAAGTCTCGAATTGAGGTGGGCGGAGGTTCCGGGGTATTTCTGCCTGTAAGATGACAGTAGAGAAAGGAGGTCAGATGGGCCTGTATCCCTGGGCCGGCCTCAGGCCGCCGTCCCCGAAGTTGTCAAGGTGGTCTTCTATTTCCTGGAGGCGCTTCAAGATGTCATCGTCATACTCTGGCTGGACTGTCAGAACGCGAGACATGCTGGCCTCAGCATCTGAACGGGAGTGAGAGCCGTGGACGTCTACATCGACGGGGGTTCCCCGGATGGCCTCCATGATTTCTTTTCGTAAGTCTTGGAACTCCTGGTGGGTGACCAGGGCTCGCTCGGCCCGATTTTGCTGAGCCGGTGGACGCCGTCCGACGCGGCTGAGCACCGACCCCTGCCCTTGGGACGGAGGTTTGGGATGGTTCGGGGCCGAGTTGGAAGCAGCCCCTCCCCTACTTCGGCTTGCCCGTCGATTCTGGATTACCCCCTGCAGGTTGGGTTGGATCAGACGGGAGGCACCCGGTTGGAGTCCGTGACAGACCCCCGGTTTGTTGGATGCATGAGCGTCGGCGCCGATGCCTTGTGGAGGCACGTCCTGTCGGCGCGCTGAGGTAACAGCTCTCGTGGCTTTGGGCGCCATGTGAGCTCGGGTTGACGGGGTACCGTTGATGGCTGAGCTCAGGCCGGCGTCTGCACTAGGATAGTTTTCCACAGACGGCGCCAACCTGATGCGGTTTATTTTTGGGAGGCGTGTGGATGCACTAGGTGTGAGTTCTTACTCCATTTGTATTGGTGGAGGAAGCTTCGGTGCGGACGACCCTCAGCCGGGCGAATGGTAAGGATGTAGGCGGGAGTGAGGTGGAGGCTGGATGCTCGGTTCGGATCAGGAGGCTCGGATCCGAGGTCTTGTGTACCTACAGATGGTTTAGGAACACCGGGGTTGGTCTCGGTGGCAGACCCTCCGACGATCTAGGCAGCTACTGAGAGAGAGTAACTGTAACTAGGGTTTTGAGTGGGAAAGATTCATTACCTGGATAAAGGGTAGGGGGTCTGGTATTTATAGGAGAAGCCAACCGGGTCTGGACCCGGTTGTCCGTGGGCCTGACGTGGCAAAAGCCCAAGCGGTATAAGGCTATTGTGGCATAGGCCAGGGCGGTTTCCAGGCTGACGTGACAGAGGCCTGGGCAGTTTTGGTGCTGACGTGGCGGATTCGGATGATCCGGCGGTGCACGCTTCATGAGGGGATCCTGTGGCCCATGAGGGGCCACGTCATCTGACCCATATCAGCGATATAACGTGGTTCGACAATTATATCTACGTCAACACCTCTTACTTGTAGCTATTATCTGCCACAAACGTTGCACTATACTTAAAATCCAGTATAGTGAGTTCTCAATATACAGGCCAAGAAATCTATTACTCTCATATGACTTCTATATATAAGCCACGTAAAGCCGCCTCTTATCTAAGTAAAAAAAGAAAAAGAAAAAATAACAAGATCGATGCCTTAACTAAGAAAACAATAAAATCACACACTCTCTTGTCCTTGATAAAGTATTGAGTTCAAAAGAAAGTAATCTTTTAAAATCAGTATATTTCAAGTCTATGACTATAATTAAATTAAGTGTTTTATGATTTTTTCCTTTATTACCTTAAAATTGGTGACTAAGAGCATCTGTAGTCTTTCCCTATATTTCCAAAATGAAATATAGGGAACCACACGTTGTAGTTGCTTCTTCCACAATGAAAAATTCGCTGAATCAAGATCTTCCGTCCTATCTAATATGGCTAAAAATGGGATTAAATCGGGACCGTTCAAATCAGACACAGATCTTAAAGCCCAGGGGTAAAACGGTAATTTCACCTACAAACGGGTCTGAAATGGGAACTGGGTCTTTCTTCAAAACCCAATAACCCATGAACGGATCGCTCTTACTGAGTACGGGTCCCAACCCGTTACAAACCAGTCCAGAAGGATAAAGAAGAATTCAGATTCATAATTATCCCTAAGAAGTGATCTTAACCACTTCTATCCATTCACACCGGGAAGTAGAGATATGTTCATATCTTGAAACGGATCCCTAAGGCGACTATAAATACCCCTCCCCCCACCATTAAGAGGTAATCAATACTTTTCCAGTTTAAGTTCTTGCTTAATCATTCAGATTACGGACAAGAGCGACGGAGGGTGCGTCGTCGGGATCCATTCCGGTATCTCGCACTTTTTGCAGGTTCGTAGCAGTGGCAAGAGACCAAGTCAACAAGTCGGTGAAGTTCAACAGGTCTACAGGTTTGCCTTATTCGTTTTCTCAAGAATCCACAAATTCTATCTGTTTGCTCCCACACCAAAATCAACAGCAATACTATCGAAATAAAAAAAAGAAAAAAAAGCCACGGACGCAACAAGCTGTTGCGTCCCAAAATTTTTGCCCCCATTTTTTAAATTTAATTTCTATGGAGTAGACCCTATAGGATTATTTATGCATATATAAAGTTAGTTTGAGATTGGTTTGATTATTTGATCAAGGGATGAGATAGAATGGACGTATAGGAATTATTATGTGTTCCTATGTGTACACATTTTTTTATAAATGTTTTGGATTATTTTATTAATTTTTTTATATAAAAACCAACGGCTGAAATTCAAAAATAAAACGACCATCCACCGATGAACCAAATTTTGAGTTTTAATGACTATAAGCCCAACTCAAAATTTCTATTTCTAAAAGCCAAATATAAGAAATTTTCAGTCTAACGACTACATATGCTCCAAGGAAACTTAAAATGACATAAATTTGGTGGTTGTATATATTGATTGATTCTTTGGTATTTTCTGTTGTCGAAATTTTATAGCTTAGTTCGGTACCGTTGGAAAGTTTGCTCTGGCATTAACTTCTTATTAATGAAACAGAGTGGCGGTATTCTACCTTTTTCCTCAAAAAAAAAAAAAAGTTTGCTCAGGCATCTGAATAGACAACAAGCTTGACAGATAATTTAAACTCGATAGAATGATTGATGAATATAGAGAAAACTCCGTTCATTAATCATTCGATGAACAACCTTAGTTATACAATAATCAATCTCATATATAGAATATATAAGTTTTGCAAAAGTGTAGAAGTTAGTAATATTTTGTTGCCCGAAATCTAGTAGTATAGTGCAGCTTGAAATATCTTTTCCAGCTCTATTCTGTTGCACTAAAACTATACTACTATTTCGGTAAAGCTTAAGAAGCTATTAAATATGAGCAAATTGTAATCCAAAGGAATCGAAGAAGAAGAGAAATTGATAGAAAAAGATGTGCAGCATTATAATGGTAGCTAGTTGTACGAATTGAAGCCAGCTGCTTGTGTGATGATAAGTGGATAACAATATGTTGTTAATTTATGGTATGGTAGTTGAGTAAGCTTAATTTATGCATTATTTTTAAACAATATTGTACTAATATTTTACCTTATCGATTCCCTATCTAAGGATCTCAGTAAGCATAATTACATTTTTTTTAAGTAATCATGTGCCAAGTCTCCTCCTTTCTTTTTGTATAAATAGGATCAATAAAAGACTAAAAGTACATCAGACATCTTCTATGTCCTCCTCCCTAATTATGTAATGTATAAGTATCACTATATTATTATAGTGATAGGGTCTCGTTTCATTTTGGAAAAAAATATTTTAGCCATGCTTACTTATCCGGTCTAGCCTTTGACACGTATTAATAAATATTTTTTTATAAAAAATAAAAGTTGCTGTTGAATCTGAAACCGGCACTTTATACTATACTTAATTCATACATTTCGCTGCTGTCCCTCTCTATTTCCGTTTGCTGCAACCACTTTGTACCAAAAACTATTTAAACCAAATCACCCGCCCTCACATGGCCAATGTCGGACTAATGTCCCACATATACACAACACCTGGTTTCCTTTCTTTGTTTTTTTTGTTTTGGCTCGTTTTTTAGTCGGTTTTTTTACCCGGTTTTTTTCTAACCTTATTTTTTTGGGTTTCAGTTGTTTTGTTGCTCGGTTTTTTTTGCTCGTTTTTTTCACCGATTTTTTTCTCTGTTTTTTAAGCTTAGCTTTTTTGGGTTCTAGTTTTTTTAGCATGGTTTTTTTAGTTTAATTAGATAAATTTAGTTTAATTAATTTAAACCCTAATTAATTGACATTAATTTCAAATAAAACAGAATGTTAAAAAATATTTTAAATTATGATCGCTACAGTATTACTACAACTCAACCAAAGTTAATAATAAATAAAAAATTATTCCAATTACAGTAAATTCACATCCAACCGAAGCTATTTTAAAAAATTAAATACAATGATTTACCTTTACTATAGTATTTCTTTCTCATTGCAGTAAATTTATGTTCAATCAAACAACCCCTTGAGTACTTATTTGTAAGAGCATCCACAGTCGTTCGATGCTAAAAAATGGCAAAATGCATTTTTTAGCAATCCAATTCGATGAGCATCCACAGTCGTGGATTGGCAAAAAAATGGCGGAAACGAAACATGATGTTTCGTCCCAAAAATTGGAAAAAAATGTAGGATTTTTTTGCAAAAAAAAATTGCAAAAAACAAATTTTAAAAATAGTTCGTAAATAATATTTGCAAAAACAATTAAAAAATTTGCAAAAACAATTTTTAAAATTACAAAAATTTCCAAAAAATGGCCCAGCATTCTGGACGAAGCACCATGCTTCGTTCGGATTTTCCGGAAAAATTTTTTTAAAAAAAAATTGCAAAAAGAATTTTTTAACCAAATTGTAATTTTTTTTTGCAAAAACAATTGAAAAATTTGCAAAATCAATTGAAAAAATTGCAAAAAAAATTTAAAATTTACAATTTTTTTTTAAAATTTGGATTGGGACGAAGCATGATGTTTCGTCTCAAATTGAGACGAAACATCATGTTCATTCCCACGTTTAAAGCTTATTTTATTCGTTTTTTTAGTTTTTTTTACTTCGGACGAAACATCATGTTTCGTCCGATCAATTAAGAATATAATAAAATAATCCAGACGAAACATCATGTTTCGTCCGCTATAATATGCATATTGCTATTTCGATTGCTATTTCTTCGTATCTACTGTAGCACTTTTGCCAAAAAATGGTAAAATAGCAAACGACTGTAAGCGCTACAGTAGGAAAAAAATGGCAAAAATGGCAATAAAGCAAACGACAGTGGATGCTCTAAGTTCTAAATCAAAAGTTAAGGCATGATAATAGATAAAAAAAATAAGGGGGAAAACTAAGGAGGAGAAAGGTAGTGAAGGGTACAGTCGGTTGGGTGGTAGTAGGCTTTATAGGGAGTGATGGGACGTGAATTTTGTGATATAATGTTCTCAAGAGAATGAGAGTACCAATTTGGTGGCGGTTGGGTCCCACCAGTTCCGGCGACAAAGGCGGCGCATCCTTCTCCCTCACCTCATAATTACGCCAACAGCAAAAAACAAATGAAATGTCTATTATGTTTCCAAATCAGCGTAATGAATGCAGTGCGGGTGGGGGAGAAATTCAGATCCTCACCGGTGATTTTAAACCACTGGGGGAAACCCACCGCACAATCACTTAAAAAAGAGCAATCCTACTAATATGGGTCAGATAACGTGGCCCAGGAAAGACCACAGGATTCTCTCATAAAGCGTGCACCGCCGGATCATCCGAATCCGTCACGTAAGCACCAAATCCGTCCAGGCCTCTGCCACTTCAACCTGGAAACTGCCCAGACCTACGCCACGTTAGCACTATACCGCTTGGGCTTCTGCCACGTTAGGCCCACGGGCAACCGGGTCCAGACCCGACCCCAAACGGGTCCAGACCCGGTTGGCTTCTCCAATAAATACCAGACCCCCTACCCTTTATCCAGGTAATGAATTTTTCCCACTCAAAACCCTAGTTACTGTTACTCTCTCTCAGTAGCTGACTAAATCGTCCGAGGGTCTGCCACCGGGACCAATCCCGGTGTTCCTAGACCGTCTGCAGGTACACAAGACCTCGGATCCGAGCCTCCTGATCTGACCCGAGCATCCAGCCTCCACCTCACTCCTACCTACATCCTTGTCGTTTGCCCGGCTGAGGGTCATCCGCACCGGAGCTTCCTCTACCAATGCAAATCGAGTAAGAACTCACACCTGGTGCATCCACACGCCTTCCAAAAACAAACCGCATCAATCGTTGTGCCTTGTGTACTTGCACTGTTCGCTACCTCTAACTCTATCTCCATATTCCTATTTTATGTATTTATTTTAATATTTAATTTTATGCACAGTTATCCTATTTACTCCCGTGGTGATTTTTTTGGGCGATGGATTCTTTGGTGATGACTGTTGAAAATAGATACAAATTGAAGGCCCATCCATCCATGCCATGGTCTATTACAAACCATACCAATAGTGCGCTAAAAAGGGCTATTTCTCAACTAAAGTGTATATTGGTCGATGTAAGATCTCAAGATAGACTCATGAAACTCCAGACCTACATCACTAACGCTGGAATTAGCTGTTTTCAGGGCCCAGACAAGAAATCTTGGGGATGTACCATTAAGTCCATGTATAACCGAATACACTTTAGGATATGTACCCCAAAGTGGTCGTGCGTCATTTGGAGGATGAAAGCCCCGTTGAAAGTCAGAGTTTTCCTCTGGCTGGTGCTGAACACGCCATTTTGACTAGGAAAAATCTCGCTAAATGCCAATCTAGAGACCACCTATTCCTGCAGTGCCCCAGGAGCAAAGCGGTACTTGTTGAGGTACTCAGCGCCCTAGGGAAGAATCAGTACCTCTGTGTGTTCGGGGATCTGTGGGTAGGTCCAACTTTTGCCTATGAGAGAAGGACTATGAGAGAAACGTGGTATATCGCTATCGCAGCAACGACCTGGGTTCTTTGGCTAGACAGAAACAGTTTTTATTTCCGCAATACTCGTAATAATATTTCTGATAATTTGACCCACATTATGCATTTTATTTCATTTTGGACTAATGTAGCAGCAGCATGTCCTAGGGGGAGGATAGCGACCGTTTTCCAAGTCGAGGAGTTCGATGATGAGGAGGTTCAGATCGGTCCGACGATCGATTGACAGACAGCGTGGCCTTTACTGTGGATAGATACCCACCGCCCCAGGGTTTGTTGGGGGGATATGATGTATTTTGGTTTTTACACATATTTGCTGCGGCCATTATGGTATTTTGGACCCACTCTCCTTACTTGGGGTAGAGATTATGTACTTTTGTTTATGCACTTTTATTTTTATTTTTTCGTAGGACCTTATAACTGGCTCAGTAGTCTGAGTTTGTTTTATTAATCTCTTATTAATGAAACAGGGTGGCCATACTCCACCTTTTCCTAAAAAAAAAAGTGTATATTGGTCCATATTCAACCATTTATGTCGATTCAGATGCGCTTCGTATCTCAAAAAATTGCACATTGGGGTTTTCTTGTTCCATGCTCAACCACCAAAAGTGCAAGCGCGCTCTCTCTCGGCATCTCCATCAATGTAATGTCATTTGAGAAGAACTAGAATTTTTCCCAAAATGACCTACTTTTTGAAAGTTTTTTCCAAACTGACCTACTTTTTAAAAAAAATTCAAACTGACTTACTCGCTTTCTCAAAAAGCAAGTTTGATAAAAATCTCATCGCTTTTTGAGATAGAGAGTGTGAGGTTTGGGTTTTTTGATTTCTCATTGACAAAGACTCGTTGTCTCAAAAAGCAAGTGAGTTTTTTTCAAACTCGCTTTTTGAGACAGCGAGTGTCGTTTGGTAGTTTTTAATACCCCAGGCTCATTTTTCCCTCTCTTTATCTCCATTCTTACTCTTTCTTATCTTCATTCTTACTCTCTCCTTAACGCCGAAACCCAAAACCCTAGCCTCCCAAAATCGACCTCCTACCCACAAAATCTCCTATAAATCTAAATATATTCACTTAATATTCCCTAACAATCTCAACTTCTACTCTCAAAATCCTAAACTCATCTTCCGAAAAATCCATATTTTGGTCTCGAAAAATTTCTTAGCTCCACAGTCACTTTCTCAAAAAGCGATGTGGTTTTGCCTACACTCGCTTTTTCAGAAAGCGGCTGTAGCCAAAATCCAATCACTTTCTAAGAAAGCAACTGTTGAGTTGAGAAATTTCTAGAGACCACTTAGGCTCTGGAAATCTCTCAACTCTAAACTCGCTTTCTCAGATAGCGAGGAGGTTTTGCCCAGACTTGCTTTCTGAGAAAGCGAGTTTAGGAAAAAAAATTCCAATTCAAGCTGCATATGCACTCTGCCCTGTACATTCATATCTATTCCAACATCTATGAATCCAAATTCATTCACAATATCTAAACTTTCAATGATTTTGAAACAAATGTGAATGAAACAAATGTGAATTATCATAGTTCAAAATTCCAAATATGGATCTTTCGGAAGATGGATTTAGGATTTTGAGATTAGAAGTTGAGAGGGTTGGGAAAGATTGAGTGAATATATTTAGATTTATAGGAGATTTTTTGGGTAGGAGGTCGATTTTGGGACGCTAGGATTTTGGGTTTTGGAGTTAAGGAGAGAGGAAGAATGGAGATAAGAAAGAGTAAGAATGGAGATAAGGAGAGGAAAAAAAGGAGCTTGGGGTATTAAAAACCCTCAAACGATACTCGCTTTCTCAAAAACCGAGTTTGGAAAAAACTCACTCGTTTTTTGAGACAACGAGTCTTGGTCTGGGAGAAATCAAAAAAACCCAAACCTCACACTCGCTGTCTCAAAAAGCAATGAGATTTTTACCAAACTTGCTTTTTGAGACAGAGAGTAAATCAGTTTGAATTTTTTTTTTAAAGTTGGTCAGTTTGGAAAAAACTTTCAAAAAGTAGGTCATTTTGGGAAAAAATTCCAAGAACTAGTACTGATAGTTATGCTATAGCTTCTAGACATTTAACCAACTTCCTCCGGTACGCCGGGGTTGTTTTATTAATTTTTTATTAATGAAACAGGGTGGCGTTATTCCACCTTTAATCTAAAAAAAAAAGAAAAAAACAAAAAAAAAAAAGAGGGAAATTTAACCAACTTGGCATGAGCTTTTTTGAGACGGTAAATGTTGTTCCGTCCCACAATTTTTTAAAAAAAAGATTGTATGATTAATGTGAGGTTAAATTAGTTGACAGTGAATTAATTAGTGATTAAATTAACACTAAACCATGATTAAAATAATAAACCAAGTGATTATTTGATTAAATTAACACTAAACATTGATTAAGAAACAACAAAGCTTGGAACGGGACATGTTGTCTCATCCAAATTTTTGTGGGTGTCGGACGGGACAACCTGTCCCATCCGATGCCCTTTTTTTATATTTAAATTTTTAAGAACGGAACATGTTATTTCGTCCAGTATTTTTTTAAATTAAAAAAAAATTTGGACGAACCATGTTGTTGTGTCCGATTGAGAAAAAAAATTTAAAAAAAGAAACAAAACAACATTTTCCATCCTTCATATTGTGAGAATCCACAAATTGTTTCTCATCTTCAAGAAGGAACTGTTTACAGTTTCTCAAAATATGGAAAAATGAGAAACTGCTGCGGATGTGATTTTGTCAAAACATGACAAAAATAATAAAGTAGTAATCCATTGTGGATGCTCTAAAAATTTAAATAGTAGAGCATCCACATCAACCTTTCATTTAGGTTATCATTCTCATATTTGGCAACCCGAATGAAAAAAATTGTTAGGAATATGTCTTGAATACTCGCGGTTCAGATTAGAATAGGGTATGAAGAAGCACGAAGGTCGAAGTATCTAAGAGAGTAGAAGAAAACAGAGCAGCAATAGTGCTGACAGAGTTGCGGACGACTGTCCAAAGTTGCGGTCGACCGCACCCCCAATCGTTGTTGTACATAATTTGGCTGAGAGAGGGATGGTCGACCGGTCTTGTTGGACGGTCGATCATGCGCGGCGCTGTGTTCATTTTGGGCTTCGATTTGTTAGGTCGTTTCAGCTCAATCTTCAACTCCAAGTCAGATCGCACAACTCCTATTCAGTTACTTTTTCTCCAGGTTATATTGGATGAATGGGAATCAAGATTAACCTAGGGTTCTCTCTATTCTTCTTCTATATATTGTAATATCCTCCCATATGAGAGTGAAAAGTACTTCATAAATTATTTTCTCAATTGCAAAAGGTGGCTTGAGAGAGAGATAGCTCTTGGTGAGTGAGTTTAATTCCTTGTATCAAGTGAATCATTAACTCCTTATAATCTCTTCTAGTTGAATATCTGATCTTCCTATATTTCCCCTGGGATGAAGCGAAGCTAACTGAAATAAATCCTCGTTTTGTTTATATTTGGATTGGTGGATCATATTTGCTTGCTTGCTTAATTGATTCATCTCATCTACTTCGACTTCATCATTTCTCTATTTAGTTCCATTGCGCCACTGGGGTGTTTGTAGATGCCCCATCCCAACAAATTGGTATCAGAGCTTCAGGATGCCGAGTCCCTTGGTTAAGATGCCAGGACACAATTTTTTGAAGATCAAGCTGTTCGATGGAAAGATCAATTTCAATTTTTGGAAGGTTGACATATATGATGTCCTTGCTCAAGAACGTTTGCAGTTAGTCGTTAAGAAAAAACAAAAGTCAACAAATATGAGGAGGGTGTTTGGGAAGATATTCGTGAAAGATTCATAAGTCTGATCCGACTATCATTGACGGATGAGGTCAAGTACAGATTTCTTGAAGAAACTGATGCAGCGAATTTGTGGGCAAAACTCATAGCTGACTACTCTGGTTCGTCGTTATTAGTTCGGATGCATTGGAAGATAAAGTTATTCCGTTTATTTATGAAGAAAGGTACCAATCTTCAAGATCACAGAGTTCAATAATGTTTTTATTTGAACTTCAGGCGATCAATGCAGATGTGTGTAGGGAAGATAAAACTTTCAACTTGATATATTCACTGTCGGCTTCGTACGAGCTTTTGATCACTACCATGCTACACGATAGATCTGCCAATGAGAGTATTTCAGTAGATGGTATAATCAAAACATTGAAGGAAAATTAACTTAGAAATGAGACACTTAAGTCATCATCTATTCCAAGTTGTCAAGCAGTGGAAGGTTCTTCAGGTGGAAGATAAAGTGTTATGCAAAATGATTTGATTCGTTGTCGATATTGTAAGAGGTCGTGACTTATCAAGAAAGGTTGTTGGAATTGTCGAATCAGAATAGCACCAAGGATGAAAAATCAACCGCTTATGTGGTCAGTGCTTGTGATTTAGGTTATTCATGTCTTCTTATTTCAAATTCTTTAGAAGT
The DNA here is from genome assembly GCA_017893485.1 of Hemerocallis citrina. Lineage (NCBI taxonomy): Eukaryota > Viridiplantae > Streptophyta > Magnoliopsida > Asparagales > Asphodelaceae > Hemerocallis > Hemerocallis citrina. The sequence goes on along the minus strand of CM030366.1, from coordinate 155,653,518 downwards.
GGATTCTAGTTGGTTTCTTGACTTATGGAGTTCTTCTCATATTTGCTCCAAGAGGGAGTTATTTTCTACTTATAAGTTTACTACAGGGCATTGTGTGAGAACGAGAACTGAAGAGATTTGTAAAGTAGTGGGTGAGGGGACAGTTAAGTTGAAGTTTCCAGGTCTAAACATGTTCACTCTAAGAAAAGTTTTGCATATTCCTCTGCTTAAGCGAATCTGATTTCCTTGGGAATTCTTGATGCACGGGGTTGTAGGTACTCAGCTGGAGGTGGGTTTCTACCTGTTTTTTAGGGTCGTCGTAAGCTGATTAGAGGTATGAGAGTCGTTGGGCCAAACCAAAACAATCTCTACAAGCTTTGGGGAACCCGAAATACCTTCGCAGGTGTTGTTGCGTCTTTTCCGGTTATTCCCGCAAACTCATCTAGTTTGCCGCAACTAGTATCATCGAAGCAATACTATGACGTTCGAATATCGTCGAGAGGTGGAGAGTGCCTTGATGTAGGTTGAGTTCGTGCAGAGGTTGAAAACTCCGTGATAACGCCTACCGAGGTGTGCCCTTAAGGGAGTATACTGATCGGTGAGATTGTAGAAGAAACTATTGGTCTAAGTATTTTTGTAAGTGGAGTTTATTAGAGTTTGGAGATGAATAATCATGTCATGTTATAGCACTCGTATGCAATTCAAGGTGGAGATTGTTAGGAATATGTCTTGAATACTTGTTGTTCAGATTAGAAAAAAGTATGATGACGCACGGAGGTCGAAGCGTCAAAGAGAGTAGAAAAAAACAGAGCAGCACTAGTGTAACATTCCGTAATTTCTAAATAGCTAGTATGATATATTATACATGCCTCTCTCCCGGGTAAATCCCCTATCATAGAAAAGCCATATATATAATATATAAGTGGGAGTGGCATAAGTGTAAATAATTGAATATAGGGTGGGGAGGGGGGGCACGGTTTGTAGCGCCCCAAATTTCTAAATTAATAACTTAGAAAATACGTGGCACATTCCCAGCGGTCCACTTCAATATAATATTAAACACAACCAATACCACTAAAATTTTCAACTTTTATTACAACAAACTTTTACAAATCACAGCGGAATTCAAAACAACTCAAACAGTATTTTCTGTCATTTACAACTCAAATTATCTAAAAACTGTTTTTACAAATTTACACAAAACGCCTATGAATCAACTTATCTCAAATATGCCTCAAGCATCCAAACCTCCAAACTCTAAGCAACAACCTGCAACATATGAGGCTAGAGATGATCCCTAACCCCCAAAACTAAAGGGGTTAGCCATAAATGGTGTGAGTGACATAAAACAACAAACAATATAGATTATCTTTAAGCAAGGATTCATAAGTAACATATAGGGAACCAAGATACCAAAAATATGAGATAACAAGAAATGTAACAACAAGTGATACTAAACAAGTGTTAAGTGTAGAAAACCGGAAAAACCACATGCATAAAACTAAGTCAAGAATACACAAATTCTATATGCAGACTCTCTAATGCGTACTTGTCGAAGTCTATGCATCCCATTCTACATAGGTTCGGTGCAAGCCCTTAACGTCTCCACTTCATAGGGTTCAATTCCCCCGCTATGCAACTAACCCTAACACGATGACTACTACGAGATAAAGATAAACTATGGATAGTATCTCATGCCCGATAATTCCGGAGATAGATCCCACACCCAGGATATTTCACCTGAATAATTCCGGAGATCATCCCACACCGAAACATTTACACGTCACCACACGAATACCACATGTGCTTCACATCGACTCCGATAATTCCGGAGATCAATCCCACACCACAAGTAGTTACCGTGATAATTCCAGAGATTGTCCCACACCACAAGACTGTGATAATTCTGGAGACATATCCCACACCACTAGTAATCTACTGTGATAATTCCGGAGATTAAATCCCACACCGAAAGCCATACTGAGGTTCTTGACTCATGTTCCCGTTCATCATATCACCACTAGTGCCTGTCCTTATCATTTTTGGGTTAATTAATTACTTAACGAATCTTCTAGAGTGGTGTACCCTATCGGCCTAAATTCAAAACTAAATAACTGAAATGCCTCTACAGGCCTCAACAAATAACTCAACACCGGTATACTAGGGTCACACACCTCTAGAGACTCAAACTCAAAAAGGCTAAACCAAAGTTCCACTAAACAAAGTGGCTCAACTGAATATCTTAAATCAAATACTGAACTGAATGTCTCAAAATCAAATGCTTAACTGAAAACAACGTATAGGCTGAATTATCTGAGAACCAATCATTCGAAATAACACTCAAGTTCACAAAGATCCTTCAGTACCAGTCGACTTATACCGTAGTAAGTCGACTGCCCAGAGGACAAATATCCAAAATTTTACAAAAATAGACTAAGTCATATAAGTCGACTTAGAAGAGTATCGGTCGACTTACCCGAGGTAAATTCCAATGATTTCACAAAAATATTCTAAGTTTATAAGTCGACTTAAAGGAATCATAGGTCGACTGTCCAGAAAGGACTAATAATTTTACAAAAATAAATTCCTCAATGAACCAGTCGACTGCGTACGAGCTAGGTCGACTGTCCAGAACGACTTTTTCAAAGATTCTAAAAATACAGTATCAGGCTCGTACCAGTCGACTGTACAGTAGGCCAGTCGACTGTCGGCCTACAGTTTTCAAAATTTAGGTCTGATTACAAAATCAAATCTGAAGTTTTTAATGATTCATTGTTTATGATAATAGTCCGTATTCAGGAAAAAATGACCAATCTCAACAAAACTTCACCATGGTTATATTACTCAAAATATCAAATATGTCAAACTCAAGTTCTCATGTTCTAAATCACATATTCTTTCATTAGGGTTTCATAAGACTAATTTCTTTCATAAATCTACTCAAAATCTGATTTACAATATATATAAGATTCGGGTGTTCATCATCCAATTCTAACCATACTCAAATCTTAATCCTGTCTTTAGTAATACGATTTCATAAGCAAAGATCTACAAATCATTCTTAGATTTCATAACATGGTACAAACAACGATCTTTGCATTGTTCTCATGTAAAACACTAAATAATATTCATGTCAACAACAATCATAACAATCGATCACATCCATCCAACCACCATCCAACCATCATGCAAAAAGCTCAGGAAAATCCTTCTGCATGCGATCCTCAGGCTCCCAAGTAGCCTCCTCGAACTGCTGATTGCTCCACAATACCTTGACCATAGGTATCACTTTGCTCCTGAGAACTTTCTCCCTACGATCAACGATCTCAACAGGCCGTTCCTTGTAACTCAAGTTCACCTGTAGACCTTCAGGAATCTCTACCAACTGATGATTCTGATCTGGCACATACTTCCTCAACAATGACACGTGGAATACATCATGCACTTGTGCCAACTCCTCTGGAAGCTTCAATCTATATGCTGTCTTGCCAATCCGCTCCACGATCCTGTATGGCCCAATATACCTTGGCGCCAACTTGCCTCCCTTACCAAACCTGATCACTCCTTTGGTCGGAGAAACCTTGAGAAAAACTGCATCCCCAACCTCAAACTCCAAGTCTCTTCATCGAGTATCAGCATAACTCTTTTGCCGACTCTGAGCCTCGACCAATCTCTTGCGAATCAGCTCAATCTTCTCGGATGTCTGCTGCACGATCTCAGGACCATACATCTGCCTCTCGCCAACCTCATACCAACAAACAGGTGTCATGCACCTCCGCCCGTACAAAGCCTCATACGGTGCCATCCCAATACTCGCATGGTAACTGTTGTTATAAGCGAACTCAACCAATGCCAAGTATCTCTCCCAACTACCACCAAAATCCATAACACAAGCCCTCAACATATCTTCCAGCACTCGATTCACCCTCTCTGTCTGACCATCAGTCTGTGGATGAAACGCGGTACTGAAATCAGTTCTGGTGCCTAAAGCTGCTTGTAGGCTCTTCCAAAACCTTGAAGTAAACCTTGCATCTCTGTCGGATACAATCGACACAGGAACTCCATGTAGTCTCACTATTTCACCAATGTATAACTCAGCCAATTTCTCCAATGACCAAGTAATCTTCATGGCTAGAAAGTGAGCTAACTTAGTCAAACGGTCCACAACAACCCAAATCGAGTCATTGCCCTTCGAACTCCTCGGCAAACCTGTGATGAAATCCATACTGATATTCTTCCATTTCCACTCTGGAATGGGCAACGGCTGTAACAAACCTCCAGGTCTCTGATTTTCTGCCTTGATCTGCTGACAAGTCAGACACCTTGCCACAAAATTTGCTACATCCCGCTTCATACCAGACCACCAAAAGTGCTGTTTGATGTCCCTGTACATCTTCGTGCCTCCTGGATGAACTGACAACAATGTACTGTGTGCTTCCTGCAAGATACTACTCTCAAATCTGCATTATTCGGAACACACAACCTCTCACCCATCCAAAGAACTCCATCTTGAACACGAAACTCTGATAGCTTGCCCTCTGAAACCTAGGGGTGTCAAAAAATACCATATTACCGTACCATACCGTACCATACCATTACCATACCATATATTACCGAAATCTTGGTAATACCATACCGAAATATCGGTATTGTACCATACCGAAATTTTATGGTATGGTACTGGTACCCAATACTGATACCATGGTATACCGTACCATACCAAGTAATTAATATATATTTAATTTAATTTTTATATTTAAAAACCCAGGCTCAGACCTAGCTCCAGGCCCATTTTTTTTATTTTCTTTTTCAATTTTTCACCCCAGTTATACTAGTACTTCAACTATTCTTCCATTTTTCCTTCTTCCTTTTTTTCTTTTTCTGAATCTAGGGCACACGCACTGATTGACCTACGCACTACGCTGCCGAACCACCACGCTGTCGCGACACCGCCTACCTTCTTCAGCCCCATCGGTACGGTATTTTTGGAGGATTTTTTCGACTAATTAGGAAACATTAGAGTTTAGTTGGTGTATTAATATAAGATCCATCTTCTTCTTGTTCTTGTTGGGTTTTCTTGAGATCTTGGGTATTATTATTCACAAGTAAATTAGGAATTTAGAATGTAAAAGATCTTCTGATTTGATTTATCAAATTAATTTTTGTATTTTTTTAGGAGTTAATATAGGTGAAATCTTATTTATATATTATATGTATCATAATCCTGAAATTGATTTATATATGAATCTTCTAAATGAGATACATACTAAAAAAAAAGGAGTAGAACAATACACAGAAATGAAAGAACCATCAAATATCATGAATGTTATGAACGGAAAATAACAATACTGTTGTCATTCTTTATATATGAATCTTCTTAACTTCAGGAATTGTTGTCATTCTTTCTCTGTATGTTGAAGCTATCCAATTATATCTAATTAAGCATATTGCAGAATGTTGAATCTAATAGAGTAGCATATTAAATCAATCATATTGTAGAATGTTGAAACTAATATTCATACAATAAAGATACATTATATTGAAACTTATACATCTCTGAAATTGTACAACAATAAAGTCTACAACCCTGATTTGTTGTTTGGCCTGGGTGGATTAAGGAACTTCTTCATATATATATATATATATATATATATATATATATATATATATATATAATTATTTATGTTGGAACTTCTTCATATATATATTTATGTTGAGCTTATTTATCCTTCATTTGCCATTTATATGAATGTTATTTTTTTAAGCTAATTGATGTCCGGTAGTACCATGGTATTACCAATACCATACCAATATTCCGGTAGTACCGAACTCGGTAGTACCAAAATCTTGGCACGGTAATGGTAGAGAAATTTGTGTACCAAGTATTCCGGTACGGTAGACGGTAGAGTAATGATAATACGGTACGGTACGGTATACCAGCCCTACTGAAACCTGTTGCAACATCTTCTGAATCTCTGAGTCTGATCTCTGACCTTCCAAAATCCTCTCTCTCAAGGACGGCTGCAGCCTTAACTGAGCCAAAGATGCCCCTAAACCTTGCAGCACCACCTCGATACCTTCCTGATCGATCTCTGCTGCTAACTCACTTCGAGTAGTGATCAAACTTGATAAACTACTTTTCCTGCTAAGTCCATCAGCTACCACATTCGCTTTGCCCGGATGATACTTGATCTCGGGACGAATGTCTTCCAATACTTCCAACCACCTTCTCTGCCGAAGTTTAGATCCTTCTATTGATAAATGTACTTCAGGCTCTTATGGTCAGTGTACATGTTAACCTTCTCACCATCAACATAATGCCTCCACAGCTTCAAGGCATAAATGATAGCTGCTAGCTCCAAATCATGCGTCGGATAATTCTTCTCATGCGGACGCAATTGCCTCGAACCATAAGCAATAACATTGCCTTCTTGCATCAAGACACAACCCAAACCTCTGAGAGACGCATCACTGTAGATATCATAATCCTTCCCAGCTTGCGGCAAAGCTAAGATAGGTGCAGTAGTCAACATTTCCTTTAACTCAAGGAAACTCTCCTCGCACTTATCTGTCCATATAAATGCCATATTCTTCCGGGTCAAACCTGTCAAAGGAACTGCAATCTGAGAATAACCCCGGATAAATCTCCTGTAATAACCAGCTAAACCCAAGAAACTCCTGACTTCCTTCACAGACGTTGGCCTGGGCCAATCCTTCACTGCTTCAACTTTCTGAGGATCAGTGACCACTCCCTCCTTAGAAAGGATATGACCAAGGAAAGCTACCTCAGACTTCCAAAACTCACACTTCGACAACTTGGCATACAAGCTATGCTCCTGCAATTTCTGTAATACCGCTGTCAAGTGCATAGAATGATCCTCCTCCGACTTCGAATACACCAAAATGTCGTCGATGATAACCACCACGAAGAAGTCAATAAATGGCCTCAAAATCCGATTCATTATATCCATGAACACTGCTGACGCATTCGTCAACCCGAATGGCATCACCAAAAACTCATAGAGTCCATGACGAGTCCTGAAAGCTATCTTGCTCACATCTTCCTCCTTGACTCGAACCTGATGATACCCTGACCTCAAATCAATCTTCGAAAACACAGCCGCTCCTCGAAGCCTGTCGAACAAATCATCAATCCGCAGCAGTGGATACTTGTTCTGAATAGTCACCCTATTCAACTCCCGATAGTCAATGCACATTCTCGTTGACCCATCATTTTTCTTGACTAACAGCACTGGCGCTCCCCACGGAGAAGAACTCGGCCTTATAAGTCCCTTGCTCAACAGCTCCTCAATCTGTTTCTTCACTTCATCCTGCTCTACAGGTGTCATCCTGTACGGAGCCTTGGAAATCGGCGCACTCCCCGGCTGAACATTGATGCAAAACTCCACATCTTTCCGCGGCGGTAATCCTGAAAAATCATCCAAGAACACCTGAGGAAAATCTCGCACAACCGGAATGCTCTTGACTTCATCTGGAATTGCCATCTTAGATACCATTACAGCCACCTTCGGAATCTTCTTCTTCCCTTGGAAAGTCACCGCGGGTCCACCTGGTGCTTTCACCAACACCTCCTTCTGCTTGCATTCGATTGTGGCATCATATATTGCCATCCAATCAATGCCCACGATGACATCCACACCCAAAACTTTCAGCTCGATCAAATCGATGCCGAATAACCTCCCACCAATCTCGATATCACATCCCTCGTAATATTGATCCGCAATCAACTCTTCACCTGACGGCGTTGCCACCGACAAAACCCTGTGTGGAAACAACTTCGGTTCCACACCTAAGATCTTTGCAAAATTTGGCGATACAAAAGTATGCGATGAACCAGTGTCAAAATAAAACCTTTGCCTTTATTCCATTAATTAAAACAACTCCTGTTACAATAAGAATGATACTCAATTTTAAATTGTTCTCAAATAAAGGTTTTAATTATTACATTGATTCAAAATAAAAAATCAGAATTCTTGCATACCCTGTATTACATCTTCCGAGTTACCAGCGTCCTCCTCGGTTAATGCAAATACTCGCCCTTGCCTCTTCTGAAATTTGCTTCCACCCGAATCATCCTTCCTCAATTGTGGACAATGGAGCTGAGAATGTCCTGCCTGTCCACACTGGAAACAAATCTGCTTCGCCAACTTCGGACATGCTGACCTGTAATGTCCTGCCTCTTTGCAGTAATAACAGGTCACTCCCTAAGTTGCAGGTGCCTTCTGCACCGGATCACTGAACTTGGCCTGCTTCGTGGGGAATCCCTTCCCACTCTGGCCTGATGCTGGCCTCTTGTTCCGGTTCCATGTATCTTGCCTCTTCTGGAACTGGTCCATGTCCTCCTCAGTCATAGCTGCTCTCCTGACCAGCTTGTCGAACCGTCTGATGCCCAACGGGATCATCCTCGACCTCAAGTTTGGCCTCAAGCCCTGCTCAAACTTTTTGGCCTTCTTTGCCTCATCAACGACCAACTTTGGTGCATACCTCGAAAGTTGAGCAAATTTGGTCTCATACTCCTGCACGGTCATGCTGCCCTGCTGAAGGTTCAAGAACTCGGTCGCCTTCTTCTCCTGAACATCTAGGGAAAAGAAGCGATCTCTAAACTCCTCCAAAAAGCTTCCCAAGTCATTGGCTGGTTTTCCAAGGCCCTTTTCAGCGACTCCCACCAGACACCAGCGTCCTTCTCTAGCTGCATCGTAGCCAACTTCACCTTGCTGGCTGCTGGAGTCTCCGATACCTCGAAGATCGTCTCCATCCTTCTAATCCAATCATCAGCTGCGGTTGGATCAGATTGCCCCTCAAAGACTGGCGGCCTCATCCTCTTAAAGGATTCGATCTGCTTGATAGGGTCGGCGTTAACCAAACCCTGTCCAGCTCCATGATTTGGCTGCGGATTCTGTTGCTGATTCTGAGTTTGCGCCAAATTGAATGCCATCAGCGCATTCAGCGTCTGATACACCTTGGCGAATTCAGCCTCAAGGTCAATTTCCGTTCCTCGAGAACTACCAGATCCATCCTCATTGTTGCCACCATTACTGCCCCTGGGTGCAACCATTCTGAATACTGCAAAACGAGGGAAAAGTTAGAGCATCACACACAATTCAAACTCACTTCAATATCCTTTGGCAAAACTTCAATTGTATCCCAAAGGTAAAACATCATATTCAGTTCTATATGATACTCACTCTTTAATGTCCACACCTAGGTACTCACACTCTAGTGTCCACACCTAGGTTATTTTTATGTCATGTTTAGTATTACTATCGAAGCATGCTCTGATACCAATCTCTGTAGCGCCCCGAATTTCTAGGTTAATAACTTAGAAAATACGTGGCACATTCCCAGCGATCCACTTCAATATAATATTAAACACAACCAATACCACTAAAATTTTTAACTTTTATTACAACAAACTTTTACAAATCACAGCGGAATTAAAAACAACTCAAACAGTATTTTCTGTCATTTATAACTCAAATTATCTCAAAACTGTTTTTACAAATTTACACAAAATGCCTATGAATCAATTTATCTCAAATATGCCTCAAGCATCCAAACCTCCAAACTCTAAGCAACAACCTGCAACATATGAGGCCAGAGATGATCCCTAATCCCCAAAACTAAAGGGGTTAGCCATAAATGGTGTGAGTGACATAAAACAACAAACAATATAGATAATCTTTAAGCAAGGATTCATAAGTAACATATAGGGAACCAAGATACCAAAAATATGAGATAACAAGAAATGTAACAACAAGTGATACTAAACAAGTGTTAAGTGTAGAAAATCGGAAAAACCACATGCATAAAACTAAGTCAAGAATACACAAATTCTATATGCAGACTCTCTAATGCGTACTTGTCGAAGTCTATGCATCCCATTCTACATAGGTTCGGTGCAAGCCCTTAACGTCTCCACTTCATAGGGTTCAATTCCCCCGCTATGCAACTAACCCTAACACGATGACTACTACGAGATAAAGATAAACTATGGATAGTATCTCATGCCCGATAATTCCGGAGATAGATCCCACACCCAGGATATTTCATCTGAATAATTCCGGAGATCATCCCACACCGAAACATTTACACGTCACCACATGAATACCACATGTGCTTCACCTCGACTCCGATAATTCCGGAGATCAATCCCACACCACAAGTAGTTACCGTGATAATTCCAGAGATTGTCCCACACCACAAGACTGTGATAATTTCGGAGACATATCCCACACCACTAGTAATCTACTGTGATAATTCCGGAGATTAAATCCCACACCGAAAGCCATACTGAGGCTCTTGACTCATGTTCCCGTTCATCATATCACCACTAGTGCCTGTCCTTATCATTTTTGGGTTAATTAATTACTTAACGAATCTCCTAGAGTGGTGTACCCTACCGGCCTAAATTCAAAACTAAATAACTGAAATGCCTCTACAGGCCTCAACAAATAACTCAACACCGGTATACTAGGGTCACACACCTCTAGAGACTCAAACTCAAAAAGGCTAAACCAAAGTTCCACTAAACAAAGTGGCTCAACTGAATATCTCAAATCAAATACTGAACTGAATGTCTCAAAATCAAATGCTTAACTGAAAACAAAGTATAGGCTGAATTATCTGAGAACCAATCATTCGAAATAACACTCAAGTTCACAAAGATCCTTCAGTACCAGTCGACTTATATCGTAGTAAGTCGACTGCCCAGAGAACAAATATCCAAAATTTTACAAAAATAGACTAAGTCATATAAGTCGACTTAGAAGAGTATCGGTCGACTTACCCGAGGTAAATTCCAATGATTTCACAAAAATATTCTAAGTTTATAAGTCGACTTAAAGGAGTCATAGGTAGACTGTCCAGAAAGGACTAATAATTTTATAAAAATAAATTCCTCAGTGAACCAGTCGACTGCCTACGAGCTAGGTCGACTGTCCAGAATGACTTTTTCAAAGATTCTAAAAATACAGTATCAGGCTCGTACCAGTCGACTGTACAGTAGGCCAGTCGACTGTCGGCCTACAGTTTTCAAAATTTAGGTCTGATTACAAAATCAAATCTGGAGTTTTCTAATGATTCATTGTTTATGATAATAGTCCGTATTCAGGAAAAAATGACCAATCTCAACAAAACTTCACCATGGTTATATTACTCAAAATATCAAATATGTCAAACTCAAGTTCACATGTTCTAAATCACATATTCTTTCATTAGGGTTTCATAAGACTAATTTCTTTCATAAATCTACTCAAAATTTGATTTACAATATATATAAGATTCGGGTGTTCATCATCCAATTCTAACCATACTCAAATCTTAATCCTGTCTTTAGTAATACGATTTCATAAGCAAAGATCTACTAATCATTCTTAGATTTCACAACATGGTACAAACAACGATCTTTGCATTGTTCTCATGTAAAATACTAAATAATATTCATGTCAACAACAATCATAACAATCGATCACATCAATCCAACCACCATACAAGGTCCATATCATTCATACAACAAGACAAAACAAAACAATTTCATATTACTCACAAAATCAAACAAACAAAAACAAAGTCACTCACATTTGAATTGAGAAAATCCACGAAAAAGCTTTCCTCTTTGCTAGATCCAAAATTCTCTTGCTCCTCCAAAACCAATCTCAAAATTCTGTATATTGTAGCAATGACGGCTGGAAAAATTCTCTTAAATATCCGGGAGTGAATATTAGGGTTTTACCCACACTTTTGCAAAACAATCCTTTCCAGAATACAACTTACATATACAGGTTAGTCTTGAAAATTCAATCAAAATTCATTTAAATTAGGATTTAAAAGAAAATATACTTCTAAATCTCAACCAATACTGATCCAAACATCCAGAAAATATATTTTGCACTTTAACCCTTAAAATGTCAAATTTGCAAGGAGCTCATTCTTTTCTCAAAAATTGTAAATAGTTCCAATTAATTTCAGAAAAATCTGAAAAAATACTAAATAAATCTCAAATATTAAATAATGATTTTTCATGAAGGAAACTTAATTTCTCAAACTTCTCAAAAGGTATTTACATGTGTTTTGTACGTGTATGAAGATAAACCTTTTAGGAAATATTAATTAAATTCTCCAAAAATTAATTTAAATTTATTTTCAAATATAAAAATAATATTTGAAAATACGGGGTTCTACACGGTTGAAGAACAACAAAAGGTGTTGTGCCTGTGGGGTGATGTCATGCTGACGTCACCCAGGGGGCCTGCCCAGTTGTGAAGCAGTGAAGGCTATCTCTGGTCTTTGACTGTGCTGACGTGGGCATAGGCCCCACGTATGTGGCTCTGTGCTGACAGGAGAAAAGTAGAAGAGAGATAATTGAAAATAGTCCCACATCAAGAATCGCTAGAAAATAATTAACTATAAATAATATAGCCTATGATCAAGAGTCATCAATTCGGTTAACAACCTTTTGAGAGGCAGCCTGTGGTGGGCAGTTGTACTATACTATAAATAATTTGTCTGATAAATTGTATAAAATTGTCCAAGTAGGGGAAGGGGCGTTACAAATAGTGCAATCAGAGTTGCAGTCGATTGTCCAAAGCTGCGGTCGACCGCACACCCTACTGCACACCCAACCGCTGTTGTACAGGGTTTAGCTGAAAGATGGACAATCGACCGGTCTTGTTGGACGGTTGACCGTGCGCGGCACTATGTTCTGGACCTCAATTTGTTTGGTCGTTTCAGCCCAATCTTCAACTCCAAGTCAGATCGTACGACTCTTATTCAGTTACTTATTCTTTAGGTTATATCGGACGGCTGAGAATTAAAATTAACCTAGGGTTCTATCTATTCTTCTTCTACATATTGTAATCTCTTCCAATATGAGAATGAAAAGTACTTCATAGATTATTTTCTCTATTGTAAAGAGTGGCTTGAGAGAAAGATAGTTCTTGGTGAGTGAGTTTGATTTCTTATAATAAGTGAATCATTCACTCCTTATAATCTCTTCTAGTTGAATATCAGATCTCTCCATATTTTCTCTCGGATTAAGCGAAAGCTAACCGGGATAAATCCTTGTTGTGTTTGTATTTGGATTGGTGGATCATATTTGCATGCTTTCTCAATTGATTCGTCTCATTTATTTCGACTTTCTCATTGCTCAATTTAATTTTGTTGCGCCATCGGTGTGTTTGTGGATGCCCCATCCCACCAAAAATCCTGCACACCAACCTCTTATTTGAGTTGACAAATTTGGCAATGGCCATTTTTTGATCAACTTTGGCAACCCAAATGGGAATGCCATATATCACATCACCATACTTTTTCTCTTTTTCCTACCAATTTATATATTTAATAGTGTGTGTGTGTGTGCGCGCGTCCATATATATATATATATACTAAGATTTTCCCGTGGGCACGTGCCTACGGCACGTCTTCGGAACGATACAAAACACGAAAAGCCTTGTGAATAGTAAAACAACAATTATGTAGCTCAAGTTTGAATAGTATGACAATAATTAGTTGTAAATAAAAAATCCATGTTTCCATTAGTATATGTTGAAAAATAATTATAAATGGGGGTGTAAAATCTAACTTCTTAGAACTTTAAGTGTGGAAAATGATGAAATTTTAACTGTTAAAGAGATATTTGCTATTTTCAATATAACATATGCAATAAAAAGACATAAAAATTCTGAAAATTTATAAAACTAAAATCTTAAAATCTAAATTTATAAGTAAATAAAGAAAGAATGAGAGAGAGAGATAAGGAGAGAGAGAAAGAGAGAAATATGAAAAAGTGAAGAAAGAAGATAGAAGAAAGAGATAGTAATAAAGTAATGGGTTTTTTTAGTTTTGGGGGAAAATTTTTGATTTTGGGGTTTGAAATTTTGGGAGGAAAAATATGTTTTGTGTCTTTAGATCCGGGCCTTTGATTTTGGGAGGATTGAAGGTGAGCCACTTGATACCTTTCTTTGTGTTTTATTTTATAGCTTTCTTTGTGTTTTATTTTATATATATATATATATATATATATATATATATAGGGAGCCCTTCGGTTGAGAACTAATTTTGGTGAGAACTCTGTGAGAACTAATTAGTTCTCAACCGAAGGGCTCCCTATATATATATATATATATATATATATATATATAATACACTATTATATATATATTTGACAATCCAAATGACAACCATTGGTACAGAACCTATTGCCATTTTTTTTATTAAAGTTGTCATTTAGGTTGTCAAAAATAAAAATAGCAACCTAAGACCATCTCCAACCACGCTAGTCATCTTTCAATTTTAACCAAAATAGTTAATTTAAAGCCAAAAATATGCTCCAACAGGACTCACTAAACCACTGGTCAAAATAGATTTCTCAGATTTACTCGCCAGATGTGGTGAGTTTGTGTCACTCCCAAACTTTTTTTCCGCTCTTTCCGTCTCTTAAAACCCCCCAAAAAGGAAAAAAACCGCGAAGAAAAATCGTGATCATTGAAGAAATCACAAAGAAATCAATCGCAGAAGAAATCGCGATCCAAAGAGAAGAAAAAATCGATCGCGAAAAAAAATCCATATCGCGAAGAGGAAATCTCGCACTGCAGAAAGCTATTCTTCGCGATCGCTGAAGAAATCGCAAAGAAATCGCGATCCAAGAAGGAAAAATATCGATCGCGAAAAAAGATCGATCTCGCGAAGAAGAAATCTCGGACTGCAGAAAACTAGCGATGGTGAAAAGAATAAAAATCGATCTCGCGACGAAGAAATTTTGCATTGCGGAAAACTAGCGATCTCTCTTTTTCTGCTTGGGTTTTTAATTTTGGGTTGGGCTTTTTCTTGTGGGGGCATAAGTTTTATATTTATATTTTATTTTATTTTATTTGGAACTTTAAAATCTATACTTAGCCAAAATAGCTAGTATTGTTAGAGTGTGGGCTTATTTTGCTACCCAAATTATCCCATTGTTATATATTTTGCCTAGCCTAACGAGTCAAAAAGTCTTACGCAATTGAAGATGCTGTAAATGGTTAGTGCATTGATGTGGATGGTCTAAGTAGCTACACCCACACAAATTCAAATCCTGTCCGGACAGGGATCACTGAAGGGGTCCTGTGTATCATCCAACCCCTCATTGAGGAATTTTTTTAAGTGAGTGTGCGGTTGGTTTCCCCCAGTGATTTAGGGTGCGTTTGGCCTAGCTTTTTTTAGCTTTAAAGCTACTTCAGAAGAAGAAGCTAGAAAGTACAGCTTTGAAATTAAAAGCTGAAGCTGTTTGGATAGTCAGCCTTTTTTTAAACTTTAAAGCTACTTTTAAGCTAGAAGTTGTTTGGCATAAGATATCAATTAAAAGCTACTTTTATACATCAAAATTTGTTAGCTGAGAACAAACAGAAACACATCATAAAGTTTCAAAATTTGTTAGCTCAGAACAAACAGAGATAGTGCTCAGTTTTTGTTTTTTGGTTTTTGGCATGAATTCCACTTTTCCATAATTCAAAGACCTGATTTTACAGCTTCTATATTCACATTAGAATTGAAAGAATATATAATAGAGATCAGAATTGAAAGAAAAAAGAAGAGATGTTGCCTTCCAGTACTGGTACTGTGATCAGCCAAAGGTTGGTGGAGAGTCAAGAGCCCTTAATGAGCTTCTTTTCCCAACCCTCTCTCCCTCATGCCCATCTCACTTTCCCGAACCATGCTTCTCTCCAAAACCCTAATTTTGAAACCCTGACTAATTCAAGTTCTTCTGGCCAAGTTCTTCTTCGACGGCGGCGGTGGTTCGACGGCAGCGACGAGGTTCGACGAGGGAATGGAGGAAGGGGAAGGGGAAGGGGAAGGGGAATTTTTTTGATCTTTGGTTTTGGGTAAAAAAAGAAGAAAAGGAGAAGCCAGAAGCCAGAAGTAGATCTGGAGGGCTTCTTTTGGAGCTCATTTTCTTAATAAAAAATAAGCTACTTCTACTTTTTTTGGGCTTTTCGAAATATGTGTTTGGCCCAACTTCTTCTTCTAAAAGAGAAACTAAGTTAATTTTAAGGTGGGCCAAACACTACCTTAAAATCACCGGTGAGGATCTGAATTTCATCCCTACCCGCACTGCATTCATTACGCTGATTTGGAAACTCAATAGACATTTCATTTTTTATTTTTTTATTGTTGTTGGCATAATTAAGAGATGAGGGAGAAGGATGCGCCGCCTTTGTCGCCGGAACTGGTTGGACCCAACTGCCACCAAATTAGTACTCTCGTTCTCTTGAGAACATGATATCACAAAATTCACGTCCCATCACTCCCTATAAAGCCAACTACGTACCACCCAAGTACCCTTCACCACCTTTCTCCTCCTTAGTTTTTCCCTTATTTATTATTTATTATCATGCCTTAATAACTTTTGATTTAAAACTTATAAACACTTGAGATGCGAAGCTGTGAATGCTAGCAAGACAATATACTGTCCATGTTAATTATTTTGGCTAACTAAAATAGCCAAAATAAATAACAAATAGATAATTTGACTAGCGAAAAAAGCCTCTGTTCCAACCATGTTATCTACTTTGAATAACCATTAATTATTTAAAGTCCAAAATTAAATAAAATAAAAGTGTAAAATAAAAGCCCATAAAAAAAGCCCAATACAAAATAAAAGTTCCAAGCCCAAAAATAAAATTTCGCAATTTTCGCGATTGATTTCCTCGATTCTGCAACAACAGAAATATAAATGTCGCGATTCCACAATTTTCCGCGATTCCGCAATTTTTGCGATTGATTTCGCAATTTTCACAATTGATTTTTGCAATTTTTGGGATTGATTTTGCAATTTACGCGATTGATTTTGCAGTTTTCGTGATCGGTTTAGCAATTTCGCGATTGATTTCCACGATTTCGCAATTTTGTGGTTTTGGGAAGAAGTTTAGCGAGCGGTACATACTCACAAGAACTGGCGAGTGAATATTAGAAATCTATTTTGGCGAGTGGTTTGGCTAGTTCCATTGGAGCATATTTTTGTCTTTATATTAGCTATTTTGGCTAAAATTGAAAGATGGCTAGCGTGGTTGGAGATGGTCTTAGAGCATCTGTAGTCGTTAAAGCTAAATTTTGGGTATTTGGCAAATAGCAAATAGCAAAAATAGGTTTGGTCTGTAGTCGTTGTTGGCCAAAATTTGACTTTTTCGATATCCAAATAGGACGGACGGTAAATAAATTTTCGTCTGACTTAAAAAAAAAACTAAAAAAAACTAAAAAAATGTTTTACATCACATGAGATAGTGACGTTTCAACCCAAAAAAATTTCAAAAAGCAGCTTGATCCTAGGACGGGACATTATCTCCTGTTTGAGAAGTTTTTTTTTTTTTTTTTTGAATGGAACGGATGGGAAATCATATCCCGTCCGACCGTTTAAAAATAATAATAAAAAAATTTAAGGGACGGGAAATAATCCCTCGTCCGATGAGTACACGTGAAAAAAAAAATCTCTTGGACGAAAAATAATCTTTCGTCCGATCAAACGGACGAAAAATTATTTTTCGTTAGCTATATTTTGGCAATTGTCATTTCGTCTGCCAAATATAACCGACCACTGTAGCAGCAAAATCCAATTTTAGGGTATTTGGCCAACGACTACAACAAACATTTTGCCAAAATTTGAAAATTTTAGCAAAATAGCGAACGACTACATATGCTCTTAAATGCCAACTGCTAAGTCTCTATTTCTTATTACTTATATTTTCTTTATTAAAGAATGGATTGTTGTGGAATATACTGGTAGCACCAAATAATATAAAAGTTTTTTACATTATTTGTTTGTAAGCATTAAAATTATTACTTTTAGCAATGTAAAAGTAGTAAGTATAACACTTGTTGACATTTTGGAGTATGATCCTTAATTTGTAAATAGTGCATTCAATTTACAACCGACGTTTGAATTCAATATGCATACATTTTAGTATATATATGTAATCTAGCGATAAGAAAGCAATTGTTGTCTGCTAAGAACGAAAAAGAACAAGGGTTTAATAAAAGAAATATTACAACAACACAAAACAAAAAGAGAACGAAATATTACAAGATTTTATATTCATACAAACCAAAAATTTAAGGGTGCGATTGGATCGGGTTTTAAAAACAATTTTCAGTTTTTAAAATCAAAACATTGAGTAATTTTGTTTGGATACAAATTTTTCGAAAACTCATTTTAAAATTTCACACTCAAAACCTATGTTTAAAATGAGTTTTTTTGAAAACAGAGAAAACATGTTTTCTGAGATAAGTTTTTTCATTTCCCAACCAACATACTGTATTTGTATATGTATATGTATATATGTATACATTATATACGTATACAGTATGTATGTATATAGTATGTATACAGTATGTATGTATATGTATGTATATATATGTATATATAATAGTATGTATATATATATATATATATATATATATATATATATATATATATATATATATATATATTATTATTATTATATATACTAGGCATGCCCGTGGCACGTGCCTACGACACGTATTCGGAACTGCATATAAATTTATTTGGAGTTATTTCGTTGTATGAACTGCATATAAATTTATGCATTATACATGCTAAGATCAAAAGTCATTCGCTATATCTCTTTAACAATTATTCGTTAAATTGTTTCAGTTTTTTAGTTATTTCATCTTTATTGTCCTTAAATTTCTCAATACTGACTTATCCAATTCTCCAAAAACCTAGCTATTTTTCAAGAAATGCGAGCACATCCATTAAAAATATGCATCATGACCGGAAAAAAAAATCAGAGTGTAAACAAATACAACCACCTTTCTAATACAATCATCTTCTCTATATAGCCCTCCTTTGAAATTTTATTGTTTCCTAATTGTTTTCTAATACAATTACCTTTAAATTGTTTCCTACGACAAGTCATCGCGAAGAATGATTAATTAATTAAATTGTTTAGTAAAATTTCGACAGTCTCCTCTAAAAGTTTACAGGTAGTTAATATTAACTTTGACGTAATAGATTTCGTTTGATATTAACCAAGATATTAGCCAAGATATAAAATAGTCTCCTCTAAAAATTTCATATTAACCAAGATACAAAATAAAAACCAAGATTTCGTTTAAAAACATAATATATTTTTAGGAATTGTAGTAAAAATTTCAACAGAATCTCCCCTTAAATATTAGCCCAGCAATTCCTTACAGAATTCTGCTCACAATTAAAAATATAACATCACAGGCAATAAATATCAATCCTCCCTAAGCCAAACCAGGCAACATCACACATGCATCATATATATAGGGCTCTGGGGGGAAAAATCTTCATATGACTAAAGATACAAAAAAAATGCTAAGATATCGTTTGAAAACATAATAGATTTTAGGAAATTTAGTAAAAATTTCGACTGGGTCTCTCCTAAAATATTATTCCTTTTACAGCAATTCCTTACGGAATTCTGCTAACAATTAAAAATATAACATCACAGGCAATAAATATCAATCTTGCCCAGGACAAACCAAGCAACATCACACGGGCATCATATATATAAGGCTCTGGGGGGAAATCATAATATAATGCAAGATACAAAATAAAAACCAAAATTTCGTTTGAAAACGTAATGAATTTTTAGAAAAACCTTTCAAAAACCTTTCAAAAACCAAACACAGAACTCAATATTCCACAACTTTACGGGTATGGGTATTAACATAACTATATTATATCATCATTATATACAGATACTTACATCATCTAAAAAAATGCTAAATATTACAACTATTACAACTATTACATCCTTCACCATAATATACACCAACCAACCGAATGACAAATTTTTTTTTTTTACAGGGTTGTAGGAAAACACAATGCTTCAAGTCTTCAAAAATGTGACCAAACAGTGAGCCTAAAAAAAAGTAAGAGTTTTGAAACAAATAGTAAGAGTTTACAATAATCAATTAAAACAATGAGAGTTTTAAAATAATAGTAAGAGTTTTGAAACCGTTACCTTTCAAACAGAACAATGCCTTTTAACTCATTGGTTTGAACCCAACATGTTCTTCATCACCCTACCTAAAGATTATTAATATTATTTATTACTATTATATATTTTTATATTATTACATAATATAATATTATTATAATATATTGTTATATATTATTATTATTATTATTATTATTATTATTATTATTATTATTATTATAATATATATTATTATATTATTATTATTAAATATTACTATTATATATTATTATATATATTATTATGTAATATAATATTATTATAATATATTGTTATATATATAATTATAATATTATTGTTACATATATTATTATTATTATTATTATTGTTATTATTATAATTATAATTATTATATATTATATTATTATTATTGTTATTATTATTAATTTATATATATACAATTATTATAATATATTATTATTATTATATATTACTATTATATATTATTATATAATATATTATTATTATAATAAATTGTTATATATATAATTATAATATATTATTATTACATATAAATTATTATTATTATAATAATAATAATTATTATTAAATATGTTTATTATAATAAATTATTTTATATTATAATAAATCAGTATGTATGTATCAATATGTATGTATGTATGTATGTATATGTATACAACATGTATGTATCAGAGTATTTATACTGTATATACATACAACCAAATCCATACATACATTATATATAATAATATACAATATAGAGTATTTATGTATATACATATCACTACAAAAGAAAGTAGCTTTCCCGGCGCTTTTTTACGTCTATACCGGCGTTTTTTTACGCCGGTGAAACTTTCACCGGCGTTTACAATAACGCCGGTCCAACTGCCGCCGAAGCGGGCGTCGCTGAAACGAAGGGGTCTACACCGGCGTTTTTGGTGGACGCCGGTAAATGTTAGGACTACACCGGCGGTCATAAAACGCCGGTGTATATCGGTCTCTGGGTGCCGTTCTTGTGCACCTATATACATACACCGGCGGTCGTAAACCGCCGGTATTTATCCATTCACCGGCGTATATTAAAACGCCGGTGTAGATCGAAAGTATACCGGCGGTCAAGAAACGCCGGTGTATGTGCGTTTATGAGCGCCTGCTTTTCCCTGTTTACGAACACCGGCGCTACCAAAAACGCCGGTGTAGTTATATACGCCGGCGTTTATAAAACGCCGGTGTACAACTGTGTCGTTACAGCTGATAGCATTCGCCGGCGTGCGTTGAAACGCCGGTGTATCACACACTCCAACAATTAAATTATATAGACCGCCGTTTTTTAAAATGCCGTTCTGGCTATGCCCGTTTATTTTCGATACTCCGCTTTTCCGTTCGATTTCAATTCACAGTTTCATTTACAAAACCTGTAAACTAATTCTCACAACTGATTCAATCAATTTCGTTGCATACTACTGCGCAAACCACAACCAAACACAAGGATAATTAAAGATAATCAAGTTTCACACGTATCATATCAACGTCCAAATTCATTGATTAATTAACCGTGTCATAATTAACAAATTAATATAGAGACTAACATCCAAAATATCCAAACAAACCAGTCTGACAAATATCCAAAATATCCCAAATTCAAAGTATGACATAACTCTCAATAAAAAAACCAGTCTGACATAACAACAGCAAGGAGGAGGACATAAGAACAACAACCATACAGCAAGGAGGACATAAGAACAGCAAGGAGGACCGCAGATTCATACCCCTCGAGTAGCTTCAGCTCTGATCATCAGAATTTCCTTCATCTTGACGACCGCTCTGTGAAAAAAAAAACAATAGTTTAATTGAACAGTAGATCACAATACAGAATATACATATTTTTTGAACTTGCAAAAAGAACTACCTGTATCTCGAATTATAAGATCAAAGTGCCAACTGCAAATGGAATTATTAATGATATATACAGAGGTAAAATAATTACATTGCAATGCTAAAAATCTAGTACTTAATTTTGTTTTTAAATATATCTAAAATAACAAAACAAATGAAAATTCAGTATCTAACTTGATATCTTTATATTCTCCTCTGATTGGGAATATCCACTATCTAAAACAATAAAACAAATGAAAATTCAGTATCTAAGCATGTCCTTCATGGATTGTTCAGACAATCTATGAAACTGTCATCGTGGACGGAAACCAAATATAAGAAAAATAAGAAAAATAAGATAGGGCTCATATCAAGTGTATTTTTAGGGAACTGTCATCGTGGAAGGAAACCAAATATATATAGAAGCCAGAAATGGAAACAGAAAGAAGAAAGGTAGAGACTTTGGATACACCAGGCTACCATAGCGGCATTTTCCTCATCTCTCTCTCATCCCTTATTTCCCTTCAGCACACGAACAGAAAGAGACATCAGCAACCACCTTAAGAGCGACAAGAACAACAATAATAATAAATTATTATGAACAAGATGTCTCTATATGGGTTTCCAGATCTCCACTCGAGCCCACTCTTTCTAATCACAGCCCAATTAAGAACATAGACAACATCCACTAAACAATCCAATCATAGCCCAGTCAAAATTTGTCATCCTGGATCTTAATGAAATACGCTTCATTAACAGTGAAAGAAAATGAGGATGCTAGCAGCATACTTAGTTTGGAAGTGAACCCATTTTTTGTTAAAAAATCATGCCAAAGATGGCAATCAGCTTCATTAACAGTATCTGAAAATGAAAATTTCCATTATCTGAGCTTATATGTTGCTCTACTAATTCACTGTGCCCAACTAAATCTAAAACCCAATTGTTGTGCGTATCCGGAGGATTTTGGGATACGTACCTATAGCATCCTCAGTTCACAGTAAACCCGTTTTGGTCAAAAAAACATGCCAAGATCACAATCAGATGCATGAAAATAAGCTTTACTAACAACAAAAGAAGAAACTGGGGATGCTATGCAGCATACTTAGTTTGGAAGTGAACCCATTTTGTGTTAAAAAAACCGGTTACATTGACAGTATTTGAAAATGAAAATTTCTCCATCATCTGAGCTTATATGTTGCTCTACTACTTTTTTAGCCCAACCATATCGCAAAACCCAAGTGTTGTGCATATCCGGTCGGAGGATTTTGGCATACGTACCTATATAATATCTGATGACCACAGTGAACCCATTTTTGGTATAAAAACATACATGCCAAGAAGACAATCAGGTGCTTGAAATCAGCTTCACTAACAGTTAGTGAAAATGGGACCATAAAATAGCTTAAGAAGACCATCAGGTTTGTGAAATAAGCTTCACTAACAGTGAAAGAAACTGGGGATGCTATATATGCAGCATACTTATTTTGGAAGTGAACCCATTTTGTGTTAAAAAAACCATGCCAAAGATTGCAATCAGGTTACATTGACAGTATTTGAAAATGAAAATTTCTCCATCATCTGAGCTTATATGTTGCTCTACTACTTTTTTAGCCCAACCATATCGCAAAACCCAAGTGTTGTGCATATCCGGCCGGATGATTTTGGCATACGTACCTATATAATATCCTCAGTTCACAGTGAACCCATTTTTGGTATAAAAACATACATGCCAAGAAGACAATCAGGTGCTTGAAATCAGCTTCACTAACAGTTGGTGAAAATGGGACCATAAAATAGCTTAAGAAGACCATCAGGTTTGTGAAATAAGCTTCACTAACAGTGAAAGAAACTGGGGATGCTATGCAGCATACTTAGTTTGGAAGTGAACCCATTTTGTGTTAAAAAAACCATGCCAAAGATTGCAATCAGGTTACATTGACAGTGTCTGAAAATGAAAATTTCTCCATTATCTGAGCTTATATGTTGCTCTACTACTTTTTTAGCCCAACTATATCGCAAAACCCAATTGTTGTGCATATCCGGCCGGAGGATTTTGGCATACGTACCTATACAATATCCTCAGTTCACAGTGAACCCATTTTTGTTATAAAAACAAACATGCCAAGAAGACAATCAGGTGCTTGAAATCAACTTCACTAACAGTTAGTGAAAATGGGACCATAAAATAGCTTAAGAAGACCATCAGGTTTGTGAAATAAGCTTCACTAATAGTGAAAGAAACTGGGGATGCTATGCAGCATACTTAGTTTGGAAGTGAACCCATTTTGTGTTAAAAAAACCGGTTACATTGACAGTATTTGAAAATAAAAATTTCTCCATCATCTGAGCTTATATGTTGCTTTACTACTTTTTTAGCCCAACCATATCGCAAAACCCAAGTGTTGTGCATATCCGGCCGGAGGATTTTGGCATACGTACCTATATAATATCCTCAGTTCACAGTGAACCCATTTTTGGTATAAAAACATACATACCAAGAAGACAATCAGGTGCTTGAAATCAGCTTCATTAACAGTTGGTGAAAATGGGACCATAAAATAGCTTAAGAAGACCAGCTTGTTTGTGAAATAAGCTTCACTAACAGTGAAAGAAACTGGGGATGCTATGCAGCATACTTAGTTTGGAAGTGAACCCATTTTGTGTTAAAAAAACCATGCCAAAGATTGCAATCAGGTTACATTGACAGTATTTGAAAATGAAAATTTCTCCATCATCTGAGCTTATATGTTGCTCTACTTTTTTTTTAGCCCAACCATATCGGTAAACCCAAGTGTTGTGCATATCCGGCCGGAGGATTTTGGCATACGTACCTATATACCATCCTCAGTTCACAGTGAACCCATTTTTGGTATAAAAACATACATGCCAAGAAGACAATCAGGTGCTTGAAATCAGCTTCACTAACAGTTGGTGAAAATGGGACCATAAAATAGCTTAAGAAGACCATCAGGTTTGTGAAATAAGCTTCACTAACAGTGAAAGAAACTGGGGATGCTATATATGCAGCATACTCATTTTGGAAGTGAACCCATTTTGTGTTAAAAAAACCATGCCAAAGATTGCAATCAGGTTACATTGACAGTGTTTGAAAATGAAAATTTCTCCATCATCTGAGCTTATATGTTGCTCTACTACTTTTTTAGCCCAACCATATCGCAAAACCCAAGTGTTGTGCATATCCGGCCGGAGGATTTTGGCATACGTACCTATATACCATCCTCAGTTCATGGAAGAAAAATACGAATAGGGCTCATAGCAAGTGTAGTTTTAACTGGAATTGTCATCGTGGAAGGAAACCAAATATAGAAGCCAGAAAGAGGAATGGTAGAGAATGAGGATACACCAGGCTAACATAGCGGCATTTTCCTCGTCTCTCTCTCATCCCTTCTTTCCCTTCAGCACACGAACACATAGAGACATCAGCAACAACCGCAAGAGTGACAAGAACAACAATAATTATTAGCTTATATGAACAAGATGTCTCTATATGGGTTTCCAGATCTCCACTCCAACTCGTCTCTTTCTAATCACAGCCCAATTAAGAACAATTGTTCACGGTCACTGTTAAAGAAACATATATGCTTAGATTATGAAAAATTTATATGCTCAGATTATGGAAATTTTCAGTCACTGTTAAAGAAACTAAGTAGGCTGCATAGCATCCCCAGTTTCTTTCACTGTTAGTGAAGCTTGTTTGGAATACAGATCACTCAAACATGCCCCTTGTTTCTGAACTCAAACATCACATTAATAAACATCTTTTCTAATAATGGCTACACTTGTGGAAGCTGTCTCTAAGCCTCAATTCTTCAAGGTTTTGTTGCCTACTTCTTTACAGAAGTTGGTACTCTATTCTCCTATCTTTAAAGAAGAATAGAGTACCAGCTTCTGTAAAGAAGTAGGCAACAAAACCTTGAAGAATTGAGGCTTAGAGAGAGCTTCCACAAGTGTAGCCATTATTAGAAAAGATGTTTATTAATGTGATGTTTGTGAGTTCAGAAACAAGGGGCATGTTTGAGTGAACAATTGGGTTTTGAATGGAGATTGTAGTCATAGATCAATTCTTCATGGAAGAAAAATACGAATAGGGCTCATAGCAAGTGTAGTTTTAACTGGAATTGTCATCGTGGAAGGAAACCAAATACAGAAGCCAGAAAGAGGAATGGTAGAGAATGAGAATACACCAGGCTAACATAGCGGCATTTTCCTCATCTCTCTCTCATCCCTTCTTTCCCTTCAGCACACGAACACATAGAGACATCAGCAACAACAGCAAGAGTGACAAGAACAACAATAATAATAAATTATTATGAACAAGATGTCTCTATATGGGTTTCCAGATCTCCACTCCAACTCGTTTCTTTCTAATCACAGCCCAATTAAGAACAATTGTTCACAGTCACTGTTAAAGAAACATATATGCTCAGATTATGAAAAATTTTCATTTTCAGATACTGTTAAAGAAGCTGATTTCATGCATCTGATTGCTATCTTCTGCATGGTTTTTTTAACACAAAATGGGTTCACTTCCAAACTAAGTATGCTGCATAGCATCCCCAGTTTCTTTCACTGTTAGTGAAGCTTATTTCACAAACCTGATGGTCTTCTTAAGCTATTTTATGGTCCCATTTTCACCTCCTCCAAATCAGTACAACAACACGACTGAACAATCCTTGTTTGCAGGTCATACAATGTCATCTATACCAGGTTATGTGCCAAAATGGGGTTGGGCATACGATGCAAGGCCGACAAGTATTAGTTGTTTGTGAGTATGCAATAGGATGCAGCTATGAACATGGGCTCATATCAAGTGTAGTATTACGGACTGTCATCGTGGAAGGAAACCAATTTAATATAGAAGCCATATCTGGAGCCAGAAAGAGGGATGGTAGAGAATGAGGATACACCAGGCTAACATAGCGGCATTTTCCTCATCTCTCTCTCATCCCTTCATTCTCTTCAACACACGCACACAAAGAGACATCAGCAACAACAGCATGAGGGGGTTGGTCCAACAATAAGTGTAGATTATAATAAACGAGATGTCTCTATTTAGGGTTTCCAGATCTCCACTCCAACCCTTTCTTTCTAATCACAGCCCACTTAAGAAACATAGACGAAATGCTTATAGACGACAGCCACAATGCAGACTCACAAACACTAGTACGTGTCTTTCATGCATTCAAGTAACATAATCTCTTTAAAAATACCAATTTTAAGACTTACCGATGTTTTTTGACAGTGGGCGGCGTGCTACCCTCACTCTCATATGTTTGCCTGCCACTATTATTTAGTGGCTACTCATCCCCATGGCTCTCGTTGCCATCATTTATATTTACCCTCTTTCCACACCTCGGCATGTTGTACCTGTCAAGGATTCGATAACTTGGTTCAAATGATAGTTTGGTTCAAATGACAACGATAGTTTGGTTCAAATGATACTAAGCATAGTTTAATGTAAATAATACCAAGCAGTAGAAAATAGAAAGATAATTAAACCAGTGTATTAAATTCACAATGAACATATTCGAAATTACAGACATAATATTACAACAAGATTTAAGACATAAAATTACAGACATATAATAAACTCAATTGAAAATCATGTAAACTACAATACGACATCTTCCAGTACATCGCCCTCTTCTCCATCCTTGCGGAGCCAAGTCCCGCAAATTCCAACATCGGTTGTGTTTACATCAAACACAGGAAACTCAGAAGCAATGTAACTGTTCATGTCTTCACCGTCTTCATCGTCTGAAGTATCGCCCAGTTGGAATACATCTCTTGGTTGCATAGGGATAGCTACATACGATTTTGGCAGGGTTGGATCTTCAATGTAGAACACTTGTTGCACTTGGGATGGAAACACAAATGGCTCATGGCTAATGTGTGTACCGATGTGAATCAATTTTGAGAAGTTTACAACTGTGAAGCCAAGCTTGTCCTTGTTGTTAGCAAAATTCCTATCAAACTCAGCCCAATCCCCACGAAATAAGACAACACGGAAATGGCCAAAATAATTCAACTCAATGATATCCGTAAGCACTCCATAGTAGTCGAGATCCCCATCTACAGGCCTCGTGTCCGATTTGGAAGCATAACTTCTAGTCTTAGATGTCACTACCATTCCACTATTTTGAGACTTCAAATTAGATTCACGATCCTTAGTACGAAATCTAAAACTATTGAATATGTATCCTCCGTATCTTTTGACCATCTGATAGGGACCTTTGGCAAGTACTTGTATTTCAGATGACGCACCTTCAGGACCCAAAGAATTTACCTATTAATTTTGCGCAAATCGTATCAACACCATAGAAAATGTAGATATAATAAAGATTAACTTGCATAACTGTAATTCACCTACATGAGATTCAAACCACTTATGAAATTTTTCATTCATCAGCTTGTTTTGTTCACGTGGTGGTAGTCTTCTTGGTCTAGCCCTTCGTTTGATGTCCCTGACAAATTCGCTAAAAAACAAGCAATTAAAATTAGGAATAACAAAAGTATCAAAAATATCGAACTCCGCGGTTTTCACTGTATTCGATTTACATTCAAAAGCAACTTACTTTCGAAATGGTTCCACTGATGCATGATGGTCTAGCACATATCGATGTGCCTGTTCCCACGCTAAGCTATCGAGCTCAAATGCATCAACTTTACCAACAGTGGTGCCAGCGGTATCAAAAAGATATTGTGCACCATCAAGGTTGGAAATGTCTGGATTTCTACGTGGTCTACTGGAAGATGTCTCCACACCAGGCAAATACCTGGAAAAAAAATGTGAGCACTCCTCTGATAGATATCCCTGGGCTATTGACCCTTCAGGATATGCTCTATTTTTCACATAACTCTTTAGCCGGTATAGGTACCTGAACATGTACAATTAATAAACTAGAGCGGATTAGGGGATTAAAAGAAATGAGCTTTTGAAAATTCAATTTCGTAAGATGAACGAATTATTTTACCTCTCAATGGGGTACATCCACCGATAGTGAACAGGACCACCGATTCTGGCTTCACCAGCAAGGTGGATTATCAAGTGAATCATAATAGTGAAAAACGATGGAGGAAATATCATCTCCATTTTACTAAGTGTCAATGCCGCCTGCTGCTCCAATTGGTCCAGATCTTCAACACGAAGCATTCTTGAGCAAATACCCTTATATATGCTACAAAGATCTTTCAGGACAGTAGTGACTTGCTCACACATTGAAGACCTTAGGGCCACAGGAAGGAGATCCTGCATTAGGATGTGGTAGTCGTGTGACTTTAGCCCCTGAAGCCTCTTCTCTTTAAAGTTGACACATTTTGCCATGTTAGAAGAATAGCCATCGGGGACTTTCAGTTCAAGTAGTACTTTGCAAAACAACTCCAACTCCGATTTTGACATTGAATAGATTGCAGGAGGTAGGAGCACTTTCCCGTTCGGCAATTCTTCTGGGTGCAACTCATGTCGGATGCCCATTGACTTCAAATCAAGTCGGCTCTTGAGATTGTCCTTTGTCTTCCGATCATCTCCCATAACTGTTCCTATACAATTCTCACCAATATTTTTTTCGATATGCATCACATCTAAATTATGTCTCAGTAAGTTGAATTCCCAATACGGCAACTTGAAGAAAATACTCTTCTTCTTCCATGCACCTAAACTCGTCAAGTTTTGATCCTCATCCTCGCCATATAGATCGGTCTCCTCATCTTGCTCCGGCCTTGCCCTTTTCTTGCCCTTTGTCCTGACTTCTGGTTCCTTTCCATATTTGAATTGATGACCATCTACCCGCCTCAAAATATCTGAACCAGAGGAAGACCCAGGAGCATGTTCCCACTCGTCGGTGCCATCAAATGTCGCTGCCTCTGCCCGAAATATATGTGTGTCAGGCAACCATCTCCTATGACCCATATAGCAAAACTTTCTGCCATTGTACAACCACCTTGAACTAGTTTGGTCAGCACAACATGGACATGCATAACGTCCTTTAGTACTATATCCAGATAAATTTGCACATGCTGGAAAATCATTGATTGTCCAAGACAACACAGCACGAAGAGAAAATGTTTCTTTAGCCACAGCATCATAGGTTGGAACACCCACCCACAACTTCTGAAGTTCATCTATTAACGGTTGTAGGTACACATCTATATCATTTCCAGGACCTTTCGGTCCAGGAACTATCATGGACAAAATAAATGAGGACTGCTTCATGCATTTCCAAGGCAGCAAATTGTATGGTATCAACACAACCGGCCATATGCTGTATGTACTACTCATTTGCCTGAAAGGGTTGAAACCATCACTAGCTAGTCCAAGTCTCACATTTCGAGGATCTTCCGCAAAATCAGGATATCTTTCATCAAATCTTTTCCAAGATTGAGAATCAGCAGGATGTCTAAGAATCCCATCATTAGTGCGGCCTTCAGCATGCCATTTCATATCAGAAGAAGTTTTCGTGGACATAAACAACCTTTGTAACCTAGGAATCAGAGGAAAGTAACGCAATGTTTTGGCAGGCTTCTTTTTCCTACTTCGCTTAATAGATCCACTGGCTCCCTCGTCTTGATTTGGTCTTTCTTTCCATTTCGAAGAACCACACACTTCGCAATTCTCCAGACTTTCCTTACCACTCGTGAAAAGCATACAGTCATTTGGACATGCTGCTATCTTCTCATATCCTAGATCGAGAGAACTTAGGAATTTTTTGATTTTATAGGCTGAGTTTGGAATACAGATTTCAGGAAATGCTTCATTCAACAATTCAAGTAGCATAGTGAAGGACTTAGCAGACCACCCGTTTAAACATTTAATCTGAAATAGTCTGACAATGAATGAGAACTTAGAAAATTTGGTGCAGTCTCGGTACAACGGGATACTAGCATCTTTAAGTAACTTAGCGAAGGATTCTTGCTGCTTATTATTTTCATGGGTGGGGCCAGACATTTCCTCGTCCACCCCACCACCAATCTGGTTTGTTTCTATTGACTCATTGTGAACTTCGGTTGTTGGGTCATTGGTGTGGAAAGGAACATTATGAATCCCCATGGCATCTTGTAACAAAGCATGCATCTCATCGGGAACGCTTAAGTCTTCGTTCACTAAGGGCTCAGCCTCATTTTCTAATACAACCGGACGAACAGGAGCTGCCGTATGATCCTCTCCATGACAAAACCACCTTGTGTACCCTTGAAGAAAACCGTTGACAGCCAAGTGTGTATGTACTACGTCACATGTCCTCAGCATACAATTTGTACAGCAAAGGCATGGACAAAGGATTAGGTTGGGATCACGGGAATGTCGTTTGGCAAAGATAATAAAATCTTTAATACCATCACGGTACTCCTTGGATAATCGTGGTTTACTAATCCAACTTCTATCCATTATATCAATAGCACACAGTCTGAAATTAAAATTTGATATATTAAATAGTAATAACAGTAGAAGGCATTTTGTATATTAAATTTCACCTATTTGAAAACCATCCCTAGCTGCAAATAAATAAACGATATAATCTTTAACTGTAAAATAAAGAAATTGTGGCTCCAAAAAATGTACAAAAAAAAACTACATCTTAACACAATCTACTCTATTCACCAAACCCTAAACGACCTTTTGTGGAAATGATCACAACCACCTTAGACGGTATTTTATCGCACACCCTGTGTTCGAGCATAAAAAAAAATCGACTATAGTCTCCCCTGTATTTGGCTTTCCGTTCAAGGAGATGATGATGGTGAAGGGTATTTTGCTGATGAAGAGGAATCGGCCGAATAATGAGCGCGTCGTGCTGTAACTACGGTAACATGAAGATCTGATGACTCATGAACTATTCTGTTCATGACTACTAATAATCACTTATCTCATAATAATAATAATAATAATAATAATAATAATAATAATAATAATAAACAAAAGAAACAGTAAAAGAAAAATTAAAATGTTTAGTATGTAAGCATATATTTTGCAGACCGAACCAATTGTTGTACATAGCCGGAGGATTTTGGCATAGAGCTATAGCATCCTCAGTTCACAGTGAACCCAGTTTGGTCAAAAAAACATGCCAAAATGACAATCAGATGCATGGGATAAGCTTCAATTCATTAACAGTGAAAGAAACTGGGGATGCTATGCAGCATACTTAGTTTGGAAGTGAACCCATTTTGTTAAAAAACCATGCCAAGGATTGCAGTCAGGTTACTTTAACAGTATCTGAAAATGAAAAATTTCCCATTATCTGAGCTTATATGTTGCTCTACTACTTCTTCATCCTAACTAAATCTAAAACCCAATTGTAGCCGCATATCCGGCCGGAGGATTTTGGCATACGTACCTATACCATCCTCAGTTCACAGTGAACCCATTTTGGTAAAAAAAACATGCCAAGATGACAATCAGATGCATGAAAATAAGCTTCACTAACAACAAAAAAAGAAAATGGGGATGCTAGCAGCATACTTAGATTGGAAGTTAACCCATTTTCGTATAAAAAACCATGCCAAAGATTGACAATCAGGTTACTTTAACAGTATTTGAAAATGATAAATTTTCCATTATCAGAGCTTATATGTTGCTATACTACTTCTTCAACCCAACTAAATCTAAAACCCAATTGTTGTGCGTATCCGGAGGATTTTGGCATACGTACCTATAGCATCCTCAGTTCAATTAGTCTGGAAGTGAACCTATAGAAACTGGGGATGCTATGCAGCATACTTAGTTTGGAAGTGAAGCCATTTTGTGTTAAAAAACCATGCCAAAGATTGCAATCAGGTTACTTTAACAGTATCTGAAAATGAAAATTTCCCATTATCTGAGCTTATATGTTGCTCTACTACTTCTTTAGCCCAACTAAATCTAAAATCCAATTGTTGTGCATATCCGGCCGGAGGATTTTGACATACGTACCTATAGCATCCTCAGTTCACAGTGAACCCATTTTGGGTAAAAAACATGCATGCCAAGAAGACAATCAGATGCATGAAATCAGCTTCATTAACAGTGAAAGAAAACGGGTATGCTATGCAGCATACTTAGTTTGGAAGTGAACCCATTTTGTGTTAAAAAACCATGCCAAAGATTGCAATCAGGTTACTTTAACAGTATCTGAAAATGAAAATTTTCCATTAACTGAGCTTATATGTTGCTCTACTAATTCACTGTGCCCAACTAAATCTAAAATCCAATTGTTGTGCATATCCGGCCGGAGGATATTGGCATACGTACCTAGAGCATCCTCAGTTCACAGTGAACCCATTTTGGGTAAAAAAACAAACATGCCATGAAGACAATCAGATGCATGAAATCAGCTTCATTAACAGTAAAAGAAGATGAAAATTTCCATTATCTAAGCATATATTTTTCTATTAATTCTTCATCTCAACTAAACCGTTCATGCTAAGGAAATCGAAATTAATAAACTGAAAAAAGCTGCCTTTTTTGGAAAATAAGGGAAATCAAGAGATCATACCGAAGAGAGAGAGAGGGAGCGGGGCGACGAGGGCGGGGGCGTAGGAGAGAGAGAGAGAGGGGGCGACCGCCGATTCACCTCCAAATAGAGAGAGGGAAGAAGGAAATCGAAAAGGACGAAGGGAATAAGGGACGATTTCGAATGGTCGAAGGCCGTCGAAGAGGACGAAGTGGCGGAGGCAAACGCGCGGGAAGTAGAGCGAGGAAGGAGGGAAACGAAGCGCCTCTTTCCCTTTTTTTTTTTTGGGTAATGGGAAAATGGCGAGCGAAAGATTAGGGTTCGCGGGTTTTATTCCCAGTTATTCACCGGCGTTTTAATTGGAAACGTCGGTGAATGTGTCCGTATATTCGCCGGCGTTTATAATAAAAAACGCCGGTGAATAATAAACTTCACCGGCGTGTTTAGGTAAAACGCCGGTGAATACTAACATACGCCGGCGTTTTAAATCGACCGCCGGTGTATGACCATCCCATCTGGCGCCCAATTCCTACTCGCTCCCTACCCCGGCGCTACTAGTAAAATGTCGGGGAATAATCGCCGGTAAAAGCAGTATCTTTTGTAGTGTATATATAAATATATATATATATATATATATATATATATATATATATATATATATATATATATATATATATATATAAATACGGATTACATATATACATACATACTGTATATGTTGGATCCTGTATGCAAGGCAAATAACACTAGAGGAGGGGGGGTGAATAGTGTTGTATAAAAATTATCAATAAATTAAACTTTTTGCACTGTTAAGTCGACTGAAAATAGAAGGCATTCGACTGAAGCATCAGATTAGAAGAGTAATTTGACTGAAGAGTTACAAGTCTGTTAAGTCGACTTAGAGAGTAACGCAGTCGACTGACCAGACCCGATTCACATAAGAAACTTAGAGAAATTGAAAATGCAAGTTTAGAGAATACAACCACAAAGAGTCAACACTGCAAACACCACGATGTATCCTGGTTCGGTCCTCCCAACCTACATCCTGTCCCCAAGCAACCCACTTGAAATTTTCCATTATTCTTGAAAATATACAAGAATACTCTACGACTTTTGACAACAACTATGTCAAATTTGTAGACCTCTCTCACCACTAGAGAGAGCAAAACCCACTCTACACCCTAGAGTGAAACCGACTCTAAACTAAGAGTCCTACTCTCCAACCGAGAGGACCACTCTCACAATCCGAGAGTAAAACAACAACAAAAAGAGATTTACAATAAACTAAAGCCTTGTATGTGGAAGTGCTTTTTGTATATTGGCTATAGGTCGACTTCTGAATTCATTCCAGAA
This sequence comes from Hemerocallis citrina, assembly GCA_017893485.1. Classification (NCBI taxonomy): domain Eukaryota; kingdom Viridiplantae; phylum Streptophyta; class Magnoliopsida; order Asparagales; family Asphodelaceae; genus Hemerocallis; species Hemerocallis citrina. Next base: position 155,618,885 of record CM030366.1, on the reverse strand, counting down.
CGAATTCAATGTTATACTAGACTGAAAATCAGAGAACCAAGTCTTAAAGAAAGTATATGCTTGTTCTTCTTCTTCTCAAAAGTAAAAGACTTGAAAATGAAAGTTAAGGAGTTAGGGAACCTCTCCCAATTGAAAACTATACTTTATTTATAGAGTTAGAAACTCTTGAACATTGAGAAATCGTATCTCAACTGCCATAGAACGGCAGTAAACAGGTTTGAATTTGAAAAAAAAAGTTTTAGATTCAGAAAACTGTCAAAAACGTCTTGGACAGTCGACTGGGTTGCCATAAGATTCGACTGTTCAGAGCTTGAGTGAGTTCAGTCAGTTTCGTACTCTAACAGTCGACTGCCTCCAAGAGTAAGTCGACTGGTACTCAATCAGCTAAACTTATACAAGCTTTGTTTTGACATTTTGATTTTGTAAAACATTTTCTATATTTAGGGAATGTGTGAGTGTGTGTGTGACAAGGCTTTTACAAGATTCTAAGACTCACAAATAATACAAACAATATTACAAGACATTTGTTCAAATGTAGCTTAATCACTTGAAGCTCTTGAAAGTCTTGAACTTGAAACTTGAACGCTCTTGAAAGTCTTGAACTTGAACTTGAGTCTTTGTGACTTGATCTTGCCTTTGTGGTTTGAGCAAATACTTTTGAAAGCTTCATCACATTGTATTGGCCTTGAACACTTTTGATACACTGCAAAAAATATGTAATATAGAACAATTGTGTATTGTGTTGTAGTCATCAAAATCAAGAATCTACATTCTCCTCCTTTTTGATGATGACAACACAATATCTTAAGATAATATAGGCATTAAGTTTACATATCATGATACCCACACAAAATTTGAAAAGATATACAATTGTTACAAGCTCCCCCTAAATAAAGTACAATATGCACACAAAAGATGTTAAAACAAAACAACATAACATAACATGCATAACATAACACCATATTTCTCCCCTTTTGTCATCAACAAAAACATAAGAAGGAAAGGCAAACCATAGATTAAAAAAACCAACAGTTCATAAAGATAAAACATAAGTCAATTACAGAAATTGGAAATAGAACAACATGAGAACATAAAACATAATTGCGAAATGAAAAAAAAAGCATCAATCATCTTCTTCGTCTTCATTAGCACTGTTTGAGGCAGGATTTGGTTGTGAAAACTGCCTAACAAACATTTGAGTGAGGTTAGCCATGCTAGCCTCAAGAGAATCCTATCGACCAAAGATGAGATCAGTATGATCTAGGAGATAATTGACAGAAGTGTAAAGACTCTCAGGATCAGAAAAACTAGCTCTAGGACGAGAACTAGAGGACGAACTAGAAGCAGAAGACCGACGAGGAATTGAAGTGGCTAAAGGAATAGGAGGTGCATTCCTTTGAGGAGACCGAGGGGGTGAGTTAAGAATTTTCATACGTGCTAGGCTTGCATGATCAAAAAATTCATAACGAGTAACAACATTCGACTCGGATTCAAGATCAATGTTATAGTAGTTAAAGATACGGGTAAGTAAAGCACCAAAAGGAAGAAAAGAGGAATGAGCCTTACGGAGACGATTAAAAATTACTCGATTCCAATTTATTTGGATGTTGCCGAAGATGGCATACACGGCTTGTTGCAATTCAAATGAAAATTGGTCGTAGCTACCTGTTTTAGGGATAATGTTATACGACAATATGTGGGCAACAAGCTTGGCTAGAGGAGTAATTGATTTGTTGGTCATTGGAGGACCTCGATCAGGCAAAAAGATTTTTGACAAAATAGATTGATCATCTATTTCAATTTCCCCTAAATCCAACCCTTCATTAGAGATATTCAAAATATTCCATAATTTTTCAGCAGTTATTTTCATTCGAACATTTTTCACCGTTGTAGTGAAAAATATTTCATTACCATCCTCAGATGTTGCAACCTTTATATTTGTATAAAACAAATATATGAGTTGGGGATAGTAATATGGTTGATTTACTAAAGATATAAATGCAAATAAACCACATTGTTCAAATAATGGGGCAATCGGAAATCTATCTAAGTCGGGGAAATTAACAAATCTACCCGGAAAGATCATAATTTGGCAAATGATAAAATATTTCTCAACAAGAGAAGGGTGCCTTAAGTACTGTAGATAATTGTGAGAATATTGCTCTTCTTCAACATTTGAACCTCTAGATCTTTTGGATTTAAACATATTGAGAAGCAATAAAATTTTGAAAAGGGAGATTGAAAGAAGATTACTCACAACTAGAGAGAAACAAAAGACTCAAGAAACTCCGAATGGATTCAAATCTGGACTGAGAACTCAATGCCAGGAGGAGCAACGATGAGATCTTCAAGAACAGCCGACTTAGGTTTGGGCAGAGAACTCAATGCCAGGAGAAGCCGACTTAGCAAGAGTAAAAAGTGAAAAGATGGAAGAAGAGTTTAGAGTTTTCACTAGAAGTAAACGGCTGTGATTGAAACAAGGTTTGAGTGAAGGGTCGAGATTGAAAAGAGGGTAAAAGAAAAAGAGAGATAGAAGCCTTATACTGTGACGATTCAGAGTCAGAAAGACAATTTGATGTCGCGACAGTCGACTGGGTTTTATATTAGTCGACTAAGTCGAGAGCAAATAAAACCAAACAAAAATTAAGCTATTGTTAGTCGACTGGGCAAAACACAAAATTCAGTCAAAAATATAGACAACGAAAATATTGTATAAGTCGACTGGAAATCAATTATAAGTCGACTTAAACATTAAAAATTTCAAGAAATGTCATGAAATGAGCAAATGCCTAGTTCTCTTCTAAATTGATACTTCTTTAAGAGGTTTGGTAAATATATCTGCTACTTGTTTATCAGTATAAATAAAATTCAATATGATATCTCCCTATAATACATGATCACGTAGAAAATGATGTCGAATATCAATATTTTTCGTACGTGAATATTGAACCGAATTTTTAGATAAATTAATAGCACTGGTATTATCACACATTATAGCGGGTTTTAAAAAAGAAATACCATAATCTAATAAAGTTTGTTTCATCCATAAAATTTGTGCACAAGTCAAACTTGCAGCAATATATTCAGCTTCTATAGTAGATAGGGATACCGAATTTTGCTTTTTACTTCACCAAGATACTAGTGAATGTCTCAAAAAGTGACAAGTTCTGCTAATACTTTTACGATCAGTTTTATTACCAGAAAAATCAGCATTACTATATGACAAAAGTTGAAAGTTATTGGTGCATGGATAGAACAAACCATAATCAGATGTGCCTTTAATGTATCTTAAAATACGTTTCACTGTTTTTAAGTGTGATTTTGGATTAGACTGATATCTAGCACACAAATATACGCTAAACATAATATCTGGTCTACTAGCAGCTATATATAAGAGTGAGCCAATTATACCTCGATAGAGGTTTTGATCGACACTCTTACCTAATTCATCTTTGTCAAGTGTAGTAGTAGTAGCCACAGGTGTGGTCTTACTACTAGTGCTATCCATGCCAAATGGCAAATCGTTTGAGTAATTCCTTAGCATATTTTCCTTTTAATAAATATGCCATTTTGAGACTGTTTTTTTTGTAGTCCAAGGAAATAATTGAGTTGACCCATATGACTCATCTCAAACTCATTTTTTATGGTATTAGCAAACTCTTGACATAGATTACTATTAGTAGATCCAAAAATTATGTCATCTACATATATTTGTATGATTAAAATATCGGTCTTATTTTCCTAATAAATAAGGTAGTATCTACTTTACCAATTTCAAAACCAGTCTCTATGAGAAAAGTTTTTAAGCGATCATACCAAGTACGAGGTGCTTGTTTAAGACCATATAAAGCTTTTTTCAATTTTAAAACATGGTTTGAGAATTTTTCATATTCGAAATTGGGTGGTTGCTTAACATAAACATCTTCCTTAATAAAATCATTCAAAAAAGCACTTTTAACATCCATTTGGAAGAGTGTGAAATTCATAAAATATGCAAAAGATAATAAAATCCTAATTGGTTCTAGTCTAGCAACAGGAGCATATGTTTCATAAAAATCAATTCATTCTTCTTGATTATATCCTTGAGCAACTAATCTAGTCTTGTTCCTAACAATTTGTCCTGATTCTTCTAACTTATTTATAAATACCCATTTGGTACCAATTATAGTATGATCAGGAGGTCGTGGAACTAAATCTCATACATCATTTCTTATAAATTGGTTAAGTTCATCTTGCATGATATTCAACCAAAATTCATTCTCACATGCTTCTTATATAATTTTCGGTTCAAAATCCGGCAAGAAAGCAGTATGGAAAATCATGTCAAAATGAGATCTTGTTTAAATACTATGTAAAATGTCACCAATTATTAAGTCATGAGGATGTTCTCGAACTTCAACAAATGACTTTGGTAAAGTTTGAGTTATCACAACAGGATCAGTCGACTTAACAAGTCAATCAGCCAACTGATTCACATCAGTCGATTTAAGAATCCTATCAGTCGACTTGTCTAGGGTAGTTTGTTCTAGTGATTTAATAACGTTATCTAGTGGTGATGATTCAATTTCATCATCTTCAATAACATTAGACGAAGGTAAAGATTCATCAAAGGAAACATGCATAGATTCTTCAATAGTTAAAGTTGACTTGTTGAAAATTCTATATGTCTTACTTCTGTTTGAGTATCCAATGAAGATACCTTAATTAGATTTAGCATCAAATTTATCTGGATTATCTTTTGTGGTTAATATGAAACACTTACAACCAAATACTTTAAAATATGATACTTTAGGAATTCGTTCATAAAAAAGTTCATACCAAGTTTTCTTAAGCTTTGGCCTAATCAGTATTCTATTTAAAATATAGCATGTTGTATAAACAGCTTAATCCCAGAAGTATTTAGGCAAATTGCTTTCAACAAGCATAGTACATGCACATTCTTACAAAGTCCTATTCTTTCTTTCAACCACTCCATTTTGGGGTGAAGCTCTAGGAAATGCAAATGAATGCGTTATACCATTCTTGTTACAATATTCTGAAAATATTTTATTCTCAAATTCTCCACCATGATCACTTCTAATAGTGACTATGGTTAGAGATTTTTTTTATTTTGAATACGTTTGCAAAAATTTGCAAATTCTTCAAAGGCTTCATTTTTATGTTTTTAAAAGAATACCCATGTAAATCTTGAAAAATTATCTACTAAAACAAATACATATCTAATTTTATTTAAAGAAGCGACTCTAGTAGGACCAAATAAATTCATATGGATTAATTTAAGAGGCCTACTAGTAGAAATCATTTCTTTTGTTTTAAAAGTAGATTTTACTTATTTTCCTAGTTGACATGCATCACACATCTTATCTTTTTTAAAAGATAATTTTGCCAATTCTATAACTAGATTATTCTTAGATAATTTAGCAATATTTTTCATATTTACATGGCCAAATCTCTTATGCCAAAGCCAAGAATCATTGTTAGAAGCAACTAAGCAAAAATCATTTGAAAACTCAATTGATTTGAAACATAATTCATATATATTATTTTTCCTAAAACCTTGAAAGATCACATTTTGCATAGATGAATCATAGATTAAGCATGCATCTTTTTCAAAGACAATTTTATAACCCTTATCACAAAGTTGACTAATACTTAAGAGATTATGCTTTAAACCACTAACTAGAAATACCTCTTCAATAGTAGGGGTAGTGGTCTTACCGACCATGCCTATTCCAATGACATTTCCTTTGTTATTCTCACCGAACGTAACAGTTCCTCCATTTATCTCTTGTATGGAAGAAAGTAGGTTTGCATGACCAGTCATGTGTGCTTAGAGCATCCACTGTCAAGTATCCAACGTTCCCTTTTAGGTACCTATAAAATAAGAATTGTGAATATGTATCCTTTTCATTGGGTCTGAAAGAGATTAGTGTTTGTGAAACCAAACCCAAAGTGAGTTTGATTTACCACCAAAAGCAGGAATATAATTTACAGAATGACACACATTATGAATAAAATAATTTATATAGGTAATCCTATCATTTAGACTCAGGTTGGCTGGAACCCAAATATTTTTAGTCTGTCCAGTTGACTTTATTGTACCCTTCAGTCGACTGTACTGTGAAGTCAGTCGACTGGGAAGTGAAACAAGTCGACCTATATGAGGTTGTCATCTTTTTGAATGAGACTCCAAACCTAAGGGCAGACAACCAAATTTTTAGGTCAATCGACTGGTCTGAACAGAAGGATTACTCTTTTCATGATCATAAATAATTTTTGGTTTTTCAAAATAATCATGTAACTTTTTTTTCATACTAGAAACAGAATCAATTTTATTACTACTAGTATTATTAGAAGAATGATGTTTTTCAAAAGTTTTTTGAAAACCTAGTCCAAACTTTTTATTAGATTGAACTTGATTTTGGAGAACTTCATTTAAATTCTTTTTTCCTTAGTTGAACTTAGATACATTTTTGGATATCTTTTCATAATTTTTCTTAAGAGATACAAGATCTATATCCAAATTTGAAAGACGAGAATTTAAAGACTTGACTTCAAGATTTAAGTCAAGATTTTCTTAAGAAAGTGTTTGATTAACTTTCTCTAGATTTTTAACTCTTATCTTCTCCTTTTTTAGTTCATGAAAAACCTCATTAAATGCTTCTAATAAATCATTTGAATCAAAATTGTCACTTACATCATTTTGAGTAGCCATGAAGTACACATTTGCGACATCATTTGATTCTTCATTCTCTTCTTCGGATGATGAGTTGCTATCATCCCAAGTTGCTTGATATGCCTTCTTGTTCTTCATGTACTTGTTCTTTGCATACTTGTCCTTCTTGAAGTTAGGAACTTTACCTTTTGATTTTGCATTTTCTAACGGACAGTCCTTCTTCATTTGACCTGTCTTGTTACACTTGAAACAAGTGGGAAGATCATTAGTATATTTAAACTTAGAATTGAATTTATCCTTTCGAAGAAATTTCTTGAATTTTCTAGTGAACATGGCTATTTCTTCTTCATCTTCTGAATCGAGCATGGCCTTGAAAGCAAGAGTCTTCTTCTTGGCTTGTTGAGGTTCTAGATCCTTCATGCGTTCTTCTAGTTGTACTTCGTATGCCATTAGATTTCCCACAAGATTCTCAAGAGAGAGTTGTGTTAAATCGGTGGCTTCTTTTATAGCGGTGGTCTTCTTCTCCCATTCGGGGGTTAGGGCACGTAGGACCTTTCTCACCATCTCTGCTTGCGAATATGTCTTTCCAGGAGCCATAAGAGAGTTTGTGATGTCCGTGAACCTTGTTATCATGTCCGACACATCTTCGTTCTCCCTCATACGGAACATCTCGAACCTGTGAACAAGAACAGAGATTTTAGATTCTTTGACCTTATTTATACCTTCATGTGTTACCTAAAGAGTGTGCCATATTTGATGAGCCGTTGTTGCGTTTGACACATGATTAAACTCTTCTTTGGTAAGTGCACAAAAGAGAGCATTCATCGCCTTTGCATTGTTCATGGTATTGTTCTTCATGTCATCATTCCATTGTGCATAGAGAATTGTAGGTACGGTATATTCTGTCTCGGTCATGTTCCAAATCTCATAGTTGATCGACTGTAGGTAGATCTTCATTCTACACTTTCAATAGTTGTAGTTTGTTCCATCAAAGAGAGGTGGCCTTTGTATGGATTGGCCTTCATGGTATTGACTTGCATTTGAAGTAGATGCCAACGCACTCAACTAAGCTCTGATACCAAGTGTTGGATCCTGTATGCAAGACAAATAACACTAGAGGGGGTGAATAGTGTTGTATAAAAATTATCAATAAATTAAACTTTTTGCACTGTTAAGTTGACTGAAAATAGAAGGCAGTCGACTGAAGCGTTAGATTAGAAGAGTAATTTGACTGAAGAGTTACAAGTCTGTTAATTCGATTGACCAGACTCGATTGACACAAGAAACTCAGAGAAATTGAAAATGCAAGTTTAGAGAATACAACCACAGAGAGTCAACACTGCAAACACCACGATGTATCCTGGTTCGGTTCTCCCGACCTACATCCAGTCCCCAAACAACTCACTTGAGATTTTCTACTATTCTTGAAAAAAGTACAAGAATACTCTATGACCTTTGACAACAACTATGTCAAATCCGTAGACCTCTCTCACCACTAGAGAGAGCAAAACCCACTCTACACCCTAGAGTGACACCGACTCTAAACCAAGAGTCCTACTCTCCAACCGAGAGAACCACTCTCATAACCCGAGAGTGAAACAACAACAAAAAAAGATTTACAACAACCTAAAACCTTGTATGTGGAAGTGCTTTTCGTATATTGGCTATAAGTCGACTTCTGACTTCAGTCTAGAACGAATTCAATGTTATACTAGACTGAAAATTAGAGAACCAAGTCTTAAAGAAAGTATCTACTTGTTTTTCTTCTTCTCAAAAGCAAAAGACTTGAAAATGAAAGTTAAGGAGTTAGGGAACCTGTCCCAATTGAAAACTATACTTTATTTATAGAGTTAGAAACTCTTGAACGTTGAGAAATCGTATCTCAACTGCCATATAACGGCAGTAAACAAGTTTGAATTTGAAAAACAAGTTTTAAATTCAGAAAACTGTCAAAAATGGCTTGAACAGTCGACTGGGTTGCCATAAGAGTCGACTGTTCAGAGCTTGAGTGAGTTCAGTCAGTTTCGTACTCGAACAGTCGACTGCCTCCACGAGTAAGTCGACTGATACTCAATCAGCTGAACTATACAAACTTTGTTTTGACATTTTGATTTTGTAAAATATTTTCTTTATTTAGGGAATGTGTGAGTGTGTGTGTGACAAGGCTTTTACAAGATTCTAGACTCACAAATAATATAAACAATATTACAAGACATTTGTTCAAATGTAGCTTAATAACTTGAAGCTCTTGAAAGTCTTGAACTTGAAACATGAAAGCTCTTGAAAGTCTTGAACTTGAACTTGAGTCTTTGTGACTTGATCTTGCCTTTGTGGTTTGAGCAAAAACTTTTGAAAGCTTCATCACATTGTATTGGCCTTGAACACTTTTGATACACATTGCAAAAAATATGTAATATAGAACAATTGTGTATTGTGTTGTAGTCATAAAAATCAAGAATCTATAGTATACAGTTTACCAAACGCCTTTTATACTTTAATTTTGAAAAACTATTTTATGAAAAAAGTTTACCAAATAATACCATGTTTTTAAAAAATCACATAAAACGACTTTATAATATTTTTTTTCAAAGGTTATGTTTAAAATAAATTTTCAAAACATCGAACCAAACGCAGCCTAAGTAACCTGCAAATTTCGAAATGCAGGGAGTTACTGTAATTAGTATTTGGTATAGATAAATGCCTGTATAACAAAGATATGGACGTATGGCTAGATGTATAAGTGGATGACAGATGTAAATTAGAGTTATAATGATACCCCAACCTGTGCCATTAGTTCTTAACTAATATCAAATCTAATCTAATCTAATCTAATCATATAATGAAAGAGTTGGAGTTGTCGTTTGTAAACATACCAACCTATATGTATTGTTTGTACATAATTAATATGAAGGAGTTTTCAAGTTCGAGATCAAATTATGTTTAAGTGCTTTTTTTTTATCAAAAATATTTATTAATACGTATATCGTACGTGTAAATTAATAGTATATGTCAAAGGCAAGACTGGATGAGTATGCATGGCTACAATATTTTTTCCAAAAAGAAACGAGATCCTATCACTATAATAGTATACTGAAATTTATACATTACATAATTAAGAGAGGACATAGAACATGTCTGATGTACTTTTAGTCTTTTATTGATCCTATTTATACAAAAAGAAAGGAGGAGACTTGGCACATGATTACTTTAAAAAATGTAATTATGCTTACTGAGATCCTTAGATAGGGAATCGATAAGGTAAAATATTAGTACAATATTGTTTAAAAATAATGCATAAAGTAAGCTTACTCAACTACCATATATTAACAACATATTGTTATCCACCTATCATCAAGCAGTTGGCTTCAATTCGTACAACTAGCTACCACTATAATGCTGCACATCTTTTTCTGTCAATTTCTCTTCTACTTTGATTCCTTTGGATTACAATTTGCTCATATTTAATAGCTTCTTAAGCTTTTCCGAAATAGTAGTATAGTTTTAGTGCAACAGAATAGAGCTGAAAAAGGATATTTCAAGCTTGTACTATAATACTAGATTTCGGGCAACAAAATATTACTAACTTCTAAACTTTTGCAAAACGTATATATTCTATGAGATTTATTATTATATAACTAAGGTTGTTCATGGAATGATTAGTGAACGGAGTTTTCTCAATATTCATCAATCATTTCATCTGAGTTTAAATTATCGGTCAAGCTTGTTGTCTGTTCAAATGCCACAGCAAAATTTTCAACGGTACCGAACTAAGCTATAAAATTTCGACTACAGAAAATGCCAAAGAATCAATCAATATATACAACCACCAAATTTATCCCCAGAACTCACTTCTCTTAAATTTGAATTGAGTTTCTCACTCTAGAAAACCCTAGAGAGAGAAACTCTCAAAATCACAACTCCAAAATCAAGCGACGACGACTTCGATCAGGAGGGGGGTGGAGCCCCCCCCCCCGGGCTTCGTGATTTCAGAGTTTTGGTGACGTGGTCGGCGAGGTCGAGGCGGCATCGTTGGCATGTTGAGTGGCTGGCGTGTCGAGGGAGGAGCAGTGTCAAGTGAAGTCGTGGCGGCGAAGATGGCTGCCGACGACATAAGGGTTTGGAGGCCCCGACGATGCGTCAAGTTGGGGTCGACTGTGACGCGTCAGGTTGAGGTTGATGTCGACTGCGATGGCGGGGACGGGTCGATTGTGATGGGTTGACTTCGTCCACTGAGGGACAGGGATGAGTCGATTGTGAAGGGGTGGTCGGCGGTATGAAGTTGGTAGGGGTTCTTGGAGTAGTGGTGGTTTGACAGTGTTAAGATAAACCAGAGAGATGAAAACAATACTAAATATTGAATTGATTTCAACCAAGTACAATACCACCTATATATAGGAGGAGAATAAATATCAAAACAACTCTACAACCAATATGGGACTATAATAATATCTAACACGCCCACTCAAACTCACGATGAGTCAAACAGTGTGAGTTTGCCTTCTAAGTATCTAAATCTCTGAACAGTATGAGTTTAGTGAAGAAGTCTGCAGTCTGCTGGGAAGATGTAACAAAATGGAGAGAAATGGTCCCTACCACAAAGCGCTCACAAATATAATGGCAATCGATCACTATATGCTTTGTACACTTATGAAAGACCGGGTTGCTTGCAATGTGCAATGCACTCCGGTTATCACAATGAAGAGGAGTAGCTCCTGTAAGAGTGACACCCATATCTGATAACAGCCAACGAACATGAACACTCTCTCTAGTAGTAGCTGCCATTGCTCTGTACTTAGCTTCAGTCGAAGAACATGCAATAATTTCCTGTTTCTTACTTCGCCATGAGATCAGCGAATCACCAAGAAATAGACAGAAACCAGTGGTAGTCCGTCTGGTAGTAGGATGATCAGCCCAATCTGAATCAGAATATGCACTCAGCTCTAGTTTAATGTAGCAGGCATGAATAATGTGCGAGTAATAGTGCCCGAAGATATCTGAGAATCCGAATAAGAGCACTGTAGTGAACTGATGTAGGAGCAGAAACAAACTGACTGACAACACTGACTGCATGAGCAATATCGGGTCTGGTCATGCATAAGTAGACAAGCTGTCCAACAATTTATCTGTATCTAGTGGGATCAGGAAGAAACTCACCATCAGTGAGATGAAGCTTCACATGAAGCTCTAAGGGTGTATCGGCTGATCTACTGTCAGAAAGGCATGCAGCGGAGATAATATCTGATGTGTATTTCTGTTGAAAAATGAGTATCCCCCGAGATCCATGAGCAATCTGTAGGCCCAGAAAATAATGTAGTCTGCCAATGTCTTTCATATGGAACTGCTGATGAAGGTATTTCTGGGTGGATGTAATGCCCGCAGAGTCATCCCCAGTAATGATTATACCGTCAACATAGAGTAGTAGAATTACCCTCCCCTATGGTGATGATCGCATAAATATAGAATGGTCCTGAGAACTCTGACTAAAACCAGCCTTGCTGATGACAAGGCGAAAACACTCAAATCAGGCTCGAAGGGCCTGCTTCAAATCATATATAGCCCAACACAACCGGCAAACATGACGAGGAGGAGTAAGGAGGCCAGGAGGAGGATCCATATAAACAACCTCAGATAAGGTACCATGAAGAAAAACATTCTTCACGTCCATCTGGTATAACAGTCATTGGCGGATGGTTGCAACAGCAAAAAGAGTGCGAACAGTAGTCATCTGTGCAACGGGAGCAAAGGTCTCATCATAATTAATGCCATGCTCCTGAGTAAATTCTCGGGCTACTAGACGAGCCTTGTGCCGCTCAATAGATCCATCAGGTTGATATTTGACCTTGAAGATCCACTTGTAGCTAATAGGCTGAATGCCCTCTGGCAGAAGAACAACATGCCAAGTGCCAGTATGATCAAATGAACTAAATTCCTCTGTAATAGTTTTCTTCCATTCAGGATATTGAATTGCATCTTGATAGATTTTGGGCTCACGTATAGAGTGTATAGCAGTGAGATATGCATGAAACTGTGGTGAGTAGGAAGCTAGGGTGGCAAAACCAAACTGGTCAGAAGGACCAGTGGCATCAGGTGTATAACGAGCCGGAGGAATACCAGAAGTGGAACGGGTAGACTGACAAAGAGGTGGTGAACTGACAGGGTGTGGGGGTGAGGACGGTGGAGTAGGTGCATGTGCCAGTGGGGAAGTAGGTGGGATGGGTGCTGGCTGCTGTGGGGATGCAAGTGGTGTTTTGATAGGGGGAGCAACAGGTGCAAGTACTGCAAGAGATGTGAATGGTGCTAGAGGAGTAGGATCAAAAGGAATGCGGAAAGATAAAGTCGGGGGACTAGCAAAAACTGGGGAATCGAGAAATCTAGTATCCTCAGGGGGACTCTGGTAGTAAGGGGAGTCTTTCACAAAGGATACATGTCGAGAAATGTGGACACGACCCGCTGATGGATCAAAACAACGACAACCTTTGTGTTCAGGACTGAGACCTAGGTAAACGCACTTAGCAGCACGAGCGGAGAGCTTCATGTGCTCAGTAGGAGGGAGAAGGACGTAACGGTGCACCCAAAGGTACGGAGCATACTGTAGTCGGGAGGTGAATGATAAAGAGTCTCATAAGGCATCGTACCAGCTAGGGCAGATGAGGGAGTAATGTTGATGAGACTAACAGAAATCATGATAGCTTCAGCCCAGAAAAAACGAGGAGCGGAAGAGGAGAGTAAAAGAGCGCGAGCCGTCTTAAGGATGTGACGATATTTGCATTCAGCTACACCATTCTGCTCATGTGTGTGAGTGCATGATTGCTGAAATAGGGTGCCGTGAGACTGAAGGATCGATCTCATAGTGGTGGAAGTGTACTCACGTGCACCGTCCGATCGAAAATTCTTAATGCGCACAACGAACTGAGTGTGAATTATAGTTGTAAAGAATCGGTAAATATCAGGTATCTCAGATCGCTGATGCATAAGAGAAATCTATGTATGTCTAGTGAAGTCATCGATGAAGACAACATAATAGAGATAGCCTTTCCACGAAGGTACGGGAGAGGGTCCCCATATGTCAGAATGAACAAGTTGAAAAGGGTGAGTGGTTTCAGAAGTTCTTTTGTGACTAAAGGGTAGGGCAATGTGTTTGGCCAAATGACAATCCTGACAATCAGATAAATATTTAAAAGTGAGAGAACCAAGGGCACTATTGCGAGCTATAATCTGGAGTAGTAATGTGCTAATATGACCTAAACGTCTGTGCCATCGATCAGCATCAGAGGAAATAATACCGGCAAAACTAGAAGGTGAGTGATGTGCACGAAGAAAATCTAGATAATATAGATGACCCTGACGACTAGCACGCCCAAACTCCTTACCGGTGGAGGAATCATCAATAGAACAACCTAAAGAGTCAAAATTAACGACAAGACCACTATCGCACAACGCACTAATAGAAATAAGGTTTATTGATAAATGAGGAGCATAGAGAACATATGGTAATGTGAGAGTGGGAGAGTTAATTGTCCTGAGTGTGTAATAAAAGTGGTGACCCATCAGCTGTGTGTAGAGATAGAGAGTGAGAGGGAAGTGTTGTGCAGGTGGTAAACCGTGTTTGATTACTAGTAAGATGATGCGATGCACCAGAATCTAAAATTCAGAACGAATTCATACCGGGAGTCGCAGAAAGTGCAGGAGCAGAGGAGCCAGCATTGATAGACTGACCCATGAGTTGTAGTTCCAGCTGAGTGAGGCATTGCTGAAGATTAGCCCAATCAGCAGGAGACGGCAAGTTCGGAGAGATGGAGGATGTGAGGGAAGAAGCACGGCGAGGAGAAATAAGACTAGCACTGCTGTGACTGAGAGCACAATATGGAGGGAGATGCTGCTGGTGTCTGGATCGGGGTAGGGAGTAGGGCGGTGCTACCGGTGGCGGAAGTAGAGGTGGGGTAGGGTAAGGAATGATGTAAGGAGAAGGTAGGAGGCCGGAGGTAGACTGAAAGTGGCACTGCTGCTTTTTGAATCTGGAGGAGGAACGAGAGGCGGTTGCATCGGAAAAGTCAGTGGAGACGGAAATATATGGGAGAGACCCCCCCCCCCCCCCCCCCGGAACTCAATCCAAAAACCTAACAAACCATTTCCAAACTTAGGGTTAGGGTTTCACAAAACCAATGATGATCGGAACTGAAGGAGGAGGCGGAGGAGCAGGTGGCGGCAGCGGCAGCTTCACAGATTGGGTTTCTTCTTCGATTGGGTGTGGGGACACCGGAGATGAAAGGTGGGTACGGGGATGCCGGAGATGAGAGGGCAGCGAAGGGGAAACCTTCTTCTTCGATTGGGTTTCTTCTTCTTCACAGAGGATGGCAGGGAGAGGATAAGTAGTGGTTTGGGTTTCTTCTTCACAGAGATTGGGTTTCTTCTTCTTCATTTTTTTTAGGATTGGAATTTGAGAATTTTTTTTTTTTATGAGAAAGTTTAAGAGAAGAAAATTTGTATAATTGGCTCTGATACCATGTTAAGATAAATCAGAGAGATGAAAACAATACTGAATATTGAATTGAATTCAACCAAGTACAATACCACCTATATATAGGAGGAGAATAAATATCAAAACAACTTTACAACCAATATGGGACTATAATAATATCTAACAGACAACAAGATCGATGAGTGGAGACGGGCGACGATGGCCGGGGGGTGGTCAGAGAAGAGGGTTGGGTCTGGGGTGGTTTTGATTTCGGATTGTCAAGGTCATTTAGGGAGTCGGAAGGGAAAATGTATTGTTTGGGGAATTTCTACTTAGATTTCAAAATTCCTTAAGACTATTAGGAGAGGGAGTGTTAGGGGAGGTCAGTGGTGGGCTGTTATCGTCGGGGTAGAGCTCATCAAGGCTCTTACTAAGGTTCATCAGAGAATCGCAATTTCGTGGCTAGTCGGAGGTTGTGCTTTGGCTTATCGAGATCCCAAATAGAGTTGGGCTCGATAAGGTGAGTAGTCGGGCCAGAATCGACGGAGGGCGCTGAGAGTGTCGCTGTGTCGGGAAGCTTGGTATAGTGATGACTAGTGTGGCATCATCGTAGATGCGGTGGGGCTTTTGAAGGGGTCGTTGTTCGACTGGGTGGTGCCATCTGTTGATGGCGAAATGGAGCGGATGAGTGACGAATGCCTACAATGAGAATTCTTGGAGGAGTGGAGGTGAGCATGAGATCGACGAGGGGCGATGTGGATACGGAAGGGGAAAGGGGAGTCAGATTTGAAATTCATAATTTGAATTTCGCATTAGGGTTTTGAGGCTTAAATTTGAATTTTGAGTTAGGGTTTCGAAATTCAAATTTGAAATGGTGGTGTGGAGGAGGAGTTTGCTTGAATTTTGAATTTCAATATAGATTTTTGAAATTCAAATTTCAGGTAAGGAGTGTGAGGAGAGTGTCTGGTGTAATTTGGATTTCAAATATAAAATTCAAAATACATATTGTGGTGAGTTCGGCGTGTTCAAGCGTCTCAGTTTCGGTTGAAAACAACGACTACTATTGAAAGCTGGATCTGACGCAATCGAAAGACGGCGTTGCGGTGAGGTTGGATTGGCGGATACACGATAACAATGTCGTGAGGAGAGGAGTAAGTTTGCCGGCAAGAGATGGTGACTGTGGTTGTTGCCAATGTGGACGTTTGGGGAACGTGGAAGAAGTTTCAGGGTGGAACGTTATCTCGGAAGTTTTTGAATTCCAAATTAGACTTTTGCGGAATCCAAATATATTTGGGAGAGATAGGTGGGAGAACAGGTTGCAGAGGTAGTGTCTACAAGTTTAGATAGGGAAGGACTAGTTGAGGATGTAGGCTTTGTTTTGTAATTGTTCTCAACTGTTCCGTTTAGGAACATATAGATGTTTTGTATTATTAATTTCTTATTAATGAAGCGGTGATGAGATTACCTTTATCTATAAAAAAAAAAAAAAAAGGTTGATGAGGTCGCCTATATCTGAAAAAAAACACCAAATTTATAAGCCATTCAAAGTTTCCATAGTAACCAATTTTATGGTATTAAAGGAAAAATCATAAGACAATTATTTTAATTATAGTCATAGACTTGAAATATACTGATTTTATCATTTAATCGCGAAGAAGATTGCATAATTCGCTTGTATTTAAAAGATTTAGAGATGTAGATATAGGACCTATAGATTTGACATAATTATTGTGTTGAAGGGATATGTTATTTTATTCTCAACTAATAGTCCATAGCATAGTCAAAACGCAGAATCTAAATTAAAAAAAAAAAAAATCATACAGTATATATACTACAGTATATATACTATGCAGGCCGGCCTTGAGTTTCCAGGGGCCAAGACGAAAGCCGGCCTTGAGTTTCCAGGGGCCAAGACGAAAGACCCAAATAATTATTTTTTGAAGTCCCTAATTATCAAAATACGTGCCTATATTTACAAGGGAATAGAAATTTGAGGATCCCTAAAATTGCAAAAAAATTGGGGGCCTAAGGTGGCTGCAAGGACATATCTGAGTTTCAGAGAGCCCTAAGCAAGTTCTCAAATGGGGCCTTTTGCAAGTTGATAAAATAAAAATGATAATTATTTAAATGCAAACAAACCTGGAGCCTTGAAGGACATACTATTTAAATGAACATAAATTTATATATATGCTTCCAAAAAAAATTAAACAATAACGTACGTATTTTACATGAAATGCCTTGTGCCAAAAAGAAACTCGGACAAACTGTAAGGAAGAAGCGGCAGTGATTTTATTCTGAATTGCATGTTGTCTGAGAGAATTAAAGAAGAATAGAACCAAAAAAAAAATTTGTTCAAAACATACAAGTAAATGCACGTTGAGTTTGTGTACATTAAGAGAAAATATTGAGCTAACACTACAACAAAAACTGTATTTAGCGGCATTTATACCCCGACGTTTGTGGGAAACGCCGGGGTATGAATGTGTTATTTCGTGGGAAACCCTAAAACGTTAACATACTCCGACGCTTTTAATAAGCGTCGGACTATTATGCTATAGGCCGACGTTTATTAAACAAACGCCGGCCATTCTAGGGGATTTTTTTTTACCCCCGCCGCCTAGGGCTATTATGCTATAGGGAATTTTTCATTTAATTTTTTTTTCCTTCATTCTCCCTCTCTCTCTCTCTCCCCCTCTCTCTCACGAACCCAACACCCCCCTCGCCCACTCTCACTCTCTCGCCCACTCTCTCTCTCTCTCTCTCTCTGCCCCTCTCTTTCACGAACCCAACAACCCCCCTTCTCTCACAAACCCTAGCCCTCGATCACCGTGCCCCCAACCTCGCCGTCGCCGTTGCCGATACCGCTGCAGTAGCCATCGCCTTTTCCGCGCCATCACTCTGATCGATGTCATCTTCCTCCCTTTCTCAAACCCTAGGTATGAATTTGAGAATTTGAGAATTCGTTAATTTGTAAATTTGATAATTTGGGATTGGGAGAAGAATAATTAGGGTTTGGGGTTGTGGAATAATTAGAGTTTGTGTTATTTGTTAATTTGTGTATTTGATAATTTGAGATCGATTGACATTTGGGTTTGCTGAATTTGTCTCTAGTCAACTCAACTGAGGCATTTGCGTCATGGGTTCAGTTGTTTGTGAGGCATGCATTAAGCCCGGAACAAATCTCCTCACTTCTCAACTTGCAGGTTTAATTTAATTTATTTTGCTAATTAGCTTTACCATTAAAGTTCTTATTTATATTATTGTTATGTTATATGTTAATTTCCAAGTTAATCAGTAAATTAACTAGTGCAAGTACTAGATAATTTCCCAGTTAATCAGTAAATCTCCTCTCTTCTCAATCAGTAAATCAGATTTTGAAAGTTAAACTTAATTGACATTTAATTAACTGAGTTTGAGATTTGTAATTTTGTAATTAGATCGTCGGAAGTGTTCATGCATGCACATATTTCAATTTAAGTAAATAGTAATTATGTCATAGTAATTATTTCAATTCATGCATGCCACTAGGACTAGGATAGAGCTATGTCAATTTTGGAAAAGATGACATGGTAGTTAGTTCAGTAGACACGAAGTGGTTGACTACATAAAAATGGTTCATGCAAGACTTCAAAATGTGGGAGAATGCCCGTTGATGTTTATATTATTGCTGCTATATTCTTGAGCAATAAAGCTTCTATCTGTTATTGATTACACTAAGTTGATATGCTAGTTATTACAGTAGATGGCATAGTTCTAGTTGAGTTTTTTTACAAATTGATGCAATGCAGCAATGTCAGACATCTCGTATTTTTAGCCTTGATATATTCATGCCACTACAACAAACTAAGTCTTCACCGGCGTTTTTACCCCGGCGCTTTCTGAAAGCGCCGGGGTAGAGTATAAATTTTTGGAAAATAAATAAAAACGAATTTTCTACCCCGGCATTTCATATAAAATGCCGGGGTCTAATTATGTACCCCGACGTTTCTTAAAAAAGCACCGGGTATAGGCGTAATTATCTACTGGTTTTAACCAAAGGGTAATTATCCCACTTATTTTATTTTTTTTATTCTCCCTCTCTCTCTCTCTCTCTCCCGTCTCTCTCCCCCGGCTCTCTCTCACGAACCCAACACCCCCTCCCCCTCGTCAACCTCCAGTCCTCTTAATGCCAGGGTCTTTTTTTTTTTTTTTTTCATTCTCCCTCGCCCACACACACTCTCTCTCTCCCCCTCTCTCACGAACCCAACACCCCCACTTCTCTCACAAACCCTAGCCCTCGATCACCGTGCCCCCAACCTCGCCGTCGCCGTTGCCGATGCCGCTGTAGTACCCATTGCCTTTTCCGCGCCATCACTCTGATCACTGTCATCTTCCTCCATTTCTCAAACCCTAGGTATGAATTTGAGAATTTGAGAATTCGTTAATTTGTAAATTTGATAATTTGGGATTGGGAGAAGAATAATTAGGGTTTGGGATTGTGGATTAATTAGGGTTGTGTTATTTGTTAATTTGTGTATTTGATAATTTGAGATTGTGAAAAGAATAATTAGGGTTTGAGATAACCAACCTAAAAAATTGTGGTTTGAGATTAATATTCAGTTTTAGTCTAATGTTTTTGAACTCCTTTTCTTTATTGGTCAATGGAGGCAGTATCAATGGAGGCATAACTTCTTTTTATTTAGTGCAATCAAGATTGGAGGGGACAGAGGAAAAGATTTATGTTTCAGAGTGTAGTAGAGGTATGAAAACTGCATTTAGCATAACTTCTACTTAGCTTCAGTAGTTTTTAGTCTGTATACTTCTACTTTCATTTATTTAATCCCTTCAGTTACATTTTTTGTTGTGTGTGTGTGAGTAGGGAGGGGGGGTGGGGGGAGATAGAAAATAGGACAATCTGAAAACTAGCAGATCACCTGATTACCAAGATCAACAGAAAGGTAAACAAAATCTGTCACAAGCCCAAAGAACTAGCCTCTATTGCAATCCGAGCACATTCAAAATCAAATTGATGAAGCTTGCACATTAGCAAGATTGTAGACAAATATGCTATACAAGTCTCACAACATATTCCCATCCCAGAACTCAAGCACAGCTCTACGCCAAAACCAATTCATCCATTAACATCTTCGCTAATTCAAATCATAGAAATTTAAGTATTCATATCAGTTTGGACTTCCTCTCACATTTGGCTCTAAGAATTATTAAAGGTATTTGAGGACAATTGGTTTGATTAAATATTCCATTTCTTCCTAATTAGCAAGTACGAACTCACTTCGAAAACATTTCTTTTTGAACTCCTTTTCTTTGTGGTTTGAGATTAATTTTGGATTTGAATCACCTATCCATTGGTGATTTGTGGAGGCAGTAAGATTTGTTATTTCTTTTGTGTGTTTAGCTTTATTTGGTGAGGTTAATGGATATTTCTTTTACCTCTTTCTGCTCTTTTCCATGTTTTCTACTTCCTACTCTTCCAATTGTTAAAAGAAATAGTTTATTCGTTTCTCTGCCTTTCCTTTTTTCTGATAATTTGGACGGTGCAACACTGGAATATTAAATGTATATTTCATATCAGAAATATAAGTTTTTCTCATTTTTATAGTTGTAGACAAATTCTTTCTCGTATTACACTTTGCATTTGAATCAATGTTTTTGCAGCTATTCTGGATGTAGTTTTGAGTTGGAAAGCAAGGAGAAGTATGTCTTTTCCAGTTAAGCTTCGATACATTCTCAAGGTTATCTCATTTTTATTTATTGAAGTTCTCTTTACAATTTGGCAGCCTCGCGTCTATGTGGGAAGGGGAATGCATGAAGGCGCATTTTCTCTTTTCATGTATGTTTAAACTCTTTTTGTGGTTTCTTTGATTTTCAATATAAGCCTTTAATTTTCTCTTCAAAAAAAATATATAAGCCTTCAATTTTTCTGCAAATGCCTAATCAGGTATACCATGTTCTGGGTGCTGCTTATCACTACTAAGTTGGCATTTAGTTTCTATATTGAGGTATTTATCCTTTCATCATAAGTTGAATACTATTAAGTCTATGTTAACCATTCCACATATATGTTAACCATTAAACTTACAAACTAAATATTCCAAGATTTAACTATACATCCACCTGTTGAACTAACCATTCCACATATATACTAATTATCCCACTTTTAAAGGATTTGGGATCTTAATTGGAAATTATTATTATTGCTATGATTTGTTAATCAGTGATATGAACACTAACTGTTTGGCAAAATTCCAATGAGGAAAAAAGAAATGTGAACTTGTTTTTTTTTCTTTTTCTTTTCTTTTCATTTCATTGGTAGTGACACAATCTTTACACTGGTGCAGTGATGCTTCTCATAAAGTTAGATTCATTAACAAACCAATGTGTTTAGTTCTTTAATGTTGGTTTGGTTGTTTCGATAAACTTAGAGCTATCATGTACTTCTGCCATTCGGTCATATCATATCGTAGGTTGTTTTGGTGTCTGTTTTGTCAAATGTGCGCGAGCTTATCTGCACATTGAACTCAAATGCAGATTATAAATGAGATTCTGGTTCTACAATTCATTATTTTTTTATTATTTACATCTGTGTTGTATCATTGCTTAATTGGTTTGACAAATGTGTTGGGGGATTTAATCGGTATTTCTTTCAAATAAACTATTCCGAATGTAGGTATTTTCAGACAACATGGGGAAGAAATCAGCTCCCTCCATCACCAAATGCAGGGGCGGAGAGAACTGGACCAAGGTCTCATTCAAACCTGATTTGGCCAAGTTCAACATGACCCATTTAGAAGACGATGTTGTAGCTCTCATGAAGAAGAGAGTCATCGATATAGCTGGAACCTTAGGCAAAACGGTCAGGTTGAGTTGAATGGGAAGCGTGTACCCGTCAAGTTGTTCGCGGAATATGTTAGCTTATACCTTGACTCTGTTAACAAAGACAGAGAAGAGCCCCTTTCAAGGTTTGTATTTTAAAACATACACTATTTTCTTCTTATATTTTACAAAAAAGGTTTTCTCATCTGTTGGTTGTTAAACTGCCAGGATCTCAGAGAAAGTTAATGACAGATGGGAAGTTTGTGTCAGTCTGAGTGATGGGCAATTCCAGCAGGTATATACAAAATTCTGTCCATGTTATAATTTAGCAAGTTCAAATGAACTGTTTGTCTTGATTAAATTTTCTTTTGATATCATTCTGGTCAGCTTTGTTAATGGGATTAGCACTATAAAAGGAGGAACCCATGTGGAATATGTTACTACCCAAATAACTAACCATGTGGCTCAAACTGTGAACAAGAAAAACAAAAATGCACACATTAAAAACCACAATGTGAAGAACCATTTGTGGGTGTTTGTAAATGCACTTATCGACAACCCTGCATTTGATTCACAAACAAAAGAGACCTTGACAACTCGTCATGGAAGCTTTGGTTCCAAATGCGATCTCTCAGCAGATTTTCTGAAGAAAGGTTTGATTCTTCAGTACTTGAGTCTATTCATGTTGCTCTATTTGCACCATGCAGGGTTCAATTGAGACAAGAAAATGCACTTCAACTGGAGAATGAAGATAGAGTGCTAATTAGTATGCTCAAGCTAGCTTGTAATAGGGTGAATTAGGTGCTTAGACTATGTATTTTATGATTAGCAATGTAATCTTGTACTAGCAAAATAATGTATGTGAAAATAATTTTTTTTATATATTCATCCATTCCAAAAAAAAAAAAAAAAATTAATTTAAAATTTTTTTTTTTACCTACCCCGGCGTTTTTCAAAACGCCGAAGTATACAAATAAAAAATAAAAAATTTTCAGAAGCATACATCCAATAAAAATAAGAAATTTTAAAAAAAAAGTATACATCGGGGTATATTACAGAAACACCGGCATTTTCAGAAGCGCCGGTGTAGGCTGCCAAACAATCCCCGGCACGTGCTACACCGGCGCTTGTTGTGGCGCTTTTCCAAACGCCGGTAGGTTATTCACCGGCATTTATAAACGCCGGCGAAGCCCCAAAAAAGCGCCGATAAAGACCTTTTCTTTTGTAGTGTGCTGACAGTTCTGACACAAGAACATGCTAATATGAGTTATTTTCATTTACATTTCTCATGTTAAATTAATGTTTTCATTTTATGTTGAGATTTGATGAAGTTCTTTCCATGTTATAATTATTATTCTTTTTTGGTCCAGTGACCAGGACGACTACGAGGTTGTCTGAAAAATCGGGCGTGGGATGTATGGTGAGGTTTTTGAAGACATCAACACAACAAATAACGAAAAATGCATTATCAAAATACTCAAGCCTGTAAAGAAGAAGAAGGTATTGGGCTATAAAATAACACTCAATATGGTTCAGTTGGCATCAAAATATAATTATAGTCAGTTGTCGCTATAGAATATAGAGATCATGTATGCCTGTAAGCCTTGTCATGTTGTTATGCGAATCTAGTTGAGTTTCTAGGAGCTATTTGTTTGAAGAAGAAAAAAATAATTAGAAACAACAGTCAGAGAGCATTTGCATGGATTTGGCTTAATTTGTTTGATGGCACTTCTGATTAACTGCTCATCTATTGTTTCATTTGCAGATAAAGAGGGAGATCAAGATACTCCAGAACCTTTGTGGTGGTCCGAATATCGTGAAGCTATTGGATATTGTCAGAGATCAGCACTGAAAAACTCCCAGCTTGATTTTTGAATATGTTAACAGTACAGACTTCAAAGTCTTATACCCAACGTTAACAGATTATGATATACGCTACTACATATATGAACTTCTCAAGGTATTTTCTTGTTTTACATTTTGTCATTCTTTGTATGCTTGATGACTTTGAGTACTCTACATATGTATGCATTCACTTTTAAGGTATTATGAATTTGGCAAAGGATGCAGACATAAAATGTATAAAGAGCTTTAATATAGTAAGAAACTTACTTAAGATACAATTTTCAATTTTTCACCATGAAAGGAAAGGATGGAGTTGACATAGCACAATGAGGTGTTATGTTAAATTTGTGAAGCCTGTGATGTATCTATATGTATATATATCGATACATTGGCCACAAGTTATTGTATATTTTAGGCTTCCAAATCTAATCATCCCTAGTCTCAGTAGATCTAAATTTTGGTGAGGAAGAATTTACGAAGGGCCTCCAACTGTAACAAAGGGCCTCCAACTGCAAAGGTTGGATGCATTTAGAAATTTTGTACTGTTTATCTGACCTACTATTGTGTATTTAATTCATTTGATTAGCAGAATTTGCAGAATTTTATTGTTGCTCCTTTTCAAACAAATATTCTGTTGAATCTGTTCCCCATTTTTTAAAAAGATTATATAATGAAAATCCCCAGCTGAACTACTCTTTGCTCAATTCTTTAGTTTTTCTGAGAAGAGCATTTACAACTAGGAGTTACAAAATTTGAGAAGAGCTTTACAAGTTTCTTATAGTTTGTCCTTTAAATAGCACTCAACTTCAAATTTCTCCTCAATTTTGAGTCTCTTTGGTTATCCTTTACTGGCATACTAATATGTGACACCATTGTGCACTTACTTTTAAAGACAATGTGGCTATTGGATTTAATAGAACAGTTTTGTTTAGCATCGGTAATTGAGTTTGATTCTTGAGTACTTGAGTCTATTCATGTTGCTCTATTTGCACCGTGCAGGGTTAAAGTCTAACGAGGAAATGCACTTCAACTGGAGAATGAAGATAGAGTGCTAATTAGTATGCTCAATATAGCTTGTAATAGGGTGAATTAGGTGCTTAGACTATGTATTTTATGATTAGCAATGTAATAGTCTTTTGTATTTTATGATTAGCAATGTAATCTTGAACTAGTAGAAATAATGTATGTGAAAATAAATTTTTTATATATTCATTCATTAAAAAAAAAAAATTTTAATTTTTAAAATTTTTGTTTTTTTTAAAAAAATGTTTACCTACCCCATCGTTTTTCAAAACGCCGGGGTAGATTCCCCCCCCCCCCCCCCCCCCCAAAAAAAAAATAAATAAATAAAATATAAAAAGTATATATCAGCTTTTTTGCAAGTGCCGGGGTATATTACACCAACACTGGCGTTTTCTAAAGCACCGGTGTAGGCCGCCAAACAATCCCTGGCACGCACTCCACCGGCGCTTGTTGTGGCGCTTTTCCAAATGCCGGTAGGTTATAAACCGGAATTTATAAACGACGGTGAAGCCCCAAAAAAGTGCCGGTGAAGACCTTTTCTTTTGTAGTGTGACATGATTGAAGTATATCTATAATGCTATTTTGAATGCTTTCATGGATACATTTTGGTTTTATCAAATGCCTCTTCTATTTTTTTCTTTTTGAAGACAACCCTAGTATTCTTTTCATTAACAGATACAAAATTTAGAAGAAAGGGAAAATAAGCAAACAAAGAAAATATGTATATGCACTTGAAGATTACATTATCGCAAAGAGGTAAGTATGATATATTAGATAACACGGTCGGAATGAAGTAATAATGAATATACGCATATGAGAATACTAGTTGGAAGTTTAAAATATAGAATAATCATATGCATTTGAAGATTTGGTTAGAAATTTATTACAAACAGGTAAATATGATATATCATAGAACATTGAAAAAATATCATAGAACGGAATGCATGGGCTAAGTGAAAAATAATATTAAATTTATAAAATGGTAAAATAACATGTGTGACTATGAGAAAAATAATTAGTTTAAACAATAAAAAAAATGATTGAAAAATTAATTAGTCCATGAGGTTTCAAACCTGCGACCTTCATGTTATTAACACAACACTCTAACCAGATGAGTTAATAGGTCAATTGTTGTTTATAATTTTAGATAATACAAGATAATCTGAGAACAATTATATATATTTTTTAAACATTGTAAGTACTTGAAAAATATGGGGGCCCCAAGCAGTTGCTTGTGCTACTTGGGGCCCAGGTCCGCCCATGGGCGGCCGCCTCACTTGCCTCAAGGTGGGGGCCGGCCCTGATACTATGACTTCGGTTCATTAAATTTCGACCCATTATTGTTAGAGAATTATGACGCAACAAAGTTTTTTAGCAAGGTACCGAGAAACACAAACAGATATGATGAAGAATCAAGCAAGTAGATGACACCAAACACACAAATAACACAATGATTTGTATATGGTTGGGCAAACTAATATGGGAGAAAATATATGGACATATTATTCAACTGGAGAAGATTACACGAGTTACATACTCACTCACTAAGAACTATTTCTCAAGTTTTATATATTTACAATGAATGATATCTCAATGAAGCACTTACTCTCTCAATGGAGGCACTTACCTCTCTCAGAACGCAAAAATTACCGTAGGTTTAGTCTTGATACAATAACTGTCTGATATATCATGAAGAATAAGTCACTTATAAGCTGTATAATCTAACCTGGAGGATAATACTCAAAAGTTCAACCAGATATAAGCCCAATAATTGCCCAGTCGCAACTGGCTATTCCCCAAATAGTAACTTTTGATGGTCGATTGCCACTGTCAATTCGAAGTGATTGCTATTCTGACATGATGTATTGCTGCTATTGCTTCATCGTTCCATCAACACTTCGACCATCCTTCACATTACTGTTTTCTTTTCTTATCAAACACAAGTTGTAGAAGACATATACCCAACAATTAGTCCGAAGGATATTTGGTAAATTAGTAATTGTTCTTTGTGATATAGAGCAATGTTTGATTAGCAATGAGAAACATATAGAGCAAATTTTAATTTACCAAATATTCATATGGGCATAAAGCAAATGGGCCATAGCCATAACAATTGATAACAGAGCTTATGGTAAAAGATTATTGGGTCCTATATATTCACAAGCTAGTAACAAAGTCTTAATAGGAGGATAATAAGCAATAATCATTATTGACTCTAAGTTTGGTGTGTACAAAATTTATGCACATGTTTATAATTTTCATTTAAGATATATACAAAATAATTGAGATTCGAAATTCAAATGAAGTTTTAAAAAATATTCGGAATCAACTTAAAAAGGAAAGTATAAAAAATATTGCAAAATAACAGAGAGTCACACAAGAAACATTTGCTTAAATTTTCAAGATAATTTACTTTTGTATTGTGAGAAAAAAATGTAAATAGTCGTTGATGGAATAATGAGTGAAAGAAAGAATATAAAGTTGATTCATCAAATAAATCTGTTTTTGGTATGTGATATGGCTAAAAATAGGATTAAATCGGAATCGTTCAAATCGGACACGAATCTTAAAGCTCTCAGGGGTAAAATGGTATTTCACCTACAAACGGGTTCGAATGGGGAACTAGGTCTTTCTTCAAAGCCCAATAGCCCAAAAAGGAATCTGTCCTACTGGGTATGGGTAGCAACCCGTTACAAACCAACCCAGATGGATAAAGAGGAATTCAAATTCGTGATTATTTCTAAGAGGCAGTTTAAACCACCTCTTATCATGAAACGAGTCTAAACTCTCCATCTTCTCCATAAACATCCGGAAGTAGAGATTTATCCTTATCTCGAAACTGGTTCCTAAGGCGACTATAAATATCCCTCTCCCCCCACCGTGACAAGGTAATCAATCTTTTTCTACCAAAAGCTCTTTCATAATCCTTTAGATTACTGACAAGAGTGTCGGAGGGTTCGTCGCCGGGATCCCTCCCGATGTATTGAACTTTGTGCAGGTTCACGGCAGCAGCGAGAAACCAGTCAACACGCCGGTGAAAGTCAACAGGTTTGCTTACTTATTTCCTTCAAGAATCCACAAATTTATCTGTTTGTTCCCACATCAGAAATCAACAACAACAGATTGACGCCGTCTGTGGGAAGCAAAGAAAAGGAATCCAGCCCTATTTCATCAGCAAAAGTAGTTTCAAGCTATGCCTCCCAAGAAGGGGAAGACGACGGTCTCTAACCGCAGAGCCACTCTTGCTCCTCCTCCTCCAGCCCAGGAGGTCCCCACTCAACCCGCTCAACAAGTCCAGCAGCCTTGACAGTCTTTCCCTCAACCCGTCCTGCAACCATAGCCTGGACTGCCCCTTCCTCAGCATCCTCAGTCCCAGCAGGCTCCTCAAGGGCCTCAAGGGGCTGCCGCAGAACCCTCCTGCCGGAGTCGCCAAAAATAACCTCTTCATCATGACCACGTCTCCATACATAAACCCTCTTCCGACTCCATGGCTTCTCACAGCCCCTCAATGCCGAAGGATCTCCGCGACATTCTTATCAACCGGTAGCACGGGATAGACCTTCGGACCCGCTTGGATGAGAGGCGGACCCATGATGGGATCCCCGGCGAGAACATGAAAGTGGTCCGACGATCCGGTCCCCTAGGGCCCGATCACCCCGCGGGCTAAATCGCAGAAGGTCCAACTCTCCCAGGAGGTGAAAGGAGTCACCCCAGCATTGTCAAAAGAGAAGTTGCTCTCCAGTCGGCTGACCTGCCCCTCGAGACCACCGAGAGAGGGAGGCACCTGTTCCGAGGGCAGAGTTCCAGCAATTTCAAGAGGCAGTTCTGAGGGCCCTCAATGTTGCTCTTGACCACGGTCAGCGGGCACCCAGTCCTCAACCTGCCCTAAATCATAGGCATCGTACTCCAGTCTTCAACCTGACCCAAGCTGTCGGCACTGTACTCCCAGTCCTCAACCTACCCCGAGCTATCTTCGTCGAACTCCCAGTCCCCTTCCGCGTGAGGAAGAGTCCCGGGCCTCAACAAGGTATGACCGAAGAGAAGATTTGGCTTACCTCCGTCTCCACGAGATGGAGAGGCTCCTTGGCCGATTGGACAGAGAAGAAGAGCAAAGGGCAAGGAATTTCCGCCCCAGCAGGCCTCCATTCTCCCGAACAATAATGGAGGCACCAGTTTCAGATAATTTCAAGCCCCCTCATTTTGATTCATATAGCCGGGAGTCCGACCCCACTGACCACATCGAGAGTTTTAAAACTCTCATGATGATCCACCAGGCATCGGACGCACTTCTTTGCAAAACTTTTTCGGCCATGATGAAGGGGCCTACAAGGGAATGGTACTCACGACTAGCCCCGGACTCCATCTTCTCCTATGACCAGCTCGAAGGCCTCTTCCTGACTCATTTCGTGAGTAGTCGCCGAACTGAAAAGACGAGCACCTCTCTACTATTGCTTCATCAAAGGAAGGGTGAGCAGCTAAAAGATTATGTCAAACGCTTCACCACGGAGGCCAGATCCATCGCCTCCCTGGACCAGTCCGTGGCCTCTACTGCCTTCCAATCCCACGTCACTAACGAAAACCTTAGAGCATCTATTGCCAAGGAGCCTCCTCAGGATTTCTCAGAACTCCTGCTTAGGAGTGAGAAATACATTCGAACGGAAGAGACTCTCACCCGCCCCGCTCTTAAGGGATCGTCCTTCGGGAAAAAATGGAAGGGCGCTGAAGAAGAAGGAGCTAAGAAGCTCCAGAAAGAAAATGAAGGACAGCGTCGCCCTCCTCCCCGCTTCAAGAAGTTCACCCTGCTCGACGCGAGTGTCTCAGCCATCCTGATGGAGGTTGGGAAGGAGGGTCTTCTCCCACCACCTCCAAAGATGAACACTTCGTGTAAAAAGAGGAACAGGGACAGGTAGTGCCGCTTCTACAAGGACCACGATCACGACACGGATGACTGTTGGGTCCTAAAAGACGAGATCGAGACCCTTATTCAGAGAGGGCAACTCTCTAGACTCGTGAGAAAGGACTCGTCCACCCCCTAAAGGGGCTAATAAGCAAACCGAGTAGCATGAGGAGACCTCCGAACCAGAAGCCGTCCTGCATCTCATCCACGGAGGCCCAATGGGGAGAGACTCGAACTCCTCCCGAAAAGCCTTCGTCCGGGAAGTAAATTCTGTGCAGAACCGTCCTCCCTCCAAGGGCCTTGGGGTCCCTGTCACTTTTTCAGATAGAGATCTTGAGGGCGTCCGAATGCCCCATTGTGACGCGTTGGTAATAAACCTTCACATGGCCAACTTTGATGTATGCCGGGTCCTAGTCGACAATGACAGTTCGGTCAACATTCTCTTTCTCAAGGCCTTCCAAGGTCTCAAACAGTCCAAGGATCAACTCAAGCCCACCGGCTACACTCTCCACGGCTTCATAGGGGGTGCCAATGACAATCGAGGGTGTCATAACTCTCGACGTAATTGCTGGAAAAACACCCATCACCCGAACTGAGCCGATGGAATTCATGGTGGTAGATGTGAAGGCCGCTTACAACGTCATCTTGGGCCGACTAGGCCTAGCTACTATCCAGGCCATACCCTTGGCT
Source organism: Hemerocallis citrina (assembly GCA_017893485.1). Lineage (NCBI taxonomy): Eukaryota > Viridiplantae > Streptophyta > Magnoliopsida > Asparagales > Asphodelaceae > Hemerocallis > Hemerocallis citrina. The sequence goes on along the minus strand of CM030366.1, from coordinate 155,588,483 downwards.
TACCACATGAAGATGAAGTTCCCCACTATAGCGGGCGTGGGAGAGGTCAGAGGGAGCCAGGAGGCGGCCCGTAAATGCTACATGACCTCGGTAGGGGGACTGGTCCTCTCCCTTGAAGCTCTTGAACTCCCCTAAGGGATTAGCCAACCTATATTAGAGCTGATCGATGAGCTGGAAGAGGTGGCCTTCTCCGAAGGAGATCCGACCAGGACATTCCAGATTAGCAAAGTCCTTCCTCCCCCTGTCTGATCCGACATTATCCACTGTACAAGGGGAAATCGCGATCAGTTCGCCTGGACTGCGACTGACATGCTCGGAATATCTGAAGAGCTCCTCATGCACCACCTCAGTGTCGCTTCGAGAGCCAGACCTGTCTAGAAAAAGCGACGCAAATTTGCCCCCGAACGCCAGTAAGCCATCAAAGAATAGGTTGAGAAACTCTTGATGGCTCGGTTCATACAGGAGGTTAACTATCCAGAATGGCTGTCCAATGTCGTGATGGTCAAGAAAGCGAACGGGAGCTGGAGGATCTGTATTGACTTCACTGATCTAAACAAAGCCTACCCCAAAGATCTATTCCCGATGCCGAGCATTGACACCCTGATTGATGCAACCTCAGGCCATGAACTCTTAAGCTTCATGGATGTATTTTCTAGGTACAATCAGATCAGAATGTTTCCTTTAGACATTTCGAAGACCTCTTTCCTTACCGACCAGGGTCTATATTGCTACCGGGTCATGCCCTTCGGGCTCAAGAATTTCGGTGCCACCTATCAGCGCATTGTTAACAAGGTCTTTAAGGAGCAGATGGGTCGGAACATGGAAGTCTATGTAGACGACATGTTGGTGAAAAGCATCAGCAAATTGGATCATGTCTCCGATCTTCAAGAAGCTTTCAACGTGTTAAGGAGATACGATATGAGACTGAACCTGAACAAGTGTGCATTCGGCGTCTCATCCAGCAAATTTTTGGGGTTCATGGTCAACCAAAGGGGCATAGTGCAGAGACTCACCGGACGCCTCGCGGCTATAGGGCGTTTTCTCTCCAAATCTGGAGAAAAATATCTCCCGTTCTTCAAGGCCCTCAAGGGGGCTAAAGGTTTTAAGTGGGGGTAACAACAGCAAGAGTCCTTTGATCAGCTTAAGGCCTACTTAGTTAACCCCCCCCCACTCTTGAGCAAGCCAAAGAGCCCGAGGAGGTCCTTTACATATAACTCGCCACTTCGGAGCAGACCCTCAGCGTTGTTCTAGTAAGAGAAGAAGACAAGACGCAGAGGCCTATATACTATGTGAGTAAGGTCCTTAGGGATGCTGAACTCCGTTATCTGAAGCTAGAGAAGATGACATATGTCTTGGTCATGGCGGCCCGAAAGCTCCGCCCCTACTTCCAATCTCACTCGATGGTCATCCTTACCGACCAGCCGCTTAAATAAGTTCTCTACACGCCGAGACCTCGGGATGCCTTATGAAGTGGTCCATCGAGCTGAGCGAGCATGATATCAGCTATCAGCCTCGAACCGCCATTAAGGCTCAAGCCCTAACTGAGTTCATAGTAGAGAGCACAGTTCTCGACACCAGCAAAGCAGAAGAGGAACACCCATTCTGGACAGTATATGTTGATGGATCCTCGTGCACCGATGGGAGTGGATCAGGAGTCATACTGGCTGGCCCAGATGATTTCATCCTCCAATACTCACTCCGTATCAGCTTTCTGGCGTCCAACAATGAGGCTGAATACGAAGCCCTTATAGCCGGCCTGTGTATGGCTCGCAAGGCCGGGGCCAAACGAGTCAAGATATTTAATGACTCGCAGCTGGTGGTGAACCAGGTATCTTGGGAATACAAAGTGCGAGATGGTCGCACGGCCAAGTACTTGGCCAAAGGAACTGATGGTCTCTTTCGAGGATGCACAACTCCAGCAAATTCCCCGAGAAGAGAATGTGCAGGAGGACACCCTCTCGAAGCTAGCTTCTTCTTCCCTCCAAGTGCTCGAACAAACTGTCTTAATAGAAGTTCTCCTGAGGCCCAGCATCAAGGAAGAAGATCCCAAGCCAATGGAGACGTTGCCCTTACAACTCGGGGAGAATTGGATGAGGCCTCTAGTTGTGTTCTTCAGAGATAGGATCCTTCCTTTAGACTCTAAAGATGCTCGAAAGATCCGAACCAAAGCCGAGCGGTACACACTTATCGAGGGAGTCATGTACAAACGCTCCTACACTCAAGTAGACGGCAGACCCTACTTGAGATGTCTCTCCCCCGATGAAACCCAGTATGCTTTGAAAGAAGTCCATAAAGGGATGTGTGGCGCTCACTTAGGAGCAATGTCCCTTACCCGCAAAATCTTGAATTATGGATACTTCTGGCCCACTCTCCTTCGCGATGCCGAACAACACGTTCGCCAATGTGGTCCTTGCCGAAAATTCTCAACAATTCGCCGCTTACCTCATGCCCACCTCTCCTCTCTAACCAGTCCAACCCCTTTTGCAATGTGGGGAATGGACCTGCTCTGGCCTTTCCCTCCAGCACCGAACCAACTAAAATTCCATGTTGTGAAGATCGACTATTTCTCTAAATGGATCAAAGTAGAGCCCCTAGCGACGATCACGGAGAATAGAGTGCAGCGCTTCTTTTGGAAAAACGTTGTCTGCAGATTCGGTGTACCTTGAATCTTGGTAACTGATAATGGAACTCAGTTCACGAGGTCAACCTTCTGCATTTTTTGCGCAGAACTAGGCATTCAGCAACGATTCTCCTCAGTCTCCCACCCACAATCCAACGGTCAGGCAGAGAGCCAACCGGCAAATTCTCTCCGGTCTGAAAAAGAGACTGAGCAAGTCTGCTAAGGGTTTATGGATAGAGCAACTCCCTAATGTGCCTTGGAGTTATCGCACTACGAAGAGGACCCCCACAGGAGAATCTCCCTTCAACCTCACTTACGGCTTCGAAGCCATTATCCCTCTGGAGGTGGGTCTACCTTCCCCCCGCTTGATAGCTTACAACGAAGAGCAAAATGGGAACGAGCTTTGCGGTAACTTGGACCTCATCGATGAGATCCATGAGAGATCCTCCATCCGGTAAGAAACCTATCGGCGTAGGATTGAGCAGTCATACAACAAGAGAGTCCGCCCTACGAATCTCAAAGAAGGAGATCTGGTGCTCAGAAAGCTATCAATTTCTTTTCCTAGCAAGAAAGGTAAGTTGGCACCAAATTGGGAAGGACCATATAGGGTCTCCAAAGTTGTCCACCCAGACGCTTATCAACTTGAAGATCCGGGGGGCAAGAGAGTGCCGAGGACATGGAATGCGGAGCATCTATTGAAGTACCAAGATGGTGTTTGAACACCGCTCCAAGCAACTTCAACTCCTAGAGCATTCTTAACGAATTTTAAACTTGTTTCTTTTTTTTGGCAACCAATAAGTGTAATAATGGCTCGCAACTCAGAAGCAGCCCCTTAGTTGATGTTTTTAATAAAAAAAGGTCCTCTCTTAGAAAAACTATTGTCTTAATGTTCTTTCACCGAGCACAAACTTTCTCAAACGACAAGTTCGGAGTCGAACACTTGGTTCGATGCCGCTATTGCTACTTGCAAACAAGCAAGTACAAAGTAGCTCACCATTCGGGATTGCTCCTAGAACTGTTGATATTTTCTAAACGACAAGTTCGGAGTCCAACACTTGGTTCGATGCCGCTTTTGCTACTTGCAAACGAGCGAGTACAAAGTAGATCACCATTCGGAATTGCTCCTACAACTGTTGATACTCTCTAAACGACAAATTCGGAGTCCAACACTTGGTTCGATGCCGCTTTTGCTACTTGCAAACGAGCAAGTACAAAGTAGCTCACCATTCGGAATTGCTCCTACAACTGTTGATACTCTTTAAACAAAAAGTTCGGAGTCCAACACTTAGTTCGATGCCTCTTTAGCTACTTGCGAACGAGCGAGTACAAAGTAGCTTGCCATTTGGAATTGCTCCTACAGCTGTTGATACTGTTGCAAACATTAGCGAAACACAAATTCTTACAAGAAACTCGAAAAATGGGTATATTATTTCATCAAAATTTGAGATACAAGTCTAATTATAGACCAAAAATTCATACAAGAGACTACAAAATTTCACTATAGCCCCTTATGGGGAGTGGGATGCTCCTATTAAGTGACACTCGGGGACGGCGAGCGTCATAGTGCTCTCACCTCGCTTCTGCGGAAGTCTCTAAACCAACTAGTCGAGTCGCGTCACTAGAGCCCAAGAGTGTCACCGTCGCCCCAACAGACGCTCCGCTCAAAGAGTCGGCCACTCCAATCTGTGCATCCCTGGGGTTTCGTAGAAGGAGGGCGAACGAAGTGCTAACTTGTGAAATGATCTTCCTTGGGCGTACTCACCCCGAGGGCATGAAGTGCTTCTAACGTTGCTCCCATCAGAAAGTCGTCACAGACGAATGTTCTCTGCCTCTAGCTCGACAACCCATTCTTTCAGTGAGTCGTCCGTCACTCTGATCTTTAAGCGGGGCAATCGGCTCGAACTACCCCCGTGCAAAACTTCAGAGAGAGTCCGTCGAAGATGCGCTGCCTCTAGACTTTTTTTGAGCACCACATTCTTCAACTCGTCCCTCTCGGATCTCGCTTCAAATAGAGAGTGATGAAGAAACATAGGCCTACGACCCTGGTTGGCAGCCATCGAAGGATAAGACTCCTCACCGTCGGGGGACACCTTGCGAAATCTCTCTTCGAGCCGCCTCATCTCAACATCTCAGCGAGCCAAGGTCAACTTCACATGGCCTAACTCCCGCTCCGCTTTATAAAGCATCTCTCGAGATCGGGTGAGGCCTAACTCCGTCACACCTAGCTTATGGCAGAGAGCCGATACTTCGCTACCCTGGGAGAACCAGTTAAAAGAAAAAAAATTGCAAAGTCAAACAGTCAGGTTTCGAACAGAGCTACAAGATAGTTCTAATCTTCCTTGAGCCTCACAACGCAACATTGAGTCCAAAAACTTTGTTTCATTGAAAAGAAAAATTCGAGATCGGTGGCCAGTCCGCTATAAAGTAGTACAAAAATGATGAAAAAGGAGTGAGTGCAAATAGAGTCAAAGAGCCACCTTGGGGGGCTGCTCTGCAATCGTCTGCGGCACCTCCACGATCGTCGACTCCGGGTTCGCCACACCGTCCTCCTCCTCTTCTTATTCTTCTCCCTCATCTCCTTCTTCTGCTCCCTCTTCCCCCTCAGCAGCTTTGCCTTTGGGAGGGACATACTCGCCTTCGAGAGGGGTATATAGGCTATACCCCGTGCTGTCGAAACCGAGGAGGTGAGCTTCCACGTACTTGAGGGCTCAGGCATAAGATTGCGACATGTTCTCGCGCATGTGCCCCTTCGCCTCGGCCCTGATCGCCTCCGCAGCTGCTGCCACCGCCACTTCCCTCTCCCTCGCCTCGTCCTCATCCTCGGCAGCCTTTAGAGCCATCTCCTTCTCCTGATTGGCCCTTTCCCTCTCCTTGTCTGCCCTCACTACCTCAGCTGCAATCCGCTCATTCGCCTTCTCCTAAGCCGACTCAAGAAGTCTGATCTGATCAGCCTGAGACTCCGACAGACGCCGTTTTGCCTCATACATCTTTACGGCCTTGGCCCTCTCGGTCCGATCCTTATTGCACGTCGCCTTGAGCTCCTTCTCCTGCTCGGCAAACAGCTCCAAGAGGTGGCTGAAGTGGCACGTAATCTGAAGACAAAAAAAAGAAGCTAAGGTTTGACGAAAAAAACACTTGAAGATTTTGAGGACCCAACAAAGTTACTCACCGACATCGTTGCCCTGGCAATCTCAGGGAGTCATCACCCACCGTCCCTGCCTTCAACGACGCTCGGTCTTTTTGGGTCGGCAAGAGGGCAGAGTGCTTGCATGCTCATGACGGAATCACCAAGGAAACCATCATGTTTCATCACCCGCCAGTCAGGGATGAAGAGCCCCTTATGCTCCTCGGTGAGAATTGTTTCGGCCTTGGCGGTAAGAAAGGGCGCCTCGAGCGCTAGTGCAGCCCCAACAGAGAGGGCCTCAACAGAGGGGTCGGAAGGGGCAGACAGGGGAAGAGCGGTAGAGGGAGCAGACGGAGATGGGGATTCCAAGTTCACCATCGGGCCCCCCACCGAGGTTCCCTTAGTAGCTCGGCTAGCCGAGGGTCCTGCATCGTCCTCTTTCTTTTTCTTGCTATCAATGCCTTTCCCGCCGCCTACGCCTCGGTCAAGCAACATTGCTCGGAAGTCCATGTCCGGGGCCTCTGGGGAAACGAAAGCCAAAAGAATTAGCAACAGAAGAAAACTATATCAGAAATAAATATAACAAGAAAATAATTTGAAGCATGCTGGGGTCGATCGGACTGAGACCCCCACCGTAGAGAACCTCCTCGGTCATATCCTTCCAACTCAAGATCGGACGACTGAGGAACTTCGACATGACCTCAGCCTCCTCCGCAGTCAACACTGGTTCGGCCTTTGCCCACCTCGGAACATCTTTGCTCCACCTCGTCAGGAAGCTCCACGGTTTGGTACCTCGAATCAGAAAGTACTTCTCCTTCCAATTTTTGATGGAGTCAGGATTCTTGATCAGCGTGACACCCCGCCGTGGTGACAAGTAATACCGGTACTCTATCTTGCTCATACAGTTGATCTGATACATGCTTTGGAGCACAACGAGCTGAGGTTCAATCCCCACTACCTAGCATTGGAGAATAAAATCGATGACATGCCGCCACATGTTCGGCATGAATTGGATAGGACTCAATCCGTACCACTGCAGTACCTCGGTCACAAAGGGCGGCTAGGGAAAGCGGAGATCGGCATTGAGTGCGTCGTACGGAAAGACGCATGTGTCGGACGAAGTCACTGAACTCGCTCAAAACCCTGGACCGGGGAGGAGGAGGGTGAACTCCGACGGAATCATGAAGCTCCTCTTAATACGGAGCAGGTCCCTCTCCGTAAGAACCGAGGGAATGTCATCGTCTTCAGAGTGCTCCCTCGGCTTATTCTCCTCGTATGAAGTCGACCTCCCGTATACCGCCTTGGATAAAAGGTCGGCAGAATAATCCCTAACCTTCCCGAGGCTAGAAAACATGGACAACAGCCTACCTAGCTCACCCGCTCTCTTCACATTCTCCACTATTGTCTCCACGATCACCGACCAGTGACCTCCTTCCCCTTGTCCACCGTAGATGAAACTGCGAACGGCCGATCACTGTCTTGGTCCAAGGTGGAGGTCTCACTCCCCGATGACACTCTAGACATTTGAAAAATATATAAAATAAAATATATATTTACCTTGATGTGACAGCTACGGTCGGAATAGTTCGCCGGAGAATTGAGCACTTGGTCGTGACCGCTAGTAGAGCTACCCAAAGGCAAAAACTAATTCTCAGAGTGAAAATTAAAGAATGAAAGAATAGTGGGGGGGGGAGACTTATAGTAAAAAAGGGGAGCGTCACTTGGGCTTCCGAGTGCTTTGGGCCTCCACGACCCCCAATGAGGTCCATCAGAAGGCTAAACGACAGAATTCGTAACGGCAAAAATTACCGACTTACAATTCGTGCCAGATCTTCATCAAGGGGTCCAAATCATGCCACGTAGCTCGGAATTACAATCTGAGCTACCGAGGTTCCGAGCTGCGAATTGAAAAAAATTATAATGTGTCGAATTTATATACAAATATTTGTACTCATTTACCTATTAAATTGACTTGTTTTCGCTGATATTGTCTATAATTCATCTTATTTCTATATGATTTCATTTAATTAATTATTTTTGAAGAAATAATATTTTTGATGCAAAAAGTAAAGAATTGTGGAAAAAAATCCACAAACAGAGTAAAATAATAGATTTATCAATTTTTATTGTTTTGTTGACTTAAAAGTGCGACAAATAATTTGTAAAAGGATTTTTTTACGCTAATATGATATATAGTTAGTTTAATTAATTTTAAACTAATTAAATTTATTTTATTTAAAAAATCCTAATTTCAGGTATTATTTTGTGTATGCAGAAGCACGTGGTGGGCAGAAAAGGCAGAAAAGAAAGAAAGAGAAATAAATAAATTCAGATCAATAAAAGGAAGGAAATAAAGAAAGTGGGTGGACTTTTCTGCAAAAAGTGCAAACCCTAAACTCCTCTTCGTTCTCTATAAATACAAAGCAAAGGAGAAGGGATAAAGTAAGAGGTGACGGCTCATCATTATTCATAAAAAAAAGAGAGAGAGAGAACTATTGTGCACGGCATCCAAAGAGTACAAGGAGAACTGTGCGGGCAGTAGAAATCCTTTTCAATATCGGTTTTCGAAGTGCACCTGACAATTCGATTTGGACCCTGTGCTGACTTGGCGACTCCCTCTGCCTCCTTTTCTTGCGTGACAGACGAATCCAGAGACCAGCACGCAGATCGAAGAGGAGCTCCTACGTGGCAGCAACAGCAGGCGCACGGGTTCTGGGTCTGACTCGGCTGATGTGACAGCGGCTGACAGGCGGGACCTACCAGACCGGACGTGACAGGTTCTGACTGGCGACGTGACGCGCTGACGTGGCTCCACTTCTGACGGTGACGTTTTTGGTTTCGGTATTTTTGAGACAGGGGTTGGATTATTTGTGTTTATTTATTTATTTTTTTTTGTGTACTTCTTCTCTAAATATTTATAGATGAAATCAAAACAATTCTATTAATTGCAAATTTGAGCATGAACTGAATTTAAATGTTCTAGAGGCTAAGATGTAGCCAAGTTTTGAACACAGATTTTAATTCCTTGTTATTACTCTATTTTTTCTGATTGTGTTTTAAATTTTTATTATTTATGCATACAACATGGTGGATAGACATTTGTATGAATTTTCAAATCATAAAGAGACCGAACAGGTAATTTGTGATTAATAAAAATTAAAGACCGTATATTGGAGGACTTGACCATTAAGAAATCCAATTTTTCAATTAATAATTTGGTGGATAGACGAATTATTAATTGAGAATAATTTTTAGACTACGTTGATAGAGTGGTTAATATCTTTAGGATTTTGGTCGACAATTGGGAAAGATAATATTTTTATTTATAAGGAATTATAATTTGTGTGTGAACCAAGAGCCCTAGAACAAAATTTTACCCTTAACAAATTACAAGAGCTTCAAAGTTTTACAGCCCTCTCCCTCTTCACCAATTTAGTTAGATTAAATTAGATTAGAGTAATTTAGTTATTTCACTATTTATAAAATTCGATCTTCCAAATAGTGATTCATCTAGTGATATCGGTACTCAGTAAAATATCTAGTCCCTGTGGGTTCGACACTCTACTCATCTATCTATATTACTTGTGCGATTTTGTACACTTGCAAATTCAACATCAAGTTTTTGGCGCCGTTGCCGGGGATTAGTTATTCTTTTATTGATATTGAAAAATTGCTAGATTATTGCTAATTTGGATTCTTTGTAATTATTTTTATTTTTATTTTTTTATTTTACATCTTTCCTTTACTAACTTTTACTTTTATTTATTTTTCTTTATTTATATATTTATTTATTTGTATTTAGTTTTCTGTTTTTATTCTTCGTTTTATTGTTTGTATTTTTATTTTTATTTTTTTTACTTCTTTATCCTTTTAATTTATTTTTTTTTTTATTTTTTATTTTTTATTTTATTTATTTTATTTTTATTTTACTTGTTTTTCAGGATTTAGGTGTGTATGCCCAGATCTTTACCATTGGAGCCTATACTCTTTGATCCAGAGATCGAAAGGACCTTACGACTTATTAGAAAGAAGAAGAAAGAAAACACCGCATCCATGGCGAACGAAGAAAACAAAGCTTTGAGGGATTATGCAATACCCTCAGTTAATGGAACCTTATCAAGCATAACAAGGCCTGCAGTTGAAGCAAATAATTTTGAAATAAAACCATCAATCATTCAGATGGTTCAGCAGAACCTTCAATTTGGAGGACTACCACATGATGACCCAAACACTCACATCACAAACTTTCTTGAGATATGCGATACCTTCGAATTCAATGGAGTTTCTAATGACGCCATTCGACTTAGACTTTTTCCTTTCTCACTTAGAGATAGGGCAAAGTATTGGCTGAATTCTTTACCACAGGGAGCTATTACAACTTGGGAAGGTTTAGCACAGAAATTTTTGACAAAGTACTTTCCCCCAGCAAAAACAGCAAAGTTAAGAAATGACATCACAACATTCACTCAACATGAGACAGAGTCATTATATGATGCATGGGAAAGGTACAAAGATCTACTAAGGAAGTGTCCTCATCATGAACTTCCAAAGTGGCTACAAGTGCAAACTTTCTATAACGGGTTGGGGGCTACAAATCGATCCATGGTAGATGCAGCAGCTGGAGGTGCCTTAATGAGTAAAACTCATGAAGCAGCTTATGACCTTTTAGAAGAAATGGCATCTAATAATTATCAGTGGTCCTCAGAAAGAACAGTGCAAAGAAAAGTGGCGGGAGTTTTTGAACTTGACCCTATTTCTAATTTAATTGCAAAAATTGATATTTTATCTAAGAAAATAGGTAATATGAATGTTAATGCTATTCAATCTCATATCATTTGTGACTATTGTGCAGGAAATCATTCTAATACAGATTGCCAAGTGGGGAACCCTTTTGCGCCATCAAATGCAGAACAAGCAAATTATGTGTCAAATTTTCAAAGGCAAAATAACCCTTATGCAAACACATACAATCCAGGATGGAGAAATCACCCCAATTTTTCTTGGAACAATAATCAAGAAGGAGCTAGACCACAACAACATTTTCAACAACAAGAAATGAAGCCGACATTAGAAGAAATGTTCAAGCAATACATGCAAAAGACGGATCAAGCAATTCAAAATGTTGCAAATTCAACTTCGGCTTCCATCCACAATCTCGAGGTACAAATTAGTCAAATTTCTAATATTCTTAATGAAAGAGCTGCAGGAACTTTACCAAGCAACACAGTTGTAAACCCAAAGGAGCATGCAAGGCAATAGCACTAGGAAGCGGGAGGAACAAATTCAGCGTGAGCAAGTAATGTATAATGTTTTTAATTCCACAAATTTTCCTCCTGAAGAACAGTCATCTATTCAAGTAAGTGAAACTTATTTAATTGTGGGCGAGGAACATAAGGCTGAAATTGAAAAATCACCAATTGAAGTATGTCCAACAAGTTCAACAAGTCTTGAAACTCAAAAAGAAAATATTTTTGAATATGTTATGTACTTGGATGCTGAACGTTCTATTTATTCATTTTTTTTAGCATAAACTCAAATGGGGGAATCAAAGACATCAACATCTAAAAGGAAATGCCTCAAATTGGAACTTGAACCTGATCCACACAAGAAAAGAAAAATTGGAAAGGATGTGTTAATGTTGTTGGATCTTGGCGTTACTTAACCATCTCACCCCCATGTCTGGCTGAAGACTTAAAACTTAGCGCTTCGTGGGAGGCAACCCATGTTTTCTTTTATTGCATTCAGTTTTCATTTATCTTTTAATTTATTTTATTTTAATTTTTGATTTTATTTTGTAGGATTGCATCAATTTTGAAAGTCGCCAGGCGGAGCTGTATGGAACACCTGCATTGATGGCTGTTTTCGAGCAGCATAGAGTCAGAATCTGGAAAACTGATTCAAAGAGGAGTTGTAGACAATTGTCTTAGCTTTCCAGCAAAAAAAAATTCAGTCCATTTCGACATCTACAGCTCCAGATATCGCCAAAATACTAAATGCTGCGCGTGCAGAAATTTAAAGACGAATCAGGGGAGAAATTCTAAACTTTTTGCATTCTTTTTGTTTTTCTTTTTCTTTCCCATTGAGGACAATGTGACATTTAAGTTTGGGGGGAAGGTTTACAAATTTATTTTTATTTTTATTATTTTTGAAAAGAAAAACAAAACAAAAGGATTATAATTAGGCCCACCATTACACATTTTGAGTTCTTTATGGTGATAAGCATAAAAGACAATTTTTTAGGTATAAACAATTTTTTTTTATAAAGCAATATTAAGCATACTTATTTACTTTAGGATTATGGAGTTTCAAAATTCCTTACAAAATTGTGTGGGTCATGCTATTATATATAAAAAAAAAAAAACAAATGTGATGCTTTTTCTTGTGATTATCCCCTTTAATCTAGTCCTAAACGGAGTTTAAGTAAATAGAGTAATAATGGAAAAAAAAAAAAAATTGAATAAAGTCAATCTACTCCAATGTTTTGAGTTGCTTAGTAACTAGGGGTATTCATCACAAATGTCTACACTTACGTAGAACAGCAACTTGAAATATGAGTATGCAAAGCACTTTAAGTTTGTGACTTGTTGAGTAACCAGGTGAATTCATCACAAATGTTTTGCATTCGCGTCAAAAGGCAAGTGACAACTTAAAGAAAAGACTAAAAAAAATAAAAAAAAAAAAATAAAAAAAAAAAAAAAAAACTCTAGTTTGCTACTCGGTTTGTAGTAGAGAGAAGGGATAATCACAGATTGAGTTGTTGCATATTATAATTACATTAATTGCATGACAAATGCGATTTTTTTTTTGGGAATTATGAATAAATAATTGCACTGGAGAAAGTGGGTATGCTTAGGTTGACTTTATTTGCAATTGTTTATATTTTTAATTGAAATTTTGATGCTTGCATGATAAGATTTCTTGGTGTGATGGGTTGAGTCTACTATTATTATTCCCTTGTTCATGATTCTACTTTTTGCTCGAGGACAAGCAAAATCTTAAGTTTGGGGGTATTTGATGTGTCGAATTTATATACAAATATTTGTACTCATTTACCTATTAAATTGACTTGTTTTCGCTGATATTGTCTATAATTCATCTTATTTCTATATGATTTCATTTAATTAATTATTTTTGAAGAAATAATATTTTTGATGCAAAAAGTAAAGAATTGTGGAAAAAAATCAACAAACAGAGTAAAATAATAGATTTATCAATTTTTATTGTTTTGTTGACTTAAAAGTGCGACAAATAATTTGTAAAAGGATTTTTTTACGCTAATATGATATATAGTTAGTTTAATTAATTTTAAACTAATTAAATTTATTTTATTTAAAAAATCCTAATTTCAGGTATTATTTTGTGTATGCAGAAGCACGTGGTAGGCAGAAAAGGCAGAAAAGAAAGAAAGAGAAATAAATAAATTCAGATCAATTAAAGGAAGGAAATAAAGAAAGTGGGTGGACTTTTCTGCAAAAAGTGCAAACCCTAAACTCCTCTTCGTTCTCTATAAATACAAAGCAAAGGAGAAGGGATAAAGTAAGAGGTGACGGCTCATCATTATTCATAAAAAAGAGAGAGAGAGAGAACTATTGTGCACGGCATCCAAAGAGTACAAGGAGAACTGTGCGGGCAGTAGAAATCCTTTTCAATATCGGTTTTCGAAGTGCACCTGACAATTCGACTTGGACCCTGTGCTGACTTGGCGACTCCCTCTGCCTCCTTTTCTTGCGTGACAGACGAATCCAGAGACCAGCACGCAGATCGAAGAGGAGCTCCTACGTGGCAGCAACAGCAGGCGCACGGGTTCCGGGTCTGACTCGGCTGATGTGACAGCGGCTGACAGGCGGGACCTACCAGACCGGACGTGACAGGTTCTGACTGGCGACGTGACGCGCTGACGTGGCTCCACTTCTGACGGTGACGTTTTTGGTTTCGGTATTTTTGAGACAGGGGTTGGATTATTTGTGTTTATTTATTATTATTTTTTTTGTGTACTTCTTCTCTAAATATTTCTAGATGAAATCAAAACAATTCTATTAATTGCAAATTTGAGCATGAACTGAATTTAAATGTTCTAGAGGCTAAGATGTAGCCAAGTTTTGAACACAGATTTTAATTCCTTGTTATTACTCTATTTTTTCTGATTGTGTTTTAAATTTTTATTATTTATGCATACAACATGGTGGATAGACATTTGTATGAATTTTCAAATCATAAAGAGACCGAACAGGTAATTTGTGATTAATAAAAATTAAAGACCGTATATTGGAGGACGTGACCATTAAGAAATCCAATTTTTCAATTAATAATATGGTGGATAGATGAATTATTAATTGAGAATAATTTTTAGACTACGTTGATAGAGTGGTTAATATCTTTAGGATTTTGGTCGACAATTGGGAAAGATAATATTTTTATTTATAAGGAATTATAATTTGTGTGTGAACCAAGAGCCCTAGAACAAAATTTTACCCTTAACAAATTACAAGAGCTTCAAAGTTTTACAGCCCTCTCCCTCTTCACCAATTTAGTTAGATTAAATTAGATTAGAGTAATTTAGTTATTTCACTATTTATAAAATTCGATCTTCCAAATAGTGATTCATCTAGTGATATCGGTACTCAGTAAAATATCTAGTCCCTGTGAGTTCGACACTCTACTCATCTATCTATATTACTTGTGCGATTTTGTACACTTGCAAATTCAACATCAAATTACCGCCTTACAATTCGTGCCAGATCTTCATCAACGGGTCCAAATCGTGCCACGTAGCTCGAAATTACAATCCGAGCTACTGAGGTACCGAGCTGGGAATTGGCAAAAACTACCGCCTCACAATTCGCGCATGAGCTAGATCAAGGGACCAGATCGTGCCACGCAGCTGAGAATCACAATTCAAGCTACCGAGGTTCCGAGCTGTGAATTGGTGAAAATTACCACCTTACAATTCGTGCCAGATCTTCATCAAGGGGTCCAAATCGTGCCACGTAGCTCGGAATCACAATCCGAGCTATTGAGCTGCGAATTGGAAAAAACTATCGCCTCACAGTTCACGCCTAATCTTGATCAAGGGACAAGATCGTGCCACGTAGCTTGGAATCACAATCTGAGCTACCGAGGTACCAAGCTGCGAATTGGCAAAAATTACCGCCTTACAATTCGTGCCAGATCTTCATCAAGGGGTCCAAATCGTGCCACGTAGCTCAGAATCACAATCCGAGCTACTGAGCTACTGAGCTGCGAATTGGCGAAAACTACCACCTCACAATTTGTGCCTGATTTTGATCAAGGGTCCAGATCGTGCCACATAGTTCGGAATCACAATCCGAGCTACCGAGCTGCGAATTGGTGAAAACTAACGCCTTACAATTCGCGCTTGATCTTGATCAACAGTCCAGATCGTGCCACGTAGCTTGGAATCACAATCCGAGCAGCGAATTGGCGAAAACTAATGCCTTACAATTCACGCTTGATCTTGATCAAGGGTCTGGATCGCGCCACGTAGCTTGGAATCACAATTCGAGCTACCGAACTGTGAATTGGTGAAAACTAATGCCTTACAATTTGCGCTTTATCTTGATTAAGGGTCCAGATCGCGCCACGTAGCTCGGAATCACAATCCGAGCTACCGAGCTACCGAGCTACCGAGCTGCGAATTGGCGAAAACTAACGCCTTACAATTTTCGCTTGATCTTGATCAAGGGTCCAGATCGCGCCACGTAGCTCGGAATCACAATCCGAGCTACCGAGCTGCGTATTGGCGAAAGCACCTGCCTCCCAATGCGCGCTCGAGATCCGAGCGTCCAGATTGTGCTACGTCTCCGAGTCGCTGATCCACCATCGGATCACTTGGAAATTCGCGCTGATGACATGATCGACGCTCCAGATCGCACCACATCGATATTCGCGTGATTAATTCTTTTATTTTAATTATAATTCGAATTAATTATTTAAAAATTGCAAAAAATGATTAAAAATTCAAGAAAATTAATTTAAAATTCTAAAAAATAGTTATAAATTTGGGAAAATATTTTTGAGCTCTTGGGTAAATAATTATTAATTAGAAGGATTAAGTAATACTTTTTGAAAATAGATCACAACTTCGCAAAATTGAATAAATTTTTTTAAAAATAATCAAAAAATTAGAAAAAATTCAGAAAATTCCAAGAATAATCTTAGGCACTTTGCAAACTTAGATTGACACCGTTACACCTCGAACAAGATCAAAATCCCTTGAGGAACTCCGATAAAATCTCGTACACCATTGAAACAATAAAACTACTCCTTAAAGGCTGTTAAACTCAGTCATCAGGAGTAAGGGGCTCGTGATATGGCTAAAAATAGGATTAAATCGGAATCGTTCAAATCGGGCACGAATCTTAAAGCTCTCAGGGGTAAAACATTAATTTCACCTACAAACCGGTCCGAATGGGGAACTGGGTCTTTCTTCAAAGCCCAACAGCCCAAAAACGGATCTTTCTTACTAGGTATGGGTAGCAACCCGTTACAAACCAACCCAGATGGATAAAGAGGATTTAAATTTGTGATTATCTTTAAGAGGCGGTTTAAACCACCTCTTATCATGAAACAAGTCTAAACTCTCCATCTTATCCATAAACATCCCGAAGTAGAGATTTATCCTTATCTCGAAACTGGTTTCTAAGGTGACTATAAATACCCCTCCTCCCCACCGTGACAAGGTAATCAATATTTTTCTACCAAAATCTCTTTCATAATCCTTTAGATTACTAACAAGAGCGTCGGAGATTTCATCGCTGGGATCCATCCCGGTGTATCGAACTTTGTGCAGGTTCACGACAGAGGCGAGAAACCAGTCAACACGCTGGTGAAAGTCAATAGGTTTGCTTACTTGTTTTCTCCAAGAATCCACAAATTCATTTGTTTGCTCCCACAACAGAAATCAGCAGCAACAGTATGTACCGGTAGACCGCAACGATACACAGTCGACTGGACATGTAGTGCATTCTTGATACAATCAACTGTCAAGCTCTTTGATTTCGGCTGAGAGGATTGACGGACAACATCCATAGTTTGCAGTCGATCGATACATATATAAAAACCGTTTTTGGTATTCTTTTCACCATTTCGGAAAGAAATTATTTCTCACCCTATAAATAGATGTGAGAGTATTAATTATCTCTTTCAAGTCTAATTCTTTTGAACTCAATACTTTATCAACGATCAAGAGAGTGTGATTTTAGTATTATCTTGGTCAGACGTCGATCTTGCTATTTTTTCTTCTTTTGCTTGGATAAGAGACGGCTTTACGAGGCTTATATATAGAACTCTTATGAATGTAATAGGTCTCTCGTTCTGCATATCAAGAACTCACTGTATTAGGTTTTAAGTATAGTGGAATGCTTGTGGCGTATAGTTGCTACAAGTAAGAGGTGTTGACGTAGATCTAAATGTCGAACCACGTTACATCGTTGTGCCTTGCTTACTTGCACTGTTTGCTACCTCTAACTTTGTCTCCATCTTCATACTTTAGTATTTACTTATAATTTTTAATTTCTACACAATCATCCTATTTACTCTGCTATAGGGTGATTTACAATCTTTTGGGTGGTAGATTCTTTGGTGATGACTGTTGAAAATGGATACAAACTGAAGGCCCATCCATCATGCCACAATCTATCACAAACCATACCTGTAGTGCACTAAAAAGGGCTATTTCTCAACTTAAGTGTATATTGGTCCATTTTCAACCATTTAGAGCATCTGTAGTCGTTATCTATATATCGATAATATCGATATATAGCTTAAAAAGTAGCTGCAGTCGTTTGCTATATATCGATATTATCGATAAATCGCTACAGTCGATTGCTATATATGAGAGACGAAATAGCTTTATCGATAAGTCAGCGACGGTGGTCGAAGAGCCGTCCCAGGCGTGCAAAATACTGTTGTAGGCGTCGGACGGCACTCGATATGCCGTCCGTTTCAAAAATTCCGCAATTAACCGGATTAATTAAATCCCAAAAGCCCAATAATTTCCACCGTCGGACGGCACTTGGTGTTGCATTGGAGAAGTCGCCACCTTTCCCGGACGACACTCGATGTGCCGTCCGTTGGGATTATAGTGGGGGGTATAAGCAGCCACGGTAGATGCTAAGGAGGAGTATTAGGAAGGTGTAGTATTAGGAAGAAATGGTAGGATTTTTATTAGGAAGGTATATATAAGGTAGGTGTAGTTTAGTTAAAAGGCAGGATTAAAGTAGGGAATCATGCATGGTGTCGGACGGCACTTCATGTGCCGTCCTAGACACCCGGCATCAAATTTTTTTTGTTTTTTGTTTTTTTTTAAACAGACGGCACTTCGTGTGCCGTCCGACGAGTACGCATGCGTTTTTCCACTTTTTGGCCTCCGACGGCATACGAAATGCCGTCCCTTAATATTAAATAGTTGTTTGCTATAATATAGCTTACGACGAGTGCAGCGAAATCGTAATATCTATTTCTATTTATCGATATATGGATAAATTTATAGAAAACGACTACAGATGCTCTTATGTCGATTCAGAGGCGCTTCGTATCTAAAAAAGTTGCACATTGGGTCCATGCTCCAAAAGTGCAAGCTCTCTCTATCTCTCCATCGATATAATGTCATTTGAGAAGAACTAGCACTGATAGTTATGCTATAGCTTCTAGAAATTCAACCAAATTAGCATGAACTTTTCGGATTATAGAATGATATAGAGAATCATTGTTGCGCCTTAGCTTTACGTTAGCTAATACGTTTTTTTTCTCCCCCTGGCCAATAAAGAAACTACATGAATAAAGACTACTGTTGTAATGGGAAAATTTATTGGGCATCAGATTCCAACAAAGCCAAGAAATCAATGTCCACATTCCAAGTATAAGGAATTCCCTAATAGCAACTCTGCCTCTGTTTGTCATGATATGAGGAAAGGTATTTTCTTCGAAAACACATTTCTAACGGCGTAAACAATCCACACATCAAGCAGACGAGGGATATTTTTTTAAAGAAAAAATGTGGAATAACGCTGCTCTGTTTCATTAGAAGAGTTTAATAAAATATCTCCAGAGTATCGGGCGAGAGTATAAAGAACTACAATGCCATAAATAAAACATAAACCTCCAACATCACCCGGGTGGGTCAGACAAAGTGATATAAATAAACAAAAAAAGTACATTGATAGACAATTACAAACATAGCAGTTGTAACATCCCGTAATTTCTATGAAATATATATATATATATATATATATATATATATATATATATATAGTAAAAACGGGGTTGTGGCAAAGTTGTAATAATGTGAATAGGAGGGGGTCCCACGGCTGTTGAGTACAGCAGATGAGGTTGCTGCTGCTGCCGTCCTGATGACGTCAGCGGGGAAGGGGGACCCGCCTGGAAATTGAGGAGATGAAATGAAGACAACATGCTGTGTCTTCCTTGATGACGTGGCTTAGGGGCTTCGGCTGTACTTCATCAAGAGCGCGGAGAGAATGTAAACAAAATAGTCCCATATCGGGAATATACTAGAATAAAAATAATAATAAATAATATAGCACATGATCAAGAGTCACCAATCCGGTTAACCACCTTTTGAGAGACCGCCTGTGGTGGACAGTTGTACTATACTATAAATAATTTATCTGATAAATTGTAAAATTATTTGAGTCTGGAGTAGGGGCGTTACAAATGGTATCAGAGCCGACTTTCGACACCGAGTGTGGGGCATATCTATATAGTCGGGCGGTGGATTTCGGGAGTATAGACCCAGTCGGGCGGTGGATTTCGGGACTGTGGTGAGCTAGCTCAATTAAATCCGAGATTATGATTGATCGGGTGGTGGATTCTGAGATCATGATTAATCGGGCAGATAGAAGAGCAGATGCTCCACAACGGCTAGAAAGTAGATCCTACACTAGATTGTGCATGCCCCGTGCTCAGCGAGGACACTGATTCTAAAGGAGGGTGTATGTAACATTCCGTAATTTCTAAGAACTATAGTATTATATAGTATTATATATATATATATATATATAGTAAAAAAGGGGTTGTGGCAAAGTTGTAATAATGTGAATAGGAGGGGGTCCCACGGTTGTTGAGTACAGCAGATGAGGTTGCTGCTGACGTCCTGATGACGTCAGCGAGGAAGGGGGGGGGGACCCACACGGGAATTAAGGAGATGAAATGAAGACAGCATGTTGTGTCTTCCTTGATGATGTGGCTTAGGGGCTTCGGCTGTACTTCATCAAGAGAGAAGAGAGAATGTGAATAAAATAGTCCCATATCGGGAATACACTAGAATAAAAATAATAATAAATAATATAGCCTATGATCAAGAGTCGCAAATCCCGTTAACCACCTTTTGAGAGGCAGCCTATGGTGGGCAGTTGTACTATACTATAAATAATTTGTCTGATAAATTGTAAAATTGTTAGAGTCTGGGGCAGGGGCATTACAGCGATCCTTCCAACAAATCTCTGGAATGTGTGAATATGGGAGCCATCGCTTCGCTCAGTCTAGGGTCGGTCCGAACTTGACCTCCTCATCATCGTACTCGTCTAATTTGAAGGCTATGGCGATCCTCCTTCTCGCCCTTGTGGCAGCAGCTGTAGCCCAAAGCAAAATAATATACATAATATGAGTTAAACTACCATAAGTAATATTACAAGTTGCACAAAGTAAAAGTTATTTTTGTCAAACAATAAAACCCAGGTTGTGGCTGCGATGGCGATGTACCATGCTTCTTTCATCTCGTGATGTCTAAAAGTAAATTTGGGGCAAATCCACATATCCTCATATGTGTTGGGATAATCACTTGTACCTAAGGCTCGTAGGACCTCAACCAGTTTTGCCTTACTCCATTGGCAACCAATGAAGAGGCGGTTCAGCAGCTTCGTATGAAAGTTGCAGAACTCACAGTTGGTCGCAATATTCGGCTGCCTTCTAGCTGGGTTATCTTTGGTCAAAATGACGTTATTGAGTACCAGCCAGAGAAAAACCCTAACTTTAAAAGTCACTTTTTTCCATCCAGGGGATCTGAGTCCATCTAGGTTTACACCCCCGGAAGTGGATACAGTTATACAGAGACCGAACTGTGAACAAGCGCACTAGTAGAATCTGTCACAATTGCAACAGAAATTTTCCTTGTAGATGAGTGAAATTCCATGGTGACTGTTCATTCGTAAGGGATTTCTTCTCATTCCCTTATAGTTGTGCAGTTGCGAAATCTCTCCTGGTTAATGTATACATTTGCAACGGAATTATAACTATCCCTTGCGAATATTAGCTACAATAGAATATTTGCAAGAGAAGTTGTTCCTTGTTCTCCCCATCCATAAGAGAATATCTATAACAAAATTTTCTCTTGCAGATGTGTTTTAAAAGCGACTTTTCTCGTTATTGATGAACAATTGCTATAAAAGTTTGCAAGGTAGTCATTCCCTTGCAAATGTTCCCCTTTGAATGCAATTGCACATGTTTTTTCCATTGCTGATTATATTTGGATGGCTTAAACTAGTTAAAAAGACTAAGCAATGTATTCTTTCAATTAAGAACATATAATTATTTCACCTGTTAATGCACACAATTATATAAACAAAACACAATGTGTCAAAACACAAAAACACATATATATAATCATAACACCAAAATAAGCTTTAATATTATAGAGTATAGAACATTCTCATTACAAAATTATATGTTTGTTTTGAAGTACCAAAATACCGACGGTACATTCTAGAAGGATAGATGAGTTGTCATACTTGAAGAACTACAACAAAAAATTTCAAAAGTACTTCTAACTCGCCGCTATTGCTTCCATGTATTCCCAACTTCACTTTATCAGTCATGGAAGGTCTTCTGCATGTTCCTCATTCTCCTCAGCCTTATAGTCATCGCCACTACATAAAGACTACATGAAAAAGAAACAACACATAACTACATAAAGACTACATGAAAAAGAAACAAAACAGAATTATATAAATATACATAGAGACCACAAAGTTTGTTTCCTCCAGACTGGGTAGTAATTGTTGTGTCATATCCAAGCAATAGTCAAAATAGAACCAGTCTATCAGAGAAACATGCATCTATATTGAAGATGAAAAAATAGACATACCTCGTTGAGGGCATGTATGGAGGTAAGACCAAACAACATCATGTGAAGATGTCAACAATGCAAAGCCTCTTCATAGCTTCACTTTCTCACTAACCATTGCCACAACTTCTGTAATAGTAATATGTACTCTTGTTTCTTCGAATATTTTTGGGGATCCAAGTTAATTTTCATGTTCTACAATACAGAAAAATAAAGGATAATTATGTAAGAATACTAACATGGTATATTTTTCTCACTGCGATTGAGCACAAATAATAGGCGAGATATCTTCAAATTTAAACTTACCTCAATGACTTCCCCTTGAAAAATATCAGAGGAGCCACAGCTGATATCAGAGAAAGGTGGTAGCTTCATATGATATCAGTTAATCTGATGCATGTAATCTGTATGGACAGAGATCTCAGCTGGCGAGTTATGGGACATAGTTGAGGAACTTTAAGAGTGAGAAGTCACATTATGGCACATAGTTGAAGGAATTTGGGAGTGAGAAGTAGCTGCAAATTAAACAAGCTTGCGGAAAGAGAATCCAGATCAGCTAGCTTCACTTTGGCTTTCTTAGTTGTAGGCAACACTTCTGTCAAAGAATGAACATAGGATACATTGCAATATACCCCTATTTGTCTTTACAGATTCTCCTGTCCTATAGAACCAATTCAAAATTTAGCCTTCACAATTAAAAAACGACCGTAACAAAAAGATATGTATGAAGGTTTAAAGCGAAGAAGCATATGATATCATTTTCATAGTACAAAATGATGCGACATCAAAAAATTACCTAGAGAAAACAATAACAAATGCATTAATTTGTAACAGTCAATTACAACCATAACCTATACACACACACACACAATAAGTAACACATGACACTTTACTCCACCCAGACATATATTCAGACCAAATTTTGAAAATTTTACCCTGTGATGTTCAAAAAAGACAACTATAGGAAGAAAATTATATTAATTGACATATGGATACCATGCTTAGTTCTAAAAACTATGTAAAGACATATATTGCAGTTTTAACTTTTACATAAACATTTCTCATGTCTCAATTATGAATGATTGCTAACAACAAAAAAACACAGCATACTTCTAACTGATAACAAGAACAAAAGTGATTTTGGAGACTATTCTACGACAGGAAAGTTTTTATATTTTGCATTTGTGGTGAGTAAACAACATCTTATGTATAGACTATAAAGCAACGTAAACAAAGCGCACCCAAAGTCATACGGAACTTCGCTTACCCGAGCTGATTGCTGAAGGCACTGTCTTGCTTCTAGATATTTAGGATTTACATGAATGCTAGTTGATGAACATTGAGGTTGTGATTCCGATCTTGATGCACCAATTCCTGACGAATTATTTACTACTGGTGAAAAGCCAAATTCTTTCTCAATAATCTGAGGAGGCATGGAGGGAACAACTCCTGTCCACATGCTGAAAGATGTCGCATACTCGGATGCAGTGTAGAATTAACCTATTTATATGCCCTGCAAATTACCTAAATATTTATAAATAACATGAACATTAGGAGAGAGATGCAAAAGAAACAGTAAATGAAGGTGGCTAAAGTATGGAAGCATAACAAATTAGGAACAAGGGTTGCAAAATATTTATAACTATAAAATTTTCGGTTAGCATCGCAGTAAGATGAAGGAAACTACCTCAGGTAGTCTTGTAGCAAAGAGTTTAATGTAGTCCCTTCCAATGTTCTTCACAATGCTATCAAGAAGATAAAAAGATGGCAACTTCTGATCACAAAGGGACCTGGAGTGAAAAATTAAATTAGATCGGATTGAATACAACAAGAACACTCCACATAACCAGTGTAGTAGATTACTAGATATTTTAAAAAAAGTTAATAAGGTACAAACAGCTCAAGTAACTTCTTATGTCATCTTTTGTAAGATAATATTGAGTTAAAGAAATCGAGAAGAAAATGTATGTATGAAGTTCAAAATGATAACTTTCCATGATCTAAATTCTCCAGCTGTTATACTAGGATTTATGCAAGATTTAGCGCACTTAGAAGATAAACAACCAAGAAACACTTTGCAATATCCAAAATTCTTTAAGCATACCATAAAAGCCAAATGAAATCCACCTTACAGTGATCCTCCTAGATGCTTGGGTAAACCAAATATATAGGTTATGCTACCTCCGCACAAATATGCAGAAATACAATCTCAATTCTTACAAAAGATGTTTAGCGCACTTAGAAGATAGGTGAACAATTCTGTACACTAATTAAGCTTGGGTAAAAATGATGCACACCTTCCCCTTTAATCCAAGCCGATGTAACTGCTATGACATTCCACATGGTAACCCAGATTTTATATGCACCTCTCACAAAAGTGTAAACAAACTCATAAATTGACTTCAACTAGCAATGTAATGTGGTGACAGTGGTGTACAGTGCACTCATAACTAAATACATGTCCCTACTTGATACTTACTGTGAAAGAAGAAAAAAAAAAATTTACCCCTCCTCATTCGAAACCCCCAACTTCCCCACAACCGTACAATCCCTTCCTCATCCAAAATCCCTCGGCTCCTAATTGAATTGCACAAAGTGAACTTCCCCATTGCCAGCCCCACCACCACCACCACTATCACGGAGGTGATCGTTGAGTTCTTGCTCAGTTTGGAGTTTGGATTTTTGAGGGTTAGGGTTTTGAGGGTGTTGGGATTAGTATTTGTAGTGGCAGTTGTAGTCATCGCTGAGGAGAGGCTCTATGGGGACGATGGTTTATTACTGAGACCAACAGTCACGACAGTAGTAGAAGTCATCGTCTTCGACGGAGAAGTTGCGGAGACCATGGCAGACGTGGCAGTAGTGGGTTGACACTGCGACGGATGATGTAGGGTAGTCGTCATCGTCTGAGATTAAGGGGGAGAAGGATTTTGACCAAGCTCGAGATTGAGAGTCTTTAAGGATTTAGCGTTTCAGCAGATTTCATTTTGTGAGAGAGAGAGAGAGAGAGAGAGAGAGAGAGAGAGATTGTTTCGGTTAAGGGGGAGAATTTATTTTAAAAACACAATTTTACGTGTTTAATATTGAAGATTAAAAAATTGCTTTGGTAACGGAATATATTATGTTACAAATATTCCCTTGCAATTGTTGCAAATGCAACATATTAATAAAGTCTCTTGCGGATGTAAAAAAACATTCACAGCGAAGGAGTTTGTTTTGGTTAATCCGTTGTAGATGGTAGCACTAGCAAAGAAATTTAAGTGCTCGTAAATAATTCGTTGTTATTGCAAGATTTCCTACTAGTCTATTCCCCAAGATTTTCGGTACGGGCCGTGTGAGCATTTCATCCCATTTTTTGTGATGTAGTCTTGGAGTTCTTCCAGCCTCTGGTGGAATTCTGAACTGAGTTGAGTTCTGATGGATGGTTTCCATGATCCCCTCCTCCATGTCTTAGCCAAGGAGGTGTGAGGTTGGGACGCCTGTTCGTATAAGTCCGGGTATCTCTCTCTAATAATGTGAGCGCCGCACCTTTTGTCCCACAAGAATCTGGTCGAATGCCCATTATCGATAAATGACGTAATCACCATGTTGAAACGGATCCCTGGCTTGAGCAATCCCTTTCCAGAACCATGACACCTTAGAAAACACCCATTAACCGAAACTTCTCGTTCCTTTTCCATGGAAATAAGGTTGAAAGAATTACTTCCAACGTTTGTCATTTGGGTGGAACACTTTCTACCACCATTTTCTAGTAAAGCAAGGTTCATGTCTCTCAAATCGATGATACCTAGCCCGACATGCATCTTCTTCATGCATGCTTTTCTCCATCTGATCAAGTGGTAGCCTCATTATCCGTGTCAGCTCTTTTCCATAGAACTCGCTTTTGAATGCGGTCAATTCTTTGGATCACCCACTTTGGTAGTTTGAAGAAAGACATTCAGTAGATATGAAGGTTAGACAGGATCGAGTTGATAAGGACCACTCTTTTCCCAAAGGAAAGGGATTTTCCTTTCCATCCTGATAATCAATCCTCCACACTGTCAATGATAGGAAGCCTTTGACTTTTTTAGTTTCTCTGGTCTGAGTGGTGGTCCCGGGTACTTGATGGGGAAACTTTCCATCTTACAATTAAGGATGGTAGATTGTGACTCAGCCTCTGCATCCGACAGTGCAATAGGAAGTAAGGTGCCTTTGTGGATGTCAATCCTTAAACCGGACTATGCTGCAAAATAGTAAATGGCTCCTTTAAAATAGATCGTTTTCGCCCTAACCCTGTTACCAAACAGGATCGTATCATTCGCATACTATAAAATCGTACATCCCTATCGTGTCCTACTGCTAGGCACTGGGGCGATCCATCCTTTATGCTTGCAGTTGTCTAACATGACCTTAAGCACATCAGCTACAATGGTAAAAAGAAGGGGTGAGAGTGATCCCCTTGTCTTAGTCCTTTCTTACAGGAAAATGGATGACCTATACGTCCATTAACCGAGATGGACGTTTTACTGGTGCACAAGCAGTGTCAGATCTATCAGATCCATCTGTCGCCAAATCCTCTGCCATTAAGAGTTTCCAGCAAGCATTCCCAGTCCACTGAATCATACGCTTTCTCGAAGTCCAACTTCACTAGGATGCTCTTTTCATTGGCAATACGACACTGATGAATAGTCTCCTAAGTAGTGGCCATACAGTCCATGATGCATCTCCCCCTGATGAAGCCAGATTGCTCGCGACTGATTAAGTCTTCCATAATTTTCCCCACCCGGTTGACCAGGACCTTGGTGATAATCTTGACCAAGCAGTTAAGGAGGCTAATGGGCCTGAAATCACCCACCCTAAGGGATTCCTCCCGTTTAGGTATGAGGATGACTTCAGCAAAGTTGAACATACCCAAATTTTAAAGTGTGGTAAAAAAATTCATCCATAAGGGTCATAATATCCCCTTTTATTTCCTCCCAAAAGAGTTGGTAAAATATCATAGGGAAACAGTCCGGTCCTGGTACCTTGTCTGCTCTCATTTGAATAATCACCTCTTTTACATCCTCCTCCGTGAATCGTGCTTCCATCTCTCGCAGGGATTGAGCAACTTCATGATGATTGTTATGCCAAAAGTCCCCCCTAAGCGGGACCGTAAAAACATACTTTTCCAGAATAATTCCTTATAATGGTCTTGGAAGGTTTTCAAGATTTCCATCTTATTATGAGATATCCACGAATCTGTTTGGATAGATAGGACAAGGTTATATCTTCACCTTGCACTAGCCTACCGATGAAAGAAGGCCTTGTTCGTGTCTCCTTCTTTAAGCCACAAAATCTTGGATCTTTGCTGCCATTTGATTTTCTCAAGTTTGTATAAGTTTGCAATGTTATTCCTAAGCTCAAGCAGTCTGTTCCTCTCCTCATGGGACAGGTCACAAGACTCCTCCATCTCTCTAAATTCTCACCTCCAAGAATGATTCTTTTGTACGTCAAATAGCCGAGAATCTAGTACGGTTCCATCTTCGCAATCTATTGCGAAGCCTACGACGTTTTTCACACCAGTAGGATGCTCATATGTATCTTGGGTTGGTAACGCCCAACTCTCCATAACCATGTGGTGAAAACCCTGAATTTCCAGCCATGCCTTTTCGAATCTGAATTTCCTTGGTTTACGTCAGCCTTGCTCTCCCATGGAGAGAAAAATGGGGACTTGGTATGAGGTTGGTTTTGGAAGTGATTTTGCAGATGTCATCGAGAATTTGGCTTCCTAATCCAAGAAGACTAGGATTCTATCAAGTTTAGCCATAATAGGGGCTGCTTGCATGTTCGACTAAGTGAATAGCCTGTCGTTATTTGGAATGTCAATTAGCTCCAGATCAGTAATCACCCTATTGAACTCTTCCCTATTCATGTCACTTGAGCCTCTGCCATGATGTTCAAAGGAAAACCTAATGATATTGAAGTCACCCCCAACTACCCAGGTAGTTGGCCATTGTGCTTGGATTGCAAAGAATTCACTCCAAATGCAATTCTAGCAATGGACTGATTCGATCCATAGACAACCGTAATCGTTTATGACTAGTTGTCTGTCCGACGAAGCAGTCAGACCGACAAAGAATAATCACCTCGAAATTCATCCAGACATGTGAAAGTATCAGAATTAATGCCGATGACAATACCCCCTGAGGCATGAATTGATGGATGTACTTTCCACTCCTTGATTCTACCTCCCCCTAGATTTTTGTGTTTAAACTCTGCGTGAGTTTGGTCTGCTGACCCACAACATCCGCTTTGGAAGTAATAATAATGTCTCTAAACATTTCTCTTTTACCCCTTCCCCCTAACCCACTAACATTCCAAAAGAGAATACTCATAGGGAACCATTTTGGGGTTGCACGTGTTGTTGGGGGAATGTCCCTCCTCCAAGTCCCCCTTTGAGGGAGGGTTCGAAATGGGAATTATGGTCTTGTCTATGTGAACTTTATCCCTTTCCTACCTTTAGTTTTATTAAGCAAGAAAGCATCACGATCTAAACCACACACTACTAGGCCACATGTTTCAGCTAAGTTAAAAACATCGGAATCTGACATAAAGTTGAAAATAGATGCTAGAAAACTATGCATACCTCCACTGTCGTTTTGGCAGCCTTGGCCGTTGCGGCAATCTGAAGGTAGTCATCTAAGGGCTCCTCATGAGCTCTCTTATCCACTCAATGAACCCTGAAACCCACTGGCAATCTTGATGCCTCGGAACTACAATGTGAAGCAGACTATGGGAATGTAGAAGCAACAATCTTAGGGGAGACTACTATCTGGGTATCATCTATAAACTTTGAGTATTCATCTATGTATATAAATTCATCATCCAAATTTAAGCGCGCATCCAAATCATCATCACTAACAGATGAGTCCACAATAAGCATTTGCACCACACCAACTTTGGGTCCCAACATAGGCCCACTGTGAGCTATCTCTAAATCGGACCCCATCATTGGCCCCTCTACCTAAAGCACTCTCAAATCTACACTTGCATTTGTATTAATGATAGTGGACCCTTCTGTGGGCTAATCTATCACAGCTGGGCCAATCTCTTCAGTCATAACAAAATTAGTAGCACCAAGTCATAAATTTGGCACATGCCCAGCAATAGGCCCAAAAGCATTATTTGAAAAAAAGAGGTAAAGAAATTGAGTTCGAGACTTTGTTGAGCCCAACTTGGCCCATAAGCCCACCTTCCTCTTTATTTAAAAATCTCGTGTCTCTAAACCTCAATGGTGCTTTCGAGGCTTGGCAGTCGAACTTGTCGCCCCATCGCCACGTGGCGAAAAGGGACTTGCTGGAACCACTGCCATTATGTGATGTGCAGAACTCTTATTCTTATCTGCCCCCTCTTCGTCTTTTTGCGTAGCTCTCTCCTTTTTCTCATTTTCAAGCCTCGAAGCATCTCGATCGGAGCCATTTTCATTCTTGGCTTCCCTCTCCTTTTGCCTTCCTTCTCCGATCTGTGCCTTTGCCATTTTGGACCCTTCTCGTCCATGTGGCACTCTGTTCGAAGTCTCCCTCTCTAAGTCATTTTTGCCCTTTTCGAGATCCGAAACCTCTCAAACTGCACTATTTCCAATCTTAGCTTCTTTCTCCTTTGACCTACCCTTTACGATCTACGCCTTTGCCATTTTAGAATGATTCATTTTGGACCCTTCTTCCCCTTGCGGCCCTCTGATAGATGTTACCCTCTCTGAGTCCCTTTTGCCACCCTCTGGATCCAGAGATTCATCGTGTAAAAGCATGAAGCTGTTCTTTACAGTGAGGTTTCCACTGTTGGTGTGTACATTCTTGGCATGGGGTTGGTGTTGACCGTTACTGGAGTTGGGTTGATCTTGATCCATATTGTTTGATACAGATCTAAGTTATGGACTGTTGGATGAAGAAGATCTGAGATCTTGCTGGAGTTGGGTTGATCTTGCTGGGGTGTTGACTGATGAGGGTGGTTCATGCCGGACCTCAATTTCCTTAGCCATCCTGATGAATTCCCGATGGGCTCTTTCTGTTTCATGGGCACCATCAATAGTAGAGTCAAGCTCCGGCGAAGTTACTTGTTTGTACGATCTATTGTCTCTGAGGGCTTGCTTTATGAGCTCAACAACTCTCCCTCCTCCTGTGGCTCCACCTTCTTGTCGAGCACAAATCAGATGATGTAAGCCTCCTCAGAAGTAATGTTTTTTGTAAATCTAGGCATTAGACTTATGTTGGAGCTTTGGATCTTGATCTTTGCAGAGACCACCTGAGATGTCCTCACTATTTTCAAATCCACTTCCACCACCCTAGCAAAGTCTGAAACAATATCTCCAAGAGCCTCTTTTTTCCAACATTGAAGTGCTATATTATGTACCCAAATCCAGAAAGTGTCGCCTTGAGGTCGTTCCACCCCAAATTGTGGTTTCCACTGAGAGAAAGAAGCTTTGAAAGTGTACAAAATCCACAACGCCCATTGTCACTAAATCCTTCATCTTCTTCGGTGATGGGAAGGAGATGAGGAATTTCAAGCGGCACCTTTTTTTGACAATCCATTCCCGATCACCTCGCATTGGCCATTTTTGATTGAGGGCATCGAGAAGGTGGTTTTTGGAGGGTCTGCCAGATTTGATTCTGGCAAAGGCACACCATAGCCTGAGCCATTGTTCCTTCTCCTTAATCGTTGCAAGGCAGTTCGCAAGTTTTTTTTCCCGGGAGATTGGCCTCTCAGAACCTCACGCTTCTCCTCTACTGAGTTGATGATTACATTTGTGCAAAAATACCATACATGTCCCTAATTCAAGCATTTGAGAAACTTAATCTCCTTTGTGCAGTTGGCACGTACGTGCCCTGTGTCACCATAGTTGAAATAGGGGGATGACTTCTTCTTGCCCTTGCAATATCTGTTAGCCCTATTATTACTCCCCCTCTTCATCTTGTATTGTTTAGAATTGTTTCCCACCTCTATCCATGTTGCCTCCTGGTATTGATCCCCAACCTCGACACTTGGGCTAGAAGGGCCCCCTCTAGGGCCCTGACTAGCTCAATGTGAAAGGTAGGCAGCTAGACTGAACTTGGAGGTGACGCTGGTAAAGTATTGGAGGGAGGAGGTAATGTGCGTTCGAACTGAAGGTTGGATTTAGTTGAAGGGGGTCTTGGTGATGATGTTAAGGGATAGACTGAAGGTGCTGGTTGTGTGGTAATGTGTGTTGGCTGGATTTGGGTGGTTGGTTGTGGTCATGTGTGTTGGTTGGATGTTGTTGGTTGGCTTTTAGGGTGAAAATGGTGGAGAGGGGTCCTTGTAGACATGTTGAGGGTGATGATAATCAGGGGTAGGGTGGTGATGGAGATGTTGTTGGTGATGCTATTGAAATTTTGGTGCCATTCGTTGTCGGTAAGCTCTCTCTCTGACAAATTCATTGCTACGATGTTGGTGTTGGTATTGAAATCTATGAGAGCCACCACACTCTCCCTTTTTCTTGCTCTCGTAATACCTTCCTCTCACCTGTCCCTCGTCTTGCAGGTCACCGGAAGGGGGGGGGGGGGGTCACCTTTTACGCCTGTAGCAGCTTGTAGGAGGACCTCCTCATTGGACCCTTCCTCTGCATTGAGGTGAGCGAGATCGATAAAAAAGAGAACAGGACTCCCCCGAGCGCCGGTGATGAGATCCTCGATCTCCACCGAGCGTAACATTGAGATCTTGAATGCCCATCTCGGTGGTAGGTGACTGCATTCGGCAATGAGGGCTGGTCGGAGATTGGTCTTGCAGTGGGGAAGAGGAAGGGAGGGGGGATGGGGTTAGGATGGGGGTTGTGCACCCCTTCATTGGGCCCACATCCCCACATCTCAAGCTCGAAGAGATCCATAACTGCAAAATGGCCATTGTAGCCTGTGAAGTTTGTAGTCGTGTGGTTGAACATGTGGAAGAAGAGGGAAAGGGAGAAGAAGATATTGTCGGGGCTTTAGGAAGAAATGTGAGCTATGAAGTTGGAGCTGTTGTAGTAGGGAGGGAGGCTGAGGAACTCTCAGTTAGAGAGTGAAGAGTTGTGGGAGCCATTACGCCCTCTCTCTCTCTCTCTCCCTCCCTCCTTTGTTCCTGTTCAAACGAAGGATATTGTGATGTACGGTATCCCTTCTAGAACAAGCAATAACCTAATTGAGCACAACTTGAGAATCCCCCTCAACACAGACTAACTAAAAGAGCCTTAAATGCTGCACACAAACCACATCTCTCTACTACGTTAATGAGGAGATTGAAACAGGCCCACCCTTCGCAATAATCAAATGACCCAACCAATCCATAACTACAAAACCATAGCCCCCAAATTTTCATCAAGTCAGCCCGTTGAAGTTGACCTTTAAGAGTATTCAATGAATGCATCAACATTATCTCATATCTCTACTATTTTAATGGGAGAGTTTGTCACTAAACAAACCTCATTTGTAATAAAACAAATATGTGCATAGCACATGCAACTCCAACTTTCCCATTATATTCTTCTCTACTATTCTAATGGAATAGTTTATCACCAAATAAGCCAAATTTGTAACAAAACAAACCTGTGCATAGCACGTGCAACTCCAACTCTCAATATATTCTTTACTTTAAACCTGTGCATCGCACGTACGACTCCAACTGTCCCTCTTCCATTAAAATAGTAGACTTTAAACAATATATATTTATTAAAACGTGCATCATACGAACAACTCCAACTTACGTGTATAGTACGTACAACTCCAACTCTTTATTAAAATGTGCATCACACGAACAACTCTAACGTACGTTTATTGCACGTAATATATATTCATATTAAGATGTGCATTGCACATGCAAATTACTGGTGTTATGTAGTTTGAATGAATCCAGCAATTGAGCACATGAAATTGTCAACAAAAGAAAGCGTGCTATACTCCAAAATTTTATTTTCCTAGCCCATGAACTACTTTGGTCCCATCAAAGATCCACCAACCCAGGTCCCGGGCCAATATAATTCGGTTGGGCTTAGCATCATAATTTTGCCAAAAAAAAAAAAAAGAAAAAGATGAAAATTGTACAGCTATTGGGGACTCATTTAGTAGATCAACTTTTGTACCTGACCCGCCAACCCTTAGCCACGGTACCTAGCCCACCCGATTCTCCTAACCCAACACCACCTCCCCGCCCCCCCCCCCCCCCAACACACACACCCACACACATATATACATACTAGTATAATGTACGTGCGATGCATGTTTAAAAAAAGTAAAGTCATCAAATTAAATGAATATATATTGAATAAGAAAAAAATAGTTTATATTTGAATGTTTTGATTTGGGATTTTATATTTGTTAGATATAGTTTGGACGTATATTATACGTGTTTATATAGTTACGAAGTTAGGGTTTGTTTGTTACAAACCCCCAACTCTCCCATTAAAATAGTAGAAGTAGAAGTATACATATATATATATATCAATGACACATGTCATTATCTGTAGGGGTACAATTGTCAAATTTGAGATCAATTAGGGTTTCAACCTGAAAGGGGCCGTAACCCAGAACTCAATGCGGGCCAAAACTCAAAACCCAAGTCAGTAAAATCCAAAACCTAGTAAGGATGAATTTAATATGTAATTGGACAAGTAATTCAAATTATTGATGTGATCCTCTAACTATTGGATCTTATCTCCTAGCTATTGGGTCTTATCCTCTAACATATGGATTTACTCTGTACAAAAACTCAAACCTCACTTCGGTAATGAGTACCAAATGATTCTCTCTCACTCTAATTTTTATCATTTTGTTTCTGACTTAGAGTGTCGGAGCTCTAAATGCCGGAGCCAACTTCGAAGGAACATATCATTGTCTTCTCAACTTCATCAACTTCGAACTCAAATCTATTATGCACTGATTTTTGTAGCAACAGAACCTTTGATGAAGAATTGTAGACAACACACAAAATTATGAACAAAGTAGTACATTAAGTAATTGAAGCAGTTTATAAAGCCGAGAAGGTTGAGTTGAAACTATGACAGATTTCGGAATTCAAAACAATCCTAGAGATTGCATATATCAATGACATTTCTCAAGAGAAATCCTTTTTGAGCAGTAGTATTGGTACATCTCTCATCATCATTGCAATCAAATATACATCTCTCATTTATGGACCAGCAAGAATTGCTTCTGATTCCTCAAAACCATCCGAGCAGCCCTAATGATTGGTGTCGAATACCCTTAAAAGCCAAATCTTGGAAGGAGGCATCGCTGAAGCTATCTTAACTTTACTCCGAACTGCTCTTATTACTTGCTCTTGGATTTCTATTCCTTGTGTACAACTTGACTGTAATCCACTTGCTTTCTCTTCCTTGTATTTTCTCTGTTCTAACGGACTATGACGTGAACATGAATTAAAAACTAAAATGGTTGGAAGTGGTTCTTCAGTAAAGAATCATTATTTAATGTTGTTAAGCAATGCATGTATTAGAGTATATCTCCTGTGTCTGCTTATGAAGATCGAGCTTCCGTTGTGAATTAGTTCATGTCTTTCCAGTTCGTTTGCTTTGCATTATGTTATGTGGTCTTTGTTGAAGGTTCGCCACTTGGAAACAGTCCGATACCTAGTCTAAATAAGTTCGTTTGTGTCACACTTGGTGGTTGTCCATCCTTCCTCATT
This sequence comes from Hemerocallis citrina, assembly GCA_017893485.1. Lineage (NCBI taxonomy): Eukaryota > Viridiplantae > Streptophyta > Magnoliopsida > Asparagales > Asphodelaceae > Hemerocallis > Hemerocallis citrina. The sequence goes on along the minus strand of CM030366.1, from coordinate 155,554,001 downwards.
ACATAGTGCTCTCCATAGGAATTGATGCGAGTATATTCCTCCTATTATTAAATTTTCAGGCCACCAATCTAACCCGAGTCAGAGAAGGAGAAGAAAGAGCTCCCCACAGCCATTTAGCAATTAATGCCCCGATATTTTTCTCAAAATAGGCCACTTTTTCAAACTAATTTTCAAAATAGATTACTTTTGAAACTAATTCCCAAAATAGACCACCCACAATTCCCAACTGCGTCATATTCTATTTTGTTGACGCAGTTGGCAACTGCGGTTTAAGTATGTATTACAATAATCCAACTCCAACACTTATGTCAAAATAGTGTTAAGGAGAAAACTATGTTCACCTTATACCGCAGTTGGCAACTGCGTTCTTGATTACACTAAGTTCGCAGTTCCCAACTGCATTTCTAATTCAATCGTTCATATGGTCCAATTATCAAACCCCTCATCTCCTCTCACTCCACTTTATCTCATCTCCCAACTGCGCCCCCTCTCAACTTAGGAAACCCATCCCGTCAAAGCCTCTGAAATCTCATTATTCTCTTTCTACTATCTAGAATCGCTCTCAAATCCAATTATTAACCTCACTTCATCTTCCTCACTCCATCCCCATTCGAAATTGGAAATCCCCAAACCCTAGTATTTGACAATATTGTTGAAATCAGCCCAACTGCGACCACCCATCTTCAATCCGATCTCTAGCTTCGAAATCGATATTATTTTCGCTGTCACCTGAAGTTATTGAAGGAATGTCTCCTTTCCCTCATTAAATGGTATGATTTGTTAGTGAATATAATGAATTGTTATTGTTTGTTGAATTGTCTTACATAATTGCTATAAATTGTTAACTGGTATGAATTGATTATGAATTGTTAGTGAACTAGATTTGCCCGTGGGCACGTGCCTACGACACATTTTTGGAACGATACAAAACACGAAAAGCCCTGTAAACAGTAAAACAACAATTATGTAGCTCAATTTTGAATGGTATGACAATAATTAGTTGTAAATAAAAGTTTATGTTTCCATTAGTATATGTTGAAAAATAATTATAAATGGGAGTGTAAAATCTAACTTTTTAGAACTTTAAGTGTGAAAAATGATAAAATTTAACTGTTGAAGAGATATTTGCTATTTTCAATATAAAATGTGCAATAAAAAAAACACTAAAATTCTGAAAATTTACAAACCTGAAATCTTAAAATCTAAATTTCTAAACTAATAAAGAAATAATGGGAGAGAGAGAAAGAGAGAAATATAAAAAAGTGAAAAGAGAGGAGAGAGAGAGAAATAAAGTAATGAGTTTTTTAGTTTTGGGGGGAAATTTTGATTTTGGGGTTTGAAATGTTTTTTTTTTTTGGGGGGGGGGGGGGGGGAATGTGTTTTGTGAGGTTAAATCTGAGCCTTTGATTTTGGGGGGATTGAATGTGAGCCACTTGATAGCTTTCTTTGTATTTTATTATATAGATTGTTAGTGAAATGTTAGTGGATTGTTAGTGGTTATGGAGCGAACTGTTAACTAGATTTTGATTTGTTTTGAAAGTATTGGGGAAGTTTGGAGAGTTTGGAGAGTTGACAGTCGCAGTTGACAACTACGCTTCTGGTATTAACTTTAGCGCAGTTGCCAACTGCGTTGGACGTTAATACCAATTTTTCAGAGAGTTGCCAAGTCTCTGGAAATTTGGAGAGTTGACAGTCGCAGTTGGAAACTGCGCTCCTGGTATTAACTTTAGCGCAGTTGCCAACTGCGCTGGACGTTAATACCAATTTTTCAGAAAGTTGCCAACTCTCTGGAAGTTTGGAGAGTTGACAGTCGCAGTTGGAAACTGCGCTCCTGGTATTAACTTTAGCGCAGTCGCAATTTTGTTGACGCAGTTGGCAACTTTAATCAAAAAATATCCCTTGTATTTTCCATACAAATGAGTTCCATCTATACTAATCACCGGTTGGCATGACTTAAAACCTTCAAGCGAAGCGGCAAATGCCCAAAAGACTCCTTTAAATGTCTCTTCACCGGGACCGGAGGGAATCTTATCCCAATGCACGTAAGTTCCAGTATTATAGGCTTGTATGGCTGCTAAAAGGGCAGGCAATTTCGTATATGCCTCATCGAACCCTCCAAACAACTTCTCAATAGCTCTCTGTTTTTGTAACCCCTATAGCTCATATTTGTATTTTTAATTATATTGAATAAAATTTTGATTATTTATTTTTATTTCTGGTTGTATTCATTTTTATTTCTCTTGTTTGGTGTGTCGTTCTTCTCTCTCTTGTGATTCGTTTTGCACTGATTCAGCTTTTTATTCTCATATTATTTGGCCTACAATTTGTTCTTGAGTTTGTCTATTGTTTAAACCTATTTCATGGCCTAATTATCTCTTATTGGAATCTTCTTACCCTATTGGTTACTACCTAGTTCACCCATGCCCATATTATCTCTATTTAAACACCCTATTTGAACCATAACCCTAATTATCAACCCTAATACCTATTTCCTCTCTCCTAGCCATCACCCTCTCTCTCTCCCTCATCCCGACCTACTCCTGGCCTCTGCCCCTTCTCCGTCGTCGTCCCTGACTGCCGGCGACACCCCCGAAACCCCCCACCGCACTCCCCTCTCCTCTCCTTCCTCCTTGCGTTGCGACCCAGCAACCCCAGGCGGACCCCACCTCTTCCTGCTAGTTGTCTTGCGAGCGCCGATGGACCCCGTCGCCGCCACTCGCCTGTCGCGCCTTCGTCGCCACCCCAGGGCATCGTCGTCGCCATCTCCCCCTGTTGCTGCCGATCTTGCTATTGGGTGCTGTTGTCTTTTTGTGACCCTGTGTTTGTCCATGTGTTTTTGTGTGCATGCATGTTTCGTTGGCTTGGAGTTCTCGTCTCTCGTTCTTGTTCGTGTTCGTTGTTTTCTTGGTTCGGGATCCGTTCCGGTTATTCTATTCGTCGTTTTCATCGTCTTCAATATCAGGCAAGTAGCCTGTATGTGTTCTTTTTGTCATACAAGTTAATACCGTAAGTAATCTAGTATGAAAATATTTATACTCTCATGATGATCCATATTCTTTAGTTAAACCGTTGACATCATCTCTTGATCATGAGTAGTTATAATAATTGACACCCGTTGCATGAAACAATTAGATTAGATGACACCATGATTGTATGTTGTTTGTGACACACCGTATGTTGTACATGACTGTTACATAGATATTTGTTGGATGTATTATCTTATTATAGACTGTTTATTCATATGCTATTCTGATTTGAGTAACCCACATATACCATACTCTGTATGACATCTAGATTGGACCGTTTGTAGTTAAGTTGTTTGATAACATGACGAAAAGAACTTTTGTTTACTACTGTCTTATTTTGTACAATAATTTCGACCTTATTAACATCAGTAAAATAAATAAGTTTGTGAACATGATTTATAGAGTTTGATTTCTAGTTTCCAGAACTTTTGACGGATCTGAATTCCGAGTTTTGATGCATGAGTTATCGCTGTTTTATTGCAGACATATCATATTTTTCAAATTCTAAACTATATGTATCTTGTATGAAATATTATTTTAAAACTGATATTAAAAGTGGAATTTGAGCTCTATATTTTGCTTAGTATATTTAGATATGAATGGGTTCAATCCCTAATTTTTATGGAATTAATTAATGACTTTTGTATCATATTTCTTACTTATGAAACCAATCAAAATATTTTCTAACTGCATGCTAGCTGTTCAATAAAGAATTATGTTTTCAACCTGATTCTATTCGTTTTTGACGAAAATTTTGTGAATAAGAATTGTATCCTTATTTTCTATTTTACTAACCTTTTGACGGATCTAGATTTCGAATTATACTTTATGAATTATCTCTGTTTTGGTAATGCTATGTCGGAACTTTCAGAATCGAGTTTTGTTGACTATACTATCTGTAATATAAATTCATGATATGTTATATTTTAAAACTAGATATGTTAGGGAATCTTCTAGATTTTTTCTCAGATTTAATTATGATGATTTTCAAATATTTTCATGCTTATAAACATGATTTTGCATTTTCTGGCTGAACACGATTTCTATGTTACATGCTGTTTTCGACCCTGTTTCCGTGGCTGATATGCAACTTATATATATGTGCTGGAATCGGCAGAGAGTCTAGTTTCTGAATTTTTTGACGAATCTGAATTTGCTATTCTGTAGCAACGGGAATCTCAGATTTGGTACAGTAGTGTCTTGCTGTCCAGAACTGAAAGTTTCGTTGTTTTGACTATTATGAGTTGTTTTATCAACCGTTGCAATCACTATTTCATCTTAGACTTATTTCATGTTCTTTCCATGTCTTTAGCCTATTTCTATTCGTTCAAACATGTTTATTAATAATAAAAGAAATCAAACCAGGGTTTTTAAGGGAAAAGATCGAATAGTGGACAATATAGAAATACAATATTCAGAAGGGACTCGTCTTTCCATTATTTACTGTGGTACCTACTGTTTAGCTCTAGATACATGAGGGCATGATCCATGACACTGTTACCATTTTTATTACTGTTACTGTTATTGTTTGTCTGAATATATTGCCCTATAGAAGTCCACTACAAAATCTTAAAACGAAACTGTTTGCTGTAGCAACCATGTGGTAAAATCTGGGACGCATGAAGTGCTGCTTAGTTAGTAATGAACACTAGACATAAGAATAACTGTTTACACTTTCATATCCTGTTACGGTTACTGTGGATCTTTACTACTACTGTTGACCCTTACTATTACTGTTATACTTCTATTGTTATTCCGCTGCTTACTACCAACTGTAGATTGTTGTATATACTGCTTTCTCCATATTAGTGATACCTGTTTAGTTAGTTTTTCCCCATTTTCCTACTTGTATTGCTTGATGCCCGGACTTGCATTTAACGGGCGTTATGTTTTCCTATTTTCCTTATTTATCTTTGTCATTGTCATATGAGCAGGTTTTGCTGATCAATTGCCTACTGGAGTTGGTAAGCAAAAGTTTTGAGCTGCGCAATTGGAATGATTTGCTTAAATGTTTTGATGAACTATTTTATTTTATGAATTGTATTGAGATTGTATTTGGGCTTATTGTCCCTGGATCATTGTTTTGTTTCGGATCTAGTATTTGTTGGAACATTTATTATTGATGTACTAAATACTGTTGATTTATGACTGTTTATGCATGCCTGGTTGAAGTATACTGTTATATTTACTGTTTTGATGAGTCATGCAGGTCCGTACAACTTATGGATAGTGAAAACTATCTGCTCGGCTTAGTCGTGTACCGTATTCCGTATTCTTTTAGGAAGCGGGACGTGACAAGGTTTTTAGTGGTATCAAAGCTTCAGGTTTGGCTATTGTGTTAGTTTGACTAATACATTAGGCATGCTTGACTCAATCGGATTTATTTGACTCCCAATAGGCCATGCATTGCAAAAATAATTATTAACCAACTAAATTTGAATGCTAATTGTTTTGGATTTTGTGCAGACTATGGCTCGTAAGAATGGTTCGGCTTCGTAGGAAGGCCATCATGAGTTGGCAACTATAACTCAGGTGCTCCGGCAGATTGCTCTGATACAGCAGGAGCACAACGAACTGGTTAAGGCCGCTTTGGAAGCTGCTAACCGGAATGCTGTTCTGACCCCGTTGTGCCTGCCCCTGTAGTTGTGCCCCCTCGTCCGGGTACTGTTGCGGACTTCATGAGGTTGCACCCTGATAAGTTTGCTGGTACTGAGACGCCACTTGAGGCGGAGTAGTGGCTGATATGGAGAGTCTGCCACAGGAAGCTAGGGTCGCCGATGCCGACCGTGTGGATGTGGTATGTGTCCAATTGGTGGATTTGACCCACATCTGGTGGAGAGAAGAATCCGAGAGGTTAGAGAGGCCTATTACTTGGGCCACTTTCGCTCAAAGCGTCCTGGAGAAATTCTTCCCACGCATCACCCGGGTAAAGATAGAGCATCAATTTCTTGCCCTAAAGCAGGTTAGTTGGTTGGTTGTCTGGTTAATTTATTAGTGCCATGTTTTGAGATTTTGTTACATATTGTATATACAATGTTGTAACACCAAGTATTTCGTGGAACAGGTCTCTAGATCCGTGGATGAGTATGCCGCGGAGTTCACCAGGCTTAGCTGCTTTGCTACCACCTTGGTGGCGAATGAGGAGGATCGTGCTCGGAGGTTCTTTTTGGGTCTTGATCAGGGAATTCAGGTGCACTTGGCCACCCATCGTCTCCGTACCTATGTGGATGCTTGGGAGGCAGCTCGAGCGACAGAGCAGACTCGTGCTCGTGAGACTCCTTCTCAGTGGGATGTGCAGTACCCCGCTGCTGTTGCATCCAGGCCTACTGGAGCGTCCTTCTCCTCCATGGAGGGATGTTGTTTGCAACTTTTTCCAGGCCCCTGGGCATTTGCGCAAGGATTGCTGGAAGGCCAACCGCCGTTGTCTCGGTTGTGGTGCTGCTGACCACTTGGTTCGAGATTGTCCTCAGAGGAGGCATGGCCAGGCCGCAGTTGCGCCAGTCCATAGTTAGGTCAGACCGCCTATCCCCCCTCATCGTCAGATCGTCGGTCAGAGGACCGCTGCTCCAGGGAGAGGTCACGCTTTCAACTTGACCGCAGAGGAAGCTCAGACTGCGGAGGAAGTCATTGCAAGTATTCTTTTCTATTTTATTTTGTTGTTTTGTTATTTGTTCCTTATTTCATTTATTCCTCTTGTGTCGTTCTTCATGTTGTTTTCTTGTATTATTTTTCATATTCCTTGGTTATCTTTCATTTGTTCATCTTTTCCTTATTTGGCTCTATCTTAGGTGTTATTCTTATTCATTTTGTTCCTGCTCGTGTTCTTTTTGATTCTGGGGCAACCCATTCCTTCGTCTCCTCCTGCTTCGTGGATCTACATCAGTTGGTGTGCAGTGATTTTCCGGTTGCTCGGCATATCACTACAGGTGGTGGTGTTGTCGTTTGTTCCCGGGAGTGGAAGCAGAGTCCCGTGGTGATTGGGAGTGCTGATTTCAGAGCAGACCTGATTGTGATTGGAAGTTCAGGGTTTGATGTGATTCTCGACATGGATTTGCTAGTTGAGACCCATGCGATCATTGATTGTCGAGCGAAGAAGGTTGTCTTCAAGATGCCAGGCCATGAGGAGTTTGAGTTCCATGCTGGGGAGAGTCACCCCTTAGGCGTGGTCAGGAAGTAGTTGTCGATGCTGGTTTTGCAATGGAGTTGCACTCAGGCTGTACGGCTGCGCCTCTTGTTGTGCGGGATTTTTAGGATGTGTTTCTGGAGGAGTTGCCTGGGCTACCCCCTGATAGGGATGTGAAATCTGGTATTGATGTTCAGCCTAGTACTGTGCCGATATCAAAGAGTTCTTACCAGATGGCACCAGTTGAGCTAGCAGAGCTGAAGGCGCAGGTTCAGGGTTTGCTAGATTTGGGTTTCATCAGGTCTAGTGTGTCCCCGTAGGGTGCTCCTATCTTGTTTGTCAGCAAGAAGGACGGGAGTCGTCGTCTGTGCATGGATTACCGTGAGCTGAACAGTGTTACGGTGAAGAATCAGTATCCGCTACCCAAGATTGATGACTTGTTTGATCAGTTGGGTGGAGCTGCTGTATATTTGAAGTTGGACCTTTGCTCTGGTTATCATCAAGTGAAGGTGAAGGTAGCTGATGTACAGAAGACTGCGTTCAAGACCAGATACGGACACTATGAGGTCCTAGTGATGTCTTTCGGAGTCACGAATGTGCCAGCAATGTTCATGAGTCCGATGAACAGGGTTTTCTTTCCATTTTTGGATAGATTTGTCGTGATCTTCATAGACGACATTCTGGTGTATTCTTGGAATCGGAAGGATCATGCTGATCATTTGAGGTTGGTTCTGTAGACCTTGAGGGAGAATCAGCTCTATGGGAAACTCAGCAAGTGTGAGTTCTGGCTTGATCGAGTTACCTTTTTGGGACACATTATCTCAGGCGATGGTATTTCTGTTGATCCATCAAAGATTTCTGCTGTCAAGAATTGGCCTGTTCCTAAGTCAGTTTCAGAAGTGAGAAGTTTCATTGGTTTGGCTGGGTATTATCGGAAGTTTGTCCAAGACTTTTCCAAGATAGCTAGTCCGTTGACTAAGCAGACTGGGAAAGATCAGAAGTTTGTTTGGGATGGATCTTATGGTGAAGCTTTTGCTGAGTTGAAGCGCCGGTTGACGTCATCTTCTGTGTTGACTATTCCGGATGGTACGTGTAGAACCTCATATTTTCAAATATTATTTTAATTATTTGAAAATGAATTTAAATGATTTTTGGAGATTAAATCAATATTTTCTAAGAAATTTATCTTTTGTACACGTGCAAAACACGTGCAAATGATTTTTTAGAAGTTTGAAAAATTAATATTTCTTTATGAAAAATCATTATTTATTATTTAGGATTTATGTAGTATTTTTCCAGATTTTTCTGAAATTAATTGATACTATTTGCAATTTTTGAGAAAAGAAGGACTTATTTGCAAAATTGACATTTTCAAGGGTTGAAATGCAAAATTGGCATTCTGAACGTTTTGAGTAGTATTGACTGAGCTTTTGAAGGATATTTTCTATTAGATCCTAATTTAAAGGAGTTTTATTGAATTTACAAGAATAATGGATATATATGAAAGTTGTGTTCTTGAAAGGATTGTTTTGCAAAGTGTGGTAAAACCCTAATAATCATCCGGCATATATAAGGGATTTTTATTCCCAGCCGTCACTGAGAGAATATTCAGATTTCTGAGATTTGTTTGAGGAGCAAGAAGAGACTTTTGGATCTAGCAAGGAGAAGAGCCTTTTGTGGATTTTCTTCAAATCAAAGTGAGTGGTTTGTTTTTGTTTTGCTTGATTTGTTTTGTTTGTTTTGATTGATGAATGATGTGAGATCTTTGTTACACTTGTTTGGATCGTTATGATATTGTTTTGTTTGTCTCATTGAATGCATAATATGGATCTTTTTCTTTGATATGGATGATGAGAACACTTGTTGATATTTGGACCATGTATGAGAAATTATCAAGGTTTATTGAGGAAATATTGATCTATGAAATCGTATCATTGGAAAGCAATGTTAAGATTGATTAGGTTGTGATCGGATGATAAACATCTAGATCTTATGAATTTTAGATCAGATTTAACTATGAGTTGAGGAAAGAAATTTTGTTGAGAAACACTAATGGAAGATTTGTGGGTTAGATCTTGAGAAGTTGAGATTTGAGGAATTGATTGATGAGTAATGTATTCGTATTGGTGATTATTTGAGAGTTATCATTGGCTTGTGGACGAACTATTGATTGAAAAACAATGAACCATGCTTCTTTAGAAATCTTTAGTTTGATTTTGTATTCCAGATCTTATTTTTGAAAACTGTAGGTCGACAGTCGACTGGCCTACTGTACAGTCGACTGGTACGACGCTACTGATTATCTTCAGTCCTTGAGAATTGTTCGGGACAGTCGACTTAGACTGTGTCAGTCGACTGGTCTGCTGTTTGTAAATTTTTTCAGTCCTTTCGGGACAGTCGACCTATGAACCTTTCAGTCGACTTTTATATACTTAAAATATTTTGATGAGAATTATTTGTATTTGTCTCGGGGCAGTCGACTGATGACTTCCCAGACGACCGATTATGCCTTAGTTTATTTTTGTAAAATGTTGGAAAATTGTCCTCTGGACAGTCGACTTACCTCAGCATGAGTCGACTGGTCCTGAAGGATCTTCGTATTTGATTGTTGGATATTGAGTTCAGTATTGGAATTTAAGTTATTCAGTTCAGTAATTTGTTTTTGAGATATTCTTTAAGAATATGATTTTGAGATATTCAGTTGAGCCACTCGGTTAGTGGGATTTTGTTCAGATATTTGTTTTTGAGTCTCTAGAGGTACGTGACCCTAGTATACCGGTGTTGAGATATTTGTTGAGTTATTTGTTGAGGCCCATTGAGGCAAATTTTCAGTTATTCAGATTTTTAGTCCGGTAGGGTACACTACTCTAGGAGATTTTGTTCAGTAACCCAAATTTATAAGGACAGGCATTAGTAGTGTCATGACAAATGGGAACATGAGTTATGCACCTCAGTCAGACTTTAGATGTGAGACTTAATCTCCTGAATTATCCAAGTAGTTAACTTGAGATGTGAGATTTATCTCCTGAATTATCCAAGTAGTTAACTTGAGATGTGGGATTTATCTCCTGAATTATCCAAGTAATTATCTTGAGATGTGGGATTGAACTCCTGAATTATCAAGGTCGAGGCGACGCTTTTGTGGTATTCTTGTGATGATGAGACTGTGTTTAGATGTGGGAAGATCTCCTGAATTATCCAGGGAAAATACCTGAGGTGTGGGATCTATCTCCTGAATGATCAAGCATGGACAAATTATCATAGTTTATCTTCATCTCTTAGTAGTCATCTTTGTCAGCATTTAGTCATCATGTTTTCTTGACTCACTTTTCTGCATTTGGATTTCCTGCTTTTTCACACTTGACTTTTGGTTTTGAATATCACTTGTTGTTACATTTCTTGCTATTTCACACTTTACACCTTTGGTTACTATTGGTTGGATACTATGTTTTAAGTTCATTTATATTGTTGTTTGATTTCTATGCCACTCACACCATTTATGGCTGACCCCTTTAGTTTGGGGGTTAGGGTTCAACTCTAGCCTCACTTGTTGCAGGTTATTGCCTAGAGTTGGAGAATGGATGCTTGAGTTAGTAACTTTTGGATAAATGGACTATTTAGTGTTCAGTGTTGAGTTGTAAAGTCATGTTGAGCTAATTTTGAGTTGTTTAGTCTTCCGCTGTGATATGTCAAAGTTTGGTTGTAATAAATGTTGAAAATTCTAGTGGCGTTTGGTTGTGTTTATTGTTATATTGAAGTGGATCACTGGAAATGTGCCACGTATTTTCTATGCTATTCATCTAGAAATTCGGGGTGCTACAGAGATTGGTATCAGAGCTCTGCTTCAATGGTAATAATAGACATAGTAAGAAAACCAACCTAGGTGTGGACACTAGAGAGTGAGTACCTAGGTGTGGACATCAGAGTGTGAGTATCACATAGAGTTAAAATATGATGTTTGGTTTGAAATTATGGTTTGACTTTGTCGTAAGGCATTGATATGAGTTTGAATTGTGTGCTACTCTAACTTTACCCTCGTTTTGCAGTATTCAAAATGGTTGCACCCAGAGGCAGAAATGGTGGCAACAATGAGGATGGATCAGGTAGTTCTCGAGGAACGGGGATTGACCTAGAGGCTGAATTCGCCAAGGTGTATCAAACACTGAATACGTTGATGGCATTCAACGTGGCGCAACAGCAGCAAGCTCAGCAGCAGCAGAATCCACCGCCCAATCATGGAGCTGGACATGGATTGGTGAATGCCGACCCCATCAAGCAGATCGAATCCTTTAAGAGGATGAGGCTGCCAGTCTTTGAGGGGCAAGCTGATCCAACAGCAGCAGATGATTGGATTAGGAAGATGGAGACGATCTTCGAGGTGTCAGAGACTCCGGCAGCTAGCAAGGAAGTTAGCTTCGATGCAGCTCGAGAAAGATGCTGGTGTCTGGTGGGAGTCACTGAAGAGGAATTTGGGAGATCAGCAGTTGACATGGGAAGCTTTTCTGGAGGAGTTCAGAGATCGCTTCTTTCCTATGGATGTACAAGAGAAGAAGGCGACCGAGTTCATGAATCTTCAGCAGGGCAGCATGACTGTTTGGGAGTATGAGACGAAGTTTGCTCAACTTTCGAGGTATGCACCAGAGTTGGTCATGGACGAAGCGAAGAAGGCCAAAAAGTTTGAGCAGGGCTTGAGGCCAAACTTGAGGTCAAGGATGGTTCCGTTGGGTATCAGAAGATTTGACAAGCTGGTCAGACGAGCAGCGATGACTGAGGAGGATATGGACCTATTTCAGAAGAAGCAGGATACATGGAACCGGAACAAGAGGCCAGCATCAGGCCAGAGTGGGAAGGGATTCCCCGCGAAGCAGGCAAAGTTTAGTGGATCGGTGCAGAAGGCACCTGCAGCTCAGGGAGTGACCTGTTACTACTGCAAGGAGGTAGGACATTACAGGTCAGCATGTCCGAAGTTGGCAGAGCATATCTGTTCTCAGTGTGGGCAGACTGGACATTCCAAGCTCCGTTGTCCAAAATTGAAGGAAGATGGTTCGGGTGGAAGCAAAGTCCCGAAGAGGCAAGGGCAAGTATTTGCATTGACCGAGGAGGATGCGAGAAACTCGGAAGATGTAATACAGGGTATACAGGAATTTTGATTTCTTTCATTTTGAATCAGTGTAATGAATAAAACTTTTATTTCAAAACAATTTAAGATTGAGTATCATTCTTATTGTAACAGGAGTTGTTTTAAAAAATGGAATTAAAGCAAAGGTTTTGTTTGACACTGGTTCATCGCATACATTTGTATCGCCAAGTTTTGCAAAGATCTTAGGTTTGGAACCTAAGTTATTTCCAGGCAGGGTTTTGTCGGTGGCAACGCCGTCAGGTGAAGAACTAGTAGCGGATCGATATTACGAGGGCTTTGATATCGAGATTGGTGGAAGGATGTTCGGCATCGACTTGATCGAACTTCAAGTGTTGGGAGTAGATGTCATTGTAGGCATCGATTGGATGGCTATATATGATGCCACAATTGATTGCAAGCAGAAGGAGGTGTTGGTGAAAGCACCAGGTGGACCTGCAGTAACCTTCCAAGGGAAGAAGAAGATCCCGAAGGTGGCTGCAATGGTATCAAAGATGACAATCTCGGATGAAGTCAAGGGCATTCCGGTTGTTCGAAATTTTCCTCAGGTGTTCTTGGATGATTTTCCAGGATTACCGCCTCAGAGAGATGTAGAGTTTTGCATCAATGTTCAGCCGGGAAGTGCGCCGATTTCCAAGGCTCCATACAGGATGGCACCTATAGAGCAAGATGAAGTGAAGAAGCAGATTGAGGAGCTTTTGAGCAAAGGGCTTATCAGACCAAGTTTTTCTCCGTGGGGAGCGCCAGTATTGTTGGTCAAGAAGAAGGATGGGTCGATGAGGATGTGCATTGACTATCGGGAGTTGAATAGGGTGACTATTCAGAACAAGTACCCACTGCCGCGGATTGATGATTTGTTCGACAGGCTTCGAGGAGCGGCGGTGTTTTCGAAGATTGATCTGAGGTCAGGGTATCATCAGGTGCGAGTCAAGGAGGAAGATGTGAGTAAGACAGCGTTCAGGACTCGTCATGGGCTGTTTGAATTTTTGGTGATGCCATTCGGGTTGACGAATGCGCTAGCAGTTTTCATGGATATGATGAATCGGGTGCTGAGACCGTTCATTGATTCCTTCGTAGTGGTCTTCATCGATGATATCTTGGTATATTCGAAGTCGGAAGAGGATCATTCGACGCACTTGACAGCAGTGTTACAGACGTTGCAGGAGCACAGTTTGTATGCCAAATTGTCGAAGTGTGAATTCTGGAAGTCTGAGGTAGCTTTCCTTGGCCATATTCTTTCTAAGGAGGGAGTGGCTACTGATCCTCAGAAAGTGGAAGCAGTGAAGGATTGGCCCAGGCCGACATCAGTGAAAGAAGTCGAAGCTTCTTGGGATTAGCTGGGTACTACAGGAGATTTATTCAGGGGTATTCTCAGATTGCAGTTCCGATGACAGGTTTGACCCGAAAGAATGTGGCATTTGTATGGACCGATAAGTGCGAAGAGAGTTTCCTGGAGTTAAAGGAAAGGCTGACTACTGCACCTATATTGGCATTGCCGCAAGCTGGAAAGAATTATGATATCTACAGTGATGCATCTCTCAAAGGTTTGGGATGTGTCTTGATGCAAGAAGGCAAGGTCATTGCTTATGGTTCGAGGCAGTTGCGTCCGCATGAGAAGAATTATCCGACGCATGATCTGGAGCTAGCAGCTATCATATATGCCTTGAAGCTATAGAGGCATTATGTCTATGGTGAGAAGGTCAATATGTACACTGACCACAAGAGCCTGAGGTATATTTATCAGCAGAGAGATTTGAATCTTCGGCAGAGAAGGTGGTTGGAGGTATTGGAAGACATTCGTCCTGAGATCAAATATCATCCGGGCAAGGCGAATGTAGTGGCTGATGGACTTAGCAGGAAGAGTAGTTTATCGAGATTGATCACTACTCGAAGGGAGTTGGCAGCAGAGATCGATCAGGCGGGTATCGAGGTGGTACTGCGAGGTTTAGGGACATCTTTGGCTCAGTTGAGGCTGCAGCCGTCTTTGAGAGATAAGATTGTGGAAGGTCAGAAATCAGATTCAGAGATCCAGAAGATGTTGCAGCAGGTTTCAGAAGGCAAGTTATCAGAATTTCGTGTCCAAGATGGGATTCTTTGGATGGGTGAAAGGTTGTGTGTTCCAGATAATGCAGAGTTGAGAGAGAGTATCTTGCAGGAGGCACACAGTACATTGTTATCAGTTCATCCAGGAGGCACGAAGATGTACAGGGACATCAAACCACATTTTTGGTGGTCTGGTATGAAGCGGGATGTAGCAGATTTTGTGGCAAGGTGTCTGACTTGTCAGCAGATCAAGGCAGAGAATCAGAGACCTGGAGGTTTGTTACAGCCATTACCCATTCCGGAGTGGAAGTGGGAGAATATCAGCATGGACTTTATCACGTGTTTGCCAAAGAGTTCGAAGGGCAATGACTCGATTTGGGTTGTTGTAGACCGATTGACTAAGTCGGCACATTTTCTAGCCATGAAGATTACTTGGTCAATGGAGAAATTGGCTGAGTTGTACATAGGGGAGATTGTGAGACTTCATGGAGTTCCTGTGTCAATTGTTTCTGACAGAGATCCAAGGTTTACTTCGAGGTTTTGGAAGAGCCTACAAGCAGCTTTAGGCACCAGAACTGATTTCAGTACAGCATTTCATCCACAGACAGATGGTCAGACGGAGAGGGTGAACCGAGTGCTGGAAGATATGTTGAGAGCTTGTGTTATGGACTTCGGTGGTAGTTAGGAGAGATACTTGGCATTGGTTGAGTTTGCTTATAACAACAGTTACCATGCAAGTATTGGGATGGCACCGTATGAGGCTTTGTACGGGCGGAGGTGCAGGGACACCTGTTTGTTGGTATGAGGTTGGCGAGAGGCAGATGTATGGTCCTGAGATCGTGCAGCAGACGTCAGAGCAGATTGAGCTGATTCGCCAGAGGTTAGTTGAAGCACAGAGTCGGCAGAAGAGTTATGCTGACACTCGACGAAGAGATTTGGAATTTGAAGTTGGGGATGCAGTTTTCCTCAAGGTTTCTCCGACCAAAGGAGTGATCAGATTTGGTAAGGGAGGCAAGTTGGCGCCGAGGTATATTGGACCGTACAGGATCGTGGAGAGGATTGGCAAGACAGCATACAGATTGAGACTTCCTGAGGAGTTAGCGCAAGTACATGATGTGTTTCATGTGTCGCTATTAAGGAAATATGTGGCCGATCAGAATCATCAGTTGGTAGAAGTTCCTGAAGATCTACAGGTGAACTTGAGCTACAAAGAACAGCATGTTGAGATCATTGATCGTAGGGAGAAAGTCCTTAGGAGCAAGGTGATACCTATGGTCAAGGTATTGTGGAGGAATCAACAGTTCGAGGAGGCTACTTGGGAGCCCGAGGATCGCATGCTGAAGGAATTTCCTAAATTGTTTGTATGAGTGTATTTCTTGTATGTGATTGGAATTCTTTGGATGATTGTACTATTGACTGGTATATGATGTATTCTTTTGTTTTGATTGTGATGTTATAAGAAATTGTTTGGATTATGTTCTATATATATGTGAAACACTATTTTCTTTTGCTTGGTATGTGTTTGAACTCATTAGTCGTAGTTCTGAGGACAGAACTCTTCTAAGGAGGGAGTGATGTAGAACCCCATATTTTCAAATATTATTTTAATTATTTGAAAATGAATTTAAATGATTTTTGGAGATTAAATCAATATTTTCTAAGAAATTTATCTTTTGTACACGTGCAAAACACGTGCAAATGATTTTTTAGAAGTTTGAAAAATTAATATTTCTTTATGAAAAATCATTATTTATTATTTAGGATTTATGTAGTATTTTTCCAGATTTTTCTGAAATTAATTGATACTATTTGCAATTTTTGAGAAAAGAATGACTTATTTGCAAAATTGACATTTTCAAGGGTTGAAATGCAAAATTGGCATTCTGAACGTTTTGAGTGGTATTGACTGAGCTTTTGAAGGATATTTTCTATTAGATCCTAATTTAAAGGAGTTTTATTGAATTTACAAGAATAATGGATATATATGAAAGTTGTGTTCTTGAAAGGATTGTTTTGCAAAGTGTGGTAAAACCCTAATAATCATCCGGCATATATAAGGGATTTTTATTCCCAGCCGTCACTGAGAGAATATTCAGATTTCTGAGATTTGTTTGAGGAGCAAGAAGAGACTTTTGGATCTAGCAAGGAGAAGAGCCTTTTGTGGATTTTCTTCAAATCAAAGTGAGTGGTTTGTTTTTGTTTTGCTTGATTTGTTTTGTTTGTTTTGATTGATGAATGATGTGAGATCTTTGTTACACTTGTTTGGATCGTTATGATATTGTTTTGTTTGTCTCATTGAATGCATAATATGGATCTTTTTCTTTGATATGGATGATGAGAACACTTGTTGATATTTGGACCATGTATGAGAAATTATCAAGGTTTATTGAGGAAATATTGATCTATGAAATCGTATCATTGGAAAGCAATGTTAAGATTGATTAGGTTGTGATCGGATGATAAACATCTAGATCTTATGAATTTTAGATCAGATTTGACTATGAGTTGAGGAAAGAAATTTTGTTGAGAAACACTAATGGAAGATTTGTGGGTTAGATCTTGAGAAGTTGAGATTTGAGGAATTGATTGATGAGTAATGTATTCGTATTGGTGATTATTTGAGAGTTATCATTGGCTTGTGGACGAACTATTGATTGAAAAACAATGAACCATGCTTCTTTAGAAATCTTTAGTTTGATTTTGTATTCCAGATCTTATTTTTGAAAACTGTAGGTCGACAGTCGACTGGCCTACTGTACAGTCGACTGGTACGACGCTACTGATTATCTTCAGTCCTTGAGAATTGTTCGGGACAGTCGACTTAGACTGTGTCAGTCGACTGGTCTGCTGTTTGTAAATTTTTTCAGTCCTTTCGGGACAGTCGACCTATGAACCTTTCAGTCGACTTTTATATACTTAAAATATTTTGATGAGAATTATTTGTATTTGTCTCGGGGCAGTCGACTGATGACTTCCCAGACGACCGATTATGCCTTAGTTTATTTTTGTAAAATGTTGGAAAATTGTCCTCTGGACAGTCGACTTACCTCAGCATGAGTCGACTGGTCCTGAAGGATCTTCGTATTTGATTGTTGGATATTGAGTTCAGTATTGGAATTTAAGTTATTCAGTTCAGTAATTTGTTTCTGAGATATTCTTTAAGAATATGATTTTGAGATATTCAGTTGAGCCACTCGGTTAGTGGGATTTTGTTCAGATATTTGTTTTTGAGTCTCTAGAGGTACGTGACCCTAGTATACCGGTGTTGAGATATTTGTTGAGTTATTTGTTGAGGCCCATTGAGGCAAATTTTCAGTTATTCAGATTTTTAGTCCGGTAGGGTACACTACTCTAGGAGATTTTGTTCAGTAACCCAAATTTATAAGGACAGGCATTAGTAGTGTCATGACGAATGGGAACATGAGTTATGCACCTCAGTCAGACTTTAGATGTGAGACTTAATCTCCTGAATTATCCAAGTAGTTAACTTGAGATGTGGGATTTATCTCCTGAATTATCCAAGTAGTTAACTTGAGATGTGGGATTTATCTCCTGAATTATCCAAGTAATTATCTTGAGATGTGGGATTGAACTCCTGAATTATCAAGGTCGAGGCGACGCTTTTGTGGTATTCTTGTGATGATGAGACTGTGTTTAGATGTGGGAAGATCTCCTGAATTATCCAGGGAAAATACCTGAGGTGTGGGATCTATCTCCTGAATGATCAAGCATGGGCAAATTATCATCGTTTATCTTCATCTCTTAGTAGTCATCGTTGTCAGCATTTAGTCATCATGTTTTCTTGACTCACTTTTCTGCATTTGGATTTCCTGCTTTTTCACACTTGACTTTTGGTTTTGAATATCACTTGTTGTTACATTTCTTGCTTTTTCTCACTTTACACCTTTGGTTACTATTGGTTGGATACTATGTTTTAAGTTCATTTATATTGTTGTTTGATTTCTATGCCACTCACACCATTTATGGCTGACCCCTTTAGTTTGGGGGTTAGGGTTCAACTCTAGCCTCACTTGTTGCAGGTTATTGCCTAGAGTTGGAGAATGGATGCTTGAGTTAGTAACTTTTGGATAAATGGACTATTTAGTGTTCAGTGTTGAGTTGTAAAGTCATGTTGAGCTAATTTTGAGTTGTTTAGTCTTCTGCTGTGATATGTCAAAGTTTGGTTGTAATAAATGTTGAAAATTCTAGTGGCGTTTGGTTGTGTTTATTGTTATATTGAAGTGGATCACTGGGAATGTGCCACGTATTTTCTATGCTATTCATCTAGAAATTCGGGGCGCTACAGTACGGGTGGTTTTGTGGCTCACTGTGATGCTTCTGGCAGGGGCCTAGGTGCAGTATTGATGCAGAAGGGTCGAGTTGTTGCTTATCCATCTCGATAGTTGAGGCCGCATGAGAAGAATTATCCTACCCATAATTTGGAACTGGCTGTCGTAATATTTTCTTTGAAGTTATGGAGGCATTATCTGCTTGGAGACCGAGTGGAGATCTTTACTGACCACAGAAGTCTCAAGTATGTGTTCACTCAGATTGCCCTGAGCATATGGCAGAGGCGATGTTTGGAGTTAATGGCTGACTATGACATCAATTTGCAATACCATCCTGGTAGAGTGAACTTGGTGCCAGATACTTTGAGTAGAAGAGAGTCGCCATGTTCCTAACTCAACAGAGAGAGCTTGTTAAGCAGATGAGGAGGTTGGATTTGGATGTAATTTTGCCAGGTTCTGTTCAAAGTTGCATGATGCTTCAGTTACAGTTGTAACACCCAGAATTCCAAATAATACTGAATACGAAGTTTCACAGGATTTTTACACTTCTCTTCGTACAATTTTACAAGAAAATAAAACTTTTATTACAATAGGATTACATTTAAACAGCGGAAGCAAATTTACATCAATTACATGAATGAAATAAAACAACACCTGAACAATGCTTTAAGCATCAGTTCCTCCTTAGTCTTTTTCATTCACTTTGTCCTGCATGGAAACTGTGGGCACGTCAGTTCATTCAACTGACTCTAGGATATAATACATCAATTTCTCATACTTAGAAAGCACATACTTGTCACAAAACAAACTAAGGGGACTACCCTATTGATGTCATGTGTGGAAGTGCACTTAATCCATAATGCAGTTGTTATTATTTAGATGACACTAATGCGCACTTGTTCGAATTCTATACAGCCCATACTACATAGGTCTGAGGGCAAGCCCTTAACCGTTCTTCATCTTATAGAGTTCAATCCCTCACCATGACTTAACTACTACAGTAACTACAGTAAGTATCCTAGGTATTCTATGAGTTACGAGCTCGCGTCCTGGCATCCTAGAGAGAACCCCACACACTGACACATGACTCATCATAGACCGTGGCACCACCCGTAGTCACCAAATACCCTACAAGATTCGCCACCAGGACGGTACTCTGGAGTAGTGTCCACACCCTAATCATAACGCATCCTGAGGACATCCTGTGAACACTCTTACGCCGCCAATCCAATGGCCCTCATACTCATGTTTTTCTCTTACGTTCATCACATCTCCACTATGTTTCTAATCCTTAGGTATAAATGAAAATTCAACAATCCAAAAATTAGCATTTCCCCCTACATCGGTCTTTAAAATATCAATCGTTATCGATGACCCAAACTTGGTCAAAATATCACATTTATCTTTTCAACAATTTCATTCTTACTGATGTGAGGTCTTAGCTAAAATTCTAGTCTAAGTTCTCTTTTCATATTCATTAAAAGATAGTACACTTGTTCACAAATTTCACATTTCATCATGTTCTCTTTTTCAATAACTTTCCATGCACAACTTGCATATTCTTAAACAATTTCTCATTGAATTCTACTCAATAATTATAAGTGAAAATCTCAATTCGATCTCTTTTCAATTCTCTCTATGTTCAACAATTCACTAATTTGTCTTGAACCACAAAAGAATCATGTCCAAAAAAATTTTTATTCTCAACTTTCACTCCTATTTCTCATTTAAAAGTCCAAACACTTAGGAAATAAATTTTGTGAAGTCTATTTAATTCAGGAAATTTTTCCAACATTTTCTTCAATTTTTTAAACACATTTAAAAAATTAAAAAAAAAATCAAATACATAAAAAAAAATTCGGATTTCCCAAAAAAAAGTGGCCACAGCCAGTTTCGAACCCACACCCAAAGCCCAACGGGTGAACAGTGACCGCACTAACCCCCACCCACTAACCAGTAAGACCATAGTGCTCAACTGTCTAAAGGAGGGGTTTAGGTATGGTTAAATTTTGTTCTCGGGTTTGGTGAAAATCAAATTTTTAAAAAAATAAAAGCCTTTGCCAAGACTTGAACCCAGGAACAACAGTGCCGCCGAGATATACTAAGGCTCTAATGGCACACCCATTAACCAGTATGACTAAAGTGGTTGACTGATATGAGTTGGGTTAAATTATTTTTTAACTCGAATCTCTGTTTATCCAAATTAATTCATTTTCCAAAAAGCTCTTAAATTCATTTCTCTTCTACATAAATTCATAAAATTTTCCAGAATACTGATTTTATAGATTTTTAACAAAACAATAATTTAAAAACATTATTTTGACATTAAAACATGAATTTTTCTTCTAATTTGTGTTCTAGGTCTACAATTGTAACATTTCAATTTAGCAAGTTCTCTACCAAATTTTGTATAACAACTATATTAAAAGAATATTAACGCTTGATTTTTCCTCTTTTACTCCCACAATACTCTATGTCATGGTCTCATTCATTAGACTAGTGTCACAAGAATTTAATAAGCACCATTTCAATTATTTCAATTACCAACCATTCATAAGCATATTCTACAACTAGCATGGTTTCAAATTCACATTTTCATAGCAATAAAACAATTCTACTACAATAACCATAATTTATAGCAATTAATATACAATCATCAAGCATTCATTTTACCATCTACTAGTTCCTTTTTTAGAGCCAACACATGGTTATCTTATTAGTTTCTTTAACAATCTCATCAATCAAACTTCTAGCATGATGTCTAAGTTAGAAGTAGAGAAACCACCCACCTATTTGAAGAAACAAAAGAAAGAACTCCTAGAAACCTCTTGAACAAAGAACGATCCTTCTTCTCCTAGATTGTGCAGCAAAATTGCCTTCTCTTCCTTGTGCTTAATGGAACCCGAGCCTCCCTTGCTCCTTGCTGATTTGACCGGCCTCCAAAGGGGATGAACACACACAACTAGCACACAAACTCAATCTTTCTCTCACTTTCTCTCAATCTTTTTCTAACTATTGTGTTTCTTTCTTTCTTTCTTTACAAATTTTTAATGTGTTCCATGAAGAGAACTAGGAGGGGTATTTATACTTATTTTGAGTGAGAATAAATGGTTAGGATTAGATCAAATAATTAGGGATCAAAGGCTAGGTTGAGTTAGGGAGTTGTAGTAACTACCCATGATTTGAGAAACCACCTCACCACTACTCCCATCTCTCCCTTTCTCTTTGTACAATCTGGCCTACTCCCCATGCATAATGAGGCACGTGCTAGTGCAATGCACGTGTCTCCAAAGTACCCCCTAGTTACTAGTTGTACATGATTAATTAATTAATTGTCTACAAAGTTGATTTACACTACAAGTCATGCTAATTAAAAGAGAATTAAACTAGTGGGCTTTCAAATTAGTGAGCTTAGAACTCCATGGGCTATTGAAAATAATTAAATAATTAGGGCGGACTTTAAAAATAAATAATTTAGGCTTTAGAATTTAATTAGGCTTTTAAAATAATAAAAGGGAATGATCAAAATATTTGTTTATGTTACAAAAATAAATAATTTTCTAGGAAAAATGCACATGAATTTGTACGTGCAAAACACGTAAAATCAACCAACTCTTTATAAATAAAAATTCATGATGTTACAGAAGTCGTCTCTGGTTGAGCTAATTAAGGAGGCTCAGGCAGGTATGAGCAATTGCAAGGGTTCCGAGCCGAAGTTGAGGCAAGTACGAGGACCGATATGGTTGTTCACTCTGATGGATCTCTTCGTTTTTGGTCCAGGTTTTGTGTTCCGAAGGGTGAGGTTCGTTAGAAGTTGCTTGAGGAAGCCCACCAATCATCGTACTCTATTCATCTTGGTGGTACAAAGATGTACAGGGATTTGAAGCTTCAGTTTTGGTGGCATGGTATGAAGAGGGCCGTGGCGAGATTTGTGTCGCAGTTTTGGTGGCATATCACTATGAATTTTGTGCCATTCAGTATTATATCCGACAGGGATACGAGGTTCAGGTCATAGTTTTAGGAGTCTTCAGAGTAGCCTGGGGAGTAAGTTAAAGTGTAACACCCCTGCCCCTAGCTCGGACAATTTATACAATTTATAAGACAAATTAGATACTATGTAGTACAACTGCCTACCACAGGCTGCCTCTCAAAAGGTGGTTAACCGGATTGGTGACTCTTGATCATAGGCTATTATATTTATTAATATTTTATTTTAAGCTAATTACCGATATGGGATGTAAACACTCTACCCTACTCCCGTTTTTTTCCTTTCACAAATGGCGGCCCCATGGTGACATGCCATGTCACCATGGCATGTTGACCGAAGTCAACAACACATCAACAGAACTTGTGTTGATTTTCAACTCACGGTGGGCCCCCCCATTTGATAAATCATTTCAACATATTATTCAAATCATACCATCCTGAAGCTTTCTTTTACCAAAGATCCATTACATATATAACCATCCCATATACATTATATATACATATATACTATACTTTGAAATTACCGGGGTGTTACATACACCCCCCCTTCAGAAATCAGCGTCCTCGCTGAGTACAGGGCATGCACAATGTAGTGCAGGATCTACTTTCTAGCCGATGTGGAGTGGAGTACCCTGATTCTGCGTGTTGTCCAGACCCCTAGCCCACCCCCGTGGATTTACCGGGCGTCCTGGCCAAAACCCCGCTCCCTCTCAGGCATACATCTCACCCACTCTTACCCACACTCGGTGTCGAAAGTCGGCACTTCGTACAATTTTAAATAAGGATAAATTCGAGATTTCACAGGATCTTTACTTCACTTCGTACAATTTTACAAGGAAAAATTAAAACTTTTTCACTAATACATCAAAGTTCAATTACAACTTGGTTTTACACAGCGGAAGAATGAAATTTACAATAAAACATTTACAACATCTTTAAAATAAAAACAGCATCAGCATATCCACTTCATAGCTTCATGAATGGTCCTTTACCTGCATGTTAATCTGTGGGCTCGTCAGTTACATACAACTGACGAAATGTTATACACGGCTATCCTCTCTATGCCGGGAATAGTATAACGATCTCATACTTTAACAAATCACAAAAAAGATTGAATGAACAAGTGTCAAAAGTGATTATTCTAAATATAAGTGTATGTCATGCCTTAATGCCTAATGCACACAATTCTACACTAGGATGACACTAATGCACACTTGTTCAGATTCTATGCATCCCATACTACATAGGTCTGAGGGCAAGTGCCTACGTACTCCACATTGAAGGGTTCGATCCCTCGCCATGAGACTACCCAGTAATAAAACAAGTTTTAGAGTTATTTCATAGATACGGATCTCAGCCTCCCTGGCTAGCCTCCCTGGCTATAAATATAGATCCCAGCCTCCCTGGCTATTATATCGTGAGAATAATCCCGTAAATGCCCCTCTAGCCCCGGTATATACATATTCTTTGGAGTATGGTAAACATCCGTCGACTATCCTAAGTCCCGGATAAAATACAGTCCATCTCCTATGGGGCAACCACAGTCCACCAACTGGGTCTATAGCCATGGAGATCCACCGTCGACTATATAAAAGCACCCATTTACGTTTGCACATGTCTATTACATCTTCACCTAGGTGCCTAATTATTTTCTTAATTTCAAGACATGAATGTACTATCACCCTAGAATCAGTTTTACCTCATACCGGATTTATTCACAAAATACGAGATCGCCCGACGGCATTATCTAAAAATCACATCAATTTTTTCTTTCAAAATTACCGGTAACCGAAGTCTTACTAATTCTTAATCATAATCTTTCATGTACCGGGAACATGGGTACACATACCCTTTCATAATCATGTCTTGACTTAGATATTTTCATGTCTCTAGCTTGTTCTATGTCTCATTTAGCATCAATCGTAATTCTTTTATAGTTCATTCATGAATCAACAACAATAGCAATTTCATTAGCAAATTTTAAACTCATGAAGCCTCTCCAATTAATCAACTACAATCTCTTCAAGAGAAAATAACTCACTACTTAATCAATGTTCTATTCATGATTCACTTATTCTCAATTCTTTCCAACAAGAATTCTATTCATGTCTTCATCTAATTTAAACTCATTAACAATTTGAGTGCACATAGAAATCTAGAATTTCACATTCAACATAATTGCATAATCTCAACTAATTTTCACATCAAGCCCTTTTTTTAAAAAAAAAAAAAAATCATATTCTTAAAATAATTAACTTAAGAGCAAAATTTCATTTTATCTTCAAATATCTCTTTTACTTCTTAAATATACTTGGAAAATTCTACAACTATTTTCACTATATTCTATTTCATTTTATAAGAGTTCTAAAATTTTTTCCCAATTTTATTTGTATTAAAATCTCATCAAAATACCAAAAGAAAACATCAAAAAATAAAAATGGGCAGCCAGGGATTCAATCCCGTGACCCCTCAGGCAGTGCCTACCGCACACACCGCAAGCCAAGAGTCTAGGTGGACTTTGGTGTCATCATTCTCCTTCAAAATATTTATATATAAGCTTCTCGGGTTGTGTTCTATTTAAAACAAAATTAAAAAAATGTTTTGGGCTTGACAGGAATCGAACCCGAGACACATAAGAAGACCAGCGCACGCCAGACCGCTAGGCCGAGCGCGCCTCACGATACAAATAGTCTGTCTAGGCTTTTGTTAGGGTTTTCCCGTTATTCCATTTCCATAAAAAAAAAATAAGTATATTCGATTCCCCATTGTTCTAACTCTTCTTATTAGACTGAAATAGACTTATAAGAACTGAGATTAATCTTGGACAGTCACTCATATTTTTCTAATCCATATTTTTGATGATTGATTTAACTTTCAATATTTCTTCTCATTAAAAAACAATATTTGCATCTATCCATTTTGATTATTGGAATCAATTTTAAAAATAAATCTTTTGTGCACCAACTATATTATATAAACAAATACATTCATTAAACTACAAGAGAGATTTTCACAACTTTTCTTACACAATGTACAAAATAATAAATATCATAGTATGATTCATGACAATAACTTATTTTGTTATTCTTTCTTTCTTATTCATTAATCAACATGACTCTAGAGCATAAACTAAACAACATTTTTCAACAAATTTCCCATACAAAAATACAGTTTTAACATGCATAACATTTTACAAGCATTCTAACATGATCTATGGCATTAGCTCTTTAGTCAAAAATTTCTATTATTCGTTTAATCATAACAATATTGTTTTCATTTATAGCATGTAATACTAACATGAAATTTTAGCTACATATCAAAACAAAATGCTCATATCTTGTCACTAGCATGCATAGTTCTAAATTAGAAAGCATGAGAACCCACCTTGATTGAAGCTTGAAAACTACGCGAGAATGGTTCCTTCTTGCTCCTATCTTCACAAGCACCTCCTAGTCCTCTTCTCCTCCTAGCAAAAGCGCCAAGCAAGAGAACACTTCTTCTTCTTACTCTCTTTCTTTTTCCTTTCCCTCTTTTTTTTCTCTTATACTTAATTTTTTTTTTCTATAATATTTTTGGTGCAAAGAGAAAAGAAAGTAGGGCTCTATTTATAGGGTTTTGGGAGGGTTTATTTTGCATATATTCACCCCTAATAACTCTCCTAATTAACTCGTACAACCCTTCCAATTCTAAACTCCTATAACCTACAACTCTCCACCTCCCCACTCTTCCAAACCTTAACTCACATTCACTCTCTCTTCTCTTCGCCACTACCATAACCGGCCACACCCTCCATGAGCAAACCGGTCACATAGTGTACAAGTGTACAAGCACACATACATATTAAATATACTTGTTATAATTCTAAAATGTGTACAAAAAATGTGACTTGTCTTGTATTAGTTTATGTTCAACCTAATTTAGGTTATAATTAGTGGGCTTGAATTATGGGCCTTTATTAACTAATTTAATTATTCTAGTGGGCTCTCTTTTTAATTAGTCTATTGGGCTAGAATTTAACTTTAAGTCCATGGATCAAAAGAAAGGCTAAATAAAACCAATGCATGCTAAAAATAGTAAAATGAGAGTAGCAAAATGAGAATAAAAATTTGCACGTGCACCATACGTGCAGAAAATTGAAAAATGCATTTTAAATAAAAATATAGGTGGGGTGTTACATAAAGTACAGTACAGCTTTTCACCCTCAGACAGATGGACAGTCAGAGAGGACCATCCAGACTCTAGAGGACATGTTGAGGTCATGTGTGCTGCAATTTGGAGGTTCTTGAGAGGACCACCTACATCTTGTAGAGTTCTCATACAACAATAGCTTTCAGGCTAGTCTTAAAGTTGCTCCTTTCGAGGCACACTATGGTTATAAGTGTCGGTCGCTAGTGTGCTGGGATGACATTGGCGAGAAAAAATTGTTGGGCCCGGAGTTGATCACCAAGACGGTGGATGTTGTGAGTTTGATCAGGAAGCATCTTCAAGCCCCGCAAGACAAACAGAAGTGATGGGCTGCTGTTCATCGTAGAGCTTTGGAATTTGAGGTGGGAGAGCATGTTTTTCTTAAGGTATCTCCATGGTGAGGTGTCATTCGTTTCGGTGGCGGAGGCAAGTTGAGCCCCAGGTTCATCAGACCATTTGACATCGTGGAACGAGTAGGCAAGATTGCCTATCGTCTTGCATTGCCCCCTACTTTATCTGGAGTGTATGACGTCTTCCATGTCTCGTAACTAAGGAAGTATATCCATGATGAGTGCCACGTGATTGACTACTCGGAGTTATCTATGAGGCCGAATTTGTCTTGTGAGATCTCTCCAGTTGCTATTGTGGATCGGCGGGAAAAGGTTTTGAAGAACAAGGTGATCAAGCTTGTTCGTGTTTCTTGGAATTCTCACTCGCCGGGTGAGTCGACTTGGGATCTGGTTGAGGACATCCAGCGGAGGTTTCCTCATTTGTTTGTGTACCTCTTGTTTTGCTGTTTTTGCTTTTGCTATTATATATTTTTTTCTTTTCTTTTGGGGTTACTCTATGTACTTTTGGTGTTAACCGTATTACTCATATTTGTATTTTAATTATATGTAATAAAATTTTGATTATTTATTTTTATTTCTGGTTGTATTCATTTTCATTTCTCTTGTATGGTGTGTCGTTTTTCTCTCTTTTGTGATTCGTTTTGCATTGATTCAACTTTTTATTCTTATTTTATTTGGCCTACAATTTGTTCTGGATCTTGTCTATTATTTAAACATATTTCATGACCTAATTGTCTCTTATTGGAATCTTCATACCCTATTGTTACTACCCAGTTCACCCAAGCCCATATTGTCTCTATTTAAACACACTATTTGAACCCCAACCCTAATTATTAACTCTAATACCTATTTTCTCTCTCCTAGCCGTCACCCTCTCTCTCCCTCATCCCGACCTACTCCCGACCTCTGCCCCTTCTCTGTCGTCGTCCCTGACCGCCGGCGACACCCCCAAATCCCCCACTGCACTCCCCACTCCTCTCCATCCTCCTTGCATCGTGACCCAGCAACCCCAGGCCGACCCCACCTCTTCCTACCGTTGCCTTGCTAGAGTGCCGACTCACCCCGTTGCCGCTGCTCGCTTGTCGTACAGTCGTCGCCACCCAAGGGCGTCGTCGTCACCATCTCCCCCTAGTGCTGTTGATCTTGCTGTTAGGTGATGTTGTGTCTTTGTGACCCTGTGTTTGTGCACGTGCTTTTGTGTGCATGCGTGTTTTGCTGGCTTGGAGTTCTCGTCTCTCATTCTTCTTCGTGTTCGTTTTGTTCGTGGTTCGGGATCCGTTCCCGTTATTCTATTCGTCGTTTTTGTCGACTTCAATATCAGGCAAGTAGCCTGTATGTAATCTTTTTGACATACAAGTTAATACCGTAAGTAATCTAGTATGAAAATATTTGTACTCTCATGATGATCCATATTTTTTAATTAAACCGTTGACATCATCTCTTGATCATGAGTAGTTACAATAATTAACACTCGTTGCATGAAACAATTAATTAAATAACACCTTGACAGTATGTTGTTTGTGATACGCCGTATGTTGTAGATGACTGTTACATAGATATTTGTTGGATGTATTATCTCATTATAGACCGTTTATTCACATGATATGCTAATTTGAGTAACCCACATATACCATGCTTTGTATGACATCTAGATTGGACCGTTTGTAGTTAAGTTGTTTGATAAAATGCCGCAAAGAACTTTTTTTTTACTGTTGTCCTATTTTGTACAGTAATTTATACCCTGTTAACATCAGTAAAATAAATAAGTTTGTGAACATGATTTGTAGCCTCTGAATTCTAGTTTTCAAAACTTTCGACAGATCAGAATTCTGAGTTTTGATGCACGAGTTATAGCTGTTTTACTGCAGACATATCATATTTTTCAGATTCTGGACTATATGTATTTTGTATGAAATATTATTTTAAAACTGATATTAAAAGTGAAATTTGAACTCTATATTTTGCTGAATATGTTAATTTATGTTTGGGTTCAATCCCTAATTTTTGTGAAATTAATTAATGACTTTTGTATCTTATTTTTTACTTATGAAACCAATCGAAATATTTCCAAACTGCATGCTGTTCAAAAGAGAATTATGTTTTCAACCTGATTCTATTCATTTTTTATGAAAACTTTGTAATTAAGAACTGTAGCCTTATTTTTCTATTTTACTAACCTTTTGACAAATCTAGATTTCGAAGTATACTTTATGAATTATTTTTGTTTTGGTACTGCTGTGTCTGAACTTTAAGAATCGAGATTTTGTTGTATTACTCTGTTTTTCCAATTTTGTTGACTATACTATCTGTAATATAAATTCATGATATGTTATATTTTGAAACTAGATATGTTAGGGAATCTTCCAGATTTTTCTCAGATTTAATTATGATGATTTTCAACTCTTTTCATGCTTATAAATATGATTTTGCATTTTCTGGCTGAACACGATTTCTGTGTTACATGCTGTTTTCGATCCTGTTTCTGTGGCTGATATGTGACTTATATATATGTTCTGGAATCGGCAGTCTAGTTTTTGTATTTTCTGATGGATCTGGATTTGTATTCTGTAGCAACGGGAATCTCAGATTAGGTACACTAGTGTCTTGCTGTCTAGAACTGAAAGTTTCGTTGTTTTGACTATTATGAATTATTTTATCAACCGTTGTAATCACTATTTCATCTTAGACTTATTTCATATTCTTGCCATGTCTTTTTCCTGTTTGTATTTGTTCACACATTTTTATTAATAATAAAAGAAATCAAGTCGGGGTTTTTAAGGGAAAAGATCGAGTAGTGGACAATATAGAAATACAATATTCAGAAGGGACTCGTTTTCCTACTGTTTACTGTGATACCTACTGTTTATCTCTGGATGCATGAGAACATGATCCATGAAACCGTTACTGTTTGTTATTCTGTTACTGTTACTGTTTGTCTGAATATATTTCCCTATAGAAGTCCACTACAAAATCTTAAAACGAAACTGTTTGCTGTAGTAACCATGTGGTAAAATCAGGGACGCATAAAGTGCTACCTAGTTAGTAATGAACATTAGACATAAGAATAACTGTTTACACTGTCATATCTTGATACGGTTACGTGGATCTTTACTGCTACTGTTGACTACTGCTACTGCTGACACACTGTTACTATTGACCCTTACTGTTACTATTATACTTCTACTGTTATTCCACTGCTTATGGCCATCTGTAGATTGTTGTATTTAATGCTTTCTCCATATTAGTAATACCTGTTCAGTTAGTATTCCCCCATTTTCCTACTTGTATTGCTTACGGTCCGGACTTACATCTAACGGGTGTTATGTTTTCCTATTTTCCCAATTTTTCTTTGTAATTTCTATATGAGCAGGTTTTGCTGATCAATTGCCTACTGAAGTTGGTGAGCAAAAGTTTTGAGCTGCGCAAGTGGAATGATTTGCTTAAATGTTTTGATGAACTATTTTATTTCATGAACTGTATTGAGATTGTATTTGGGCTTATTATCTCAGGATCATTGATTTGTTTCGGATATACTATTTGTTGGAACATTTATTATTGATGCAATAAATACTATTGAGTTATGATTGTTTATGCATGCCTGGTTGGAGTATACTATTATATTTACTGTTATGATGAGTCAAGCAGGTCCGTACAGCTTATAGATGGTGAAAACTATCCGCTGGGCTTAGTCGCGTACCGTATTGCGTATTTTTTTGGGAAGCGGTGCATGGCAGTTTTGCAATCCAAGTTTTCTTGTAAGAAATCTTATAACTACATTTCAGTAATACAATCTCAATTATAGCTCTCGGTGTTGTTGCTAACTGTGCCTTAACAACATTTAAGATTATATTAGAAACTAGCTTCGAATCAACTTTGGTGTGATCCTAATTTAATTTCGGATTGATACATATATGTGCCCCTCCTAACTTCTTCGTAATGAAGTACGTCTGTCCTTTTGGAATACACGCACGTAGTCGCCATGGACAAACTGCCTCGGCTCTGCTATTGGGATTTTGTGATGTACCATCATTTGGATTTACCTTTGCATGGAATTTACATTGAACGACCTAAAACTTTTTGTTCGATTTCACAACTACAAATTCTCGATGTTCCTTAATAGAGAACATCTTCACCGCATGTTGAATATGATCTTTGCTTTCAAACTTTTGTCCAACGTACAAGAATCCGATCTCCGATGATCCACATGATTCTTTAGGATTTTGATGAACCCGAGCATTATCACTCCCTTCAGTAGATTCAAATTCAAGAACAGTTGGCCTCATGAATTTAGGAGGAGGGGGCGTGGGTGGAACATTGGCTCCCGTTTCCACACCATCACCATCATTAACATTATCTTCAAAATGATCATCTTCTTCATATTCCTCCTCATCTACATGTATATTCTCCTCTTCAATTTCTTCATCATCTATCAACTCATTGTTAACCGTAGCATTATTGAAGTTTTGAAGATTGTTTTCCTAATCAACAAGATTGTGGATAAAGTCTGAATTCAATCCTTGCATGTCGTGTAAGGGTGAATTTCCAGAAACTGGACTTGTGAAGACTGGATTATCTTCTCTAGGCGACACTTTTTCATGTAGTGAAGGACTCGGATGGGGACTCTTTTCATGGGTAGGCACTTCATGTAATGTGCTTGGTATACGATTAACATGTGGCGGACTACTGCGATTCCTTACTTTGTCAATGTATAACTCCAATGCAGTCCAACTGTAGTTCGGATCAACTGTTCTTGCAACCATAGAAGCAATAGCGTCATCATCGACTATAGGCACCACCATAAAATATTGTGACTTTTCCAGCTGCATATAGAGCTCGTATTTTAACATTTCATTCAACTCTATTCCAGTTAGTAATTTTATACACCTTATCTACGAGTTCGTGCTTTGTAATATTATGCGGAGCCCAAACTACTTCCTGCTCAACATCACTATAACAAGCTCCGAATTTAGGGTCTCGAATTGTTTCTCCCCCATAATATAACCAAATAGGAATTTTCTGATCCATACCTATATGCAAATGGACGAATATGCGAGTAATTACCTGAGCAAACAATAATAAAAAACAAAAAATAAAGTTTCTACGATTGTACAAATACCTTACAAAAAAACTCAGGTGTTTGACACTTCAATGACGCCACGGATGATGTCGCAATTTCACAAAGATGGTGCTAATCGTTGGAAGTGCGGTCGCCGAACAATGTGGGTAGTTAGATTTTGAGAATTAGTTGAGAAATAGGAAAATTAGGGTTTAGGGGATTTGGAGATTTGGAGATTAAAGGTTGAATAGTTAATTAGGAAGAGATTTTGGAGATTTGGGGATGTGATAGATTATGGTAATAAGGGTTTTAAAGAGTTTGGGTTTTGATGGGTTTCGGAGTAGAAGCAATGAATTGGGGAAAATAATTAAGTTATAAGAATAGCGGGTTTCTGGAGTTTTAAAGAGAATTTAAATAAACACGTAGTTGTGAACTGTGTTCTAAATAATTTTGAAACTGCAGTAGCTAACTGCGGTCTCACTTAGCCACAGTTAAATGCAGTTCAAGGAGTCAATTAAGTGAATTAGGAATGCAGTTAAGAACTGCGAGCTTAGTGCAATCAAGAACGCAGTTGCCAACTGTGGTCTAAGGTGAACATAGTTTTTTCCTTAACACTATTTTGACACAAGTGTTAGAGTTGGATTACTGTGGCATATACTTAGATCGAAGTTACCAACTGCATCAACAAAATAGAATAGGATGCAGTTGGAAACTGCAAGTGGTCTGTTTTGAAAATTAGTTTCAAAAATAATCTATTTTGGGAATTAGTTTGAAAAAGTGGCCTGTTCTGGGAAGAAATTCAATTTAATACCCCAAGTTCACCTTCTTTTTAACTTTTACAAACTCTCTTTCAGTCCATCAAATATTTGCCTCTAGTGTAGTCCAAAAAAAAAAATCCTTTTTACATCAATTCTATTAAGAACCCCAATTGAGGAACATAAAAGAAATAGAACAGATACAGAGGTAATGAAGATAGAACAAATTTAAGATGCACAAGTCTCGGCTAAATTTGAAAAAAAAAAACCTTTGAACTATTCTCTTCATGGAGAAAATCTCACTGAACTTTTTTTTTCCGCAGAAAACCACACTAAAGTATAGTTGCAAAAAATCCACTCTGACGGAATGAGCTTTCTGCTAATGTTGAGTAAGGTTTTTTAAAGATAATGAGAAAGATGCATGATGTTTTCTAAACCAACTTGTAAAGATAAATGGGATTATCTAATACAAGCAGAAATGTTATATGTGGTTTTTTAAAAATATACTTCAGTGGAGTTTTTTGCAACCATACTTGAGTGCAGTTTTCTATTCAAAAAAAAAAGGTTCAGTGAAGTTTTCTACATAAAGGGAATAGTTCAAGTGGGTTTTTTCAAATTTAGCGCACAAGTCTCCCTCCTCAAGATAAACATCTACCAGTCCAACAATATGAAAATTTTGATTCAAAGAAAAGGAAAATAAGAACGTGCAGTTAGGGTTGCAAACGAACCGAGCTACTCGTGAGCTACTCGTCTCGAGCTCGGTCAAAGCTCGGCTCGTGTCGAGCCCGAGCCGAGCTCGAGCTCAATAACATAAACAACCCGAGCCCGAGCTTGAAGGTATGTGGGTTGTTAGGCAGAAGCTCGCGAGTACTTGGCTCGAACTCGGTCAAAGCTCGGTACATAAACGAAAGTGAGCTCGATACATAAACGAACCGAGCTCGGGCCTCAAGATATACGGCTCGACTCGGCTCGACTCGTTTGCAGCCCTAGGTGCAGTCAACATAAAATTATCGGTTACCATGTTCTTGGTAAAGACTATTTTGGCCCTTCTAGACACCAAACTAAAAGAAATAAAGAACGCAGTAGAGCCAATAGCTACTCGAAATATTCCGAGATCTAAATGGGCAAAATTCAAGTCAAACAAGATTCATATAATCATCTCTCTATATATATATTGACAGAAATATCACTTTCTATACATTTCCAAGAAAGAAAAAAAAATCGTACTCTCTACTCGTCTTCCTTCTTTTGGTGACTGTAGTATTCCTTAAGCTAAATCTTAGGGTCGTCTTTCTTTCTTGTACTTAATTAATTCTCAACTTTGCTTATGATTCATCCTTATAATCAATACTCTTTAAATCAATATTTTGATATAGGCATTGTACAGTGAAATGGAAAACAAAGCTCATCAGGGATTACGAAAGCAGGTGATCCCTTAAGAATTTCTATCTTTTGATATTTCATCTGAAGTTGACAATGCTGATTGTGGCATTGCTGTAAGTGTTGAATCTCGGCCACTGTTTTCAACTAATCCTCATCGAAAACCAATTAGTCGCAAGGTAAGCTCGACATGCCATTAGCTTGATAAGATCATGCATTCATCTATATTCTGTGTCAAAAATTTTATCCATCAAGGTTTAAGATCTTAATCTCCCATTATCTTGTTGAACATGTTAGTTTTCATCAATTATTCACGTACTGATCAGCAGAAAAAAAGTTCATATTAATGTCTTCTTCTTTCAGGAATCAGAATCTACTAAGCATATACCATCAATTCGACAATCACACTCTGTTTCCATCGGCGTTCCTCTATCTGGACTTTACAAATTCGTCTGGGAATGGTAGTGCAATTGATAAGGGCGTCGACCCTTTCAGGACATGGTCTGGAAAACTCGAAAGGCAGATATCCATCCTACATGGAAAGCCAGTGTAATTTGATACTGTCGAGGCTGATGGCTCTCAAATAACTGAGATTAAGCATGTCCCAGAAGTAGGCCGCTATTTCGATACCTTAGAAGGGCCTGAACTTGACACTCTCTGGGTATGAATTTAATTTATTACCTTAGTGTTGATTGGGTAATGCAGATTCAAGTACAATTTTGCCCGCAAAACTTTGAAGCTTGATGTTATATCTTCTGTTTTCTAACCAATTAAAATTTTATTTCTAGGCATCAGAGGTATCGGTTCTTCCAAGGGACGAGAAGTGGCATTTTCTTCTCCGCTTCCCAATCTCCACTTTCGGTGTCTGCTTGGGTGTAAGCAGTCAAGCCATTCTATTCTTATCTTTAGCCAAACACCTACACAACATTTGTAAATGTACCCCTCGCGGTCAACTTCGTTCTTTGGTGCATGGCCCTCACACTAATGATCACTGTGTCCATCATCTACTTTCTGGAGCTAGTCTTCTATTTTGAAGCGGTTAGAAGAGAATACTACCATCCAGTCAGAGTTAACTTCTTCTTTTCCCCACTCATAGCTTGTCTCACCTTAGTACTCAGGCGTACCTCCTTCAGTCACTGTAAATTTTAGACTGGTTCTCTGGTATCTGCTCAAGGCTCCAATTCTTGGCCTCGAGATTAGGATTTATGGACAGTGGATGTCTGGAGGTCAAAGAAGGCTATCGAAGGTGGCTATATTGAAGAATCTACCACAACTCGTAGTGCTAATAGCAGAAACACACCACAAGCAATAGAAACTACTAAGATTTAGATGAACCAAGAACAAACCACCACAACATATGCAAGATTCCACAAGAACACAATCAATATGTAGAGATAACCAATACTTCTTATTTCCCAAGAAATACAAAGATTACAAAAGAGATTACAACTCTCATTTCTCTCTCTCACCTTTGAAACACTCGGCACAATTCTCTTTTGAAGTTGAACAATGATAACGGCTCACCAAATCTTTCTAATATGATGTTACAAACCCTAGAGTTTACAGCCATATATATAGCTCCTAAGTAAACCCCAAAAGATAAACACAAATTCAGCTATTGGGCCTTAAAATCGTAAGCCCAAAAACAATCAGCGCTGAAGTCAGTCGACCACACCCCTAAGGTCGATTGACCGCAACGTGTAAGTCCCGACCCGAGACCTGACCAGTCGATTGCACGGTCGACCGTCCCTTCCTCTGTTGGACCAGTACACTCGAAGAACTCTCAGCAGATTGGGTCGGTCGACCGCACCCCCAGGTCGGTTGACCGCAACTCTCCAGACTGTACTTTTTCTACTTGCTATTGTCTTCTCTTATTGTCTTTTGTCTCCTCTTCTTCTTCTCTGATATGGTTAAAAATAGAACCAAATCGTGCATGGATCTTAAAGCTCTAAGGGGTAAAACGGTAATTTCACCTATAAACGGGTTCGAATTAGGAACTGGGTCTTTGTTAAAAGCTCAATAATCCAAAAACGGATCTGTCCTATTGGGTATGGGTAGCAACCTGTTACAAACCAATTAGATATTTAAAGAGTAATTCAAATTCATGGTTATCTCTATAAAACAATTTAAACTCTATATCTTATCCAAAAATACCGGGACATAGAGCTAAATCATTATCTCTAAACTGTCTCTAAAGACGACTATAAATACCCCCCTACCATAACAAGGTAATCAATCTTTTTCCACATAAAGCTCTTACATAATCTTCCTGATTACTGATAAGAGCGTTGGAGGGTTCGTCGCCGGGATCCATCCTGGTGTATCAAACTTTTTGCAGGTCAATGGCAGCAGCAAGAAATCAGTCAAACACCGGTGAAAGTCGACAGGTTTGCTTATTCAGTTTCCTCAAAGAATCCACAAATTCATATGTTTGCTCCCACATAAAATTAGCAGCAATATATTGGCACCGCCTGTTGGAACGAAAAGCAATCCGACCCAATTTCATCAGTGGAAGTAGTTTCAAGCTATGTCTCCAAAGAAGGGGAAGGCGACGGTCTCCAACCCCAGAGCCACTCCCGCTCCTTCTCGTCCTCCACTTCAACCCATCCAGCAATTCCAGCAACTGCAGCCTGGACAACCTCTTCCTCAACCCGTCCAGCAACCGCAGCCTAGACAACCTCTTCCTCAGCAACCTCAGCCTCAGCAGGCTCCTCAAGGGCCTCAAGGGGCTGCCACGGGACCCTCCCGCCGAAGTCACCAAAGGCAACCTCCTCATCATGACCATGTCTCAATACATAACCCCTCATCCGACTTCATGGCCTCTCACAGTCCTCCAACGCTGAAGGATCTCCGACACATTATTATCATTCGGCAGCATGGGATAGACCTTCGGACCCGCCTGGATGAGAGACGGACCCATGACGGAATCCCCCGTCGTGAACACCAATGGGCCCTGCGATTCGGTCCCCTAGAGCCCGATCCCTCCGTAGACCCAACCACAGATGATCGAACTCTCCCAGAAGACGGATGGAGTCACCCCAGCACCGTCAGAGGAAGAGCCGCACTCCGACCGGTTGACCCGCCCTAGGGGACCGCCGAGACTTCCAAGAACTTTCAATAAGTCATTTTGTGGGTCCTCAACATTGCTCCTAACCATGATCAACAGGCTCCCAGTCCTCAACCTGCCCCAAGCTATCACCGCCGCACTCCCAGTCCCTTTCCACATGAGGATGAGTCCCGGGGATCAACAAGATACGACCAAAGGAAAGACTCGGTCTATCGCCGTCTCCACGAGATGGAAAAGCGCCTTGGCAGACTGGACAGAGAAGAGGAACAACGGGCAAGGAATTTCCGCCCGAGCAGGCCTCCATTCTCCCGAACCATCATGGAAGCCACGGTTCCAAAAAACTTTAAGCCCCCTCACTTTGAGTCATACAACGGGGTGTCGGACCTTGTTAACCACATCGAGAGTTTTAAAACTCTCATGATGATCCACCGGGCTTCGGATGCGCTCCTTTGCAAAATCTTTCCAACCACGCTGAAGGGGCCCGTGAGAGAATGGTACTCACGACTTGCCCCGGCCTCTATCTTCTCCTTCGAACAGTTTGAGAAGCTCTTCCTCACCCACTTCGTGGGCAGACGTAGAGCTGAGAAAACAAGTGCATCTTTGCTGACACTTAGCTAAAGAAAGGGTGAGCGCCTAAAAGATTACGTCCGGCGCTTCACCACCGAAACCCAGTCTATTGCCTCCCTCAATCAATCAGTAGCCTCTGCGGCATTCAGGCACAACATCACTAATGCCAACCTCAAGGCATCCCTTGCCAAGAAGCCTCCTCGAGACTTCTCAGAACTCCTGCTTAGGAGCGAGAAGTACATCCGAGCGGAAAAAGCTCTCAACCCCCCTATCTAAGAGGAGTCATCTTCCGGGAACAAATGGAAGAATACAAGTGAAGAGGAGTCCCAAAAATTCCAGAAGGCCGACAATGGCCAGCGCCGCCCAGCTCCTCATTTTGAGAAGTTCACCCCCCTCAATGCTAGTATATCAGCAGTTCTTATGAAGGTGGATAAGGAATGGCTACTCCGCGGTCCCCCTAGAATGAATACCCCTGACAAGAAAAGGAACAGGGATAAGTGGTGCCTCTTTCATAGGGACCACGGCCACGATACGGATGATTGTCGGGCTCTCAAAGAGGAGATCGAAGAACTCATACAGCGGGGACACCTGGCCAAGTTCGTCCGAAAAGACGAGGCCGATCTTCCACTCCGATGAGCCTACAGCGAACCGATAACCCCAACAAGTCCCAAAACTCCGAACCTAGGGCCATCCTCCACCTTATCCATGGAGGTCCAATGGGGGGAGAACCAAACTTCTCCCAAGAGGCCTTCACCCTATCGTAGAAGTAGGTTTTCAGTTTTCAGTAAGGTCGATGCTTATAACACGGCCAAAAGCATGTAATAATGGCTCACCCCATCGAAGCGACCACTTAGTTTATCTCAATAAAACTTAGCTTTTTCCTATTGAAAATTATTGCATTTACCTTATTCTTATCTCTCTGAGTCACATCTACGACTCATTAAATGGTGAGTTCGGAGTCCAGCTTTTCCTACAGGGCTGATCCCATAACTTATTAAGCTCAAAAAATGAGTTCGAATTCCAACATTTGGTTCGACGTTGCTTTAGCCGCTTGCAAACAAGCAAGTGCGGGGCAACTCACCATTTGGAATTGCTCCTACAACTCGTTAATCCCCTCAAACAACAAGTTCGAAGTCCAACACTTTGTTCGATGCCACTTTAGCTACTTGCGAACAAGCATGTACAAAATAGCTCATCATTTGAAATTGCTCCCACAACTGTTGAAACTATCTTAACGAAAAGTTCGGAGTCCAACACTTGGTTCGACGCTGCTTTAGCTACTTGCAAACAAGCATGTACAAAGTAGCTCACCATTCGAAATTGCTCGCACAACTGTTGAAACTATCTTAGCAACTAGTTCGGAATTCACAATCATGGTTTGAAAATTGCCCTCACAGCTTGCAAGTATGCGGTTTCGGGGGGCTCAAAACGAATATTCATACTACTCCCACTACTGGTTAAATTTTGCAACGAGCAAGTTCGGAGCTCAACTCTCCCTTAGAGTTGCTCCTCAAACTTGTCTCCTAAACGACTCTCTCCTGGAGCGTGGGGATGATTCTTTGTCGCACTCACCTTCCGAGTGGTCTTCTTCTCTACGAGTTCGGAGCACAACTCTCCCCTAGAGTTGCTCCTCAAATTTATCTCCTAAACAGCTCTCTCCTAGAGCGTGGGGATGATTCTTCGTCCCACTCGCCTTCCGAGTGGTCTTCCTCTCTACGAGTTCGGAGCTCAACTCTCCCCTAGAGTCGCTCCTCAAACTCGCATCCCAAACGGTTCTCTCCTAGAGCTTGGAGATGATTCTTCGTCCCAATTTTCCCCCGAGTGGTCTTCTTCCAAACGAGTTCAGAGCTAAAATTCTCTCCTAGAGTTGCTCCTCAAACTTGTCTCCCAAACGGCTCCCTCCTAGATCCTGGTGATGCTCTTCGCTCCGCTCGCCTCCCGAGCGCCTTTCTTACAAACGAGTTCGGAGCTCAACTTTCCCTAGAGTTCTCCTGAAACTCGTCTCCCAAATGGCTCTTTCTTAGAGCCAAACTATGCTCCTCTTCCTGCTCACCTCCAGAGCGGCCTTCTTCCAAGAGAGTTCGGAGCCTAACTCGTGAAGAGACGCTCCCTAAACTCGCTTCCAAGAATGGATCTCCCCTAGAGTCATACAAAGCCCTTCTCAACTTCATGAAGGAAAAGATATTGCGGGACTATTTTGACCATGAACAAGGGTGATTCTTCAACTAACTTCTGAAGAGAAATTGTAGATCTTCGAGTTAGCTTCGAAATGAGGGGTCACATGCATCAATCCGACCTCCATAGCCCCAAGAACGTCGGTTACAATATATCTGCACCGAAGCCTCCCTAGCCCTCGGCAGCTCTCGCCGAGCGTTCTTGCCACCGACGTCCAAATGTGAGAAATGGAGTTGACTGGTCAACGGTCAACGCTCCATGTGTCGCCCTCTTGGACTTCGGCAACAAGTGCCGAGCGTTCTTGCCACCGACCCTGAAATGACAGAAAAAAAATTTTACCTCAAGATCCACACTCAAATCAAGATCAACGGTTGTGATTAAAGCAAAAGGTCAATGGTCAACGTTGACCGAGTAAATGGTCAATGTTGACCTCGGTCAACGTTGACCGCGACATGTCAAGTAGCCGAAGCCTCTCCTGAGTTCGGAAACATGATCCGAGCATTCTTGCCACCGAACTAGAAAATGGAGAGAAAACTCTGCCTCAAGATTTTTGTTCGATCACTATAAACAGACACAAATTTGCCAAACAAACGAACAAGAGAGAAAAGAATAGGGGAAAAATACATTAAAGGGTTAACGGGTTGGGTTCGAACCCGTTAGAGACCCAAACATGTTCTCATGTCATCTTCTCCTCCGAAGTTTGGGGGCCAAAAACAAAAAACACCCTCCTTCATCCTCAGACCTCACCATCTTCCAAACCCAACATCTCTGTCGTCCTTCTCCATCACCTAGCTCGCCATCGCCGAGCTCCAATGGTGAGCTCACATTCGCTGCGAGCTCCAATGCCGAACTCCTTCAACCTCAGACCTCGCCATCTTCCAAACCCAACATCTCCGTCGACCTTCTCCATCACCTAGCTCGCCATTGCCGAGCTCCAACGGCGAGCTCACCTCTGCTACGAGCACCAACGCCGAACTCCTTCTTCGCTTCCACTATCTCCAAGCTCGAAAGCTTCGAGCCCATCATCTCTGATGCGCTCCATTGCCAAGTTTCGTCTCCTTCGCCTTCGCTGAGATCACCTTCCGAAGAGCTCGAGCTCGAAAGCGTCGAGCCCAACACCTCCAACGCTCTCCACTGTCTCCAAGCTCGAAATCTTCGAGCCCATCACCTCCGATGCGCTCCACGACCGAGCTCCGTCTCCTTCGCCTCCGCTGAGATCACGCTCCGACGAGCCCCAATGCTAATCCTCGACCAAGCTCGTTGTCGCTCTCGTCGACCTTTACCTCTGTCGAACAACCCATTGCGAGCTCTTACGTCGAGCTCCCCTCGTCGAGAACCCACCACGCTCCAAACTCCTCGCCGAGTGCCTCTCTCCTCATCGAGCTCCCACGTCGGCCTCTGCTGTTATTGAGCTCTTCCACAGTCAAGCTCCACCACAGTCGAGCTCCCCATCGCCTCCACGAGCTCCAATCGAGCTCTTCTCCATCAACAAGCTAGACCTCACCTCCTGCTCTCGTCGAGCTCCAAGTCCTTCACCTCCTCGCCAAGCTACACGCCGAGCGCGACCTCTCCATCTCCTTCGTCAACCTCGCCGACCCCTCCACTGCGTCTAGCTCCTCTGTTCAAACACCAAAAGCAGGAGACGAGAGAAGAAGGCGAAGGAAGTAGAAGAAGGCAGAGGTCGGAAGAGAAAAAGGAAAAAGAAATTAAAAAAATAAAATAGTGGGGGTCGGCGTTGACTAAGTCAATGCAAGCCGACCACTCGTGCCACCGACATCGAAATGGGGGAAATTTGTCTCCTTGTGATGCGCGCTCTCTTGATCGTGATCAACGCACAGGATTGCGCCACGTCATCAGGTATTTATTTATTTAATTAATTAATTGAATTAATTATTTAAAAAATCCAAAAAATTAATTTAAAAATCCTAAAAATAACTATTAATTCGGAAAATGATTTTAAAATTCTGAAAAAAATAATTATTAAATTAGAATAATTAATTAAAATTTTCGATAATTAATTATTTAAATTTGGAAATTGAATAAAAAATTCAAAAAAATGATTAAAAATTGGAAAAAATTCAGAAAAAATTTGGAAAAATATAAAAAAAAAATACAAAAAGTTCTGAGAATGTTTTTTGGGAATATTACAAGCTCAGAATAACACTGTTACACCTCGATCAAGGTCCAAACTCTCCCGAGAAATCTGATAAATTCTATAAGCCATTAAAAACGGGCAAACTACTCCTCAAAGGCTGTAAAACTCAGTCTTTAGGAGTGGGGGGCTTGTGGTATGGTTAAAAATAGAACCAATCGGAACCGTTAAAATTGGGCACGGATCTTAAAGCTCTCAGGGGTAAAACGGTAATTTCACCTATAAACGGGTCGAATTGAGAACTGGGTCTTTCTTCAAAGTCCAATAACGAAAAAATAATATGTCCTATTGGGTATGGGTAGCAACCCATTACAAACCAATTCAGATATTTAAAGAGGAATTCAAATTCATGGTTATCTCTATGAAACGATTTAAATTCTACATCTTATCCAAAAATATCGGGACATAGGGATAAATCATTATCTCTAAACTGTCTCTAAAGCGAATATAAATACCCTCCCCCCCACACACACACATCATAACAAGGTTGTTACCGCTAAATCTGGTGTGGGGGCAAACAGATAGAATTTATGGATTCTTGATAAAACGAACAAGGCAAACCTGTTGACCTGTTGACCTTCACCGTCTGTTGACTTGGTCTTTTGCCGCTGCTGCGAACCTGCAAAAAGTGCGAGATACCGGGGTTGATCCCGGCGACGCACCCTCCGACGCTCTTGTCAGTAATCTGAATGATTAAGCAAGAATTTTAAACTGGAAAAGTATTGATTACCTCTTAATAGTGATGGATGGGGGGTATTTATAGTCACCTTAGGGATCAGATTAGGAATGTAATCCCTATGATCAGATAAGGAATGTAATCCCTAATCCATAGTGAGAGGATAGATGTGAATCAGGGCCGTTGATTAGTATTAATCAAAAATCCTAATTCTATCCTTATGGACTGGGTTCATTTCGGGTCGGGACCCATACCCAGTTGAGGTGGATCCGTTCGTGGGTTATTGGGCCTCGAAGACAGACCCAGTTCCCATTTCAGACCCGTTTGTAGGTGAAATTACCGTTTTACCCCTGAGCTTTAAGATTCATGTCTGATGTGAACAGCCCCAATTTAATCTTATTTTTAGCCATATCACGAGCCCCCCACTCCTGGAGACTGAGTTTTACAGTCTTCGAGGAGTAGTTTTGTTGTTCTAATGGCGTACGGGATTTTATCGGTGTTCTTAAGGGAGTTTGGAATCTTGCTCGGGGTGTAACGATGTTATTCTAGGCTTGTAAAATATCCAAAAATGTCCTCAGAATTTTTCAAATTTTTGGTGATTTTTCTAGATTTTTCTGAATTTTTTCTCATTTTTTTTGAATTTTTTATTCATTTTTTGAATTAAATAATTAATTATCGAAAATATTAATTAATTATTCTAATTTAATAATTATTTTTCCAGAATTTTTAAAACAATTTTTCTGAATTAATAATTATTTTTAGAATTTTTAATTAATTTTTTTCGATTTTTTAAATATTTTTTCGGATTTTTTAAATAATTAAAACAATTAAATAAAAAAATAATAAATAAATTAATTAATTAAATATTACCTGGACACGTGGCGCGTTCCTGAGTGTCGATCATGATCAGATGTGCGCGCATCGTAAAGCAGATCACGTTTGGACACGTGTCGCGTTTCTGAGCGTCGATCATGATTAGATGTGTGTGCATCGCAAAGCAGATCACGTTTGGACACGTGGCGCATTTCTGAGCATCGATCGTGTCGTGACGCGATTTTTGAAAAGATCGAACGGCGTGTGTAGCTCGGCAACATTTTTCTCCAATTTTGAGCTCGGAATGGCACTTGCTCGGATTCCGAGCAACTTCGTGCACATTTCGCGTAGCTCGGATGCCGACCTCGGAGGTGACGCCACGTGGCACGCAACGTGGATTTTTTTTTTCCTTTCTTCTCCCGCTCTATTCTTCTTCGACTTCTTCTTCTCTGCTTCCTTCTTTTTCCCTTCTTCTTCTTCGTTGCTCCGACCCAGACTTCGACCCAACCATGCCTTCGACCCCGACTCCGTCTCCGTCCCTGAGAGCGCCATTGGAGCTCGGCGAGGAGGACGGCAATGGCGAGAGTTTAGTGCAGGTCGGCGAGCTCGTTGATGGAGCTCGCCGATGGAGGGCCTCGTCAGTCGAAGGCGGAGCTCGTCCTTGGAGCTCGGCGAGGTAAGAGCTCGGCTTTGGAGGTGCGCGACCGAAGACGAGCTCGGCAGTGGAGAAGAGAAGCTCGGCAACGATGGGTTCGGCAAGGAGAGGGTTCGATGAGGAGCTCGGAGAGAGAGAGAGCTCGGCAGCGCGAGGGGTCTGTGGAGCTTGAGCTCAGTAATGGGTTCGGCATCGGAATAGGGAGCTCGGCAATGACTGAGGTGATGGAGGTCGGCGAGGTATGGAGCTCGGAGAGGCCATGGCAGAGCTTGGAGAGCGCTTCGACGGCCTGACGAGAGAGGAGCTCGGGCTCGAAGGTGTGAGGGAGAGCTCGGTGCTATAGTGGATATGAGCTTGCCGCTATTGTGGAGCTTAGACGGTGTGGAGGTGAGCTCGGAGTTGGAGGTTGAAGAAGAGGGTGCTGAGTTTTCTTCTTGTTCAGTTTTGGCGGGAACGTGTGAAGAAGAGGAAGGGAAGGGGTTCGGGTTTG
The DNA here is from genome assembly GCA_017893485.1 of Hemerocallis citrina. Lineage (NCBI taxonomy): Eukaryota > Viridiplantae > Streptophyta > Magnoliopsida > Asparagales > Asphodelaceae > Hemerocallis > Hemerocallis citrina. Next base: position 155,509,075 of record CM030366.1, on the reverse strand, counting down.
GGACCCTAACGGGTCCGAACCCGACCCTTCTCTCAATTTTTTTTTTCTTCCTCGCTGCTTCTTGTTCGGCAAATCCGAGCGCAAATTTTGAGGCGCATTTTTTGCAACTTTGAAGCTCGGTAGGACAGTAGCTCGGATTGGAGATTCGAACTACGTGGCTTGATCTGGACGGTTGATCACGATTGTGGCGCGGATCACGAGACAAGAGGCTCAAATTTCGAGAAAACGTTATCTTGTCGTTTTGTGGAGACGTGGCACGATCTGAGCCGTTCATCAACTTTTGCGCGATATTCGTAACGATCCAACAGTTGGAGTTGCTCGGTATCGTTTTTCTTCACTTTCGAGGGTCGGATTGGCACTTGCTCGGAATCCGAGCAAAGTGGCTCAGTTTTTCCCTCGCGCGAGTGGCTCGGCTCGGATTTCCGAGCTATTCGGCGCAGCTGTATTGCGATCCACTTTTCTGGTGCTACGGATGTCCGATCGGGGCATGCGACCCCTCGTTTCGAAGCTAATTCGAAGATCTACAACTTCTCTTTAGGAGTGGGATGAAAATTCACTCTCCTTCATGGTCAAAATAGCCCCGGAACATCCTTGTCTTCATGAAGTTGAGGAGTGTTTTGGTCTTGGGGATTTTGGAAGAGGAGCTCCACTCCTAGGGGCGGAGAAGATGTGCTAGGAAGACCCTTGTGCGAGGAAGACCCTTGTAAGATGTGCTAGGAAGATGTGCTAGGAAGACCCTAGGGGCGGAGAAGGGGCGCGAGTGGCTCGGATCGCTAGTCGCTCGGCTCGGAATACCGAGCGACGTGGAGCGATCTGAGCCGTCGGATCTCAGTGCAGATCTCGAGGCGAGCACAGTTTTCAAGAAAATACTATCTTGTCGTTTAGTGGCGCTGGCAAGATCTGGACCGTCTGATCGAAATCATACGCGAATTTTGAGGGAAAATTCGTTTTTCTCTAATTCCTAGCTTGGATTGGCACTTGCTCGGGATCCGAGCGATGTGGCTCGGTGGTCGATCGTATAGCTCGGTGGCTGAACTATTAGCTCGGTATTCCGAGCTATCCTCTCTGTTACGGGGATCGGATCGCCTGTCGCTCGGATTTTTGTTCCGAGGGACGTGGGGCGATCCTAGCCGTTAGATGGTGGCACAGATCTTGATGCGGGCTCTGTTCCTAAGAAAATACTATCTTGTCGTGTAATGGCGCTGGCATGATCTGAGCCGTTTGATCGAAATCTTACATGAATTTTGAGGGAAAAGTCGTTTTTCTCCAATTCGTAGCTCGGATTGGCACTTGCTCGGAATCTGAGCTATCCTCTTGGTCGTTGGGGTCGGATCGCCTGTTGCTCGGATTTTGGTTCCGAGGGACGTGGGGCAATCAGAGCCGTTTGGGAGACGAGTTTGAGGAGCAACTCTAGGAGAGAGTTGTGAGCTCCGAACTCGTTGAGAGGAGGTCCGCCTTGGGGGTGAGTGGAGCGAAAAACTTGACTCTAGGAGAGAGCCATTTGGGAGACGAGTTTGAGGGGGAACTCCAGGAGAGAGTTATGCTCCAAACTCATTGAGAAGAGGTCCGCTTTGGAGGTGAGTGGAGTGAAGAGCTCGGCTCTGGAAGAGAGCTATTTGTGAGACAAGTGTGAGGAGGAACTCTAGGAGAGAGTTGTGCTCCAAACTTGTTGAGAAGGGGTCCGCTTTAGAGGCGAGCGGAGTGAAGAGCTCGGCTCTGGAAGAGAGCTATTTGTGAGACAAGTGTGAGGAGGAACTCTAGGAGAGAGTTGTGCTCCAAACTTGTTGAGAAGGGGTCCGCTTTGGAGGCGAGCGGAGTGAAGAGCTCGGCTCTGGAAGAGAGCTATTTGTGAGACAAGTGTGAGGAGGAACTCTAGGAGAGAGTTGTGCTCCAAACTTGTTGAGAAGGGGTCCGCTTTGGAGGCGAGCGGAGTGAAGAGCTCGGCTCTGGGAGAGAGCCATTTGTAAGACGAGTTTGAGGAGCAACTCTAGGAGAGAGTTTTAGCTCTGAACTCGCTGCTTAAGTGAGAGAATCAATGGTTGTGGAAGCAGTTCCGAATGGCGAACCACTTCTTACCCGCTTATGAGCGAGTAATTTGAAGCAGAATCGAGCCAAGTGTTGGACTCCGAACTCGTAGTTTGAGGGATTCAACGGTTGTGGGAGCAATTCCGAATGGAGAACCACTTCTAACTCGCTTACGGGCAAGTTATTTGAAGCAGAATCGAGCCAAATGTTGGACTCCGAACTCGTCATTAGACGGATTCAACGGTTATGGGAGCAATTCCGAATGGCGAACCACTTCTAACTCGCTTACGAGCAAGTTATTTGAAGCAGAATCGAGCCAAGTGTTGGACTCCGAACTCGTTGTGAAGAGCTTAGTAAGTTGCGGGAGCAACCATGTAGAAGGAGCTGGACTCCGAACTCACCATTTAGCGAGTTGTGACTCGGAAAGATAGAGATGAAGCAAGAGAAACAATTTCCAATGAAAAAACGTAAAGTTTTATTAAAATAAACTAAGTAGCTGCTTCAATAGGGCGAGCCATTATTACATGCTATTGGCTGGATTACAAGCATCGGCCTTATTGAAAATCAAAATCCTACTTCTACGATAAGGTGAAGACCTCTTGGGAGGAGCTGGGAGGTTCTGAGTCTTGAAGCTCGGCGGGCCTTTCTGTTCGTTTGTTGGTTCTTCAAGGGGGAAGCTCGGCCCCCTCTTTTTGGACGAACCTGGTCAGGTGCCCCCGCTGTATGAGATCTTCGATCTTCTCCTTGAGAGCCCGACAATCATCCGTGTCGTGGTCGTAGTCCCTGTGAAAGCGGCACCACTTATCCTTGTTCCTCTTCTTGCCAGGGGTATTCATTCTAGGGGGAGTGCGGAGTAGTCCTTCCTTGTCCTTCTCCATAAGAACTTCTGATATATTAGCAATGAGGGGGGTGAACTTCTCGAAATGTGGAGTCAGGCGGCGCTGGCCATTACTGTCCTTTTGGAATTTTTGGGACCCTTCTTCACTTGTGTTCTTCCGTTTGTTCCCGGAAGATGCCTCCTCAAGAGCAAGGGAGTTGAGAGCCTCTTTCGCCCATATGTACTTCTCCACCCTGAGTAGGAGCTCTGAGAAGTTCCGAGGAGGTTTCTTGGCAAGGGATGCCCTGAGGTTGGCATTAGTGACGTTGCGCTCGAATGCGGTAGAGGCTGTTGACTGGTTGAGGGAGGGAATGGACCGGGTTTCGGCGGTAAAGCGTCGAACGTAATCCCTTAGGCGTTCACCCTTTTCTTGGTTGAGGGTCACCAGAGATACATTTGTTTTCTCGGCCCGGCGGCTACTCACGAAATGAGTAAGGAAGAGCCTTCGAACTGATCGAATGAGAAGATGGAGGCCGGGGCGAGTTGAGAGTACCATTCTCGCGCAGACCCCTTCAGCGTGGCAGAGAAGATCTTGTAGAGGAGGGCGTCTGAAGCATGGTGGATCATCTTGAGAGTTTTGAAACACTCTATGTGATCTGCAGGGTCTGACTCCCCGGTATACGTCTCGAAGTGAGGCGGCTTGAAGTTTTCTGGAATGGGGACCTCCATGATGGTGCGGGAGAATGGAGGTATGCTCGGGCGGAGGTTTATTGCCCGTTGCTCTTCTTCCTTGTCAATTCGGCCGAGGTGCCTCTCCATCTCGTGGAGACGGCGGTAGACCGAGTCTTCTCTTTGATCATACCTTGTCGAGCCCCGGGACTCATCTTCGGACGATTATGGACTGGGGCTGCGGCGATGGTAGCTTGGAGAAGGACGAGGACTGAGAGTGTGAAGGCGGTGGCTCCTAGATGGCTCATGAGTAGGTGGCCTCTGGTCGTTCTTTGGAGCGATATTGAGGGCCCGTAAGATTGTCGCTTGGAAGTCTTGAAGATCTGCCCTTGTGATTGGTGCCTCTCCAGCTTGGCGGTCCCTATGTGTGGCTCGGCTTACTGGAGAATGAGTTCTCCGCCGATGACGCTGAGAGGACTCTCTTTGCCTCCTCGGGGGAGGAGATTTTCTAGTCCTCGGTCGTCGGGGGGTTCGGATTCTTGGAGCTCCTGAGTTCTCGGGTTGATGGACTCGACCAAGGGCCCGCCATCCATTCAGGCGAGTTCTAAGGTCGACCCCCTTTTGGCCGTCAGCAATGATTTGACGAAGATCCCGCTCGGGAGGGCTTTGAGAAGCCAGGGATTCAACTGAAGGATTGGGACCCGTGACTTGGTCATGAGGAGGATGTTGCTTCGGATGACTCTGACGGGAGCCCCCCTGGGCAGCCCCCCGAGACCCTTGAGGGGCCTGTTGAGTATGAGGAGCACCTTGAACCGGAGGAGGGAGAGGAGGAAGGGAAGTGGTTCTTCGGTTGGAGACTGCTGCCTTCCCCTTCTATTTTGGATGCATGGCTTGAAACTAGTATCGTTGATGAAGAGAGGTCAGGTTGCTTTTTCATTTACCACAGACGGCACCAATCTGTTACCGCTAAATCTGGTGTGGGGCAAATAGATAGAATTTATGGATTCTTGAGAAAATGAACAAGGCAAACCTGTTTACCTGTTGGCCTTCACCGTCTGTTGACTTGGTCTCTTGCCGCTGCTGCGAACCTGCAAAAAGTGCGAGACACCGGGGTTGATCCCGGCGACGCACCCTCCGACGCTCTTGTCAGTAATCTGAATGATTAAGCAAGAACTTTAAACTGGAAAAGTATTGATTACCTCTTAATAGTGGTGGATGGTGGTATTTATAATCGCCTTAGGGATCAGATTAGGAATGTAATCCCTGTGATCAGATAAGGAATGTAATCCCTAATCCCCAGTGAGAGGATAGATGTGAATCAGGGCCGTTGATTAGTATTAATCAGAAATCCTAATTCTATCCTGATGGACTGGGTTCATTTCGGGTCAGGACCCGTACCCAGTTGAGGTGGATCCGTTCGTGGGTTATTGGGCCTCGAAGACAGACCCAGTTCCCATTTCAGACCCGTTTATAGGTGAAATTACCATTTTATCCCTGAGCTTTAAGATTCGTGTCCGATGTGAATGGCCCCGATTTAATCCTATTTTTAGCCATATCAAAGGTAATTAATCTTTTTCCACATAAAGCTCTTTCATAATTTTCCCTGATTACTAACAAGAGCGTCGGAAGGTTCATCGCCGGGATCCATCCCGGTGTATCGAACTTTTTGCAGGTTCACGGCAGCACGAGAAACCAGTCAAACGCCGGTGAAAGTCAACAGGTTTGCTTATTCATTTCCTAAAAGAATCCACAAATTCATCTGTTTGCTTCCACACCAAAATCAGCAGTAACACTCTCCAACTTCAAGTACTCAGTACCTATGTGTATTTAAGGCCAAAATCCTAACAGGCTAATCCTTCGAACTACTTAGCAGTTGTGGGGAACTTTGCGGTTGCTTTGTTGAAAACAAACATGGGGCATAAAGAGGGGCCGATATTTTTTATTTGCTGTGGGGTTGGCTCACTACATTGTGTTGTTTGTGACTCTGTACCAGAGGTTGCCAACAACCGCGACGCTTCCCAAAGATCTTCATCTAATTTTCTTTCTGTTTGTTGCAGTGCCTGCCATTCCTAGTTTCGCCTGGGCAAGATTCGCGATGAGTTCGATTACGTGTAGAGAATAACTTCATTGCTTTATTCCTATATTACACTTGTAAGTTCTCTGTTTCTCTTTCACTCTCAGAAAAGTAAATTTCATGAATATCCAACTTATCTAAACAACTATTTATGTTTTTAATTGTATTATATTATTATTATTAATTTTATTTCTTTATGGAGAGAAACCATCACCGATTTTATTAATGAAAAGAAAACGTAACAAGTAAAGCTTAGTACATCCTAAGTTCAACACAGAAAGCCTAGTACATCAACTACTACTATTTAAAAGCCTAATACAAGTGATAATGTCACTCCTAAAATGGTCGTCCATGCAGCCCTCCTCCTGCCAGCTGTTCCTACCATGATCTATTCGGTGTCTTCCACGTGAAGTCTCTTCTTAACACCTGCTTGACACCGACTCTTTTGCTTTCGATGCCAATCTGATTAGGTCCTCCTCACGTTGGTCTTGCGACCTCCATCAATCAATTTGTCTCTTACTCTCTCTCTTTTTCTCCACCGCATTCTTCGCTCTGCTCTCTATGCTTCTCTCTTTGTCCCCCTCTTCCGCTCGCCTCTCCACTCTACCTGCCGATGCCATCACATGTTTTCCCCATTTTTGACAGTCTCTATATGAGACACACGCATTGTATCTCACCCCCTTTAACGCCCCAATAATATCCTCCCCTATGTGTACTTGTCCCTGATCTTCGAACTCGCCGTCGTCTTCACTGTACTCGACCCACCGTGGTTCTCCTCCTCCTGTCCCAACTCTAATCCCTTTTCACCACCACCGTATTTCTGCACTTCCTCCTCCTCTTCTGGGATTAACTCAACCTCATTTGTATTTTGAGTCCCAGTTTGTATATTTTCCTCTTCGCCTCGACCTACAGCACCAAAATTATCTACACATGAAACCAATACTAACTTACCCTTAATCGAATATTCTTTAATCGACTGTATTGTATTGTATTTATGCCTTTTTTCTAGGCCCACTTTACTGCATTGGCCCATCTCACATAAATTCCCTCCCAGAATTATTTTTTTGTGAGAACGAAGCCCATCCACTCCTAAACAAATTGGGTTCGGCCCATTTCTCTGCTCCGTCTCCGAAATGGCCAATAAAGCCAGCAACAAAGATTCCTCGAATTTCGCTGTAGGCATCATCATGGTCCCAGTCTCCGTGGGACCCACTGTCACCTCGAATTCTCTTTCAGAAGCTGTGTCACCACTTTTCGATGATCCCTGGTTTCGATGCTACGATGATAAGACATGATGACCTGACCTTCCACCTTTTCCTGTGTCGTCGCTTACAGACTGAATTTTTGTTATCAAATTGTTCCTCGAATCTTTGATTTTCTGCAAATCGTACTAATAAACTAAAATAAATTAAAATAAAGTTACCGGTCTATGGATAAGTCGCGTAGAACGCACTGTTATAAGAGTTGATTCGAGATCTTATGTGCAGACATTTCTCAGATGTTCCTAGTGGTAAAATCCTCGGTATCACCGGCGTCTCGCTGTCGTACACAACGTCGAGAGATCGACCCAAACTTATCCTTACCCAGAACGGAAGAGAAAAAACCAGAGGAGCGGAAGCCAGAGAAGAGGTGAACGAGAGAAAAAGTTTTTGTGGGTAAATCTTTTTTCAGTAGTTGTAAAGGGATGAGAAGATTGGAATATATAGGCAGAAAAATTTGTGAACGTTGCTGAACGTGTGGAGAGAAAGTGGCAAGATTTTCGGATCTGAAGAACTGATCCAACGGTTGGAGAAAATAGTCAAAAGGTAAAAAACAAATAGCAAAAATGAGTTTTGGGCCTCAATCCGAACCCGAAGAGCAAATCGGATTGGCATTCGTGTCCGCAGGTGCGGGCGCACACCCGTGCCCATTATGCGCGGCGAACCGAACCGAACCGGGCCGGGCGGCAGCGGCGGCACGCGCATGGGTCCACAGGTTCCTCACACCACACAAGTCTTCAAAGGGGTAAAGGAAGGGTTGTAATATAGCCATCCACAAGTGTTACACTACTACCGATGTGGGACAAAATGCAAGGATATTGGTTTTGCTCTAAAACACAGCCAACAATTCCCCCCTAAAACCAAAATCCGAAGATAGAGATAACAAAAGAATAATGATGGAAAAGTTCTGGGCAAGAGTATACTATGCATAAATGAGATGGACTACAGCCTTAAATCTCACGTAGTGACTATTGTCTTTGTCTGGAGAAGTGCTTGATGGACTATGCCTTGAATCAGACTTTTTAAATCAGATTCAGAAAATAACACACATAGTACGTTAGAGGTTCTTGGGTCTATCGGGTGGCGCTTTTGAATGGCCATGTGCACTTTTTCCATATTCATGAGAGTTGTCTGGGATCGCCCTGTCCCATAGTCGCGGCCTTCACGACCTCTCATATAGGTAAGTCCTCAAAGGGTTGGTGATCGGAGTCAACCCTACATAATAATGCTTGGACCTATTAAGAGTTTAGAACTCATTCTAACCAGATCACACCAGAACACTGTCACCATAGGGATGTAATATCATTGTACAACCTCGTACAGCCACCTAAACATTAATTTATGAGAATTTAATCTCTAAGTCAGTGTTCCATAATAGTCACCGAAGTCCAGCTTGTTTCTACCCATTGAGCCGGCTTCTTGGGATCTCCAGTCAGACTCGGTTGGGTTGTCACTGCTAGTGACTTACTTATGGGCTTAACCCCATCCCCCTCGATGATTCTAGGATCAAAGCCCTAGATAGACCCTTTGTCAAGTGGTCTGCAAGGTTCTTTTCTGACTTTATATAGTCAAGAACCATATATTTGCCTAATAGGCTCTTGATTGACTTGAAGCACAGCTGCAGGTGCCTGTTTATCTTAGCATTCACAGAATCATGCTTTAGTAGTTCTATAACAAATTTATTATCACAGTTTATGAAAATAGCAAGAACAGGAATATTAGCAACAGGTATATGCATAATCAAATTTCTAAGCCATTCAGCTTCTATACAGGTAGTGTCCAAAGCTATCATTTCAGAGTCCATAGTACTTCTAGCTATGATAGTTTGTTTACATGAACTCCAGGAGATTGCAGCTCCTCCTAGGGTTAAAACATATCCAGTTGTGGATTTCACGTCATGTGAGTCAGTTACCCAGTTTGCATCTGAGTAACCTTCTATGATATCAGGGTGTCTAGAATAATAAAGTTTATAATCTATAGTACCCTTAAGATATCTAAATACTCTTTCTAATGCTGACCAATGTGACCGGTTTGGGTTACTAGTATATCTACTAAGTCTCCCAACAGCAAATGTAATATCAGGTCTAATTCTATTTGTTATATAGATAAGAGAACATATCATCTGAGAGTATCTATGTTGTTCTACAAGTGAACCTTCATTCTTCTTGAGAATGATACTACTGTCAAAAGGAGTACGAGCAGGTATCTTATCAAAGTACTCAAATTTCCTTAGCATTTTCTCAATATAATATACTAAGGAGAGAGTATAACCCTCCTTGAATTTTGATACTTGCATTCCTAGAATCAGGTTGGCTTCACCTAGGTCATTCATATCAAACATGCTAGATAAATAATCTTTAGTATTATTTATCAACTCAAGTATTGATCCTAAAATGAGGATGTCATCTACATATAAGCATATAATGACACAACTTCCATCAATTTTTTTAGAGTATATACATTTGTCATACTCATTTGGTAAGAAACCATATTCTAAAATCACTTTATCAAATTTGCTGTGCCATTGCTTGGAAGCTTGCTTTAGGCCATAAAGTGATTTTACTAATCTGCAAACTTTCTTTTCTTGACCTTTAGCAATAAAACCTTCAGGTTGCTCCATGTAGATTTCTACCTCTAGGTCTCCATTCAAAAAGGCTGTCTTTACATCTATTTGATGAATTAGCAAGTCATGAATGGATGCTAAAGCTAGAAGAATTCTAATAGAGGCAATCCTAGCTACAGGAGAGGAGGTGTCAAAATAATTTAATCCCTTTTTCTGGGTGAAACCTTTGGCTACTAATCTAGCTTTGTATTTCTCTATTGAACCGTCAGCTCTAAGTTTCTTTTTGAAGATCCACTTGCAACCTATGGGTTTACTACCTAAAGGCAGGTTTGCTAAATACCAAGTACTATTCTCCATAATGGAGTTGTACTCATTGTTGATGGCTTCTTTCCAGAAAGGAGCATCAGGAGAAGTTGCTTCTTCGTAAGTTGAGGGATCACCCTCTATCAAATAAGTGAAGAAACCTTCCCCTAAATTTCTTTCAATCCTACATCTTTTGCTTCTTCTAGGTTCTGAGTCTTGATCTGGTTGAGAAATAGAAGGTTGAGAATGGGAACTGGTAGAAGGAGCAAGGGAATAACTATAGGGGTTAGAAGAAATTCTATCTTTAAAAGGAAATATATTCTCAAAGTAAACTGCATCTCTAGCTTCTATGATGGTATTATTAGAGATTTCATTTACTTCAGAATGAGTCACTAGAAATCTATTGACATTGCTATCTAAGGTATATCCTATAAACACAGCATCTACAGTCTTAGGTCCAACCTTTCTCTTTTTAGGTTCAGGGATTCCTACTTTTGCTAGACATCCCCAAACTTTGAGATAATGGACTCTAGGAGTTCTACCTTTCCATAATTCATAGGGAGTCTTATCCTTAGACTTACTAGGGATCCTGTTTAGGATGTAACAGACTGTCAATAAGGCTTCTCCCCACAAGTTATCAGGAGCACCTGAGATGAGAAGCATGGCATTCACCATGTCTAACAGAGTTCAGTTCTTCCTTTCAGCAACTCCGTTGGATTATGGTGAGTAAGGAGCAGTCACCTCATGAATTATTCCGTGTTCTTCATAGAAGTTAGTCATTTCATTTGAGGTATACTCTCTGCCACGATCAGATCTAAGGATCTTAATCTTTTTCTCTAGTTGGTTCTTAGCTTCGGCTTTGTAAACCTTAAATCTATCTAGAACTTCATCTTTGGTTTTGAGAAGGTAGGTATAGCAATACTTAGAACAATCATCTATAAAAGTGACAAAGTATTTCCTACCGCCTCGGGTCAAAACCCTATTTGAGTCACAAACATCACTATAAACTAGTTCTAGAGGATCAGAATTCCTCTCTACAGATTTGAAAGGTAGTTTAGAATGTTTGGCTTGAACACAAATCTCACATTTATGTTTATTATCTACAGGAGACTTGGGAATAAGAGCTAAGTTCATTATCCTTCTAAGAGAACCCAGATTTACATAACCTAGTCTACCATGCCAAATATTAGAAGATTCTATATTTGAAACAACAGGAGAAGGATCTGACATTTTATTTATAGTAATGAGAATAAAAAGACCATCCTTTACATATCATTTTCCAAAAAAAGACTCATTCTTAGAAAATACAACTTTATTAGCTTCCATTACAATCTTGAAACCTGACGCTACAAGAAGGGAACCACTAACTAAGTTCCTCCTAACTGACGGCACATGAAGTACATCATGAAGAGGCAGATTTTTCCCTAATGTCATCTTCAGATCTATTCTTCCTCTTCCTACAATCTGTGCTGTTGATCCATCACCTAGGGTTATGCCTCCTCCACATGATTCCTGATAGTTTGAAAAACAGGAGCGATCAAATAAAACATGAACATTAGCTCCAGAATCCAACCACCAGTCATCAGAGTGGTAAGAAATATTAACAGAAGGTTGGTAAGTCACAGACCTGAAGGAACTAGAGGATCCATTTAGAATCATGTTGGCTTCTGGTTTGGTAGGGCCTTTCCCCTTATAAGGAGTCTTGATTGATTCCTTCTTCCTATGAAAACAATTGAAGGATAGATGGTTTGTTCTTCCACACACAAAAAAAAACTTTTGTTGATCTTGAGTCTAACTGAAGTTTCTAGTCTTGTGGTTTTGCTGGTGTTGGCAGTTTTGGTGGTTTTGGTGATTCTGGTGATGAAGCTGAAAGTTCTTTTTCTTAAAGGAGTTCTTCTTAGGTTTGTGAGGATTATTAGGTTTGGGTTTGCCATGGGATGATACTACAAGGTTTACCTTTGCCTTGGACTCATTTTTAGGGTTGGACCTTAGCCTAAGTTGATCTTCTATTCTAATCTTCTTTAGGACTTGGGCAAAGGTAAGTTCACCTTGAGTATGAGTGAGTTCCTTCTTGACATCAGACCAAGAAGGAGGGAGCTTATCTATTAGGCAAGCTAGCTTATACTCAGTAGAAAATATTGTACCTTTGGCTTGAATATGCCTCACATATTCTTGGAATTCATGGATTTGGTCATTCATAGGTTTGTTATCTACCATGAAATACCTATTAAAAGCAGAAGAATTGAATATTTCAATTCCAGCATCATCACAACCATATTCATCTTCTAAAGCATCCCAAAGTTCTTTAGCGTTTTTATATTCAAAGAATATATCATAAAGAGAATCAGATAATGCACTTGGAATTCAATGGAAATAGTTAAAGTCTATTTCCTTAGGGGTTTTAGGTTTTTTGGGAACTAAAGGGTTCCTTAGGAGTTTGAAAGGAAATAGGGGATTCGGAAACTTCTTTGGTAGACTCAGATTTATCAGAATCAGTTGTGATGGGTGTGGATCCATCAATTGCTGAAAGCAGTCCTAAAGTGGTGAGCCAGAATTTCATCTGACTCTACCACCTTTTGAAGTGGGTGCCATCGAACTTGGCTGGCTTGGCAGAAGCAGTATCTTATTTCCCAGTCATGATAACTTGTAGAACCTCGTATTTTCAAATATTATTTTTATATTTGAAAATGAATTTAAATTGATTTTTGGAGATTTAATGAATATTTTCAGAAAAATTTATCTTTTGTACACGTGCAAAACACGTGCAAATACTTTTTGAGAAGTTGAAAAATTAAGTTTTCTTTATGAAAAATCATTATTTAATATTCGGGATTTAATTGGTATTTTTCCAGATTTTTCTGAAATTTATTGGAGCTATTTGCAATTTTTGAGAAAAGAAGGACCTTTTTGCAAATTTGACATTTTTATGGGTTAAAGTGCAAAATACAATTTCTGGACATTTTGAACAGTATTAATTGAGATTTAGAATGTATATTTTCTATTAGATCCTAATTTAAATGAGTTTTGATGGAACTTCCAAAGAATGATCTATATATGTAAATTGTATTTTTGGAAAGGATTATTTTGCAAAGTCTGGGTAAACCCTAATTATCAATCCGGCATATTTAAGGGATTTTTCTCCCAGCCGTCATTATTAATAAAACACAGAATTTTGGGAGATCTATTTTGGTGGAGAAAAGGAGTCTTTGGATCTAGCAAAAGGAGGATTCTTTTTCGTGGACTTTTCTCAAACTAAGGTGAGAGATATGAAAATTGTTTTGTTGTTTGGTTTTTGTGAGATATATAAAAATTGTTTTTTTGTTTGATGTATGTCTTGTTGTTTGATTTGATGTTATGCATGGAAGAAATTTGTCTTGATGTTGATCTATGCGTGCAAGTATCATTGATATATTGATTTGATGTTGGGAACAATTTAGATCTCGTAATGTGGTATGAATCATGTGAATAATTGTGAATGAAATAGTAGATCTTTATTATTGAAATTGGTTGCTAAAAGCATGTTGAGATTTGTGTATGAATACCTGGACATTAGATTCATAGTTCAGATTTTATTTAGACTTGTGAAAGAAATTTAGATCTTGTAAAACCCTAATGAAAGAATTTTGATTTAGAACATGAGAACTTAAATCTTGACTTATTGATGTTTTGAGTGATATATGCATATACCTGATGAAGATTCGTTGAGATTTATTATTTTCCTGAATACGAACTATTTTCATAAACATTGATCGTTAGAAAGCTTCAGAATTTGATTTTGTAATCAGACCTAAACTTTGAAATCTGTAGACCGACAGTCGACTGGCCTACTGTGCAGTCGACTGGTACAAACCTAATGCTTTATTTTAGAATCGTTGAAAAAGTTGTTCTGGACAGTCGACCTAGCTCATAGGCAGTCGACTGGTCCACTGAAGAAATTATTTTGTAAGAATTATTAGTCCTTCTGGACAGTCGACCTATAACCCTCTAAGTCGACTTATATACTTAGAATATTTTTGAGAAGATTATTGGAATTTACCTCGGGTAAGTCGACTGGTACCTTTTCTTAAGTCGACTTATAAGACTTAGTTTATTTTTGTAAAATTTTGGAAATTCATCCTCTGGACAGTCGACTTACTAAGGTATAAGTCGACTGGTACTGAAGGATCTTTGTGAACTTTAGTGCTATTTCGAATGGTTGGTTTTTCAGATAATTTAGTATATATTTGTCTTTCAGTTCAGTATTTGATTAAGCATTTGACTTGAGAAATTCAGTTAAGTATTAAGTTTGAGACATTTAGTTGAGCCACTTTGTTTAGTGGGACTTTAGTTTAGACTTTTGAGTTTGAGTCTCTAGAGGTGTGTGACCCTAGTATACCGGTGTTGAGTTATTTGTTAAGGCCCGTTGAGGCATTTCAGTTATTCAGATTTGAATTTAGGCCGGTAGGGTACATCACTCTAGGAGATTCGTTAAGTGATTAATTAACCCAAAATTATAAGGATAGGCACTAGTGGTGATATGATGAACGGGAACATGAGTCAAGAACCTCAGTATGGCTTTCGGTGTGGGATTTAATCTCCGGAATTATCACAGTAGATTATTAGTGGTGTGGGATATGTCTCCGGAATTATCACAGTCTTGTGGTGTGGGACAATCTCCGAAATTATCACGGTAACTACTTGTGGTGTGGGATTGATCTCCGGAATTATCGGAGTCGAGGTGAAGCACATGTGGTATTCGTGTGGGGACGTGTCAATGTTTCGGTGTGGGATGATCTCCAGAATTATTCAAGTAAAATATCTTGGGTGTGGGATCCATCTCCAGAATTATCGGGCATGAGATACTATCCATAGTTTATCTTTATCTCGTAGTAGTCATCGTGTTAGGATTAGTTCATAACGCGGGGATTGAACCCTATGAAGTGAAGACGTTAAGGGCTTGCACCGAACCTATGTAGAATGGGATGCATAGACTTCGACAAGTACGCATTAGAGAGTCTGCATATAGACTTGTATTTTCTTGGCTTTGTTTATGCATGTGGTTTTTTCTTGTTTTTCTACACATGACACTTAGCTTAGTATCACTTGATGTTTTATGTTACCTTTCATTTCGTACCTTCCATATTCATTTAGTACTTGTTGTTTAAGAATTTATGAGATATGATCTTTTATGTTGTTTGTTTATTTATTTTTATATTTCTCACACCATTTATGGCTGACCCCTTTAGTTTGGGGGTTAGGGATCATCTCTAGCCTCACATGTGCAGGTTGTTGCTTAGAGTTGGAGATGGAATGCTTAAGTTGGTTTTGAGATATATTTGACTCTCAAGAGTTTGTGTAGATTTGTAATATCAGTTTTTGAGATAAATTAGTGTTGTAAATAAAGAGAATATTGAGTTGAGTTTGTTTTGATTTCCGCTGTGCATTGTAAATGATTTGTTGTAATAAAAGTTGAAAATTTTAGTGGTGTTGATTATGTTTAATATTATGTTGAAGTGGATCGCTGGGAATGTGCCACGTATTTTCTAAGATATCTTATTAGAAATTCGGGGCGCTACAGAGATTGGTATCAGAGCAACGCTTCAATAGTAATACTAAACATGACATAAAAATAACCTAGGTGTGGACACTAGTGTGTGAGTACCTAGGTGTGGACATTAAAGAGTGAGTATCACATAGAACTGAATATGATGTTTTACCTTTGGGAATTCAATTGAGATTTTGCCAAAGGATATGGTTGTGAGCTTGAATTGTGTGTGTGATGCTCTAACTTTTTCCTCATTTTGCAGTATTCAGAATTGTTGCACCCAGGGGCAGGAATGGTGGCAATAATGAGGATGGGTCTGGTAGTTCTCGAGGAACAGGAATTGACCTTGAGGCTGAATTCGCCAAAGTGTATCAGACGTTGAATACGCTGATGGCATATAATGTGTCGCAAGCTCAGATTCAGCAGCAGAATCAGCAGCCAAATCATGTAGTTGGCCAGGGCTTGGTTAACTCAGACCCTATCAAGCAGATCGAATCCTTTAAGAGGATGAGGCCGCCAGTCTTTGAGGGGCAAGCTGATCCAACCGTAGCTGATGATTGGATTCGGAAGATGCAGACGATCTTCGAGGTATCGGAGACTCCAGCAGCCAGCAAGGTGAAGTTGGCTACGATGCAGCTAGAGAAGGACGCTGGTGTCTGGTGAGAGTCGCTGAAAAGGACTTTGGGAGATCAGCAGTTGACTTGGGAAGCTTTTCTGGAGGAGTTCAGAGATCGCTTCTTTCCCCTAGATGTTCAGGAGAAGAAGGCGACCGAGTTCTTGAACCTTCAGCAGGGCAGCATGACCGTGCGGGAGTATGAGACCAAGTTTGCTCAACTTTCGAGGTATGTGCCAGAGTTGGTTGTTGACGAAGCAAAGAAGGCCAAAAAGTTTGAGCAGGGTTTGAGGCCAAGCTTGAGGTCGAGGATGATCCCATTGGGCATCAGAAGATTCGACAAGCTGGTCAGGAGAGCAGCTGTGACTGAGGATGATATGGACCAGTTCCAGAAGAAGCAAGACACATGGAACCGGAACAAGAGGCCAGCATCAGGCCAGAGTGGGAAGGGATTCTCAGCAAAGCAGGCCAAGTTTAGTGATCCAGTGCAGAAGGCACCTGCAGCTCAAGGGGTGACCTGTTATTACTGCAAAGAGGCAGGACATTACAGGTTAGCATGTCCGAAGTTGGCAAAGCAGGTTTGTCCCCAGTGTGGGCAGGCAGGACATACTCAGCCCCATTGTCCACAATAGAAGAAAGATGGTTCTGGTGGGAGCAAATTTCAGAAGAGGCACGGGCGAGTATTTGCATTAACCGATGAGGACGCTGGTAACTCAGAAAATGTAATACAGGGTATGCAAGAATTTTGAATTTTATTTTGAATCAATGTAATAAGTGAAACCTTTATTAAGAACAATTTAAGATTGAGTATCATTCTTATTGTAACAGGAGTTGTTTTAATTAATGGAATAAAGGCAAAGGTTTTATTTGACATTGGTTCATCGCATACATTTGTATCGCCAAATTTTGCAAAGATCTTAGGCGTGGAACCGAAGTTGTTTCCAGACAGGGTTTTGTCGGTGGCAACGCCGTCAAGTGAAGAGCTGATTGCGGATCGATATTACGAAGGCTGTAATATCGAGATTGGTGGGAGGTTGTTCGGCATTGATATGATCGAGTTAAAAGTCTTGGGAATGGATGTCATCGTGGGCATTGATTGGATGGCAATATATGATGCCACAATCGAATGCAAGCTGAAGGAGGTGTTGGTGAAAGCACCAGGTGGACCTGCAGTGACTTTCCAAGGGAAGAAGAAGATTCCGAAGGTAGCTGCAATGGTATCTAAGATGGCAGTTCTAGATGAAGTCAAGGGCATTCCGGTTGTTCGAGATTTTCCTCAGGTGTTCTTGGATGACTTTCCAGGATTATCGCCGCAGAGAGATGTGGAGTTCTGCATTAATGTTCAGCTGGGGAGTGCGCCGATTTCCAAGACTCCGTACAGGATGGCACCTGTAGAGCAAGATGAAGTGAAGAAGCAGATTGAGGAGCTATTGAGCAAAGGGCTGATTAGGCCGAGTTCTTCTCCGTGGGGAGCGCCAGTGTTGTTGGTCAAGAAGAAAGATGGGTCAATGAGGATGTGCATTGACTATCGGGAGTTGAATAGGGTGACTATTCAGAACAAGTATCCACTGCTGCGGATTGATGATTTGTTCGATAGGCTTCGAGGAGCAGCGTGGTTTTCGAAGATTGATTTGAGGTCAGGGTATCATCAGGTTCGAGTCAAGGAGGAAGATGTGAGTAAGACAGCTTTCAGGACTCGTCATGGGCGGTATGAGTTTTTGGTAATGCCATTCGGGTTGACGAATGCGCCAGCAGTTTTCATGGATATGATGAATCAGGTTTTGAGGCCATTTATTGACTCCTTCGTGGTGGTTTTCATCGACGACATTTTGGTGTATTCGAAGTCGGAGAAGGAGCATTCTACGCACTTGACAGCGGTGTTACAGAAATTGCAGGAGCATAGCTTGTATGCCAAGTTGTCGAAGTGTGAGTTTTGGAAGTCTGAGGTAGCTTTCCTTGGTCATATTCTTTCTAAGGAGGGAGTAGCTACTGATCCTCAGAAAGTTGAAGCAGTGAAGGATTGGCCCAGGCCAACGTCTGTGAAGGAAGTCAGAAGTTTCTTGGGATTAGCTGGATACTACAGGAGATTTATCCAGGGTTATTCTCAGATTGCAGTTCCTTTAACAGGTTTGACCCGGAAGAGTGTGGCATTTGTGTGGACAGATAAGTGCGAGGAGAGTTTCCTTGAGTTAAAGGAGAGGTTGACTACTGCACCTATCTTAGCTTTGCCGCAAGCAGGGAAGGATTATGATATCTACAGTGATGCGTCTCTCAGAGGTTTGGGTTGTGTCTTGATGCAGGAAGGCAAGGTTATTGCTTATGGTTCGAGGCAATTGCGTCCGAATGAGAAGAATTATCCGACGCATGATTTGGAGCTAGCAGCTATCATTTATGCCTTGAAACTGTGGAGGCATTATGTCTATGGTGAGAAGGTCAACATGTACACCGACCACAAGAGCCTGAAGTACATTTATCAGCAGAGGGATCTAAATCTTCGGCAGAGAAGGTGGTTGGAGGTATTGGAAGATATTTATCCCGAGATCAAGTATCATCCGGGCAAAGCGAATGTGGTGCCTGATGGACTTAGCAGGAAGAGTAGTTTATCGTGTTTGATCACTACTCATAGTGAGTCGGCAGCAGAGATCGATCAGGCAGGTATCGAGGTGGTACTGCAAGGTTTAGGGGCATCTTTGGCTCAGTTGAGGCTGCAGCCGTCCTTGAGAGAGAGGATTGTGGAAGGTTAGAGATCAGATTCAGAGATTCAGAAGATTCTGCAACAGGTTTCAGAAGGCAAGCTATCAGAGTTTCGTGTCCAAGATGGAGTTCTTTGGATGGGTGAGAGGTTGTGTGTTCCAGATAATGCAGATTTGAAAGATAGTATCTTGCAGGAAGCGCACAATACATTGTTGTCAGTTCATCCAGGAGGCACGCAGTTGTACACGGACATCAAACAGCACTTTTGGTGGTCTGGTATGAAGCGGGATGTAGCAGATTTTGTGGCAAGCACTACAAAAGAAACCAGATTTACCGGCGAATATTCCCCGGCATTTTACTAGTAGCGTCGGGGTAGGTAGCGATTAGGAATGGGCCACCAGATGCGATGGTTATATACCGGCGGCCGAATTAAAACGCCGGTGAATCCGCTTATTCATCGGCGTTTTATTTAAAAACGCCGGTGTAGTTTATGATTCACCGGCGTGTCTAATTAAAACGCCGGTGAAAAGCTGCGATAAATCCCATCTACCCTAACCTTTCGCTCGCCATTTTCCTAAACCCCAAAAAAATAAAAAATAAAAGGCGCTTCGTTTTCCCTCCTTCCTCGCTCTCCTTCCCGCGCGTTTGCCTCCGCCGCTTCGTCCTCTTCGACGGCCTTCGAACATTCGTCATCGTCCCTTCTTCCCTTCGCCATTTTCGATTTCCCTCCTCCCTATCCCGATTTGGAGGTGAATCGGCGAACGGAAACGACCGTGTTGCCCCGCTCTCTCTCTATCTCCCCCCCCCCCCCCCCCCGCGCTCGTCGCCCCGCTCTCTCTCTCTCTTCGGTATCATCTGTTGATTCCCCTAATTTTTGAAACTTATTGATGCATGTTGAAATTTTCATGTTCTTATACTGTTAATGAAGCTGATTTCATGCATCTGATTGTCTTCTTGGCATGTTTTTTTGATATAAAATGGGTTCACTGTGAACTGACGATGCACAACAATTGGGTTTTAGATTGGGTTGGGCACAACCATTAGTGGAGCAACATATATGCTCAGATAATGTAAATTTTCATTTCAAGAAACTGTTAAAGTTACCTGCAGATTGCCCTCTTTGGCATGATTTTTTAACCAAAAATGGGTTCACTTCCAAACTAAGTATGCTGCTAGAAATTTCATCTTCTTTTATTGTTAAAGAAGCTTATTCCATGCATCTGATAGTCATCTTGGCATTTTTTTTAACCAAAATGGGTTCACTGTGAACTGAGGATGTTATAGCTACGTATGCCAAAATCCTCCGGATATGCTGAACAATTGGGTTTTAGATTTAGTTAGGCTAAAGAATTAGTAGAGCAACATATATGCTCAGATAATGAAAATGTTCATTTCAAGATACTGTTAAAGTAACCTGTTTGCCATCTTTGGCATGATTTTTAACAAAAAATGGGTTCACTTCCTAACTAAGTATGCTGCTAGAATTTTCATCTTCTTTTACTGTTAATGAAGCTTATTTCATGCATCTGATTGCCTTCTTGGCATGTTTTTTTGGTATTAAATGGGTTCACTGTGAACTGAGGATGCTATACCTGTATGCCAAAATCCTCCAGATATGCACAACAATTGGGTTTTAGATTTAGTTGGGCTCAAGAATTAGTAGAGCAACATATAAGATCGGATAATGGAAATTTTCATTTTAAGATACTGTTAAAGTAACCTGATTGCCCTCTTTGGCATGATTTTTTAACCAAATAATGGGTTCACTTCCAAACTAAGTATGCTGCTAGCATAGGCCTCATCTTCTTTCACTGTTAATGAAGCTGATTTCATGCATCTGATTGTCTTCTTGGCATGTGTGTATTTGAATCCTTGACAGGTACAACATGCCGAGGCGTGGAAAGAGGTTAAATATAAATGATGGCAACGAGAGCCATGGGGATGAGCAGCCACTACATAATAGTGGCAGTCAAACAGAAGAGGGTGAGGGTAGCACGCCGCCCACTGTCAAAAAACATCGTGGGCGGACTAAGATGACGAATGTTTGGAGGCTTCAGAATGATGAAAGGATCGAGGTGGAGGCGAACGGTGTTGGGCAACCGGTTGGCGATAACGCTAGCAAATTTTCTTCCTTCATTGGGGTTATAGCAAGGAACCCCCGCATACTTCCTTTGTCATACGAGAGTTGGCCGAAGGTGCCAACCACCACAAAGGCCACTGCTATTACGACAATCAAGGTATTTCTCATCTAAAATACATAATTGGTCGGCGAAAAATTATTATTGAAATATGTATTATTAGTGATGGGTAATGAATTTTGCAGCAATACTTCTCGTTCGCCGACTCCCTTACGCCTTGGGTTGAAAAGTCACTCTCCAAGAAGTGGAGGGACCACAAGAGTGAATTGAAGTCGAAGTTTTATAACAAAGACCTTTCAGAGGAGGAGAATGCAGTGAATGTGCCAGAAAATGTGGAGCCTTCGGATTGGCAATTTCTTGTGCACTACTGGAGTTCGGCGATCGGTCAGGTATTTACATTAAACACACAAAAATCTAATGAGTATGTGGTTGTATGGTGGCTATAATGAATTTTTCTGTTAACTTCATTGTGGCATGTACAGAAAAGGGCGGAGGTGGGAGCTGCCAGTCGGTCAAAGCAGCTAGTGCTACACACCGCTGGTACACAGAGCTTCGCTCTGGTTCGGGAAGAATTGGTAGGCGCAATAGTATTGAACAATTTTTTACTTACAGTTATTTGTTTATAACCATTTCATCTTACTAATATATAGGCAGAAGATTTGGGGGGGGGGGGGGCTACGGAGTTTGGGGACATTGACTTTTTTGATGCCACCCACAAATCAAAGGATGGGACGTATGCGAGCCCTGAGGCAGCACAGATTCTGGTAATTTGTGAACTAATATCTAATGAGGAGTCGAAATCTCATCTGCTTTTAACTCTGATTGTTATGTCCTTTTATAGACTAATGCTCGGAAAAGGTATGATGAAATCTCCTCTGCTTCAGATTCGGACCCTACAGCACCACGCCCAGATTGGCGTACCCGGCAGAGAGTTGCCTTGACCGATGTTAGGGGAAAGGAGAGGCATGGACGTGTCCGTGGTATGGGCCTGGGACCAACCCCCTCGCGGCTATTTGGACGGAGTCCATCTAGTTCAAGTGGCAATCACGACGAGGAGATGACTGCCTTAAAGGCACAAGTTGCACTCCTCCAAGAACAAATGGCCAATTTAATAGGGCAGCAGTCCCAAGTCCCACCCAGGGTAAGTATTTAAATTGGTTTTTTTTTAAGAGATTATGGTCTTGAATGCATGAAAGACACGTACTAGTGTTTGTGAGTGTGCATTGTGGCTGTCGTCTATAAGTATTTCGTCTATGTTTCTTAAGTGGGCTGTGATTAGAAAGAAAGGGCTGGAGTGGAGATCTGGAAACCCAAATAGAGACATCTCGTTTATTATAATCTATACTTTTTGTTGGACCAATCCCCTCTTGTTGTTGTTGCTGATGTCTCTATGTGTCCGTGTGTTGAAGGGAAAGAAGGGATGATGGGAGAGATGGGGAAAATGCCGCTATGTTAGCCTGGTGTATCCAAAGTCTCTACCATCCTTCTTTTTGGCTCCATATATGGCTTATATATTAAATGGGTTTCCTTCCACGATGACAGTCCGTAATACTACACTTGATATGAGCCCTGTTCATAGCTGCACCCTATTGCATACTCACAAACAACTAATACGTGTCGTTCATGCATTGTATTACCAATCCCACTTTGGCACATAACATGCTTAGATGACATTGTATGACCTGCTGATAAGGTTTGTTCAGCCGCGTTGTTGTACTGATTTGGAGGATTTTGGTATGCTAGCAGCATACTTAGTTTCACAGTGAACCCATTTTTTGTTACAAAATCATGCCAAAGATGGCAATCTGCAGGTTACTTTAACAGTACCTGAGCTTATATGTTGCTCTACTAATTCTTGAGCCCAACTAAATCTAATTTTCTTAAGTGGGCTGTGATTAGAAAGAAAGGGCTGGAGTGGAGATCTGAAAACCCAAATAGAGACATCTCGTTTATTATAATCTATACTTTTTGTTGGACCAATCCCCTCTTGTTGTTGTTCCTGATGTCTCTATGTGTCCGTGTGTTGAAGGGAAAGAAGGGATGAGAGAGAGATGAGGAAAATGCCGCTATGTTAGCCTGGTGTATCCTCATTCTCTACCATCCCCTCTTGTTATATATTAAATGGGTTTCCTTCCACGATGACAGTCCGTAATATTATACTTGATATGAGCCCTGTTCATCGCTGCACTAAATCTAATACCCAATTGTTGTGCATATCCGGAGGATTTTGGCATACGTACCTATAGCATCCTCAGTTCACAGTGAACCCATTTTGTTATAAAAAACATGCCAAGATGACAATCAGATGCATGAGATAAGCTTCATTAACAGTAAAAGAAGATGAGGATGGCAATCATGCCAAAGATGGCAATCAGGTTACTTTAAAAGTATCTTAAAATGAAAATTTCCATTATCTGAGCATATATGTTTCTTTAAAAGTGACTGTGACCAATTGTTCTTAATTGGGCTGTGATTAGAAAGAGACGAGTTGGAGTGGAGATCTGGAAACCCATATAGAGACATCTCGTTCATAATAATTTATTATTATTGTTGTTCTTGTCATTCTTGCTGTTGTTGCTGATGTCTCTATGTGTCCGTGTGTTGAAGGGAAAGAAGGGATGAGAGAGGGATGAGGAAAATGCCGCTATGTTAGCCTGGTGTATCCTCATTCTCTACCATTCCTCTTTCTGGATTCTATATTTGGTTTCCTTCCACGATGACAATTCCAGTTAAAACTACACTTGCTATGAGCCCTATTCGTCATTTTCGATTTCCCTCCTCCGCTCTCTCTCTCGCTCTCTTCGGTATCATCTCTTGATTTCCCTTATTTTCCAAACTTAGCATATTTTTCAGATAGATGCATCTTGATTTTCTTAACTTGAATGGTTTAGTTGGGATGAAGAGTTAATAGAAAAATAAATGCTTAGATACTGGAAATTTTCATGGTCTTTTACTGTTAATGAAGCTTGATATGGCTAAAAATGGGGTTAAATTGGGACCGTCCAGATCCGGCACGAATCTTGAAGCACGGGGATAAAAAGGTAATTTCACATACAGATGGATCCAAAACGGGTATCGGGCCTCCTTCTCACAAAACCAACCACCCGCGAATAGATCCACATCAACTGGGCACGGGACCCAACCCGATACAAGCCCGGTTCACCATGAGGAGAATTAAGGCCACTGATTTGACCAAATCAAATCAATAAGCCTGATTAGCTCTCACCAGGGAATCAGGGCCTACTTTCCCAAAACAGAATAGGAGGATTTTCCTCCTGGCTGTTAGGCAGGAAATCAGGATCCTAATCGTTCCAAAGGCGACTATAAATACAACCCCTCTACCACCAAGACCAGGTTAATCACTTTTTGACCACTTAAGCTCTTTCTTAATCTTTTCCTGATTACTGACAAGAGCGTCGGAGGGTGCGTCGCCGGAATCAACCCCGGTGTCTCGCACTTCCTTGCAGGTTGCGGCAGGAGCAAGAAGGCCGAGTCAACTGTTCAGGTTTTTCCCGGACTCACAAATTCTATCTGTTTACCCCCACACCGAAATCAGCGGTAACAGATTGGCGCCGTCTGTGGGAAGATCACACGAACAGCCTCAGCCCATTCTCCGTCGCCCTCGACAGCCATGCCGCCGAAAAAGGTCAGATCCAGAGGGTCGAACCGTGCGGGCAACCTCGCCGACCCAGTGAATGAAGCCCCAGTCAACCCCATTCCTTAGTCTGACCTACCTCCGACAGCCCAGCAGGTCCCACCTCCTCCTCCCAAGCAGCAGCCCAACAATGGCCCGTCCGGTCACAACGGTCGGAAGGAGAAGCAGCCCGTCAATCCGGGCCATGTCTCGGTCCATAATGGGTCCTCGGACTCGATGGCCTCTCACCATCCCGACCTCCGTATCACACTCCTGAACCGCCAGAAGGACGACGACCTCCGCACCCATCTTGACGAGAGGCGGGCCCGAGAGGGAGCCTCCCGCCAGCGTCAGGGGGAGCGGTCCCCACGTCGCCGAGACACCAGAAGGTCCCCGGACCGCAGAGGCCGAGCAGCGTCCCCCGAGCGCCGAAGGAGGAGGTCCCGCTCCCCCAGGGATCGGCTTCATCCGAGGGACCGAGATGTACCCATCAGTCGAGCCGAATTCCTCCAGTTTCAGGAGACCGTTCTGCAGGCCCTCAATCTTCGGCAGAACCCCCAGAATACACAGAGGGCTCCGACGCCCCCCAGGAACCCCAGTCCTCGGCGCCGAACCCGGAGCCCGTCCCCGGCTCCCAGCCGCCAGCAGCGGGAACAAAGCCCTCGTCGGTCCCAGGACTACCGGCGCCGCAGTCCGCGCTCCCCTTCCTATGAAGAGGA
This sequence comes from Hemerocallis citrina, assembly GCA_017893485.1. NCBI lineage: Eukaryota > Viridiplantae > Streptophyta > Magnoliopsida > Asparagales > Asphodelaceae > Hemerocallis > Hemerocallis citrina. Next base: position 155,484,043 of record CM030366.1, on the reverse strand, counting down.
GTCCGGGGGATCATACGATTACCAGCGGAGGGACGACGCCCTCATCCGCCGTCTCCATGAGGTGGAAAGGCGCATCGGCCGCATGGACAGGGAAGAAGAGTCCCGAGCAGGAACCTTCCGTCCCAGCCGACCCCCCTTCTCACGGTCGATCATGGAGGCCCACATACCGAGGAGTTTCAAACCACCGCAGTTTGAAACATACTCAGGGGAATCCGACCCGGTCGACCATGTCGAAAGCTTCAAGACCCTGATGCTGATCCATCAAGCTTCCGACGCGGTGCTCTGCAGGACCTTCCCTGCCACCCTCAGGGGGTCAGCTCGGGAATGGTATTCCAGGCTCGCCCCCTCATCCATCTTCTCATTCGAGCAGTTCGAGACGCTGTTCATTACTCACTTCGTGAGTAGCCGACGAGCCGAGAAGACAAGTCTTTCCCTACTGAACCTGCGGCAGGAGAAGGAAGAAAAGTTGCGGGACTATGTTAAGAGGTTTACCACAGAAGTCAGGTCAATTGCCTCCTTAGACCAGTCCGTGGCCACCGTGGCGTTCCAGTCGAACGTCCTTAATGCCAACCTCCGATCGTCCCTGGCCAAGAAGCCCCCGCATGACTTCGCCGACCTCCTCCTGAGGTGCGAGAAGTACATCCGAGCAGAAGAGGCTGAAGCCCTTCCCAGCTTTGGGGGACCTTCCACAGGGTCGAAAAGGAAGGCGACGGGGGAAGAAGGGTCCAAGAAAGCTCAGAAGGACATGGGCGGTTAGCGCCGCCCTCCCCCCAGGTTCGAGAAGTTCACTCCCCTCACCACTAATGTCTCCACTATCCTCATGGAGGTGGAAAAGGAGGGGGTCATCCCTCCAGCCCCAAGGATGCACACCCCGGCGAAGAGGAGGGACAAAGATAAGTGGTGTCGGTACCACCGAGACCACGAGCACGATACGAATGACTGCCGAGCTTTGAGAGATGAGATCGAAGCCCTCATTCGAAGGGGGCAGTTGGCCAAGTTCGTGAAGGCTAACGATCGGACAGACCGCCACTCCCCTCCGCCTCGGGAGGCTAACAAGCGCTCCGAGCGGCGCGAAGAGACACCCGAGTTCGAGGAGGAACGGGTTTTGCACTTGATCCACGGAGGCCCCATGGGGGGCTCCTCTAATTCCTCCCGAAAGGCCTTCGTCCGAGAGGTCAACTCGGTCCATAGTGCCCCTCCCCCGAAAGGTCTCGGCGTCCCAGTGTCCTTCTCTGATGCCGACCTGGAAGGAGTCCGAACCCCCCACTGCGATGCCCTCGTCATCGACCTCCGCATGGCCAACTTCAAGGTGCAGAGAATTTTGGTAGACAACGGGAGTTCGGTTAATATCCTTTTCCTCTCGGCCTTCCGAGGCCTGCAGCTGTCCCGAGACCGCCTCAAGCCGGCCGGTTACACTCTCCGCGGGTTCACGGGGGTCCCGGTAACCGTCGAAGGGGTGATAACCCTAGACGTGACTGCGGGGAGCGCCCCTACTACCCGGACCGAGCCGATGGACTTCATGGTCGTCGATGTCCCGGCGGCATATAATGTCATCCTAGGTCGCCCCGGCCTAGCCGCCCTGGAGGCTGTCCCCTCGGCATACCATTTGAAAATGAAGTTCCCCACTCGCTCGGGAGTGGGGGAAGTCAGGGGAAGCCAGGAAACAGCTCGGAAGTGCTACATGACTTCCACCGGGGGACCAGTGCTCTCGCTCGAGACACTAGAAATCCCCGAGCCGAAGACCCGCCCAACGTCCGAGCCGGCTGACGAGTTAGAAGAAGTACTCTTCTCAGACGAGGATCCGGGCAAAAAATTCCTCGTCAGCAAGTCCTTGTCGACCGTGCTGTTCTCCGACTTGGTGAGGTGCATCCGGGATAACCGCGACCTATTTGCTTGGTCGGCCGCGGATATGCCCGGCATCTCCGAGGACTTGCTCGTCCACAGCCTAAGCGTCGAACCGGGGTGCAAACCGGTTCAGCAGAAGAGGCGAAAGTTCGCTCCCGAGCGACAGCAGGCAATCAAGGAGGAAGTAGATAAACTGCTGAAGGCCAAGTTCATACAGGAGGTAAATTATCCCGAGTGGCTGTCGAACGTTGTAATGGTCAAGAAGTCCAATGGCTCGTGGAGGATATGCATTGACTTCACCGACCTAAACAAGGCGTGTCCGAAGGATCCTTTCCCGCTCCCGAACATCGACACCCTTATCGACGCCACCTCGGGCCATGAGCTACTCAGCTTCATGGACGCCTTCTCGGGGTACAATCAAATCCGGATGTTCCCACCGGACATTCCGAAGACCTCCTTCGTCACTGACCAAGGCCTCTACTGCTACCGGGTAATGCCGTTCGGCCTGAAGAATGCGGGTGCCACCTACCAACGCCTCGTCAACAAGGTCTTCCAAAACCAGATCGGCCGAAACATGGAGGTGTACGTTGATGACATGCTCGTCAAGAGCATCCACGGCACCGACCATGTTGCCGACCTCCAAGAGGCCTTCGGCGTGTTGAGGAAGCACAACATGCGGCTGAACCCGAACAAGTGCGCGTTCGGGGTCTCCTCGGGAAAATTCCTCGGCTTCATGGTAAGCCAGCGAGGAATCGAAGCTAATCCCGAAAAGATTAAGGCAATACTAGACATGGCCCCGCCTCGGAACGTCAAGGAGGTGCAAAAGCTCACTGGCCGGCTCGCTACTATCGGCCGGTTCCTTTCCAAGTCGGGGGAAAAGTGCCTTCCCTTCTTCAAAGCCCTCAGAGGGGCCAAAGGTTTTGAATGGGGCCAATCGCAACAGGAATCATTCGACCAGCTGAAGGCTTATTTGGTGAACCCCCCGCTGCTCAGCAAACCGGTCCCGGGCGAGACCCTCTTCGTCTACTTGGCAGCCTCCGAGCAGACCCTAAGTGCTGTCTTAGTGAGGGAGGAGGACCGGACCCAAAGGCCTATCTACTACGTGAGCAAGGTGCTCCGGGATGCCGAGCTCCGCTATCCGAGGATAGAGAAGATAGCCTACTCCCTGATCATGGCTGCGAGAAAGCTTCGGCCGTACTTTCAATCCCACTCGGTCGTTGTCCTCACCGATCAACCCCTCAAGCAGATCCTCCACAAGCCGGAGACCTCGGGCCGGCTGATGAAGTGGTCCATAGAGCTAAGTCAGCATGACATCTCTTATCAGCCTCGGACGACAATTAAGGCACAGGCTCTCGCCGACTTCATCGTAGAGTCCACTATCCCCGAGGTCGGCCACGTCCCGAATGGGCCCCCCATTTGGACAGTTTTTGTGGACGGATCCTCTTGCAACGAAGGAAGCGGCACCGGGATCATACTAAACGGCCCTGACAACTTCGTCCTCCAGTACGCCATCCGCATGAACTTCAAAGCCTCGAACAACGAGGCAGAATACGAAGCGCTCATCGCCGGACTTGGTCTCGCCCGAAGTGCCGGAGCCCAACGCCTCCGGATTCACAGTGATTCCCAGCTAGTCGTGAACCAAGTCTTGGGCGAATATGAGGCCCGGGACGAGCGAATGGCGAAGTACCTTGCCAAGGTCCGGGATCTCATGAGCCGGTTCGAAGAGGCCACCATCGAACGAGTCCCTCGGGAAGAAAATTCACAGGCCGATGCCCTCTCCAAATTGGCTTCGTCCTCACTTCAAGGTCTTGAACAGACCGTGCTGATTGAAGTCCTCTCTAGGCCAAGCATCGAAGACGAGCCACCTAGCTCGGTGGAGTCATTGCCGGTCATGCTGCAGGACAATTGGATGAAGCCACTGGTAGAATTCCTAAGGGACGGAGTTCTGCCCTCGGATCCCAAGGAAGCACGCCGAGTCAGAACTCGGGCCGAACGCTATGTCTTGATCGAGGGCATCCTATACAAGCACTCCTTCTCTCAAATAGATGGCCGACCATATCTGAGGTGCCTCTCTCCGGATCAGGCCGAATATGCCCTACAGGAGCTTCATGAAGGCATCGGATGGGCACACTCCGGATTTAGGTCTTTGGCCCGGAAAGCTTTGAACTATGGGTACTTCTGGCCGACCCTTCTCCAAGACGCCGAGCGACATGTTCGGCAATGCAGCACTTGCCAGAGACACTCCAGCATCCGATGCCTCCCTCAGGCCAACCTCGCCTCCCTGTCGAGCCCTATCCCCTTCACAATGTGGGGAATGGACTTGCTAGGGCCTTTCCCTCCGGCTCCGGGTCAGTTCAAGTTCTTGGTCGTAGCCATCGACTACTTCTCAAAGTGGGTCGAGGCCGAGCCCCTCGCCACTATAACCGAGAACAAAGTGGTGCAGTTCTTCTGGAAAAGTATCATCTGCAGGTTCGGAGTCCCCCGCGTCCTCGTGACGGACAACGGTACTCAATTCACTGGTGCGGCGTTCCGAGCTCTGTGCGATGACCTCGTCATCTAACAACGCTTCTCGTCCGTCTCCCACCCTCAGTCGAACGGACAAGCTGAGAATGCTAATCGGCAGATCCTTGCAGGCATCAAGAAAAGGTTGGACAAATGCTCCAAAGGTTTGTGGGTCGACCAACTCCCCAATGTCTTGTGGAATTACCGCACAAGCAAGCGGACCCCCACCGGGGAGTCCCCTTTCAATCTTACATACGGGGCCGAGGCCGTGATCCCCCTTGAGGTCGGGATACCTTCTCCTCGCCTCGTTGCCTACTGCGAGGAGCAGAACGCCCGAGACCTCAGAGCAAGTTTAGATTTGGTGGACGAGCTGAGGGAGAGAGCGTCAATTCGGCAGCAGAATTACAGAAGAAGAGTCGAGTTGGCCTACAACAAGAAGGTCCGACCCGCCAACCTTAAGCAAGGAGATTTAGTCCTGAGGAAGCTAGCTATATCCTTTCCCGGTTAGAAGAGCAAGCTAGCTCCGAACTGGGAAGGTCCGTACCGGATCACAAAAGTTATTCGGCCTGGGGCATACCGTCTCGAAGACATGGAAGGCAGAGAGCTTCCGAGGACCTGGAATGCCGACCACCTCCTAAAAGACCAAGAGAGCGTTCCGACGCCACTCTAAGTAACAAGGCGTATCGAGCTATTCCAATCCTCCGACTTGTAACCCATTTTTTCTCAAATTGTATTATGTAAAACGGTTCGCCGTCAAGTATCAATAAAGAAAGCTCTATTATGTTTGTGAATCTGCATGTCTCTCTCCCCTCTTATCACCCGCCTTTTATATTGTGATTTCAACCAATGGTTCGGAGTCCACGTTCGGCTCGGCCTCGTTCCCTTGGTTCGTCTCCGGACGGGACAGAGGAAGACCGCCGTTCCGAACTGCTCCCACAGCCGTTGAACTGTACCGATGGTTCGGAGTCCAACACTCGGCTCGACTTTACCTCCTCGGCTCGTCTCCGGACGAACCAGGGGTAGATCGCCGTTCGGAATTGCTCCCACAGCCGTTGAACTATACCGATGGTTCGGAGTCCAACACTCGGCTCGACTTTACCTCCTCGGCTCGTCTCCGGACGAACCAGGGGTAGATCGCCGTTCGGAATTGCTCCCACAGCCGTTGAACTATACCGATGGTTCGGAGTCCAACACTCGGCTCGACTTTACCTCCTCGGCTCGTCTCCGGACGAACCAGGGGTAGATCGCCGTTCGGAATTGCTCCCACAGCCGTTGAACTATACCGATGGTTCGGAGTCCAACACTCTGCTCGACTTTACCTCCTCGGCTCGTCTCCTGACAAACCAGGGGTAGATCGCCGTTCGGAATTGCTCCCACAGCCGTCGAACTATACCGATGGTTCAGAGTCCAACACTCGCTCGACTTTACCTCCTCGGCTCGCCTCCGGACGAACCAGGGATAGATCGCCATTCGAAACTGCTCCCACAGCCATTGAACTATACCCAAGGTCCGGAACACATGATCCGAACTCTCTTAACTATTAGCCGAAGCCCGAAGACACACACATTCGGTCGGCTCCCGAGCAAGTCCCTTCCCGAGTGTGTAAACGAGGAAAACACACTTTCCCCTCAACTTTCGTGCATGATCTCGATCAGACGGCTCGGATCTCGCCACTTGCGCTAAACGACAAGATAACGTTTTCTTGGGGACCGAGCCACCTCGAGATTCGCGCCTATATTCAACGGCTCAGATCTCGCCACCTGCTCTAAACGACAAAATAGCACTTTCTAGAGCACGGAGCCGCCTAGGAATTTGTGCCATACCGCGTCAGAGCTGCTAAACGATAAGGTACCTTACCCATGGGGACCCGTTCAGTTAAACAAACACGCTCGGTTCAAAAATCTCGGCGCGACCAGCATAGTTACAGGCGAAAACGAATATGCAAAGCAACGAAAGGAAATTTCATTAATTGTCGGCGCATAATACAAAACATCCCGTTACAAAGTGCTGGCAAACAAAACACACAATGCCCGACCCACTACACTTGTCTCTCATATAGAAATATCCTCACTAGACTGATCGTCCTCCTCGGCTGGCAACTCCTCTGCCTCCCCTCGGTGTTTCGCCATCACAGCCTGCAAGTGCCGCATCTCCGAGAGCAAGTCATCCCGCTCGGCAATAATCTTCGACTGGTTGTGCCGAATGCATTTGACCCGAAGAGCGTTGCTGAATGCGGTTTGCGAGTCTTCATCCTCTTCTGCGGGGCTCAGCTCGACGATCCTATTCTCCAAGCGTTGGATCTCGGCTTCCCGGAGACTGAGGACAGACGAAAGGTGGACCCACTCACTCTCGGCTCGGCGTAACTTCAGATCGGCACTCCTAGGGCTCAGAATCACCGTCCCAGAGGTGGCCTCGGATTCGGAGCCGTCATTCGAACGATCGGAGTCCGAGTCATGGATCGTCACCACGAGCTGAAAGAAAGGAAAAACGAAGAACACAACTTCAATACACTACTGATGGCTAACACTTGAGAATTTTCCAAAAAAGATTCGCATTCAAACATAATAGTGTTACAGACAGCCGGACTGACCCCATAATTAGGTTTTTACAACAACCAACAGAAATGGAAAACAACATGATCAGGGCCTCTTCGGAAGGGGAATGCTTCGGTTTAGGGAAACGCGAGGACGACGAGGCCTCCCCTCCGAGCTCGATCCCTAAACCGACGAAGCGTGATCCCCCTTCACTGCTGGTCCTAACAGCGGCGCCAACCGAGGCACTGCTCGACGAGACAACCGCGCTACTCTGAGCATCGGCCGGACTCCGCCGGGTCACAGGCGACCGCGTCGCAAGTTCGTAAAACGTGATCCCCCTCGCGCTCTCCTCGCGAGTGCACGACGTGCTGCGGATATTAGCTCTCTCCGGCACTGGCTTGAGCGACACGATCTCCTCCTCCAATTCGATAATTCTATCCCTCAAGACGTCGTCCTTCGCCAATTTCTTCGGTCGAGGGGCCCTCAACGCGTCCGAAGCATTGGCGCTATCAGTCGCAAGCCGTCGGTAATGGGTGACCTCGATCCCCCTATCTATGGTGATCCTTCTGAGCCTGTCGACTTCGGCCGATAGCCTCTTGCGCTCGGTTGACGCTTTCTCCAGTTCGGAAGCCAGCTTCTCCCCCTCCGCCGAACGTTCTTTTTCCGCTAGCTCCAAGTATTGGACCTCGGCCAAAAGGTCGTCATTTTTCTGCTCGGCGGTAGTAAGCTCTCTACGGAGATTCTCGACTTCGCCTTCGGGATAGGGAGCTGAAGAGCAGCTTCCGATACTGGTACAGCTCGCGACCATACCTCCGCAGAGCTGCCTTCGTGTCCTCCAGCTTGCCGAGCAGGAGATATCGATTATACCGGCTCTGAAAGAGCTCGTCCTTCGTTTTTGCCAGCTCCTTCCGAAGGTATTCAACCTCCGTGATCGGACCAAATCTCACCTGAAAAGCAAAGATAAATCCGAGGTCCAACACTTGGAGAAATTTACGCCAAAACAGACACTAAGTCCGAGACTCAACACTTGGGCAAATTTTGGCCAAACAAAACATTTTTTCATTCAAAATTCAAAGAGTTCTACAACAGAGGTGGCCAGTTCGCAGTTAGGCTTACAAAAACAAAAACAAAAAAAAAAGAAAAGAAGACAACCGAGTCAGGGGTCGACCTTTTTGTCGTTCGGGTCCGTCGACCCCTCGGCCTTGTCCTCGCCCTCGCCTCCGCCTCCGCCTTCGCTCCTGCTCTCCCCCTCGGAGTCGTCCTCCTCTTCCTCCTCAGCCTCGACCTTCCATGGGTCCTCGACGGGTTCCACCTCCCCCTCGGGGCCGATCAACCCCTCGGGGACAACCTCCTCCCCTTCCACGAGGTCGTAGAAGTTGTAGGAGGACGTATCGAAGCCCGGGTTCTTGGCGACCACATGTTGCAAGGCTCGACCGTAGGCATCCACCATATTCTGGAGCATGTGCAGTGCGGCCTCCTCCTGCACGGCCTTCTTCACCCTCTTCACCTTCCTGAGGAGTTTGGCCTTGACCTTCTCGGCCTCCTTCTGAGCGTCCTCCGCCTCCGACCGAGCCTTGGCCAGCTCCTCCCTCAGCTCGGCGGCCTCCTTCACCGATGCCTCGAGCTTAGCCGCCGTATCCTTCAGCTCGGCCATCTCCTTCTCTGAGGCCTCAAGCTTGGCCGCCGTGTCCTTTGACAGCTGAACGGCGTCGGCCAGCTGCTTCTCCAGCCCCTCCACTTCGGTGGCCCTCTTCGTCGAAAGAAGCAGCTCGGAATCAAGCTGCTTCGTGACCTTGACGCGCTCCGCCCTTTCCTTCTCCTTCTCCTGATCCTTCTTCGCCAACTCCTCGACCAAGAAATTGAAGTGGTAGAGGGTCTGGAAGAGAACAACACGTCAAAATCCGAGTCCAAGAACTTAGAAAAATTCTAAGGAAGAAATTTGGATAAAGAAGAGCTCAGCATACTTACCGACATGGTGTTCCAGGCAATCTGCATCACGGCGTCCCCTGCCATCCCGGCCTTCAGGGTCGCTCGATCCTTCGGGGTCGGCAAGTGCCTCACCGCCTCCATGCAGATGTTTCCGTCGCCCAAAAAGCCGTCGATGTTCATCACCTGCCAATCGGGGACGAAGATCTGCTTATGACGCTCGGTCAAGATCTTCTCCGCGTCGGAGGTAAGGGGCGGAACTGGGAGGAACAGCGCATCCGTCACCCCGAACCCGCTGCTCGACGGACCGGGAGCGTCCGCCTCCGAGGTAGGTGCAGGTGCAACCGAGGCGAGGGGATCGGGGACCACGACCCCCCCTGCTCGGGGACCGCGACCTTCGTTGGAGAGACAAGGACCTCGATCTCCCCCTCCTTGAGGACCGCGACCTTCGGTTGGTCGGCAGTCTTCACAACCGAGGCCTTCTTCGAAGCTCGGCTGTCCTGAGGCGCTGCCGACGGCCTCTTCTTCTTCTCCTGCTCTGCCCTGCCCTTCGCCACCAGAGCCTTGTAATCGAGCTTCATCGTCTCTGCAAAAGCCGAATGAAAAAACTTAGAAAAATTTTCATGAGCTTTAAACAAAGAAGTATAAATACCAGAAGCATACGAGGGTCGATCGGGCTGAGACCCCCACGGAACAGATGCTCTTCGGTAATATCCTTCCAGCTGAGCGTAGGCAGAGCGAGGAGCTTCCTCTGGACCTCAGCCTCCTCAGCATTCAGCGGGACGTCCTTCTTTGTACGCTTGGGTAGGCCATCCTTCGCCCAAACTGTCGGTATCACCCACGGCGTCAGAGTTCGGACGAGGAAGTATTTGTCCTTCCAATGTTTGATCGAGTCCGGGTTCTCGATCAACTTAACTCCCGTCCGAGGAGAAAGGAAAAACCTCTGCTCGTCCTGCCTCGGCTGGCAAGGTCGGAAGAGACTCCGAAAGAGGTACATAGTCGGCCTGGCGCCGATCTCTTGGCATCGGAGGAGGAACGCCACGACGTGCCTCCATGTGTTCGGCATCAGTTGGGCAGGACTCAAACCGTACCAGACCAGGACTTCAACCACGAACGGGTGGAGGGGAAAGCGGAGTCCGGCAATGAGGGAGTCGACCGGAAAGACACATACGTCCGACGAGGACTTTGTGTTGGCTCGGAACCCCGGCCCAGGAAGGAGCAGTACATACTCAAGAGGGATCTGGAAACCCTCTCGGATCAGACGAAGATCTGTCTCGGTAAGAGTCGAGATCCTGTGGTCAACCTCGGACAGCTCCCTAGGCTCGTTCTCCTCCACCAGTTTAGCCGTACCTTGAGTGACCCTCTCCAAGGTATCCTCGGCGTAATCCCGGACACCTCCCAGACTCGACACGGCGATGGGCTGCCGACCAAATGCCCCCGCTCTCTTCGGCGCTCCACTATCGTGACCACGCCTTTGCCCTTTCGGGACTCGGCCACGACTTCCTCGGGCACTTCGGCCACTTCACCCTCTTTATCCGGGCGAACGACGTCTTGCTCGCTCGGCTCCACTACTCCCTTCCCTTTATTCCCTCGGCCAACGGCTTGCTCCGAGGCGGGGGTCTCAGCCGAAATCTTAACCATGTTTTCCTAAAAAGAGAAGGGAAAGAGACTGACCTTGAAGTGACAGGTGCGGTCGGAAAGTTTGCCGGAGCTAGGAACGCTACCGCGACAGCTAGCAACGCCACAAGAGAGCTAAAAACTTCGAAACAAAGTAAAAGCGGAAGAGAGAGAGTAAAAGTGAAAAGTGAAGACTTGGTCTTAGGGGGGGTGAAGATTTATAGTAAAATTGGGACGTCCCTTGGACTTCCAAGCGAAAGTTTGCGACTTTTGGGCTGCTCTCGAAACGTCGCGAAGGCCCATCACCACTGTCTCCTTCACCAAGTCAGCTGGCTCGGCTCCAGCAGATCCGAATCCGAGCTACAGGCAATCCGAACATGCCGGCAATAGGGTCCGGTCGGAATCTGAGCAAGCGCCTTCCCGAGCGTGTAAACGGGAAAAATTCACTTTCCCCTCAACTTTCGCGCCCGATCTCGATCAGACGGCCCAGATCTCGCTAAGAGCACTAAACGACAAGATAGTGTTTTCTTGGGAGCCGCGCCCGTCTCGAGATGTGCGCCACCATCCAACGGCTTTGAACGCGCCACGACGCTCGGACGATTGAACCCTCGGACGCCCCACCTATGCCTAGAAGAACCGGGAAAAATTTTGATTCAGTTTTGAGGCGCCGCCCTCGGCGAGCGCCCCCCAGGTCCCGTGTCTCAGCTGGTATTCCACCGACCCACAGGCCCCGGTCAGAAACAGATCGGCACTCCCCCCATCTCTAACTCCTCCGGGCTGACATCCATCAGAAGCCATCAGCCCAGAAGGAAGACAGAGATGGGAGGGGACCCATCAACACTCAGAGATCAGGAGAAACGCACCGTTCCGAGCTAGTTGTTTCCAACTGGGAGGCACGGCTTGTCAAAGGATTCTGACCACAGCGCCTTCACAGTTGAAAACAACGGACTCGGACGGTCCGGAAGCCCGAGCCACGACTCATGATGGAGAAGCGCACCATTCCGAGCTAGTTGGTTGCAACTGGAAGGCTCAGTTTGTCAGAGGACTCTGACAGCGGCGCCTTCACAGTTGCAACAAACGGACTCAGATGGTCCGGAGATCGGCATCGGACATGGATCATCACCTCTCCCACCAAGACCTCCGCTTACTTCGACACTCACGTCGGAGCAACCAAAGAAAGCCAAAGATCTTGGTGGAAGAACGACCACCCGTCCTTCCGAAGAGGCCCACACCCCAGGTCCGGACAATGGTCGTCGCTGCTACTGCCTTATCCCCTCCCGCTCCTGACATCCCCTTCGGAGCAGTGAGGAACGGGAGAAGAATAAGACAACAGAGCGACCACCCGTCCTTCTAAAGTAACTCACCCCTCGGGTCCGGACTACGGTCGTCACCACTACTACCTCGTTCCCCCCTCGCTCCTGACATCCACTTTGGGGCCGTCAGGAACAAAGGGAAAACCAGGCAGAAGAGCAACCACCTCTCTGGGCCTCAAGAGAGAAGCTACCCAAGGCAGATGCCTCCGAGGTCAGAAACTCAATGTTGATTGCGACTGAAATGATAAAGGGAGTGGGGTACTTATAGCCTGCCTCCAAGAACCAGCCATTATGACCCTCGGAAGTTGAAGCGCCGCGTATTCATTAAGGGAATTATCCTTAATGACCCTCGGAAGTTGAAACGCCGCGCATTAATTAAGGGAGTTATCCTTAATGACATCGGGAAGGCGGAACGCCACGCAAGTCCCAAAGCCATATTAATACCATTGGGAACAGAGCCATCTCGGGTTGCCAGAAAACCACAGGCCCTCGGTCGGCCGCCGAGCAAGTGCCTTCCCGAGCGTGAAAACGGGGAAAACTCACTTTCCCCTCAACTTTCGTGCCTGATCTCGATCAGACGGCCCAGATCTCGCCGAAAGTACTAAACGACAAGATAGTGTTTTCTTGGGAGCTATGCCCGTCTCGAGATGCGCGCCGTCATCCAACGGCTCGGATAGCGCCACGTCACTCGGACGACCGAAGCCACGCCCCCTCGGTCGACGTCCGAGCAAGTGCCTTCCCGAGCTGGTAAATGGAGAAAAAGGGGCACCGAGCTACTTAAACCGTTGGATCTCTCAGAAACTCGCAATCCCAATGATGAACGGCCCAGATCGCGCCGCGTGTACTAAAAGAAAAGATAGCGTTTTCCTGGGAACCGCGCCCGTCTCGAGATGCGCACCAGCATCCGACAGCTCAGATGGCGCCACGTCACTCGGCCTGCCGAACCCCCTACCTCCGGTCGGCAGCCGAGCAAGCGCCTTCCCGAGCTCGTAAACGGAGAAAAACGCTGCCGAGCCGTAACAACCGTCAGATCTTTACGAAGTTCGCGCTCATCCATGATCAACGGCTCAGATCGAGCCACATCATTAATCGGTATTTAAATCGTTTTTCATTTATTTAAATCGTTTTATTTATTTAAAAATTGCAAAAAAATTACTAAAAATTCGGGAAAATTAACTAAAATTTCTGGAAAGTAATTGGAAACTTGGGGGGACATTTTCGAACCCCTAGACGAACAATTATTACCCAGGATGTACCGTTAAAGACCCCCGAACGATTAGTGAACACGTCGCAAAATTAAATAAATAGTCCGAAAAAATAGATAAAAACCCTTAAATACCCGATATGACCCGAGAACAGCCCGCGACGTCAAAAGTTACCTCACTACCCCCTTTCTAGATTCAAAATCCCACATTTGGACTCCGATACAACTCCACCAGCCACTAAAACAGCTAGACTACTCCTCAAAGTCTGATCACACTCACTCTTTAGGAGTGGGGAGCTCATGATATGGCTAAAAATGGGGTTAAATTGGGACCGTCCAGATCCGGCACGAATCTTGAAGCACGGGGATAAAAAGGTAATTTCACATACAGATGGATCCAAAACGGGTATCGGGCCTCCTTCTCACAAAACCAACCACCCGCGAATAGATCCACATCAACTGGGCACGGGACCCGACCCGATACAAGCCCGGTTCACCATGAGGAGAATCAAGGCCACTGATTTGACCAAATCAAATCAATAAGCCTGATTAGCTCTCACCAGGGAACAGGGCCTACTTTCCCAAAACAGAATAGGAGGATTTTCCTCCTGGCTGTTAGGCAGGAAATCAGGATCCTAATCGTTCCAAAGGCGACTATAAATACAACCCCTCTACCACCAAGACCAGGTTAATCACTTTTTGACCACTTAAGCTCTTTCTTAATCTTTTCCTGATTACTGACAAGAGCGTCGGAGGGTACGTCGCCGGAATCAACCCCGGTGTCTCGAACTTCCTTGCAGGTTGCGGCACGAGCAAGAAGGCCGAGTCAACTGTTCAGGTTTTTCCCGGACTCACAAATTCTATCTGTTTACCCCCACACCGAAATCAGCGGTAACAAAGCTCATTTCATGCATCTGCTTGTCTTCTTGGCATGTTTTTTTGATACTAAATGGGTTTAGTGTGAACTGAGGATGCTATAGCTACGTACGCCAAAATGGTCTGTGGTTTGCACAACAAGTTGGTTTTAGATTTAGTTGGGCACAACAACTAGTGGAGCAACATATACTTAAGCTCAGTTAATGTAAATTTTCAATTTAAGGTACCGTTAAGGTATCCTGCAGATTGCCCTATTTTGCATGATTTTTTGATCAAATAATGGGTTCACCACCAAACTGAGTATGCTGTTAGCATCCCCATCCTCTTTCACTGTTATTGAAGCTCATTTCATGCATCTGCTTGTCTTCTTGCCATGTTTTTTTGATAATAAATGGGTTCACTGTGAACTAAGGATGCTATACCTACGTACGCCAAAATGGTCTGTGATTTGGACAACAAGTTGGTTTTAGATTTAGTTGGGCACAACAATTAGTGGAGCAACATATAATTAAGCTCAGTTAATGGAAATTTTCATTTTAACTTACTGTTAAGGTATCCTGCCGATTGCCCTCTTTTGCATGATCTTTTGATCAAATAATGGGTTCACCACCAAACTGCGTATGCTGCTAGCATCCCCATCCTCTTTCACTGTTAATGAAGCTCATTTCATGCATCTGCTTGTCTTCTTGGCATGTTTTTTTGATAATAAATGGGTTTACTGTGAACTGAGGCATTAATGGAAATTTTCATTTCAAGATACTGTTAAAGTAACCTGTTTGCCATCTTTGGCATGATTTTTTAACCAAAAAAGGGTTCACTTCCAAACTGAGTTTGCTGCTAGCATCCCCATCTTCTTTTACTACTACTGAAGCTGATTTCATTAAGATCCAGGATGGCCAATTTTGATTGGGCTGTGATTGGATTGTTCAGTGGCTGTTGTCCATGTTCTTAGTTGGGCTGTGATTAGAACGAGAGGGCTGGAGTGGAGATCTGGAAACCCATATAGAGACATCTTCTTCATAATGATTTATTATTATTGTTGTTCTTGTCGCTCTTCTTGTTGTTGCTGATGTCTCTTTGTGTTCGTGTGTTGAAGGGAAAGAAGGGATGAGGGGAGAGATGAGGAAAATGCCGCTATGTTAGCCTGGTGTATCCTCATTCTCTACCATTCCTCTTTCTGGCTTCTATATTTGGTTTCCTTCCACGATGACAATTCCAGTTAAAACTACACTTGCTATGAGCCCTATTCGTATTTTTCTTCTATGAAGAATTGATCTATGACTACAATCTCCATTCAAAACCCAATTGTTCTATATTTGGTTCCCTCTTGCTGTTGTTGCTGTTGTTGAAGTGAACCCATTTTGTTTTATTGTTAGTGAAGCTTATTTTCATGCATCTGATTGTCATCTTGGCAATTGAATTTGACCAAATAATGGGTTCACTGTGAACTGAGGATGGTATGTAGGTACGTATGCCAAAAATGGTTTTTTTAACACAAAATGGGTTCATTTCCAAACTAAGTATGCTGCATAGCATCCCCAGTTTCTTTCACTGTTAGTGAAGCTTATTTCACAAACCTGATGGTCTTCTAAGGCTATTTTTTTGGTCCTATTTTCACTTAACTGTTAGTGAAGCTCATATCATGCACCTGATTGTCTTCTTGGCATGTTTGTTTTTATACCAAAAATGGGTTCACTTTGAACTGAGGATGGTATATAGGTACGTATGCCACAATCCTCCGGCCGGATATGCACAACACTTGGGTTTTGCGATATAGTTGGAGAGCAACATATAAGCTCAGATAGTGGAGAAATTTTCATTTTCAGATACTGTTAATGTAACCTGATTGCAATCTTAGCCAAAAATGGTTTTCTTAACACAAAATGGGTTCATTTCCAAACTAAGTATGCTGCATAGCATCCCCAGTTTCTTTCACTGTTAGTGAAGCTTATTTCACAAACCTGATGGTCTTCTAAGGCTATTTTTTTGGTCCTATTTTCACTTAACTGTTAGTGAAGCTCATATCATGCACCTGATTGTCTTCTTGGCATGTTTGTTTTTATACCAAAAATGGGTTCACTTTGAACTGAGGATGGTATATAGGTACGTATGCCACAATCCTCCGGCCGGATATGCACAACACTTGGGTTTTGCGATATAGTTGGAGAGCAACATATAAGCTCAGATAGTGGAGAAATTTTCATTTTCAGATACTGTTAATGTAACCTGATTGCAATCTTCGCCAAAAATGATTTTCTTAACACAAAATGGGTTCATTTCCAAACTAAGTATGCTGCATAGCATCCCCAGTTTCTTTCACTGTTAGTGAAGCTTATTTCACAAACCTGATGGTCTTCTAAGGCTATTTTTTTGATCCTATTTTTACTTAACTGTTAGTGAAGCTCATATCATGCACCTGATTGTCTTCTTGACATGTTTGTTTTTATACCAAAAATGGGTTCACTTTGAACTGAGGATGGTATATAGGTACGTATGCCACAATCCTCCGGCCGGATATGCACAACACTTGGGTTTTGCGATATAGTTGGAGAGCAACATATAAGCTCAGATAGTGGAGAAATTTTCATTTTCAGATACTGTTAATGTAACCTGATTGCAATCTTCGCCAAAAATGGTTTTCTTAACTGGGCTATGATTGGATCTAGGATGGCAAATTTTGACTGGGCTATGATTGGATTGTTTAGTGGATGTTGTCTATGTTCTTAACTGGGCTGTGATTAGAAAGAGTGGGCTCGAGTGGAGATCTGGAAACCCATATAGAGACATCTTGTTCATAATAATTTATTATTATTGTCGTTCTTGTCGCTCTTGCTGTTGTTGCTGATGTCTCTTTGTGTTCATGTGCTGAAGGGAAACAAGGGATGAGAGAGAGATGAGGAAAATGCTGCTATGTTAGCCTGGTGTATTCAAAGTCTCTACCTTTCTCCTTTCTGTTTCCATTTCTGGCTTCTATATATATTTGGTTTCCTTCCACGATGACAGTTCCCTAAAAATACACTTGATATGAGCCCTATCTTATTTTTCTTATTTTTCTTATATTTGGTTTCCGTCCACGATGACAGTTTCATGGATTGTCTGAACAATCCATGAAAGAGATGCTTAGATACTGAATTTTTATTTGTTTTACTGTTTTAGGTAGTGGATATTCCCAATCAAGGGAGATAATATAGAGTTTTCAAGTTAGATACTGAATTTTCATTTGTTTTGTTATTTTAGATATATTTAAAAAACAAAATTAAGTATCGGATTTTTAGCATTGCAATGTAATTATTTTACCTTTCTATATATCATCAACAATTCCATTTGCAATTGGCACTTTGATCTTATAATTTAAGATACAGTTAGATTTTTTTGCAAGTTCAAAAAATATGTATATTCTGTATTGTGGTATACTGTTGAACTAAACTATTGTTTTTTTTTTGTTCACAGAGCGGTCGCCCAGATGAAGAAAATTCTGATGATCAGAACTGAAGCTCCTCGAGGGTATGAATCCGTGGTCCTCCTTGCTGTTCTTGTGTCCTTGCTGTATGATTGTTCTTATGTCCTCCTTGCTGTTATGTCAGACTGTTTTTTTTGGGTGAGAGTTATGTCAGATGGTTTAGTTGGGATATTTGTCAGACTTGAGATATTTGGGATGTTGAGATATTTGGGATGTTCGTCAGTCTATTAATTTGGTTGTGATTATGACTGTTAATTTTGCGGTGAATTTGGTTGTGATTATGACACTGTTAATTAGTTTGTTGAGATATTTGGATATGACACGTGTTAAACTTTATTATATTTCTTGTGTTTGGTTGTCATTTGCGCATTAATATGAAATGAAATTGGTTGAATCAGTAGTTATGAATTAGTTTACAGGTTTTGTAAAAGAAATTGTGAATTGAAATCGAACGGAAAACGGAGAAAGGAATACAAACGGGCATAGCTAGACCGGATTTTTATAAAACGTCGGTCTATCTATTGAATTAGTTGCAGTGTGCGATAGACCGGCGGTCACGCAAATGCCGGTGTATGCCGCTAGACGCCGGTGAATACCGTCAGATGTAACGGCAAAAAGGAACACCGGCGTTTGATAAAACGCCGGTGTAGTTGGGTTTACCGGCGTTTTTGGTCACGCCGGTGCTTGTGAGTAGGGAAAAGCGGGCAGTCATAAACGCACGTACACCGGCGGTCACAGAATGCCGGTGAACGTTCATTCTACACCGGCGTTTCTATAAACGCCGGTAAATTGATGAACACCGGCGGTTTATAGCCGCCGGTGAATGTATATTGGAAGTAAAAGACGGCACTCAGAGGACCTAGTACACCGGCGTTTTTAGGCCGCCAGTGTAGGTTTCACATTTAGCGGCGCCCAGGAAAACAGCCGGTGTAGACCCCTTCCTTTCAGCGACGCTCGATTCGGCGGCATTTGGACCGGCGCTATTGTAAACGCCGGTGAAAGTTTCACCGGCGTAAAAAAACGCCGGTAAAGACGTCAAAAAGCACCGGAAAATCTACTTTCTTTTGTAGTGAAGGTGTCTGACTTGTCAACAGATCAAAGCAGAAAATCAGAGACCTGGAGGTTTGTTACAGCCGTTACCCATTCCGGACTGGAAGTGAGAGAATATCAGTATGGATTTCATCACAGTTTTGCCGAGGAGTTCGAAGGGCAATGACTCGATTTGGGTTGTTGTGGACCGTTTGACTAAGTCGGCTCACTTTCTAGCCATGAAGATTACTTGGTCGATGGGAAAATTGGCTGAGTTGTACATTGGGGAAATTGTGAGACTTCATGGAGTTTCTGTGTCGATTGTTTCCGACAGAGATGCAAGGTTTACTTCAAGATTTTGGAAGAGCCTACAAGCAGCTTTGGGCACCAGAACCGATTTCAGTACCGCATTTCATCCACAGACCGATGGTCAGACGGAGAGGGTGAACCGAGTGCTGGAAGATATGTTGAGGGCTTGTGTTATGGATTTTGGTGGTAGTTGGGAGAGATACTTGGCATTGGTTGAGTTTGCTTATAACAACAGTTACCATGCAAGTATTGGGATGGCACCGTATGAGGCTTTGTACGGGAGGAGGTGCAGGACACCTGTTTGTTGGTATGAGGTTGGCGAGAGGCAGATGTATGGTCCTGAGATCGTACAGCAGACATCCGAGAAGATTGAGCTGATTCGCAAGAGGTTGGTTGAGGCTCAGAGTCAGCAGAAGAGTTATGCTGATACTCGACGAAGAGACTTGGAGTTTGAGGTTGGGGATGCAGTTTTCCTCAAGGTTTCTCCGACCAAAGGAGTGATCAGGTTTGGTAAGGGAGGCAAGTTGGCGCCAAGGTATATTGGTCCATTCAGGATCTTGGAGCGGATTGGCAAGACCGCATACAGGTTGAAGCTTCCAGAAGAGTTGGCACAGGTGCATGATGTATTTCATGTGTCATTGTTGAGGAAGTATGTGCCAGATCAGAATCATCAGTTGGTAGAGATTCCTGAAGATCTACAGGTGAACCTGAGTTACAAGGAACAGCCTGTTGAGATCGTTGATCGTAGGGAGAAAGTTCTCAGGAGCAACGTGATACCTATGGTCAAGGTGTTGTGGAGGAATCAGCAGTTTGAGGAGGCTACTTGGGAGCCTGAGGATCGCATGCAGAAGGATTTTCCTGAACTTTTTGCATGAGTGTATTTCTGTTATGTGATTATAATTCTTTGAATGATAGTACTTTGATTTGAGTCGTGTTTCTTTTATTTGATTGAGTTGTCTTATACAATTGTTTGAATTATGTTTACATTTATGAGATATTGATTCTTTGATGATATATTGTTTGAACTCATTAGTAGTAGTTCTGAGGACAGAACTCTTCTAAGGAGGGAGTGATGTAGAACCTCGTATTTTCAAATATTATTTTTATATTTGAAAATGAATTTAAATTGATTTTTGGAGATTTAATGAATATTTTCAGAAAAATTTATCTTTTGTACACATGCAAAACACGTGCAAATACTTCTTGAGAAGTTGAAAAATTAAGTTTTCTTTATGAAAAATCATTATTTAATATTCGGGATTTAATTGGTATTTTTCCAGATTTTTCTGAAATTTATTGGAGCTATTTGCAATTTTTGAGAAAAGAAGGACCTTTTTGCAAATTTGACATTTTTATGGGTTAAAGTGCAAAATACAATTTCTGGACATTTTGAACAGTATTAATTGAGATTTAGAATGTATATTTTCTATTAGATCCTAATTTAAATGAGTTTTGATGGAACTTCCAAAGAATGATCTATATATGTAAATTGTATTTTTGGAAAGGATTATTTTGCAAAGTGTGGGTAAAACCCTAATTATCAATCCGGCATATTTAAGGGATTTTTCTCCCAGCCGTCATTATTAATAAAACACAGAATTTTGGGAGATCTATTTTGGTGGAGAAAAGGAGTCTTTGGATCTAGCAAAAGGAGGATTCTTTTTCGTGGACTTTTCTCAAACTAAGGTGAGAGATATGAAAATTGTTTTGTTGTTTGGTTTTTGTGAGATATATAAAAATTGTTTTTTTGTTTGATGTATGTCTTGTTGTTTGATTTGATGTTATGCATGGAAGAAATTTGTCTTGATGTTGATCTATGCGTGCAAGTATCATTGATATATTGATTTGATGTTGGGAACAATTTAGATCTCGTAATGTGGTATGAATCATGTGAATAATTGTGAATGAAATAGTAGATCTTTATTATTGAAATTGGTTGCTAAAAGCATGTTGAGATTTGTGTATGAATACCTGGACATTAGATTCATAGTTCAGATTTTATTTAGACTTGTGAAAGAAATTTAGATCTTGTAAAACCCTAATGAAAGAATTTTGATTTAGAACATGAGAACTTAAATCTTGACTTATTGATGTTTTGAGTGATATATGCATATACCTGATGAAGATTCGTTGAGATTTATTATTTTCCTGAATACGAACTATTTTCATAAACATTGATCGTTAGAAAGCTTCAGAATTTGATTTTGTAATCAGACCTAAACTTTGAAATCTGTAGACCGACAGTCGACTGGCCTACTGTGCAGCCGACTGGTACAAACCTAATGCTTTATTTTAGAATCGTTGAAAAAGTTGTTCTGGACAGTCGACCTAGCTCATAGGCAGTCGACTGGTCCACTGAAGAAATTATTTTGTAAGAATTATTAGTCCTTCTGGACAGTCGACCTATAACCCTCTAAGTCGACTTATATACTTAGAATATTTTTGAGAAGATTATTGGAATTTACCTCGGGAAAGTCGACTGGTACCTTTTCTTAAGTCGACTTATAAGACTTAGTTTATTTTTGTAAAATTTTGGAAATTCATCCTCTGGACAGTCGACTTACTAAGGTATAAGTCGACTGGTACTGAAGGATCTTTGTGAACTTTAGTGCTATTTCGAATGGTTGGTTTTTCAGATAATTTAGTATATATTTGTCTTTCAGTTCAGTATTTGATTAAGCATTTGACTTGAGAAATTCAGTTAAGTATTAAGTTTGAGACATTTAGTTGAGCCACTTTGTTTAGTGGGACTTTAGTTTAGACTTTTGAGTTTGAGTCTCTAGAGGTGTGTGACCCTAATATACCGGTGTTGAGTTATTTGTTAAGGCCCGTTGAGGCATTTCAGTTATTCAGATTTGAATTTAGGCCGGTAGGGTACATCACTCTAGGAGATTTGTTAAGTGATTAATTAACCCAAAATTATAAGGATAGGCACTAGTGGTGATATGATGAACGGGAACATGAGTCAAGAACCTCGGTATGGCTTTCGGTGTGGGATTTAATCTCCGGAATTATCACAGTAGATTATTAGTGGTGTGGGATATGTCTCCGGAATTATCACGGTCTTGTGGTGTGGGACAATCTCCGAAATTATCACGGTAACTACTTGTGGTGTGGGATTGATCTCCGGAATTATCGGAGTCGAGGTGAAGCACATGTGGTATTCGTGTGGGGACGTGTCAATGTTTCGGTGTGGGATGATCTCCGGAATTATTCAAGTAAAATATCTTGGGTGTGGGATCCATCTCCAGAATTATCGGGCATGAGATACTATCCATAGTTTATCTTTATCTCGTAGTAGTCATCGTGTTAGGATTAGTTCATAACGCGGGGATTGAACCCTATGATGTGAAGACGTTAAGGGCTTGCACCGAACCTATGTAGAATGGGATGCATAGACTTCGACAAGTACGCATTAGAGAGTCTGCATATAGACTTCTATTTTCTTGGCTTTGTTTATGCATGTGGTTTTTTCTTGTTTTTCTACACATGACACTTAGCTTAGTATCACTTGATGTTTTATGTTACCTTTCATTTCGTACCTTCCATATTCATTTAGTACTTGTTGTTTAAGAATTTATGAGATATGATCTTTTATGTTGTTTGTTTATTTATTTTTATATTTCTCACACCATTTATGGCTGACCCCTTTAGTTTGGGGGTTAGGGATCATCTCTAGCCTCACATGTGCAGGTTGTTGCTTAGAGTTGGAGATGGAATGCTTAAGTTGGTTTTGAGATATATTTGACTCTCAAGAGTTTGTGTAGATTTGTAATATCAGTTTTTGAGATAAATTAGTGTTGTAAATAAAGAGAATATTGAGTTGAGTTTGTTTTGATTTCCGCTGTGCATTGTAAATGATTTGTTGTAATAAAAGTTGAAAATTTTAGTGGTGTTGATTATGTTTAATATTATGTTGAAGTGGATCGCTGGGAATGTGCCACGTATTTTCTAACATATCTTATTAGAAATTCGGGGCGCTACATAACTAGTATAGCAGTCTAGAGTCTGCAGGAATGATATTGTAGCTACTCAATAAAGGTATCACGGGCTCTAGACAGTAGTTTAATGATCTTGCTAATCAACCTTAACAAATCTTTAGTCTATTAAGTTCCGATTAACTTGGGTTAGCTGTATGGGCCGGTTCCCAGCTAGCGGTGGTCCGAAGACGCTTAAATACCATGTCGCTTAGGGCTGTTTACACCCGGTTGACAGAAGGACCCTTTCGGCTTGTTCCCAAATTTATCTTTACTTTTTAGAACTTTAGATTTCTTTTTTGAAGAAATTTGCAGAATCAATAACTATTCCTTTATCTAAATGTTTAAAGAATACCAAGTAATATCCAGCACCACAGATTAATAATAGCCTTGATATTGTTATGTAATCAGTAATGCTATTCACAATATAACAAGAACAATGTACTAACAATTAATTATGCTAGCAAATTGATGATTGGAAATTTATAAAAGCAGATTTACAGCAAGAAATATTCTAAAGCTTTGAGAATATTAAAATGAATCTAATAACACAAATGATGGTGCCAACAAATATTGTGATTAACAATAGATGAATACTGTAAGGATATTAAAGCTACAGATATTCTATAATGTGGGAATTTATAGTGATCTATCAATACTGCAATTTGTTAATAATAAAGTATCTGATCTATAAGTAATATGAACAACACTTTATGAAAAGGAAAATATGTGTGTATATATATGTGCTAATTTAATCAGTATATATATGTGCTAACAAACATCTTTGTTGTCCAGCATATTTTGTGACTTCTGATATATATATATGCTCAGTATTTGTTAAGAAAATAGCGATATTTAGAATAACAGATCAGAAGTCATGCAGGATAAGCTTTTCTCTGGAAACTTGATATATGCTTAATTCTTGATTAAAAAAAATAGAGATTGATGAGTTGGATCTAAAGGATTAATCACAAGGGTCTTGTATTAAATGCAATTTAATATTTGTTGATATGCTTACTGTATTTCTAGATCAACTACAGTACCTAATTACTCAGAACGCTCTTGTTCTTAAAAGTGTTGGCAGATGTACAGATGACTATATATATAGTATAAATTATGAACAGGGTAAAGGAAAACAGATCTTTAAGCCTAGTCAATAATAAGCAAGAATTATTTATTTATTTATTTTTTTTTCTAGCCCTGACAATATTTAATAATGTATGTAATTCACAGAAGAACAGCAAGAACAATTAACTAGGTATATAGAATCAACCCTTAGAATGTTATCAAATTGTTCCTCGAATCTTTGATTTTCTGCAAATCGAACTAATAAACTAAAATAAATTAGAATAAAGTTACCGGCCTATGGGGAAGTCGTGCGGAACGCGCTGCCCTAAGAGTTGATCCGAGGTCTTATGTGCAGACGTTTCTCAGATGCTCCTAGTGGTAAAACCCCCGGTATCACCGGCGTCTCGCTGTCGCACACAACATCGAGAGATCGACCCGAACTTGTCCTTTCCTAGAACGGAAGAGAAAAAACCAGAGGAGCGGAAGCCAGAGAAGAGGTGAACGAGAGAAAAAGTTTTTGTGGGTAAATCTTTTTTCAGTAGTTGTAAAGGGATGAGAAGATTGGAATATATAGGCAGAAAAATCTGTGAACATTGCTGAACGTGTGAAGAGAAAGTGGCAAGATTTTCGGATCTAAATAACTGATCCAACGGTTGGAGGAAATAGTCAAAAGGTAAAAAAACAAATAGCAAAAATGAGTTTTGGGCCTCAATCTGAACCCGAAGAGCAAATCGGATCGGCATTCGTGTCCACAGGTGCGGGCGCACACTCGTGCCCATTACGCACGCCAAACCGAACCAGCCAGACAGCGGTGCGCACGTAGGCCCACGGGTTCCCCACACTACACAAGTTTTCAAAGGGGTAAAGGAAGGGTTGTAATATAGCCATCCACAAGTCTTACACTAATACCGATGTGGGACTAAATGCAAGGATACTGGTTTTGCTCTAAAACACAGCCAACAGTTTTGTCTCCCTTTTACATGCAACTAACAATTGGTCGACAACTATCGCCTCTCTCCACCAGCTGTCCGATTTTTTCCCAACAGTCATTGACTAGAGAGCTCCTGTTCCTTTGAAGCCAAATGAACGGCTTTGAATCTTTTTCACCTGATCTGACGACTGGGAGTCACCCAAGTCTCTATTTTGTAATGGACGCTCCAGATTCCCTCTCGATAAATCCAATGGTCGCCGCTTATCTTCAACCTCTGGATTTTCATATTCGATTAAGTCCGACTCTATTCCTCTTTTTGCCGGAGAACCTCAAAATGACACTGTCTTATTCCTTTCTACCATCACCTTCACTTCGTAGAACTCATCTTCTAACTCTACTTGGATCACCGACGGGATTGAGGCGAGAATCTCAACTCTGACTCGAATACGAACAAACTCCCAACAACTCTGTAAGAGGGTACTCTGGTCGATTCCCACCACATGACGAAATCCTCTCACTAGATTTTGAAACCCTGATCGAGCCCAACAATGGAACGGAAAAGTGTTCAATCAAATCCACACCTACGATAACGTATTCACCTTCAATGCTCCCAAGCTACGAGGCCATCTAGAGAAGGTGATGTCTCCTCCTCCAGACCACCTAGAGACACTACTTCCCTCACACTGCCCTCTGTTTGGAAATGGACCATCTTGCTTAATTCTCTGTACCTGTCACTTTCAATTCGGGTTCGCTGGCGTGTTAGCAACCAGGAGATTAGTGATCTCGCTAATGGATGGGTTGCTGGTATGAACCATAATCATCACACACATCTTGATTCTCCTTTCAAATTTAGCTATGATTGGTATCAGCATGATAACTGCCTTCACCACTTTCCTCCCACTAGCAACACTTTCCTCCTTCTTGCTTTATGCAAATTAGATGGATTTCTTCACTCGAGGTTGATATTTGGAGGTTGATTTCACACGCTCCTTACTTCTTGGGCACTCCGCAAGATGTGGTCGTGTCATTTACGGGCATAATAGAACTAGTCGTTCTTGCAATCATGGATAGTGTGTCCCCTCTTTGTGGCACTGTGGACCTTTCTCAACCTTCATCGACGATGAACTGGACGAGTTCTTCCTCGCCGCCTCCTCGTCTTCTTGGGTCAGTACAAAATACATTCTCCTTCTTCATCCTCTTTCTTTTTTAGCTCCTATAACTCCTGTGAGGTCTTACCCGACAAGCTCCATCCCGACCGGTTCCATTTCTCTCCACCACGGTCACTTCCGCATAAGTCCTCCTGCGATTCGCCGTTGGTCGGATGCTGCTTTTATCAAACTCCAACTATCACTATCGCTGCATCTCAATTGTGCTCCTATCGCGGTGGTCTCTAATCTCCACTCTCGAGCGACCTCTATGGTCCACTCAAGGCTCTTTCATCGCCGATCAACCCCTACCTCTATCAGTGTCGCCTGAGACATAGCCAGTTATAACTCTCCTACTCGATCATCGCTTTCTTTCATCTTCCCTCCTTCGCTTGGCCATTGGTGTTCTGGTTCCCCTTTATTTTGGTTGTGTTTGTGAATGAAGTTAGGTTATAATAACCGAAGCCGAGTGAAGTTTTCTCACATAACTTTAGTTATCTAAATTTTAGAGTGTTCATGACCTTTATTGGAGTCGTAGTCATCTAGGTTGTAGTCCTATCTAATTTAGGTTTCAACCATGGCCAACCAAGCACTTGATTAAAGATATCTTTTAGGTAGAGTGTAATGCCCCGGGCCCGCTCAGTTGCGTGCATGCCTACATGTGCCCTACAGAACCTAACCACAGCTTCATCACAGGGCACATACTCACCAATAGTGCTAGAGCTTAGTAGGTGCTCTTGGATCCTTGGCATTCTAATATATAATAACTCATACCCCACTTCCCAACCAATATGAGACTAAGTATATCTGGGGGTTTTACAATCACCCCTCCTTTGAACTTAGTATTCTCGCTAAGCTCTGGATCCACATAAAATCCAGGAGCTCCCTTCTAGTCGATGTTATCCACATGGATGCCACTACTCTGAATATGTCATCGTACTGCCCTAGCCTTATTGTCAGCATACTATCCTTGGCCCTATCAGTGTGTACATCCACTGTGGCACCACCATCAGTGTCGAAAGTTGGTGCTGAACCATTTGTAACGCCTCGGGTCTGCTTAGCAACCTGTATGCCTATGCGCGCATCTATGAGCCCTACATAATCTCATATTGGTTGGGAAGTGGAG
Organism: Hemerocallis citrina; assembly: GCA_017893485.1. Classification (NCBI taxonomy): domain Eukaryota; kingdom Viridiplantae; phylum Streptophyta; class Magnoliopsida; order Asparagales; family Asphodelaceae; genus Hemerocallis; species Hemerocallis citrina. Next base: position 155,457,181 of record CM030366.1, on the reverse strand, counting down.
TATAAGTTATTATATATTAGATTTACCAAGGATCCAAGAATACCTACTAAGCTATAGCACTTTTGGCAAGATTGTGCCATGTGATGGGGCCGTGGTTAGGTTCTATAGGGCGCGCGTAGGAGTGTACGCAACTAAGCGGGTCCGAGACATTATAGATGGTATCAGAACTAACTTTCGACACCGATGGTGGTGCCCAGTTGAATGTACACACTGATAACGCCAGGAACAGTATGCTGACAGTAAGGCAAGGGCAGTACGATGGCAGGTTCAGGATAGTGGCATCCATGTGGATCACATCAGTTAGAAGGGAGGTCCTGGATTGGATGCAGGCCCCAAGCTTAGCGACGATGCTAAGTCCAAAGGAGGGGTAATTGTAATACCCCTCGATATGCATAGTCTCATATTGGTTGAAAAGTCGAGTATGAGTTATTATATATTAGATTATCATGGATTCAAGAGCATCTACTAAGCTATAGCATTTTTGGTTAGATTGTGCCCTGTGGTGGGGTCGTTGTTAGGATCTATAGGTGCATATGCAAGTGGACGTGGACGTAGCTTTGGGGGGGGGGGGGGGGGGGGGTGTTTTACATAGAGGTATTCTGCCTAAGCTAGCATACATGTACCTTTAGTCAAAAAATAACTCTCTCTATCATAAATTTGTTTCCAAACATACCCATAATTCACCTCAAAAAAAAAAAACATACCCATAATTGTAAGACCTACTGAAAGTATTCAAAATTACTGAGCATGAGCATGAGGAGCATGTTAATGTTCAATGTACTCACCAAACACAGAATTTGATCTTTCTCACCCTTCCAGTACGTACTAAAAATTGGTCAACTTTATTGAACATAAACAATTAATAATGTTCCAAATCTCATTGAAAGGAGAAAAACACATGTAGTAGACATGATCACAAACACAGTACACTTTAAAAGTTTAATCTTATCTCATTATGTCTAACTAGTTTTCTTATACATCTTTTTCCATGTAATCAGGCTGTGAGGATTAACTTCTTTCGAGGGTTCAGGTAGATTATTCATACATAAATATTCATTTTCTAATAATTTTTTGCTCACTACAAAATTTTCAAAGCTCCTTGTTTATAAATAAGTAGTGTCCTAACTCTGTTTCAATTCAGTAGGTTTTCACTATCATGGTGGGCATATTCTTTCCCAATGACAGCAGCTGCAACGGCAACCATTATGTACGCTACGGAAGTGACCAATATGTTCACTAAGTTGCTTTCTGTCCGTCTCTCTATCATAGCTACCTTCACAGTGTTTCCACCATTTGTGGCGACCATCATTCATGCGTTTGTCCTCTTCACAAATGATATTGCCATTGCCATCGCAGAGAAGAAAACGGAGACAAGTCCAGCACAAACGCCTGAAAACATGAGTATAGTGTGAAATGTATGAAAGTTTCAGTACCAATGGTTGCTTCCTAATCCCCTGAACTAAATGTTACTCACATTTGATTGCTCTTTAAGTCACATTTGATTGTTCTTTATCTGATTGAATTTGATATGAAGTGTTGACCATAAGTTTGGTGTGCACAAAACGTATTATTAAGACTAATATTTTCAGTTGAGTTCTACAGAATTTACAGAAGATAATTCAAAACAAAGAGCCAAAATATTAGCAATCAAGCAAAAGAGGAATGTATCAAAGAAGATTGCAAAAATCAAGAAGATTTCATCTTAAGAAACTTGTGCTTCAAATCCTCAAGAAAACCAGCAATAATCAATTATTTATTTCTATTTTTGTGAGAAAATACCATGTAAAGAGCTGTTGATTCAATGATTAGTATTTAGAAAGAATATAAAGGGGATTCATCAAATAAATGTTGAATATGCACGATAGCGATCGACCGTACAATATGTCGGTCAACCGTATCAACAGTTGACCGCTCATCATAGTGGAAAGGTGAGTTAGTTGACCGGTCATCGCTCGATTTCGAGTTATAAGATGAACGGTTGACTTCTCAACAAAGCGGTCGACCGTCCACGTGCAGTTTTGACTAATTCTGAATTATTTTTTCGTTTTTGAAAAAACAAATTTCCTCACTCTATAAATAGATGTGAATTCACTGAGTAGTCTTAATCCCCTGCAATCATAATTCTTCTGAACTAATCATTCAATCAACGATCCGAGTGTGAGAGTCTTTATTATTTTCTTCAGTCAAAATCATCATAGATCTTGAGAGTTTTTCTTTTCTTCCACTTTGGTGAGTTTTGCGGAACATGTTTACAAAAGCCCTGCGGGTGTAATAGGTCTCTCTGCATGAATTTCGAGAATTACTGTACAAGGGTTTAAAGTATAATGGAACACTTGTGGCGGAGAATTGCTACAAGTAGGTGGTGTGGACGTAGACATGAGAGTTGAACCACATTATATCTCTGTGTCTTTCCTGCTTGTTTTGTTTGTTTTCTTTAACCCTATCTCTTTACTTTATGCATTTTATTTAAGTTTTTAATTTTCGCACAATCACTCTATTCAACCCCCTCGGATGATTTATAGTAGTATCAGAGCGAGGTGCTCATTGATAGCTTAAAAGCTTGAGCAAAAGGTCCAATGGCCGAAATCCCCCCTCCCGAAAACTTGTACACATCAGAGCCATTCATCTAAAATGGAATAAGTCTAACATGCTCACCTTATTTTGATGAAAAATGCTATGATGTTTGGAAAGTTCGTATGTCTCATTTTTTGCAGAAACTTGGAGAAGAAATATGAAATGTTTGAGCAAACCAAGTAGATATCCCTGTCAGTGATTGAAAGAGGGCTTTCACAAAAGCTAAATTAGCATTGAAAACTGCAAATTCCAAGGCTATGACAAGAGTTTATGTATGTCTGAATAATGAAGAGCTGAAGCGATGTGCGTGAAATTGCAAAATAGCGTATGAAATCTGGAACAACATGCTAAAACTTCATGAAGGAACCGTATATGAGCTAAAGGCAAAAGTTAATTTATGTTTTTATAAGTTTGATGCTTTTCGTATGCTTCCAGGAGAGATTGTAGATCAGATGCTAGCCTGCTTTGATATTACCGCACATGAACTTGAGATCGTAGGTAAGGGGTTAGATGATGATCGAAAGGTCAGAAAACTCATAAGTTGTCTCACACATGAATAAGATATCAAGGCTGCTGCAATAAGGGAGACGCTTGAAGAGAAAGGTTTCGACTACTACACTTTTAAGGAAAAATGAAGACGTATGAGATGGAGATGGCTGAAACAAAGATGTATCGGCAAAACATTGGGATTGAACCCAAAACTGAAGAGAAGACCATTGCCTTGAAAGCAGAAACTTCACGACCATCAAAATTAGAATGAAACCATGAAGAATCAGACGAAGATATCGTACGGATAACTAAACAATTCTGTAAGCATCTCAAATGCAAAAAGAATGGCAGGTCACAAGGAGGAAGAGATAAGGAAAAAAATGATGTGTGTTACAAATGCAACAAGCCAGGACATATCCGCCCAAACTGTCTCTTATCGCAAGATATGAACAAAGATTATCATCACTCCAACTCAGGAATCAGAAAGAAGGTATTAAAGGCAACATGGCTAGATTTGGAATCCACCGATGAAGAGCAGGAACACAATGACTTTGGATTCATGGCTCTTGAGGATGGTGAAGGATAATCACCATTCCAAGAAGAGGTAATCGAAGAACCCACCTATGATGATCTAGTTGACATGTGTATTAGCTTAAGAGATTATGCAAAGAAGTTAAGTCGTGAGTTGAGACAATATAAGCAAATGTCTAATGAATCACACGACTCCTGCATTGCTAAAAATCAAAAGTTGAAAAATAAAAATTCCTTGATTATTGAAAAATTTGAGTCATTTAAGAAGGATCATGATGTGTTGTTAGAAGAAAATGAATGTTTGAAACAACATATTCAAAAATCTTTGGCAATACATAATGAAAACCCAAAGAAAATTCATGAGACATCTGCTTAAATTGCTAAACTCACTGACGATCTAACTGAATGCAAAAGAAAATTTGATGAGATAGTGGAAGGTTGTAAGGAAGCACTTGAACAAAATAGAATACTTGATGTTACTCTAGATACTCTTCGTTGGAATACCAAAAACGATAAGAAAACTAGAAAAAGACTTTGTAATAGAATAATTGAGCTCGAAAAAATGGTTGAAAATATAAAGGGCCCAATTAACTTACGTCATGCTCCGCTTCCCAAAAAGAAATACGAAATACGGGCACGCGACTAAGTCTAGCGAATGGCTTTCACCATTCATAAGTTGTAGGATCGACTCAACATCATAATATGAAATATAATAAAATATACTCAACCACGCATGCATGAATAAATTATTAATCAACAGAAATTATTTGAACAAATATAAACTTCCAAAATAAATAAAAGATCTAGATCAAAAGTAAAACATTGGGACAACATGCCCGTTACAAGTTTCAAGTAGCAACAAGTATTAAATAAACTCAAATACAAAATAACTAAAGCAAATTTTTCCAAGCGAAGCCTAGAACGTTAGCTCACCAACTCCTTCTGACATCTCGTCTCCAAAGTCTGTATATATCATGCAGAAGAAAATTGGAGAAACAAATACAAATGCCCTTAGTGTAAGTTCGGGCCGCAAGTAGTACAAGCAAGGGTACAAGAACGGAAATATAAATAAGAACAAGGACCAAGGTATAACAAGGAATAAAGACAAGAATTAAGGAACATGAAATAAAACGAAGTCAAGTGTGATGCAACTAACTATAAACATATAAATGGAAAAACAAAAACTTGCAACTGGCAAAACAAGTAACGAAAATAGGTTCATGCAAACTTATGAATCAAAATCAGGTAACTTCTAAATCAAAATCATGTAACTTGTAACGAAATCAGGAAACTGGCAGACAGGACCATGCATGTGCTTAGTGTCAACTTAAGTCTATTCATTTACTTTTATCTAATGTATCACTTTATGCGTCTCAGATTTTTACCACATGGTTGCTACATACAATCAAGTTACGGTTAGATTTCGTAGTGGATTCTATAGGGCTGTGTACTCAGGTATCAAGTAATCCAAATCATATTAACCAAATCATATCGAGTATTCCAAATTATCCAAATGTAATCCAAATCATCCAAATGTAATCCAAATCATATCATGTAACCAAATGAGGGAAACACGGGCCCCCTTCCTTGTACACTTTTCTATATTGTCCACTGCTAGATCTTTCTCTTAATCCCAACTTGTTACTTTTTATTACAAAATAAACATGATCAAGAGGTAACGAGAACAAAATCGGGACAAGAAAATGATGTATCAATAGCTTATATGATGCAAGAAAAATGTTCTAAATTACAAAATACAAGAAACAACAGGCAAATATTTAAACATAGCAAAATGCCAATTCTGGAGAGCAAGACGTTGCTGCACCCAAAACTGAAATTTCCGCTACTACAGGAATGCAAATCTGGATCCTTCAAAAAATTTAGAAACTAGACTCTCTTCTGAATCCAGCACATATAAACAAGATACATAAAAGTTGTAGCAACTAGTGTCAAAACAGCAAACTACACAGGATTCGTATTCAGCCAGAATTTGTAAAATTGTGTATAGAAACATGAAACAGGTCTGAAACTTTATTAATTAATTCCAGAAAAATTATGGAAGGTTCTCTAGTGTGTCTAGTATCAGCATGCAAAATTTCAAGTCATTATCTTACAGGTAGCATAGTTAATTTAATTCATGAAGCAAAGTGACACAGCAAATTTATAAATCTGAAATCTCAAACACAGCAGCACTAAAACAGGGATAATTTACAAACCATAACTCAGAATTCAATTCCATCAAAAGGGTAGTAAACTAGACATCTAGGGCTAAATTTCATGTTTAGAACTCAAGTTCAGATTCTGATGTTATCAGGGTCGAAACAGCAGGCTAAAAACAGGACAGTAGCATAAGTGATTTCTTTTATATAAAAGTGGCAGGTTAATGACTATTATGAGTCTAAATTAGTGTGAGATACAAATTAGGATGTAATAGGTATCAAATCAGCAAGTCACATTTATTTCTCAACTCAAAAGAAGTAAAATCAACACATACATCATACAACATACATCTACAAGTCAAGGTGATTCTTAATTTCATGTGTTCAAATAATTTGATGATAAAATTGATCCAACAAGTCGTGAAACGAATATATAAAAAAAAGGTTGTGACTCTTATGATCATGGGATTGATAAGGAGTAAAATGAGATCATCAAAGGATAAGCCAAAGGGAAGTCACAACTACAACCTACTTGCAGTATTTTATAATAAAAGCTTATACTATAACAACAAATTGTACAAAAAAATACTTGCCTTGATTAGATGAGGATGTTGATCAACGATCGAGATCGGATGGATCGGATCGGTGCAGATCTTGATGATGATCAAGATCAAGGAAGATCGACATCTAAGATACAATCTGATGATAGATGCTCTTGGAAATCAATGCATGCACACACAAGATGCAAGGCAGTCGGGGGGTGTGGTATGTGCACACTGCGATGAGGGATCAATGGCGGCACAGGGACGGCACGGTTGCGGCGTGAAGTCAGTAGGGCGGCACAGCGGCGCGGTGAATATGGGACAGCAACAAGGTGGGTCGCGCTGGCTGTCGTTGGGTGCTGTCGTTACTACTGTGTAAGGTGGCGTCGGGAGGAGGGGAAGAGAAGAGTGAAGGGTGCTAGCATCAGCTGCTGTGGGTGCAGCGCTGCTGCGACAGAAGGTCGCGACAGGGAGAGGGGAAGCAGGGCTGACATAGGGATGTCGTCACTGCTGTCGTGCGGTGCTCGAAAGGAGGGCAGCACAGTGGGGTCGTCAAGGCAGGGTGCAGTGCAGGGCGACAAGGGGATGGTCGGCAGTCGGAGGATGGGAGATGGGTCGGGAGTGCAAGGTCGAAGGTGAAGAGGGGATGAGGGAAAGATGATAGTTGAGGGTGATGGAACAGGGGTGAGGGTTGGCGGCGGGTTAGCATAGGAAAACTAGGGTAGGGTTTAGATTAGGGTTAGGTATAGGGTTATATATAGTAGGGTTATTGGGTTTGGGTTGTGGGTATGAATAAGATCCAATAAGAGATAGGCTTGGGGTTTTGGGGCTAAAATCAAATAGGAAAATAGAATAACCAATAAAAATATGATTTATAATAAAATGTGATTTACATTATAATATAGAATTTATTCGAAATAACTACAAATACAATTAGTACATAGAAGTTGATTTTTAATAAATAGTCAAAATTAATAATGATAATAATAATAGAAATAATAAAAATTATCATAAATATAATAATAATAATAACAGTAATATTAATAGTACTAATAATAATAATAATAATAAGAAAAATGATAAAAATAATAATAGTAACAATAGTAATAATAATAATAATATATGTATATGAAAATGCAAATTCGAGTTTAATAGATTTATTAAAATAAACCAAACAATATATAATATAAATAATAAAACAAATAGAAATAGAAATTGAGGTTAAAATATACCATTATTCGAAATAAATAAAATTTTCGATTAGAAAATATTTAAATAGAGAATCCAAAACGAATTTAACACAAAAAAAGAATTTATAAATAATCAAAATACAGAGAATATTTAGAAAATATGTATTTATGAAAACAGGGGTTACAACGTATGATAAAGAATTCTATGTCTTATTATGATAATCGAGAATTTGATTACAATAAGCCAATACAACGTCAAAGTTCTAAGCAATCTTGTCATACACATATGCATATCCACCAAAATAGTTACAAACCAACACATAACTATGCACATGTGAATGATCCAAGGCATAATCGCATTACTTGTCAATATTGTTGTAGATTATGACATATTTCTTACAACTGTGCTTTAAAAAAGAATACTAACTTTGTTTTGATACAGAAGAACACTAGTGCAGGAACAGTATCTACTTGGATACCTACTAATCTTAATGTAGATCAATGCATTTCACCTAAAAGACCAATGACACCTTGATAGTGGATGCCTAAAGCTCATGACGGATGAAAACAACATTTTGCATCACTATTAAGAAAAGAAAAGGGAATGGCATATTTTTTAACTTTTGAAGGTAACCCAATTTTAGTTTAATTTTTATATAGAATTTTGGTAAGCAAATTGAAACACAATTCATTTCTCTCAACTATACGATATAAGTTACATAGTTACTTTTAACAAATATGCATACTAACCAAACTGTTAAAGGTAAATGAATTTTGGTTCAATTTTTTAGTAATAATATAATTTTGGTAAAGTAACTATTAGAAAATAAGTACTAATGTTTACTATCTACTAATACTCTTAAACTCAAATGAATTAATACAAGAACAAATATGAGACAATTCTGTTATACCTTACTCTACTAATGAAAGTATGTGCAATGAGCTTTCTAAGCAAAAGCAAGTTGAGATAAATATGATGAGTAAAATTCATTCACTTCATTGGATTACAAGTACAACAATGCAAAGTATTATGTACAAAAAAATGTACAGGAAGACTATGAGGTAATTTTTTCTCATTTATAGGCACACAAAACACATAGACATTTGTTACTACTTCATCAAAAATATATAGACATTCGCTAGCATTTTATTAAAGATCATTTTCAAAAGCAAGACATTGCTCTTGATTATGTTTCAACGGATATACAACTGGCTGATATTCTAACAATACCATTAGATGAAAAACACTTTCACCTTTTAAAAAGGAGAATCAAATGTTATTGATATTTCAGCTTGTACAATTTTTGTTCGGTCGCCTGAACAGTCGATTGTCACCCTGCATGGTTGTACGGTCGACCGCACAGTCGACCATTCCTCTTACCATTTTTTTGTCGAATGTTCTTTCTATCATAGTTTGACCAGTCAACTGCACGGTCGACTGGCCCCTATTATGTTGTTTTTTAATCACAGTGTGTCTTTTAAAACCTTCTTTACTTTTTGATTTTTTATCCCTTCTTGGTGTGTTCCAAAAAGATGGAGAAAATCTTAGAGTTTAGAATTTAATTTATCTATCTACTCCTCTTAATTTGTGTATTCTTGATCCTTAACTCACATTATGTGTGCATGTTTTCAAGCATGTTTTGTTTTATGCATATAGAATGTATCATGAACAGAAGCATGTTTTGTTTTATGCATATAGAATGTTTTCAAGCATGTTTTGTTTTATGCATACAAAATGTATCATGAACACACTTATTTAAAATCATACATGCATGAATTTATGGGGAGTATTAGATTAAGGGGGAGAAGTTGAATTTGATTTGTTTTAAACTTAAATTCTAAGGTATGTTTTGTTCACACCAAAAGGCGGAAATTGTTGACCCTAAGTTTAGTGTGCACAAAACGTATTATTAAGACTAATATTTTCAGTTGAGATCTACATGATTTATAGAGAAGGTAATTCAAAACAAAGAGCAAAAAAGATTATCAATCAAGCAAAAGATGAATGTATCAAAGAAGATTGCAAAAATCAAGAAGATTTTAACTCAATAAACATGTGCATCAAATCGTCAAGAAAGCTAGCAATAATTAATTATGTATTTCTATTTTTGTGAGAAAATATAATATAAAGAGTTGTTGATTGACTGATTAGTATTTGGAAATAATATAAAGTGGATTCGCCAAATAAATATTGAATCTGCACAATAGCAGTCGACCATACAATATATCGGTAGACCGTAAAACAGTCGGCCGCTCATTACAGTGGAAAGGTGAGTTAGTCGACCGATCATCGCTCGACTTTTGAGTTAAAAGTTGAACGGTCTCCTTCTAACAAAGCGATCGACCATCCACGTGTAGTGTTGACTAATTTGGAAATGTCCTTTCATTTTTGGAAAGATACATTTTCTCGCTCTATAAATAGATGCTTATTCATAGGGGTGGCAGATGGGTCGACCGGGCCGGGCCGGGTCCAACCCGTGCGGGTTGGCACGCCTGGGTAGGCGGGCCGGGCCGGGTTGGGGTATTATACGGGCCGGGCCGGGCCGGGTCAGAATATTAATTGGGTGGCCCGCCCAACCCGTGAACCCTTTAAGGCTCAACCCGGGTTGGGCCGGGTCGACCCGCGGGTTGGCCCATTTAATAATATATATATAATTTTTTAATATTTTTTTTTTTTTTTTTTTTGGTGGTAGCTTAAATTGAAGTAATACTAAGTAATACTACATTACTACTACTAATAATACTAAGTGAGTAATACTACATTACTAAGTAAGTAATACTACATTACTACTAATAAGTAATAATAATATTACAATTCTTCAAAATTATAATACTAAGTAAGTAAGTAATAGTAAGTAAGTAAGTTTTATCAAAAAAAAAAATACTAAGTAAGTAATACTTAGTAAGTAAGTAATACTAAGTAAGTAAGTAATACTTAGTAAGTAATACTAAGTAAGTAAGTAAGTAAGTAAGTAATACTAAGTAAGTAATTTTTTTTGGTAGTTTAAAATTATAATACTAAGTAAGTAATACTACATTACTACTAATAAGTAATAATACTACAATTCTTCAAATATCCCAAAATGATGTTTAATTATAATACTAAGTATGTAATTCACTAAATTTTGTAATAATACTAATAAGTAATAATACTACAATTCTTTAAATTGAATCAAATATCCCCAAATAATGTTTAATTATAATACTAAGTAAGTAATAATACTAATAAACAAAAAAAATCGTGACAATAATAATAATAAGATTAAAAGAGTCAAATTGACAAAAAATTTTGAAATTTTATTCATACGAATTTAAGTGATACAGTTTGAACAATTTATAACGAAATGAAATGAAGAATTCAATTCACAAATAAGTTTTATACAATAACATATTTCTTATGTACAATTTGAATTGACTACAATTTTTCTAATTTAACATAAGATGAAAAGCTATTGTTGTTGTTGTTGTTGTTCTTCGGGCGAGTTGCTCCCACTTGTAGAACTTGATAGTGCTTTCCCTTGCGTCCTATCTTCAGCCTTCAGCCAGTCTTCTGTGCAAACGAGCATCTCCAACGCCTCGGGCTTCAACCGGTTTCTGTAATCAGATAGAACCCTGCCACTTGTAGAAAATGCACTCTCAGAAGCAACTGTAGAGACAGGAGGAGTTAGCAAATCTTTAGCCATAATAGACAGAATACTAAAAGTGTGTTCATGTTCTTTCCACCATTGTAAAATATCTAGTGGGGAAAGAGTAGGCTCAGTATCCTGTTGGTTATACCAATTTAATTCATTTGGTTGATTAGTCCTAGGTTTTTTAGACTGAATTTGTTCAAGTAAACTAAATGTTCTATCACCAATTTTACTTTTACCTTTAGAACTACCAGAAGAAGAACTAACTACAGAAGTTGTACTACTAGAAGCAAAACGTCTATCATAATAATCATACAAGTTATTTAATGTCGATTCAAACTGAACTAAAAAAGTAGCGCAATCAATTGTTAATTCTACATTGTCATCTAAACATGCAAAAAATATTTCTATCAAATTCTTCGTACCTTCTAATTTGATACGAGGATCCATAACAGTAGCAACACAAATCAACATAGGAGGAGGAAAATAATATTTCAAAAATTTTTGAAATGCAGGTATTACAATGTCACTAATATAGGGATCATTTTACATTTCGTTAAATATTTGCATCATGCTAACTAATTCAATAAAAATGCTACTAGAAGTAGATTCATATGTTTTTGAAAACTTTAAAGTTGCGGTTTTAAAAGGTTCTAAAAATTTCAACAAAGCTTCGGCAAAATACCAATCGGGCGGAGTCATTTCAAAATTGTGCATATTTTTTGCGATACAAAAATTATTTACAACTGCTTTATAATCGGTGACAACATTCAATAAATCAAAAGTAGAATTCCATCGGTGTCTAACATCCTTTGGAAATTTTCTAAAAGGAACATTTCTAACCCTACACCAAGCTTTCCATTCTTGTAAAATGCTTGGACTTAATGCAATGAAATGTACACAATTTCTAATTTTAATTATATATGGATCAGCTATTTTTAATACATCTTGAACACATAAATTTATAATATGACATGCACATCTAACATGAAAAATATTGTCAGCTGGAGGGTTTAATACAGATTTTAAAGTAGTAATTGCTACATTGTTGTTAGATGCATTATCAAAACTAATAGCCATAATTTTATCGCGAATATGAAAATCATCACAAATTTCTATAATACGGTTTGCTATTTCAGAGCCACTATGGGGATATGGCAACGCCGCAAGTGATATGATTCTTTTTTGAAGAATCCAATCATTGTCGATCCAATGACAGGTTATTCCCATCGTTGGAATATTGTTGACACCCGTCCAACAATCCGAAGTTAAACTAACCCTACAAGTTAAACTCCATAAAATTGCAATCAACGCGTCCTTCATTTCAACGTACATTTTAAAACAATCCGATTTGCAAGTATTTCTCGGAATTCTTTTAAAATGAGGGTTTAAGGCCGTTTGATTAAAATTTTCCAAGTTCCTACTCTCGGGATAGGAAAATGGCAACTCTTCCTTAATGACTAATCGGGCCATTTCCCGACGAACGAGTTCGGGATCATAAGGGTGGTTATCTACTTGACCGGTCCTAGGGTTAATTTTTTGTTGGCCTTGTATTTGATCAAGGAGTTCTTTGTGATTATGTTGTATGTGTCTACTAACTGTACCGGTGCCGTCACCCCTCTTGAATTTGTATGTTTTGCTACATGTTTTACACACTTTCAAACCTACACCCGGAATATTTTCGTCCGGGATATACTCATAAAACTTGTGCCAATCGCTAGTTTCTCCTCTACTTTTCCTACTACTACGGGGTTGTGTGGTTTCGGGTTGTTGTTGTTGTTCTTCTTCTTCTACTTGAATGTTACCTACAACATCCATGTCGTGTGTACCCCATTGTTCCATAGTAGGATCAATGTAATCTTGGGTGGGCTCAATAATTGGGACAATTGGTGGCCTACGTGAAGATGAGGAAGAATCTTGTCCGCTACGACCGCTATCGCGTGATCTAGACATAGTGTAGTAATGTGGTATGTAAATAAAATCTACAATGTAGAAGCGGTGAATTATACAAAAAAAACTACAAAACAAGAGGGTTGAGATAGAGAAGTTCAAAAAACAAACAATAATTTTAACTACAACGAAAAAAAAAAAACAAGAGAGATAGAGATATTTTGATACCGTTCACCGTGGAATACGCGTATAAAAAAAAACCGTGAAAATTAGAATATAATAGAAAAGATGGAGGAGCGCTTTGCCGATTTCGCAATTGAAGAGTTGAAATAGATTTGAGTCGATGGTTGAAGAGAGTTGAAGACGTTGAAGACGTTGAATTTTGTTCTCCGATACGACCGAAATTTGATCGTGTATACGCCTCCTTGTACACTTGTTTGATGATTACTACAATTGTTCAAATTTTTTTTTTTTTTTATGTATAATAGTAGAGAGAGTAAGAGAGAGAGGTGTGATTTTTTTGGAGATTTTTGGGGGCTATTTATAGGCTTAGAATTGGGTAAAAACAAAAAAAAAAAAAAAAAAAAAAAAAAAGAGCACCAGCAGCAAGCAACGGCTCTTAGAGCCGTTTGCTGTTGCTGCCGTGCCCAACGGCCCAAACCCAACGGAAGGAATCCAACGGCTAAAAAACCCAAGGGCACCAAACCCAACGGGGCGACCCGCGGGTTCAATTCGCGGGTTAAATTCACGGGTCGGAGGTCAAAATTCGCGGGTCGACCCGCGGGTTGGCGGGTCCAATTCGCGGGTTGACCGGGTTCGTGGGCCGGGTTTCGCGAATCCAATTCGCATAAATAGCGACCCGGGTCGACCCGGTACTGTTCACCGGGTTCGACCCGAACCCGCGAAAGCCTTAACCGGGCCGGGTTCGTGGGCCGGGTCGCGGGTGGGTCGCCGGTTGACCCGGCCCAGTTGCCACCCCTACTTATTCACTGAGTATTCTTAATCCCCTGTAACCATAATTCTTCTGAACTAACCATTCAATCAACGATCCAAGTGTGATAGATTTTATTATTTTCTTCAGTCAAGATCGTTATAGATCTTGAGAGTTTTTTTTTTTTTTTTTTCACTTCGGTGAGTTTTGCGGGACTTATTTATAGAAGCCCTGCGGGTGAAATAGGTCTATTGACCTGAATTCCAAGAAACACTATACAAGAGTTTAAAGTATATCGAAACGGTTATGACAGAGAATTGGTAGAAGTAGGTGGTGTGGACGTACACCTATGGGTTAACCACGTTATATCGCTGTGCCTTTGCCTGCTTGTTATGTTTGCTTTCTCTAACTCTATCTCTTTACTTTACGCATTTTATTTAAGTTTTTAATTTCTGAACCATCACCCTATTCACCCCCCCCCCCCATACGTTGATTTACATGAAGGTCCTCTTAGCAAACTGAGAATATTTACAAACTAAAAACGCCAAGCAAAGCAGTTTGTCAAGTGTCAGTAAGAATCAAAGATGGAAATCCAGGCATCATATTTGGAGATGGAGATTGCATCATAATAAGAAAAGGGTCAGTCATAAATAAAAGTCATACATAGGCAGAAGAGCTTCAAAATAGTATGATCTTATATATGATTCAGTGTTACTGGATTCTACCCACCTGCCTCTTAACCACGATTTGGATTTTGCGATCCAGTTTATGGTGGATTCTCGATCTGGATCTCTTAAACTAGCGATCCACATACAGTTTACTCAATATCTTCAAAATGAATACCTTTATTCATTAAATCATGAATTTCTTTTCAAATTCTCCTCAATTAGTCATGGAGTTAAATAAGATTATTACTTTTATAGTTAACAACACAAGTAACTGATACTCCTATATATTTTAATTTTCTCTCGTCCTCTATCGCTATATGTGCTCAGACATACATATGTTTATACATTACTCAAGGTAACGAACCGCGATTCCGCAGCCGTACTACGAACCTAAACGTATTGCGAATCTTGGTAACATTGATCTATCAAATCTTCTACACTAATAGAAAGGAAAAATTTTAGTTTTTGCACTGTTTACAGCACAAAAATGGAACTTAACCTACCATACTGTATTAATTGAGTTATTCGTGTTAGATGATAGATATTAGTTTAGTCTCATATCGAATAATATTTTGGTTTAGTGTTTCTTTCTCTCCTATATATAGGTGTCACGCCCCGTTTTCCAAAAACACGGAAAACGAGCGCGTAACAAAGCCCAGCGAATGATTTTCATCATTCATGAGTTGTAGGATCGACTCCGCATCATAACAAGAATATAAAAAATGTACACAACCACGCATGCATGAATAATTTATTAAACAACAGAAACAATTGAAACAAAATAATAATATCCCAATGGTTTTCAAATTTGAATCAAAAGGTAAAACTCGGGACTATAGTCCGTTACAAAGTTCAAGTAGCAACAATTATAAATAACTCCAAATACAAGAAAATAATTAAAGCAGTTTTTCCCAAGCGAAGCCTAGAACGTTTGCTCATCAATTCCAGCAGGCAACTCGTCTCCAAAGTCTGTATATATAAATATAAAAAGGGGGAAAAAATAGGAAAAACAAGATAAATGCCCTTAGTGCAAGTTAGAACCGCAAATAGTAAAATAAGTACAAGAAATATGAAACAAGATTTGGAATCAAGAATGTAATAGAGATGCAACAAGTAGTGGGATTCTCGAAACTAGCTAGCAAGAAGGACATTTGAGTGACAAGATTGGGTAACAAATACTAATTGTAGAATAAGTAGTTAGTAAACGTGTAATGATATCATGCATCAAGTGACAAGTATCACGTACAAGTGTCGAGTAACAAGTAATAAATCTCAAGTGTCAAGTTGTCAAGTAGAAGTATCAAGTAGCAAGTGTCAAGTACAAGTATCAAGTAGCAAGTGTCAAGTACAAGTATCAAGTAGTAAGTGTCAAGTATTATGTTCAAGTATCAAGTCTTATGTATCATGTAATCAAGTATCAAGTAAGCATGTATCATGCTAAAGTCTTGTAGTTATTACTATCTAGGTAGCACTTCATATGCCATCCTTTTATCACATGGTTGCTATAGTCAATACAATTTTATTTAGGCCTAGTAGTGGATTTTATAAGGCGGTGTACTCAGGTATCAAGTATCAAGCAAGCATGGTTCATAAATCGGAAAATAAATAACAAGTTCACGAAACAAGTTCGTGAATCCACTAACAAATTCAAGTACCACACAATGGGTTCAAGAATCCAACAAGTTCATGAGCCAATTAATGGCTCCATTAATCCATCAAGATACAACAAGTTCATGAACCAAGTATTGGAAAATACGGGCCTCCTTTCGAGTACACTTACCTATATTGTCCACTACTATGGTCTTTCCCTTAAACCCGGCGTATTATTTATTATTATCATCAACCAAGCATGAAAGTGTGTGAAATTAGTCAAGTAAACATAATCAAGAATATGGAACAAGTCTAGGCTAGTTAGGATACATGTTCGAGGGTCGAAACAAATCAAGGTATCAAGAACAACGAAAATCTCAAATCTGGACAGCATGACATTACTGCACCAAAACTGCGATTCCTGTTGCTACAAGATAGCAAATATGGATCCATTAGAAGGTCTAAAAACTAAACTCCTTTCCGGTTCCAACGCATATAATTAAGGTACATGAAAGTTGTAGTAACATGTGTCAAAACAGCAAACTATACAGCATTTGTGTTCAGCTAGAATTTGTAAAACTGAGTTTATACATATGAAACAGGGTTGGAACATCATTAATTAATTCTGAGAATATTAGGGAACGTTCTCTAGGGTGTCCAGTAATAGCATGAAAAATTTAAGTCATTTACTTGCTGGTAGCAAATTTAAAATAATTGTAAACTAAAGAGGTGCATCAGTTTTTGTGAATTTGCGACTACCGATATAGTAGCAGTAAAACTGTGATATCTCCTAAACCGTAACTCGAAATTCGAAAATTATGGATGATATTGGCAACTAGACACTTGGGGCTACATTTCATATTCAGAATTCATATTTAGATTTTGGTTTTATCGGGGTCGAAACAGCAAGCCAAGACAGAAACAGAAACCAAATAAAACACTTTTTGTATGAAATGAATCAAAATTTTACTAGTTGTGAACAAGTGTATCAAAAAAGGGTTGTGACTCTTAGATCATGTAATTGATAAGTTCTAGAATGATATCATCAACTGATAAGCCAACGGGGAGTCACAATTACAACCTACTTACAGTATTTTCAATTAATTGCTTGTACTAGAACGATAAATTGTACAAGAAGAATATTTGCCTTTAGGACAAAGATTAGATTTGATAATTTGAGAATAACCGGATTGGAATCCCAGTGACACGGCGACGAGCAAACGATCACGATGATCACGATCGGGCACGGATCTCATTGATCAAGATGGTGATCAAGATGAAGATCAAGCGAATCCGACAGCCGAGATCGTACATAAAACATATAAGAATTAAAAGAGTACCAAAAGAGTAAATATACCATGATTAACAATTTGATGAATAAGAACAAAAGGTGGATCAAATGTTTAACTCACTAAGTAGAAGACGAACGAGACGATTAATGGCCGATATCAAGTTGATCTACCAATTGATGGCCGAGATCGAAGATATGAAAGATGATGATCAAATCTAGAAATCAAGATCTTAATGATGATCAAGATCACCAAGCCGATCGGACGGTCCAGATCAGAAGCTGATGATCATGATGATCATGATGAGATCGACGGCCCATAATGCACTTGATCAAACTCAATATCAATGCTTGGCTCTGGGTCGATGGCAGACGATGACTGTACGGCACAGTGACGGCACACAAGGATAGCACCGGTGAGGCGGGCAGTGCAGAGGGGCTGCCGGTAAGGGCTGGCTGCACTGCGGTAGAGGGTGCAGTCGCTGGCTGTTGCTGGCGAGGCTAAAGGCGGCGGGCTGTCAACGAGCAGGAAGGCGTTGCTGTCGTCGGAGGGGACGACGCTAGGGAGGAGGGCATGCACAGCGTGGAGGTCGCCATGGTTGACGTTGCGACGGTAGGAAGGAGGGGACACCGGGGGCTAGCGGAGCTAGAGCGGCACTACCGTGATGGCAAGACAGGAAGGAGGGAGAGACTGGGAGTGCGCTGGAGGTGCAGTAGAGATGGCGTCGGCTTGCTTGCTGTCGACGCGACGGAGGAGCAGGAGAGGGAGGGACGATCGGGAGAGAGAGACGGGAGAGAGGCGGCGGTCTGGGTTAACGAAGGGGTGATGAAAAGTAGGAGGCACAGGGTTTTGGAGGATGGGTTAGAATGCGGCTGTAGTGGTAGGGGTAACAGGAAGATGGCTCGGTAAATATATAAGATGAAGGTTATGGTTTAGGTTGGTTTAGGGTGGGGAAAACATGGGTTTCGGGTCTGCATGGTGGATAGGTTAGACTAACGGGTATGGGTACGGTTTAGAATAAATTGGTTTGGGTAGATAGATAGGTGGGTTTTGGTAAATAAATAAACAGGGTAATGGGTTTAGTATGTAATGGGTAATTGGGTTAATATAATAGGGTAATGGATAATGGGTTTTGGGTGCTAATAAGAATATTAAAAAAATCTAATAGAAAAATAAGATAACCATAAAAATAATATTTATAAAAAATGTAACTTGCATTACAGCATAAAATTAATTTGAAATAATTACAAATACAGTTAGCACATAGAATTTGATTTTTAATAACATAATAATATATATATCAAAATGTACATTCGAGTTTGACAAATTTATTAAAATATTTCAAACAGTATATAATATAAATAGTCGATTACTTAGAATGAAAAATAAAGTTAAAATACACCTTTATTAGAAATAAATAAAATTTTCGAAGATTAAATGAAACAAAAATTTTCTTAGAAACCAGAATAATATTTTGTTCAAATTCAATCAGTTGAAAATGTAGTTGTTGTAAAAGAGTTTAAAAGAAAAAGGAAAGTTATAGAAATTTTTAAATACTGCAATTACACAGAAAAGAAATACACCCAAAATACAGAAAACGGAAAACAAGGGTTACAAGTCCTACCTACCTTACAACAAAATTTCGTTCTCGAAATTTGCTTAGGCGATACATAAGACAGGGCAAAAACAAACTTGAGAAATAACAAAACGGAGAGTTAAAGGGAAAGGAACAAAGCAGTGGCAACACCAGAAAAGAAGGAAGTGGATAACAATGAGGTCAAATGGAATGCAAGAAAAAAAAATAAAGAGTATCGAAAGGAAAGAAACAACAAGATAACAAAGCAAGATAGGGAGTAGGTAGAACTGGAAAGAAGGGGTTGAATCAAATAATGAGTCAACGGATGAGGATAAATGCAAGGGATAGAGGAAAGCAAACAATACAAAGAACTAGAAGCAGCAAGGGAATCCTGGAACCTGTGGGTTATGTGCCCACCATGCTTCCTCCGATGGTGATGTCCCTAGCAACATACATGTCATTGTAGGCCACATGACACCAATCGACGAACCGGGCAGGAAGACAAGACTGAGACACCAGGATCAAAGAGAGTATGGGCTCAAGATAAATATAAATAAATAATGCAAAATGAATATAAAGTTTGGCTTCAATTTAAATAATTAAAAGATATGCTATAGATCAAAACTAATGGGCTTTAACAAAAATAATAATAACAACAAATATTAATAATATAAATAATAATATAAATAATAATAGAATAGTAATAACAATAATAAAATAATAATAACAATAATATTAAAAATATTAATAGCAACAATAATAACAGTAATAAAAATCATCATAATCATACTGGTAGTAATAATAATAATAAAATTAAAAATGTTAACAATACTGATAATAATAATAATACATAGAAACAACAAAGGGACACGAACTTTAAAGGTGATATATAAAAAAAAAATAGTTTTGGAAAAATAACCAGTTAAGATACATAGAATTACGAACAAATTTAGCTAAGTAAAGAAAATATTAATAACAATGAATATAAAAGACATATAATAATTAGTGAATGTTGACATTATAATTAATACTCGAAAAACACATTAGAGTATAACGAGCAAAATAAACCAAATATATATATGCAAGAAGACTTAAAGGGAGTTCATCAAATATTACAAAAGTAAGCGTCAAATCATTAATTAGGACGTGGAAACAAAAGTAAGTGAGAAATCTAAAATTTTAAAGAATTGGAAAACGGTGGCAATAAATAGTAATTCACAAAAGAACGAAAACGTAGGCCATAGTTGATGTACTTAATCTTAACATAAATGTAAAAGTTTGTAAACACAAAATAGAGTAAAATCAACTATACTGGTTCAAATCATATGGAAACATAAGGTGTAATTGCATAAACAAAATGTCATAAAGAAAATATCTATTTACCATTAGTTTCATTATATAAGTAAAAAGTCTTGAAATATCAATTAGCAAATAGGTAAGAAATCTTGCCTCCTTAATATCAAGTTGCATGTTTGCATTCATGACATCAAGTTGCAGGTTGCCGTCTGGATATTCGGTTGCACATTTTGCCTCCATTGACATCGAGTTGCATAATTGCCATCTCGACATTAGATTGCACCGAAATGGTGAAATGGAAGATGTAACATTCAATACACAGGGATATGGGACATTTAATTTAAGTATGATGTATGTTTTGAAATTCGTGATATGAAAATAGTAGAAAGTAAGAAATGTAGTTGAAAGTCACACAATGGAATATCAAAATAGATGTATAGATTACAAATATCAAACACCATAATACAAAATAGTAGTAGGGAAAATGATTTATAAAAGTAGGGAGAAAAACGGAATGGAATACATGCATAAGCACAATGCAAATGTGAATGAGAGAAATAAATATGCAGTATAGCAAATTTACACTATAGATATATCATAAAAATACACAGTAACGTAGGAATTGAACAGCCTCTAACATGTCGTTGAAGATCCACCGATGCCGATTGACGAACCAAGTGGGAAAATAAGAATGGATAGCACCGGAGTTTAAGGTGAACCAGATAGGAAAGAAACAACTAGTATGATACACAATATGAATCAATAAATGAAGATGAATGCAAGGCACGGAAAATAATGAATGAAACACAAGCTGAAATAAGAAGGGATCAACGAGGCAAGCAGAAATAAGAGATTGCTTGCACCGGAATCAAGAGAACGGGGTACATAAAGAATAAATTTATACCCAATATGGAATCAACAAATCTGAACGACTGTAAGAGATGGAAGGAAACAAGGAATCAAAGAATTGAATATGAAGGGATCAAAATAAATGGGATAAGACTAGTAACCAGATCGATTTGATAATCAAATTGTTCATGTGATTGCATGGCCTGTTTAATGTTGAGTTAATTCGGACTGAGTCAAGCCTGTCTAATGTATTATTCAAACTAACACATTAGCCAAACCTGAGCTCTGGTACCACTAAAAACCTTATCACGCCCCGTTTTCTAAAAACATGGAATATGAACGCGTGACAAAGCCCAGCGAATAATTTTCATCATTCATAAGCTGTAGGATCGACTCAGCATCATGACAAGAATATAACAAATGTACACAACCATGCATGCATGAATAATTTATTAAACAACAGAAACATTTGAAACAAAATAATAATATCCCATTGTTTTTCAAATCTGGATCAAAAGGTAAAACTCGGAACTATAGCCCATTACAAAGTTCAAGTAGCAACAATTATAAATAACTCCAAATACAAGAAAAAATTAAAGCAGTTTTCCCCAAGCAAAGCCTAGAACGTTAGCTCACCAATTCCAGCAGGCAACACGTCTTCAAAATCTGTATATATAAATATAAAAATGGAAAAAAATAGGAAAAATAAGATAAACGCCCTTAGTGCAAGTTAGGGCTGCAAATAGTAAAACAAGTACATGAAAAATGGAACAAGATTTGGAATCAAGAATATAATAGGAATGCAACAAGTAGTGGGATTCACGAAACTAGCTAGCAAGAAGGACAATTCAAGTGACAAGATTGGGTAACAAATACTAGTAGTAGAACAAGTGGCTAGTGAACATGTAATGCTATCATGCATCAAGTAACAAGTATCACGTACAAGTGTCGAGTAACAAGTAACAATCTCAAGTATCAAGTTGTCAAGTACAAGTATCAAGTAGCGAGTGTCAAGTATTATGTTCAAGTATCAAGTCTCATGTATCATGTAATCAAGTATCAACTAAGCATGTATCATGTTAAAGTCTTGTAGTTATTACTATCTCGGTAGCACTTCATGTGCCATCCTTTTATCACATAGTTGCTACAGTCAATACAATTTCGTTTAGGCCTAGTGGTAGATTTTATAGGGCGATGTACTCAGGAATCAAGTATCAAGCAAGTATGGTTCATGAATCGGAAAATAAATAACAAGTTCACCAAACCAGTTTGTGAATCCACTAACAAGTTCAAGAACCACATAGTGGGTTCAAGAATCCAATGAGTTCATGAGCCAAGTAATGGCTCCATGAATCCATCAAGATACAAAAAGTTCATGAACCAAGTATTAGAAAACACGGCCCCCCTTCCGAGTACACTTACCTATATTGTCCACTACTATGGTCTTTTCCTTAAACTCCGGCTTATTATTTATTATTATCATCAAGTAAGCATGAAAGTGTGCAAAATAAGTCAAGTAAACATAATCAAGAACATGGAATAAGTCTAGGCTAGGTAGAATACATGTTCCAGGGTCAAAACAAATCAAGGTATCAAGAACAACGAAAATCTCAAATCTGGACAGCATGACGTTGCTGCACCAAAACTGCGATTCCCGCTGCTACAATATAGCAAATGTGAATCCGTCAGAAGTTCTAGAAACTAGACTCCTGCCCGGTTCTAATGCATATAATTAAGGTACATGAAAGTTGTGGTAACATATGTCAAAAGAGCAAACTATACAGCATTTGTGTTCAGCTAGAATTTGTAAAACTGAGTATATACATATGAAACAGGGTTGAAACATCATTAATTAATTCTGATAAAATTAGAAAATATTCTCTAGGGTGTCCAGTAACCACATGATAAATTTCAAGTCATTTACTTACTAGTAGCATAGTTAAAATAATTGTAAACGAAAGAGGTGCAACAGTTTTTTGTGAATCTGCGACTACCGACACAGCAGCAGTAAAACTGCGATATCTCCTAAACTGTAACTCGAAATTCAAAAATTATGGATGTTATTAGCAATTAGACACTTGGAGCTACATTTCATTTTCAGGACTCAAGTTTAGATTTTGGTTTTATCGGGTTCGAAACAGCAAGCCAAGACAGAAACAGAAACCAAATAAAACACTTTTTGTATGAAATGAATCAAAATTTTACTACTTGTGAACAAGTGTATAAACGAAGGGTTGTGACTCTTAGATCATGTAATTGATAAGGTGAAGAATGAGATCATCAATTGATAAGCAAACGGGAAGTCACAATTACAACCTACTTGCAGTATTTTCATTTAAATACTTGTACTAGAACAATAAATTGTACAAGAAGAATACCTGTCTTTAGGACGACGATTAGATCCGATAATTTGAGAATAATCGGAACAGAATCCCGACAACACGGCGACGAGCAAACGATCACGATGATTACAATTGGGCACGGATTTCGTTGATCAAGATGGTGATCAAGATGAAGATCAAGCGAATTCGACAGCCGAGATCCAACATAAAACATATAAAAATTAGAAGAGTACCAAAAGAGTAAATATACCATGATTGACAATTTGATGAATAAGAAAAAAATGTGGATCAAATGTTTAACTCACCAAGCAGAAGACGAACGAGACGATCAATGGCCGAGATCAAGTTGATCTACCAATCGACGGTCGAGATTGAAGATTAGGAAGATGATGATCAGATCTAGAAATCAAGATCTTGATGATGATCAAGATCACCAAGGCAATCGGACGGTCCAGATCAGAAGCTGATGATCATGATGATCATGATGAGATCAACGACCCACAATGCACTTGATCAAACTCAATATCAATGCTTGGCTCTGGGTCGATGGCGAACGACGACTGTACGGCGCAGCGATGGCGCACAGGGATAGCACCGGCAAGGCGAACAGTGCAGAGGGGCTGCCGGCAAGGGCTGGCTGCATTGCGGTGGAGGGTGCAGTCACTGGCTGTTACTGGCGAGGCTGAAGACGACGGGCTGTCGACGAGTAGGGAGGCATTGCTGTCGTCGGAGGGGATGATGCTAGGGAGGAGGGCAGGCACAGCGTAGAGGTTGCCATGGCTGACGTTGCGATGGCAGGAAGGAGGGGACACCGGGGGCTAGCAGAGCTAGAGCGGCACTACCGCGATGGCACGACAGGGAGGAGGGAGAGACTGGGAGTGCGCCGGAGGTGCAGTGGCAAGGGCATCGGCTTGCTGGCTGTCGGCGTGACGGAGGAGAGGGAGAGGGAGGTAGGGATGGCATTCGGGCCATTCGGCCGGGCCGGGCCGGGTTTGACCGGGTTTTGACCGATCCCGGGCTTACCCGGGCCGGGCTCCTCCCAACGCAGGCCGGGCCGGGCCGGGCTGAAGGTAAGAAACCTTGGCCCGGACCTGGCCCCTAGCCCCTACTGTGGGGTTCGGGCCGGGCCGGGCCGGGCCGGGCCTGGCCCGTGTATAAAGTTTTTTTTAGTATTGTTAAAGAACAAGTATATGGATTTGTAATTGCATAACAATTGCAAAGAATAAAATTTCATAAATAATTGAAGCACATGAATAAATAAAGTACATGATTAAATAAATTTGAACTTCTTGAATAAAATTAAGTACATGAATAAAATTCATACAAATTTGTCTATTTAGCTCAAATCATTAAATTACAAATCAAGGAAATTACTTGAATTTAAAGATCGAGATGGCCTCTACTTAGATTGAAGAGAAGGCATTGGACTATTGTCGTGCACTTCAACTCAATCTAAATATAGAATCTCATCACTCTAAATTTCCCAATTAATTACAATTAATTGAACAACATTTTAATGTAAATTAACTAAATGTAATCGTTCATTCATCGCTACTTGTTGATCCACCTCCTGCTTGTGCTTCAAGTAAGTCTTGGGTCCTCTCTTCCGCTTTCATCCAATCTTCGGCGCATACTAGCATCTCCAAATTTTTGGCTGTCAATCGATTCCTTCTCGGGCTCATTATCCTGCCACCAAGAGAAAAAGCACTTTCCGATGCAACAGTTGACACCGGTGTTGTTAGCAGATCTTTAGAGCATCTGTAGTCGTTTACTGTCAAAATATCCATATATGGATAAATAGAAATAGGATTCTCAATTTTGCTGCACTCGTGCAAAGCTATTTTATAGCAATTTATAATAAAATATTAAGCGACGGCACATGAAGTGCCGTCAGAGTGGAAAAAAATTAAAAAAATAATAAATTTTCGTCTTCAAGAACGGACGGCACATGAAGTGCCGTCGGAGAAGGGAAAAAAAAATTCAAAGCAGGTGGGACGGACGGCACATGAAGTGCCGTACAAGAGCCCAGGTGCTATTTTTTGTCATCTTCCTTTTTTCGGAAATTAAAAAAACAATTCATTAATTACAAAAAATTTCAAAAAATTACGAAAACATTTCACAAATTGCAAAAAAAATTTAAAAATTGCAAAAAAAAATTTCAAAAATTGCAAAAAAAAATTAAAAAATACAAAAACCTCCGGACGGCACTTGAAGTGCCGTCCGAGGATTTCGGGAGGGCCAAGACTTTTGGGCGATAAATAAAGCGAAAAATTGATTATTTTTCAAACGGACGGCACTTGAAGTGCTGTCCGACGAATAAAAAATTATTTTTTTTCGTTGGATGGCACTTCGAATGCCGTCCCTCACTTATCGATAAAAGCTATATCGATTCTCATTTATAGCAATCGACTGTAGCGATTTATCGATAAAATGGATATTTGGCAAACGAGTGCAGCACGTTCGTTTGCCAAATATCCATTTTATCGATATTTGGCAAACGACTACAGATGCTCTTAGCCATACGAGAAAAAATATTAAAAATTGCTTCATTAGTCTTCCAAAATTGTAACACATCTTCTACATCTTCAACTGCACTTTGTGCATTATACCAATTCAACTCATTAGGTGAATTGGTTCTTGCCTTTTTCGATTTAATAAGGTTTAAAACACCAATACTAGCTTGACTCTTTTCTTTTGCTAATATGGAGGAAGAAGAAGAAGAAGATTCAACATTTTGTGTTTGTGTTTGAATAGTGTTAGTTGAATAAATCCTATCATAATAATCATATAACCTAGTCAAAACATTCTCAAATTTACGAGTAAAAGCAACATGATCAAAATCTAGTATTGCATCGTGTGGGGCATAAGTGTAGAAAATTTCAATTAAATTTTTTGTACCTTCTAATTTAATTATAGGATTCATTACACTAGCTACACAATATAACATAGGAATTGGATGAAAATATTTCAAAAACTTAACATATGCCGCATTAACCATATCTCCAATAAAAGGGTCATTTTGCAATCTTTAATTGTTGTCATCATAGTCACAATTTCAAGTAAAATATCACTAGATGTAGATGTATATGTTTTCGAAAATTGTAAAGTTGCATCGTTAAAAGGTTGTAAAAATTTATATAAACTATCGGCAAAAAACCAAAAATCATCATCTAACATACAATTTTGCATACCCATTGCGACACAAAAATCTCTAAGATTAAAACGATAATGAAGAACAACACCTAATAATTCAAAGGTAGAATTCCAACGATGTCGTACATCTTTAGGAAAACGTCTACATACAATGCCCCTAAGTTTACACCAATCATGAAAAGCTTGATAAATTAGACCACTCAATGTAATATAATGAACACAATCTCTCATAGCTTCTAGTTTATCATTTCCATATTTTAGTGCATCTTGCACACAAAGATTTAAAATGTGACAAGCACACCTAACATGATAAATTTCGGGTTCCACAGGATCTAAAGTAATTTTTAAACTCTCAATTGCCTTAGTGTTATTGGATGCATTATCAAAACCAATAGCAAACACTTTATCATGAATAAAAAAATTATTGCATGCTTCCATAATGTGTGTGGCTATAATTTCACCCTTATGTGGGTACCTAACATATCCAAAAGAAATTATTCTCTTTTGAAGTAACCAATCCGAATCTATCCAATGACATGCTACACATATCATTGGAACCCCGTTTACTCCTACCCACCCATCCGATGTTAATGACACTCTAGTGTTTAGTGATTTTAGTGTTGCTATCAAAAAATCCTTTCTCTCATTGTAAACTAATTTACAATCACCCTTAACAACATTCCTAGCAATTTTTTTAAAATGGGGGTTGAAGGTGGTTTGTACAAAATCCTCTACATATTTTTGTTCACCAAACGAATATGGCAATTCACCCCTAATTACTAATTTAGCGATTCCCTTATGAACGTGATTGTGATCATATGTATGACTATCTACTTGACCGGTTTTAGGATGTATTTT
The DNA here is from genome assembly GCA_017893485.1 of Hemerocallis citrina. Taxonomy (NCBI): domain Eukaryota; kingdom Viridiplantae; phylum Streptophyta; class Magnoliopsida; order Asparagales; family Asphodelaceae; genus Hemerocallis; species Hemerocallis citrina. Next base: position 155,429,625 of record CM030366.1, on the reverse strand, counting down.
TTGTTGTGTGAGATTATCTTTCGAAAATTGTGGTTGATATTTATTTAAGTGACGTTGAAGTGTACCCGTGCCCGATCCTACTTTAAACTTATATGGGGTTTGGCACTTCTTACATATTTTAAGTCCTACACTCTTATCATTTTGTGAAGGGACAAAATTGAAAAAATTGTGTACTTCCGAAGTAATCCCTCTCGTTTTCCTTGAGTTTAGAGAAGGACCTTGTTCCGATGGTTGTGGTTCTACATGATCTTCTATTTCTATAGGATTTGAGTGTGTTTCATTCAAATCGGGAAAACTATCATAATTAATAAATGTTTCTTCACTATCTATATATTGGTTAGGAATGGAAGGAATGTGATGACTAGTAGATTCTTGACTACTATGCCTATCTTCACCGCGTGATCGATTAGAGGCCATTTAACAATGAAAAAATAAAAATGAAGTAGTGAGTGAGTAGTGTATATTTTTTTACCACTTTACCAAAATTAAAAATAAAATCTAAAAAAAATGAGAGAAAGAAGATCAAGAAAACACAAATTATATGAGAATAATGAAGTAGTATGCTATGTTAATTCTACAAATTAAAATTATACTAAAATACCGTAAGAAAATAGAGACTTGAGTTGTTGTTATTGAATGTTGATGAGTTGATCACTTTGATTGTTGTTGATTTCCTTCCTTCAAAATGTACAAAATTTAGTCTTGATCACTTGAAAGAATGTTGTTCACCAAATTGTGGTAGTTGATTACTTGATTGGAGAAAGAAATAGTAGAGAGAAAGAGATAGTTGAGTGAATTGGTGAAGAGAAATGAAAGGAATGGTATTGTATTTATAGAAAATGCAATTTTTTGTAACCCCTGTTTTCATTAATACGTAATTTTCAAGTATTTTTCTGTATTTTAAATCATTAGTATTTTGTAAGTATTTTCTCCTAATTAATTATATTATTATTCAAACTATTTTATAAGCCAATATACGAATTATTTGATTGTTTAATATTTAGTTCAAAGCCTAATTGTTTAACTATGTTAAAAGCCCATTTTGTATTTTAATTTTATTATTTGTTAATCTGAAATCCAATTGTTTATTCTAAAGCCCAAAATTTTATTTGATTTTGTTAAATTAATCCGAGCACAATTGTTTAGCCCAATACCCTAACTATTATTTTATTTTATTTTGTTATAAGCCTAATTATTGAAACCCAATTTCATATTTGATTTCTATTAAATTAAATCTGAGCCAAGAAATTTAGCCCAACAAGCCAAATATTTTATTTAAACATTTTGAAACCATTTTAAAGCCCAAGCCCATCCATTAACCCATAACCCAAATATTTGTACAGATTATTATTCTACACTTACCGTATACAATATTATCTTCACCCCCACTTTTTGTCCCGTACTCCAACTCCCTCCCCCACTTTACCTGCACATTTCCCCACTCCCCGTAACTCCCCCACTCTCTCACCACGTTCTCCTACTCTATCTCCCCATTTATTATACCACTTTAAATAAACTCTTCTCTCCTTGTTTCCTTTCTTCTTACTTCCTCTGATTTCTCAAAAACAAAACAGAACAGAACTCATCTCCCTCTCCTCCTTCTTCCTCCATCGAACACCTCCTCCCCCATCGATCTCCGCTCGCCTCGACGACTCCCGCTCATCTCCGCCGTCTTCAACCTCGTCGCCATCCCTCCCCCAACCACCGAAGAACCCACCCCGTCGACTTCGTCATCTCTTCTCCGAGCGCCTCCCGCTCACCCCCACATCGCATCCCCTTCGACTCAGCAGCGCCGCCACCCCATCTCATCGACACCATTGTCGAGGCTCCGTCTTCCACGTCGAGTTGCTCCACCAGCTCCGTCCCCATCACCATTCCCCTCCAATCGAAGCTTCCCTCAGTCAAACTCCTCGCCCTCGTCGTCTCGTCGTCGTTTACACCGTTGCCGAAGCACCTCGACCAACCACCCCGAAGCTTCACCTCGCATCTTCCCATTCCTCTTCCTCCTGTCGTCACTCCCGTTGCCTTCTGTCGCTCTCGCCAGTCGTTCCCGCTCACCGCCTCCGTTCGTCTCCTCGTCGAAGCCACCCAGTCGAGCAAACCTTCCCTGAGTGCACCGTCCTCTGCCAGTCCACCTCTGCCGAAGTGCCGCTTCTCCACCGCAAGCCAATTGCGCTCCTCCCGCTCGAACTCCCGCTCAAGCCTAAAGCTTTGCCAGCCTCTTCTTCTCCGCTCGACTGTACCTCAGTCGCTCATCTCCTAGTCACGCGCCGCCGCCTGAGCTGCTCCCCCTCTGCCGTCGCCCTAGTCGCGCCTGCGCTCCTCCCCCCCGTCGCAGCACCCTTCTCCCGCTCCCTCTCTCCCCCTCTCTCTCTCTCTCTCTCTGTTTTTGGAAGAAGAAGAAAAGGTTGGAGATTGTGATTGCTATTGGTGTTTTGGTGTTGTGGGGATTAGATAGTTGTATTGGAGTAGTATTGGTGTTTGGTGTTGTGGAGTAGGAGATTGGAGTAGAGTGGTTACTGTTTGTGTTAGTGTATTGGTGTGTTGGTGTTAGTGAGTTTCTATTTGTAGTGGGGTTGGATTGGAGTTATTAGTTGTTGTTGGGAAGTTACTGTTTGGAGTGTTTGCTGCCTTAGAATTTGTGAAGGAGTTGACTGCTATTTGGAGTTTGCTGAAGTGAAGTTGGGAGCTTGCTATTCTAGGAGTTGCTGACTTGGCGTGGCTGCCACACATCTTGCACGTGTTCTACTTTATGAGATATTGATTCCGTTATTCTATCTTTAAATTCATCGTCGTCAACTAACAGGCAAGTATCTCTTGTACAATTTTATTTTTTCTAGTACAAGCCATTGTAAAAATACCGCAAGTATATTATTTTTGACTCCAATTCGCATTCATAAGTCGAATTGATAACCGTTTCCATACCTAATCCGTCGATCTGTATTCACATGTGATCGTGAATACTTTGTTCTCATATGCATGACACGAACACAAAAATTAATACACACATATTTACTCCTATAATTATACATGATGTTGTGCATGAATTGCTTGTTATTAGGTTGCATGTTGTTATAATATCTTTTTCTTCTTGATTAAGTGTTATGCATGCTATTAGTCGCATCCACATGTTTTATAAGCCCTGAAATATGTTTCCTGTCTCGTATAAGTCTTGATACTTGATCTTGTCATGTTACCCTTGCCATGTTGCGCGTCCTTGTTGTTGCATGTAGTTATTATTCATGTTTTAATTGTAATTAAAAAGATAACAAGCCGGGGTATAAAAGGGAAAAGATTTAGTAGTGGGCAATATAGAAGAGCGTACTCGGTCGGGGGCTCGTGGTTTCTCACTGCAAATTTGTAAGTTACAAGTTACAAGTTTGCTAAATTACAGGTTTACTTGACATGTTTCACGCTACAAGTTACACTACATGTTTCACATGCACGTATCTCGAACAAGATACAATTTTCCCGAGTACGTGACCTATAGAATCCACCACTAGTCTAAACGTTCACTTGATTGCGAGTAGCAACCATGTGGTATGGGATGCATGAAGTGCTACCTAGTTAGGTTAATAAAAGACATAACATTGACACGCACACTTGCATGATCTGTTTACATGTTACATGGTTATGATGACTTGTTTACTTGTTTACATGTTACTCGTTCATGTTGACACGTTTACTTGCTTACTCGTTTACATGTTATATGTTCTTATGGATTATTTACTTGTTTACATGCATGCTATTTGTTCCATGAAGCCTTGTTCTTGATTCCGTCACAAGTTGTATTTGCTCTTATATGATTCTTGATTCTCTGTTCTTTTCTGCTGTTGTTTCATTCTATTATAGTCACATTAGCTTGTCCACTTGTGGCCCGTGACTTGCATTAACGGGTACCTCTTTATATTTTCCTTTGTAATAATATACTTGCAGGCCCAGATGAAGAACTACCCGAAGGTGTTGCCGAGCAGAGATTCTAGTCTTGTTTATTTCATGTTATTTTAATTCTGGTTTTATTCATGTAATCCTTGTTGTAATCCGGGCGTGTTTGACCCGTAACTATGTTTCTTTCCAGTTGTTGGTTATGTCCTGTATTATATCATGTAATATGTCATGTACTTTGTTATCTTATTGTGATTTAACATGCTTGCGTGGTTGATATTGTTATCTTATTGTTGAGTTAAATATACAGCTTATGAATGATATATTCACATTATTCGCTGGGCCTCAGTTACATGCCTGTGTTTCCGCATTCTGGGAAGCGGGGCGTGACAAGGTTTTTAGTGGTATCAGAGCTAGGTTATGGTTAATGTGTTAGTTCGACTAATACATTAGACAGGCTTGACTCAGCCAGGTTGACTCTAATTATGTTAGAGTTTAGCCAGGTTAACTCAACAACATGTACACCACGTTGATCACATGGATAATAAATAACCAACCTGGATACTCACCGACTTGATGGTTTTGCAGACTATGGCTAGTGAGGACATTTCGACTCCCTCGCCCAGTGACGAGACATCAGTGAATATTTCCGCCACTCTCCAGGAAATGCGATTGCTGGTATTTTGTTATTTTGTCGCCTTCCAATTCTTGAGTTATCACTCTTCTGCACTTGCATTCATCCTCATTGTTGATTCAATATTGAATATCATGTTATCATTTCTTCTTGGCGTATTCTATTCAATTCGGATATTGCCACCACTTTGTTCATTCCCTTTGAAATTCTCTATTTTTGTTACCCCATAGCTTGCTTTTGCTCCATCCTATATACCGCTTACTTAAATTTCGAGGACGAAATTTATTGTAAGATGGGTAGGATTTGTAACCCTTGTTTTCATTAATACGTAATTTTCAAGTATTTTTCTGTATTTTAAATCATTAGTATTTTGTAAGTATTTTCTCCTAATTAATTATATTATTATTCAAACTATTTTATAAGCCAATATACGAATTATTTGATTGTTTAATATTTAGTTCAAAGCCTAATGTTTAACTATGTTAAAAGCCCATTTTGTATTTTAATTTTATTATTTGTTAATCTGAAATCCAATTGTTTATTCTAAAGCCCAAAATTTTATTTGATTTTGTTAAATTAATCCGAGCCCAATTGTTTAGCCCAATACCCTAATTATTATTTTATTTTATTTTGTTCTAAGCCCAATTATTGAAGCCCAATTTTCTATTTGATTTCTATTAAATTAAATCTGAGCCTAGAAATTTAGCCCAACAAGCCAAATGTTTTATTTAAACATTTTGAAACCATTTTAAAGCCCAAGCCCATCCATTAACCCATAACCCATATATTTGTACAGATTATTATTCTACACTTACCGTATACAACATTATCTTCACCCCCACTTTTTGTCCCGTACTCCAACTCCCTCCCCCACTTTACCTGCACATTTCCCCACTCCTCGTAACTCCCTCACTCTCTCACCAAGTTCTCCCACTCTATCTCCCCATTTATTATACCACTTTAAATAAACTCTTCTCTCCCCGTTTCCTTTCTTCTTCCTTCCTCTGATTTCTCAAAAACAAAACAGAACAGAACTCATCTCCCTCCCCTCCTTCTTCCTCCATCGAACACCTCCTCCCCCATCGATCTCCGCTCGCCTCGACGACTCCCGCTCATCTCTGCCATCTTCAACCTTGTCGCCATCCCTCCCCCAACCACCGAAGAACCCCGTCGACTTCGTCATCTCTTCTCCGAGCGCCTCCCGCTCACCCCCACATCGCATCCCCTTCGACTCAGTAGCGCCGCCACGCCATCTCATCGACACCATTGTCGAGGCTCCGTCTTCCACATCGAGCCGCTCCACCAGCTCCGTCCCCGTCGCCATTCCCCTCCAATCGAAGCTTCCCTCAGTCGAACTCCTCGCCTTCGTCGACTCGTCGCCGTTTCTGCCGTTGCCGAAGCACCTCGACCAACCACCCCTAAGATTCGCCTCGCATCTTCCCATTCCACTTCCTCCCGTCGTCACTCCCGTTGCCTTCTGTCGCTCTCGCCAGTCGTTCCCGCTCGCCGCCTCCGTTCGTCTCCTTGTCGAAGCCACCCAGTCGAGCAAACCTTCCCTGAGTGCGCCGTCCTCTGCCAGTCCACCTCCGCCGAAGTGCCGCTTCTCCACCGCAAGCCAATTGCGCTCCTCCCGCTTGAACTCCCGCTCAAGCCCGGAGCTTCGCCAGCCTCTTCTTCTCCGCTCGACTGTACCTCAGTCGCTCATCTCCCAGTCACGCGCCGCCGCCTGAGCTGCTCCCCTTCTGCCGTCGCCCCAGTCGCGCCTGCGCTCCTCCCCTCGTCGCAGCACCCTTCTCCCGCTCCCTCTCTCCCCCCTCTCTCTCTGTTTTTGTGAAGAAGAAGAAGAAAAGGTTGGGGATTGTGATTGCTGTTGGTGTTTTGGTGTTGTGGGGATTAGATAGTTGTATTGGAGTTGTATTGGTGTTTGGTGTTGTGGAGTAGGAGATTGGAGTAGAGTGGTTACTGTTTGTGTTAGTGTATTGGTGTGTTGGTGTTAGTGAGTTTCTATTTGTAGTGGGATTGGATTGGAGTTATTAGTTGTTGTTGGGAAGTTACTGTTTGGAGTGTTTGCTGCCTTAGAATTTGTAAAGGAGTTGACTGCTATTTGGAGTTTGCTGAAGTGAAGTTGGGAGCTTGCTATTCTAGGAGTTGCTGACTTGGCGTGGCTGCCACACATCTTGCACGTGTTCTACTGCACGAGATACTGATCCCGTTATTCTATCTTTAAATTCATCGTCGTCAACTAACAGGCAAGTATCTCTTGTACAATTTTATTTGTTCTAGTACAAGCCATTGTAAAAATACCGCAAGTATATTATTTTTGACTCCAATTCGCATTCATAAGTCGAATTGATAACCGTTTCCATACCTAATCCGTCGATCTGTATTCACATGTGATCGTGAATACTTTGTTCTCATATGCATGACACGGACACAAAAATTAATACACACATATATACTCCTATAATTATACATGATGTTGTGCATGAATTGCTTGTTATTTGGTTGCATGTTGTTATAATATCTTTTTCTTCTTGATTAAGTGTTATGCATGCTATTAGTCGCATCCACATGTTTTATAAGCCCTGAAATATGTTCCCTGTCTCGTATAAGTCTTGATACTTGATCTTGTCATGTTACCCTTGCCATGTTGCGCGTCCATGTTGTTGCATGTAGTTATTATTCATGTTTTAATTGTAATTAAAAAGATAACAAGTCGGGGTATAAAAGGGAAAAGATTTAGTAGTGGGCAATATAGAAGAGCGTACTCGGTCAGGGGCTCGTGGTTTCTCGCTGCAAATTTGTAAGTTACAAGTTACAAGTTTGCTAAATTACAGGTTTACTTGACATGTTTCACGCTACAAGTTACACTACATGTTCCACATGCACGTATCTCGAACAAGATACAATTTTCCTGAGTACGTGACCTATAGAATCCACCACTAGTCTAAACGTTCACTTGATTGCGAGTAGCAACCATGTGGTATGGGACGCATGAAGTGCTACCTAGTTAGGTTAATAAAAGACATAACATTGACACGTACACTTGCATGATCCGTTTACATGTTACATGGTTATGATGACTTGTTTACTTGTTTACATGTTACTCGTTCATGTTGACACGTTTACTTGCTTACTTGCTTACTTGTTTACATGTTACATGTTCTTATGGATTATTTACTTATTTACATGCATGCTATTTGTTCCATGAGGCCTTGTTCTTGATTCTGTCACATGTTGTATTTGCTCTATTATATGATTCTTGATTCTCTGTTCTTTCCTGCTGTTGTTTCATTCTATTATTGTCCCGTTAACTTGTCCACTTACGGCCCGTGACTTGCATTAATGGGTACTTCTTTGTATTTTCCTTTGTAATAATATACTGGCAGGCCCAGATGGAGAACTACCTGATGGTGTTGCCAAGCAGAGATTCTAGTCTTGTTTATTTCATGTTATTTTAATTCTGGTTTTATTCATGTAATCCTTGTTGTAATCTGGACGTGTTTGACCCGTAACTATGTTTCTTTTCAGTTGTTGGTTATATCCTGTATTATGTCATGTAATATGTCATGTACTTTGTTATCTTATTGTGATTTAACATACTTGCGTGGTTGATATTGTTATCTTGTTGTTGAGTTAAATATACAACTTATGAATGATGTATTCGTATCATTCGCTGGGCCTCAGTTACGTACCTGTGTTTCCGCATTCTGGGAAGCAGGGCGTGACATTTTTTGATTTCCTAAAGTACCCCCCAAAACTAGCTGTTATAAATCCGTTGGGGGTTAGTTTCGTAATTTAAATTTTTTTTATTTTTCTGGGAAATAAAAAGTCACCAACGGTCGGCCCGGCCCGGCCCGAGCCCGGGCGGGCCGGTTCAACCGGTCCCGGGCCTCGAGCGGGCCGGGCTAGACCGGGCTTTCCTTGCCAAAAAGGGGACCGAACCTTAACTGGTTGGGTGGGGGCCGGTTCAGGGGCCAGCCCGGGCTGGGGGGGGTCAGGCCGGTCCCGGGCCAGCCCGGCCCTGATGCCATCCCTAGAGGGAGGGACGATCGGGAGAGAGGTGGTGGTCTAGGTTAACGAAGGGGTGATGAAAGGTAGGAGGCACAGGTTTTTGGAGGATGGGTTAGACAGCGACTGTGGCGGTAGGGGTAATAGGAAAATGGCTCGGTAAATATATAAGATGAAGGTCAGGGTTTAGGTTGGTTTCGGGTAGGGAAAACATGGGTTTCGGTCTGCATGGTGGATAGGTTAGACTCACGGGTATGGGTACGGTTTAGAATAAATGGATTTGGGTAGATAGATAGGTGGGTTTTGGTAATTAAATAAACAGGGTAATGGATTTAGTAAGTAATGGGTAATTGGGTTAATATAATAGGGTAATGGATAATGGGTTTTGGGTGCTAATAAGAATAAAAAAAATCCAATAGAAAAATAAGATAACCATAAAAATAATATTTATAAAAAATGTAACTTGCATTACAGCATAAAATTAATTTGAAATAATTACAAATACAGTTAGCACATAGAATTTGATTTTTAATAACATAATAATATATATATCAAAATGTACATTTGAGTTGACAGATTTATTAAAATAATTCAAACAGTATATAATATAAATAGTCGATTACGTAGAATGAAAAATAAAGTTAAAATACACCTTTATTAGAAATAAATATAATTTTTGAAGATTAAATGAAACAAAAATTTTCTTAGAAACCAGAATAATATTTTGTTCAAATTCAATCTGTTGAAAATGTAGTTGGTGTAAAAGAGTTTAAAAGCGAAAGGAAAGTTATAGAAATTTTTAAATACTGCAATTACACAGAAAAGAAATACACCCAAAATACAGAAAATGGAAAATAGTGGTTATAATAGGAGATATTGTACTCAGTTATAATCAATCCAATAATAATAAACTATTTTATCCTATACTTAAATCTATCAGGGTATCAGAGCATATACTCCTATAAGGCATATACTAATTTTCTCCACGTCATTGAGGTGGAGTGATTCTCTGCTTCATCAGAATCACTCCACTTCCCGACATCCTTCTTCCTCTCCCGATTAAATCCCAAAACCCCAATCTCTCGCAATAATCAAAACATCTGCCATACTCCTACTTCATCTTCTCCAAACATCAACCTGACCAAATCCGGCAAATCTAACATAGACTACTCATCACCCACAACCAACTCTGGAAACACCCACCACTGCAACTCCGACAATGCTACCACTGGAACAAATCGACCCGACAACAACAATAGCATCAACTGTTAATCCCGCAACTGCCATCCCCTCCCAATCCCTAATCCTTCATCAACATCAAACAAAGAGTCTTCATCCCCAAACACCAACTCCCGAATCTCAACAACACCCAATATCAACAGCATCAACACATCCTAAATCCCCCGAAACCCAATCCTCTGGAAATCCTTGTCAATCCAATCAGTGGTGTGCGAAAAGTGCGAGAAGAAGCTTTCGCAGGTGATTGAGCCTGATAAGTGGAAGGAAGGCACCAGCAACAAACCCAAATCCCCGAATGCACCATCCCCAACTCCTGACGACTCCCAATCCCCGACTACATCAACTCCCGACCCCAAGTACCCGAATCCACCTCCCGTCGCCTTCACGTCTCCTCCCTGTCACCTACCTCGTCTCCCGTACCTCTATCAAACCCAAAACCCAAAACTCCAACAAACCCTAGCTGCCAATCTCTACTCCTACCTCATAACCCTAACCCTAACCTTATATTCCTGTCACGCCCTGCTTCCCAAAAACATGGAATACGAGCGCATGACAAAACCCAGCGGATGATTTTAACATCATCCATAAGCTGTAGGATCGACTCAACATCACAACAAGAATATAACAAGATATATATATAACTAAGCATGCATGAATAATATATTAAGCAACAGAAACAATTGAATACACAAGAATAATATCCAAATAGTTTCAAGTCTGGATCAAGTTAAAACTCGAGAACATCAGCCCGTTACAAGTTCTTAAATAGGAAGATTAAATAATTCAAGAAAAACAATTATTTTATTAAATAATTCAAGAAAAAAAATTATTTTAATCAAGTCATTTCTCCATTTGAATACTAAAATCTCTGCTCACCATTCCCAGCATGTAGCTCGTCTCCAAAGTCTGCTTAATAAATATAAAAGGGAAAAACAGAAAAAATAAGAGAAAATGCCCTCAGTGCAAGTAGAGCCACAAATAGTAAAAACGAGTACAAGTAATGTGGGACAAGAATTGGAAGCAAGAATGTAACAGAGATACAACAAGTAGTGGAAAACCAAGAACCAATTAGCAAGAGGGACATCTTAGTAAACAGGCTGGATAACAAATACTAATGGTCAAGCAAGTGACAAGGGAACCTGTAGGGGTATCTAACATCAAGTGACAAGTCTCAAGTCTAGTGTCAAGTATCAAGTCTCAAGTTTAGTGTCAAATTTAATATTCAAGTGCCAAGTCTCAAGTAACAAATTGTCAAGTACAAGTATCAAGTTGCAAGTGTCAAGTATCAAGTCTCATGTCATCAAGTATCAAGTAAGCATGTATCAAGTTCAAGTTTCATGTTTCATGTCTCATGTATCATGTTTCATGTATCATATCATCAAGTATTAAGTAAACCTGTATCGAGTTCAAGTTTCATGTTCAAGTCTTATGGTGATTACTATCTAGGTAGCACTTCATGCATCCATACTTTTACTAAATGGTTGCTACAGGCAAATCAGTTACGTTTAGACCTAGTAATGGTCTATAGGGCGGCGTACTCAGGTATCAAGTATCAAGCAAGGCATGGTTCATGAATCGGAAAATAAATAACAAGTTCACGAAACAAGTTCGCGAATCCACTGACAAGTTCAAGAACCGCACAATGGGTTCATGAATCAAATAAGTTCATGAGCCAAGTAACTGACTCCATGAATCGATCAAGATACAAGAAGTTCATGAACCAAGTATTTGGGAAACACGGGCCCCATTCCGAGTACACTTACCTATATTGTCCACTACTATAGTCTTTCCCTTAAACCCCGGCTTATTATATTTATTAATTCTTATCAAGCAAGCATGCAAGTGTGTGAAATGTTGTAAATTAATTCTAAGAAAATTTGGGGATGTCCTATAGGTTGTCCAGCAATAGCGTATAAAATTTCAAGTCCAATGCTTGCTGTTAACATAGTTAAATTAATTCGCAAACTAAATGTGAGCAGCAGTTTTTCGAATCTGCGTTTACCAACACAGCTGCAGTAAAAAAGCAGTAACTCCTAGAAAGTAACTCCAAATTCAAAAATTTCAGAGGCTATCGACATCTAGACATCCAGAGCTACATTTTCTATTCAGGGCTCGGGTTCAGATTCTGATGTCAAAGGGTCAAAACAGTATAACAAGATTCAGGACAGCAACATGTGGAAATATCTTACTAGTATAGGTTACATGAAAATTGGTTGTTAGGCGTCTAGGTTAATGTGTGATACAAATACGGGGTAATGGTCATCAAAAAAGCAAGTAATATTTATTTTTCGATTCTAGTGGGTGCAAGTTCATCACATACAAGATATATCACACATCTACAAATCTAGGGTTCCTTAATTTATTGTGATCATGGGATAAAATGAGTCCAAGTAGTTGTAATATAATACAATGAAGTTATTGTGACTCTTAAGATAATGAAATTGATGAGGTTTAATATTTGATCACAACGACGAGTCAAAGGGGAGTCACAATTTCTAACTATTTGTAGTATTTTCAAGGAATGCTTGTACTAGAACAAAAATGTGTACAAGAGGATTACTTGCCTTGATTGACGACGATTAGATCCGCTAATTGAGAATGGCGGGATCGGAATTCCGATGACACGGTGACGAGCAAACGATCACGATAATCACGATCGGGCATGAATCTCGATGATGATCAAGGTCAAGATGAAGATCCCGCGAATCCAACGGTCGAGATCGAACATACATGAAACATATAAGAATTAGAAGAGTACCGAAAGAGTAAATTTACCGTGATTGATAACTTGATGAATGAGAACAAAAAGTGGATCAAATGATTTATTTACCAAGTAGAAGACGAACGAGACGATCACGATCAAAGGCCGAGATCAAGTGTGATCGATCGATCGGACGACTGAGATCGAAGATCAAGATCAAGATGGTGATCACGATCGTGATGATCAAAAGAGATCCAACGGTCGAGATCAAGATCTTGATGATGATGGAGACGATGATCACGATCACGATGATCGACGATCGGACAACCTAGATCCAATGGCTTGGTGATGATCAAATGAAGGATCGAACGGCTGGATCTGCTTAGATCTGAGCTGATGATCATGATCGGATTGGACGGCTGAGATCTGATCTGGCTGAAAAGATCAGATCTCAATCGAATCTAACGGCCGAGATTAAATCTCCCACCTTCTGTACAGAGAGCGGGAGAGATATGATGGCAACGGTAACTAGCGGCGAGCAGGGCTGGACGGCCAGGGCGGCGCCTTCGACAGGCTGGGCTGTGGCTGTTGCTGCTGGCCTCGGCGTCTGGCTGTCGACACTGCACACGCACAGCGCGGTTAGGCACGACGCGAGCAGGCAAGGAGGGTCGCAACGGTGCGCTGGTGATCGGGGGGTGTTGCGATAGGGAGATGGAGAGGGGAGCGTCGGAGGGTCGAGGCGTCGTCGAAGGTGCATGGGGAGAGGGCTAGGGAGGAGGACTGGTTGGCGCTGTGCTGTGTGCTGCGGTGGGCTGACGGGCTGGCGAGCGGCAGGCAGCCAGGCGGAGCAGCGAAAAAGGGTGGCGCGACTTCGGGGTCGAAGGGGATGGGTTCGAAGAGAAAGTGCGGGAGGAAGATGAGAAGGGTAGGCAGCTGTGTACACAGTAGGTAGGGGTAGGGTTATTAGGCTAGGGTTGTTTATTAGAAGGGTATTTATATAATGGGTTATGGGTTTGGGTTTAGATGGGTAGATGACCCAATAAGAGAGTGGGTATGGGTTATAAACCAATTTATATAATTAAAAACCAATAGGGCAAATGGGTATTGGGTAGAATCCAATGGGGAAGGTAGGGTTTATAAACAAGATATAATTTGTATTAAAATATATAATTTATTCGAAATGAGTACAAATACAATTAATACATAGAACTAGGTTTTTAATAATCAATCAAGTGACAATAATAATAATAATCATAATGAAATGTTAATGAAAATAACCGTAATAATAATAATAATATTTACCTTAAAAATCAAGGCAATAATAATAATAACAATAAGATTTGTAATATAATATAAGAATCATGGGAACTAGTTACAATTATTGATAAAAAGAAAAAAGAAAAAAAATAGACTTCAAAAGAAAACCCAAGAATACATTTTATCAACAAAAAAAAAAAAGAATTTGAAACAGAAAATAGTACATAAATTTTAAATACATAAAACACATAGAAAATACGAATTTGGGAAAACAGGGGTTACAATTCCTATCCCACTTCAGACCTGACCCGAATCCCAATTCAAACCAGACCCAAATTACCCACTTCAGATCCACTGCATACCCGACCTGCTCCAAACCCTAACCCTACCAACTTCTAATAAATACCCGAACCCAATTCCAAATACCTGAAAACCCAATACCCAAATCAGAAACCCAACCCTATATCCAACCTCAGATCAAAAAAATAAATAAATAAATAAAATAAAATAAAATCTTGTAGGTTCTTCAAGCTTCTATAGTCGTCCCGATCCCGAAAGATTTTGGTACTTCATCAACAAACTCACACTACTTGATTAATCATGAGTTTGAGAGGAGGAGATATTGACACCAACCCAATTCCCATCTCCCTCATCCCACCTTCCGTCGATGCCCACTAACTTCTGCATCCAGATCTCAATACAAACTCACACTAATTAATCCATCGTGAGTTTGAGAGGGGAGATCTCAACAACATTCCAGATCCTGACGTCTATCCGTCCACCGAGGTAATCTCGAACTACTACCACTACTACTTCTTCTACTTCTCATTTCGGGGGTAAGATCCCAATATGTGTCACTACCGTGCACCACTACTACTTCTACTACTTCTCAATTCGGCGGTGAGATCTCTGCATGCACCACTATCGTGCGCCACTACTACTTCTTCTACTTCTCAGTTCGGGGGTGAGATCCCAACATGTGCCACTACCTGCGCCACTACTACTTCTACTACTTCTCAATTCAGGGGTGAGATCCCAACATCGTCACATGCGCCGCTACCGTGCGCCACTACTACTACTTCTTAGTTCGGGGATGAGATCCCAACATCGTCCCATGCGCCATCTACCGAGCGTCTTCCCTGCATCGTCTCAGATCCAAGAGCCGGATCGTCCCTGCACCTTCGTGCATCATCCCATGCACCATCACTGAGTGTCGTCCCTACACTACCGTGTGTCGTCCCTGCCACACGACCATTATCAATATTTCAAACTCATATTGCTTAAACTAACTTGATTTTGAGATGGGGTGTTAGATGATAGATATCAGTTTAGTCCCATGTCGAATAATGTATTGGTTTAGTGTTTCTTTCTCTCATATATATATAGAAGATATTGTACTGAGTTATAATCAATCCAATAATATAATAAACTATTCTTTCCTATATATCCTTAAATCTATCAATTCAAGTGCCAAATCTATCAAACAGAATCAAACATACGAAATTCTTTTCGTTCATTTCATGAAACTTCTCTAGCTAGCTATTTCATCTACCCTTATAAATTACAGTCAAGAGTCTGACGTACAGTTGATCCTTGGATCATGCATTGGAGCAGAAGCCCAGAAATATCCTATAAAAGAATGAAGATATCAGATATGTGCGGTTTGGAACTTTCTAGATTATTATTGGATGTTGTGTAAAATTTTAACACAAGAAACAACAAGAATAGACTTAATTAGATTTGACATGGTCAATTGTGCATTCATTCTTCAAAAAACTGATAATCATCTAGAACAGATCCTTCATATATACTATCTAGGCTAACGTTTTTTGGCCACAGATAGGGACAGAGTACGAGGAGGGAGAAGGCTAAGGAGAGATTCACACTTGATGTGCTCCTTCCACATATGAACAGGGCTGAGATGTTGTCCCACCTGCCACCTTTCCACGAATGATCTCAACGTAGTACTTTGTAGTTACTTCCTATTTTACTCGATAGCATATGTTTAGCTAGCCTTTTTATGTCGTACTTGGTTAAGTATCTTTTATCAGGTCATGATGCCGGAATGTTAGGAGTGACG
Organism: Hemerocallis citrina; assembly: GCA_017893485.1. Classification (NCBI taxonomy): domain Eukaryota; kingdom Viridiplantae; phylum Streptophyta; class Magnoliopsida; order Asparagales; family Asphodelaceae; genus Hemerocallis; species Hemerocallis citrina. The sequence continues at coordinate 155,413,818 of CM030366.1, read as the reverse complement.
AGCATCATGCTTCTTGTACTAAAATGTCAAACTCTGCATTCATTCCCCACGCAAATAAAAAAAAAAACAAACAAACACAGCCGACTCCAAAAAAAAGATACCTCCAATGAGAATGAGAAGCACATATTTGAAGAATGCTCTTGAAAATAAGGTCTGCGTTTTGTAAAAGAGAAAACTCGAATGAATTTCATGAGTTTTCATTAAGTACTATTGTGTTCATTTCTGAGCTGTCTTGATGATTCCTACTGACTTTTGTAGAGAGAGAGACTGGTACACCATGGTAATGATGTTTGTACTCTTTTAAGTCTTTTTGAAACTAAAAAAATATTTGATACAAGAATACGAAACTTATGTAAAAGGTTTCATTTTTTGGAAATATTTTCAGAAATATTTTTTTCTCAAAACGCGTTTGGTTACGTTTTCCAAACGGCATCTTTTCAGAAAACTGGCTTTGAGCTGTTTTCCCCTTTTGGTCGCTTTCCCTTCTTCCATCCCCATCTTACTGTCGAAAAAAAAACCCTATCACCATCTTCTTCTCTCTCGTCACCCATACTCGTCACCTCTCTCTTCACCCTCTTCGCCACCCTTCCTCTGTCGAAAAAACAACCCAAAGGAAGCTCAGATGTCGAGCTCCTTCCTCCGTCGTCGAGCCCCCGAACTCGACACCACCGTGTCGTCGCCCACTCACGATCAAGCTCCGCCATGGCCGAGCTCCACCTTCGCCGAGCTTCGTCCTCGTCGAGCTGCTCGCCGCTAATCTCCGAGCTCGACGCCACGCTGCCGAGCTCCAGATGCCGAGCCTCCTCCCATCCTCAGTCCTCCTCCCTCCTCTTCGCTGAGCTCCCATCCAGAGCCCCAGATACAGACCCATTTTTTTTTAAAAATTATTTTATGGATTTTAAGAATATTTTTAATGTTTATTTTTAGTGTTGATAATTGTTGATTAATTGGTTTATTAGACTCCATTGATGCTTGCTGCAATGCATGGGAAGATTGCTTGTGTGGAGAAGCTCTTACACGCTGGTGCAAATGTATGTGAAAAGTTGTAATCTTGATGGGTTTAATTAAAAATAATAATTTTGGTTGGAGGAGTAATTAAGGTTAAGTGTAATTATGGTTGGAGTAATTAAGGTTAAGTGCAATGCGAAATTGATGGTTGGGCTATCCCAGTTTGTGAAATAAATGTAACCAAACAAAAATTTGTAATGGATATTTTGTACACACTACAAAAGATACTGCTTTTACCGGCGATTATTCCCCGACGTTTTACTAGTAGCGCCGGGGTAGGGAGCGAGTAGGAATTGGGCGCCAAATGGGATGGTCATACACCGGCGGTCGATTTAAAACGCCGGCGTATGTTAGTATTCACCGGCGTTTTACCTAAACACGCTGGTGAAGTTTATTATTCACCGGCGTTTTTTATTATAAACGCCGGCGAATATACGGACACATTCACCGGCGTTTCCAATTAAAACGCCGGCGAATAACTGGGAATAAAACCCGCGAACCCTAATCTTTCGCTCGCCATTTTCCCAATACCCAAAAAAAAAAAGGAAAGAGGCGCTTCGTTTCCCTCCTTCCTCGCTCTACTTCCCGCGTGTTTGCCTCCGCCGCTTCGTCCTCTTCGACGGCCTTCGACCTTTCGAAATCGTCCCTTATTCCCTTCGTCCTTTTCGATTTCCTTCTTCCCTCTCTCTATTTGGAGGTGAATCGGCGGTCGCCCCCTCTCTCTCTCTCCTACGCCCCCGCCCTCGTCGCCCCGCTCCCTCTCTCTCTCTTCGGTATGATCTCTTGATTTCCCTTATTTTCCAAAAAAGGCAGCTTTTTTCAGTTTATTCATTTTGATTTCCTTAGCATGAACGGTTTAGTTGAGATGAAGAATTAATAGAAAAATATATGCTTAGATAATGGAAATTTTCATCTTCTTTTACTGTTAATGAAGCTGATTTCATGCATCTGATTGTCTTCATGGCATGTTTGTTTTTTTACCCAAAATGGGTTCACTGTGAACTGAGGATGCTCTAGGTACGTATGCCAATATCCTCCGGCCGGATATGCACAACAATTGGATTTTAGATTTAGTTGGGCACAGTGAATTAGTAGAGCAACATATAAGCTCAGATAATGGGAAATTTTCATTTTCAGATACTGTTAAAGTAACCTGATTGCAATCTTTGGCATGGTTTTTTAACACAAAATGGGTTCACTTCCTAACTAAGTATGCTGCATAGCATACCCGTTTTCTTTCACTGTTAATGAAGCTGATTTCATGCATCTGATTGTCTTCTTGGCATGCATGTTTTTTTACCCAAAATGGGTTCACTGTGAACTGAGGATGCTATAGGTACGTATGTCAAAATCCTCCGGCCGGATATGCACAACAATTGGATTTTAGATTTAGTTGGGCTAAAGAAGTAGTAGAGCAACATATAAGCTCAGATAATGGAAAATTTTCATTTTCAGATACTGTTAAAGTAACCTGATTGCAATCTTTGGCATGGTTTTTTAACACAAAATGGGTTCACTTCCAAACTAAGTATGCTGCGTAGCATCCCCAGTTTCTATAGGTTCACTTCCAGACTAAGTGAACTGAGGATGCTATAGGTACGTATGCCAAAATCCTCCGGATACGCACAACAATTGGGTTTTAGATTTAGTTGGGCTGAAGAAGTAGTATAGCAACATATAATCTCTGATAATGGAAAATTTATCATTTTCAAATACTGTTAAAGTAACCTGATTGTCAATCTTTGGCATGGTTTTTTATACCAAAATGGGTTAACTTCCAATCTAAGTATGCTGCTAGCATCCCCATTTTCTTTTTTTGTTGTTAGTGAAGCTTATTTTCATGCATCTGATTGTCATCTTGGCATGTTTTTTTTACCAAAATGGGTTCACTGTGAACTGAGGATGGTATAGGTACGTATGCCAAAATCCTCCGGCCGGATATGCGGCTACAATTGGGTTTTAGATTTAGTTGGGCTGAAGAAGTAGTAGAGCAACATATAAGCTCAGATAATGGGAAATTTTTCATTTTCAGATACTGTTAAAGTAACCTGACTGCAATCCTTGGCATGGTTTTTTAACAAAATGGGTTCACTTCCAAACTAAGTATGCTGCATAGCATCCCCAGTTTCTTTCATTGTTAATGAATTGAAGCTTATCCCATGCATCTGATTGTCATTTTGGCATGTTTTTTTGACCAAAATGGGTTCACTGTGAACTGAGGATGCTATAGCTCTATGCCAAAATCCTCCGGCTATGTACAACAATTGGTTCAGTCTGCAAAATATATGCTTACATACTAGACATTTTAATTTTTCTTTTACTGTTTCTTTTGTTTATTATTATTATTATTATTATTATTATTATTATTATTATTATTATTATGAGATAAGTGATTATTAGTAGTCATGAACAGAATAGTTCATGAGTCATCAGATCTTCTTGTTACCGTAGTTACAGCACGACGCACTCATTATTCGGCCGATTCCTCTTCATCAGCAAAATACCCTTTACCATCATCATCTCCTTGAACGGAAAGCCAAATACAGGGGAGACTATAGTCGATTTTTTTTTATGCTCGAACACAGGGTGTGCGATAAAATACCGTCTAAGGTGGTTGTGATCATTTCCACAAAAGGTCGTTTAGGGTTTGGTGAATAGAGTAGATTGTGTTAAGATGTAGTTTTTTTTGTACATTTTTTGGAGCCACAATTTCTTTATTTTACAGTTAAAGATTATATCGTTTATTTATTTGCAGCTAGGGATGGTTTTCAAATAGGTGAAATTTAATATACAAAATGCCTTTTACTGTTATTACTATTTAATATATCAAATTTTAATTTCAGACTGTGTGCTATTGATATAATGGATAGAGGTTGGATTAGTAAACCACGATTATCCAAGGAGTACCGTGATGGTATTAAAGATTTTATTATCTTTGCCAAACGACATTTCCGTGATCCCAACCTAATCCTTTGTCCATGCCTTCGCTGTACAAATTGTATGCTGAGGACATGTGACGTAGTACATACACACTTGGCTGTCAACGGTTTTCTTCAAGGGTACACAAGGTGGTTTTGTCATGGAGAGGATCATACGGCAGCTCCTGTTCGTCCGGTTGTATTAGAAAATGAGGCTGAGCCCTTAGTGAACGAAGACTTAAGCGTTCCCGATGAGATGCATGCTTTGTTACAAGATGCCATGGGGATTCATAATGTTCCTTTCCACACCAATGACCCAACAACCGAAGTTTACAATGAGTCAACAGAAACAAACCAGATTGGTGGTGGGGTGGACGAGAAAATGTCTGGCCCCACCCATGAAAATAATAAGCAGCAAGAATCCTTCGCTAAGTTACTTGAAGATGCTAGTATCCCGTTGTACCGCGACTGTACCAAATTTTCTAAGTTCTCATTCATTGTCAGACTATTTCAGATTAAATGTTTAAACGGGTGGTCTGCTAAGTCCTTCACTATGCTACTTGAATTGTTGAATGAAGCATTTTCTGAAATCTGTATTCCAAACTCAGCCTATAAAATCAAAAAATTCCTAAGTTCTCTCGATCTAGGATATGAGAAGATAGCAGCATGTCCAAATGACTGTATGCTTTTCACGAGTGGTAAGGAAAGTCTGGAGAATTGCAAAGTGCGTGGTTCTTCGAAATGGAAAGAAAGACCAAATCAAGACGAGGGAGCCAGTGGATCTACTAAGCGAAGTAGGAAAAAGAAGCCTGCCAAAACATTGCGTTACTTTCCTCTGATTCCTAGGTTCCAAAGGTTGTTTATGTCCACGAAAACTTCTTCTAATATGAAATGGCATGCTGAAGGTCGCACTAATGATGGGATTCTTAGACATCCTGCTGATTCTCAATCTTGGAAAAGATTTGATGAAAGATATCCTGATTTTGCTGAAGATCCTCAAAATGTGAGACTTGGACTAGCTAGTGATGGTTTCAACCCTTTCAGGCAAATGAGTAGTACATACAGCATATGGCCGGTTGTGTTGATACCATACAATTTGCCGCCTTGGAAATGCATGAAGCAGTCCTCATTTATTTTGTCCATGATAGTTCCTGGACCGAAAGGTCCTGGAAATGATATAGATGTGTACCTACAACCGTTAATAGATGAACTTCAGAAGTTGTGGGTGGGTGTTCCAACCTATGATGTTGTGGCTAAAGAAACATTTTCTCTTCGTGCCGTATTGTCTTAGACAATCAATGATTTTCCAGCATATGCAAATTTATCTGGATATAGTACTAAAGGACGTTATGCATGTCCATGTTGTGCTGACCAAACTAGTTCAAGGTGGTTGTACAATGGCAGAAAGTTTTGCTATATGGGTCATAGGAGATGGTTGCCTGACACACATATATTTCGGGCAGAGGCAGCGACATTTGATGGCACCGACGAGTGGGAACATGCTCCTGGGTCTTCTTCTGGTTCAGATATTTTGAGGCGGGTAGATGGTCATCAATTCAAATATGGAAAGGAACCAGAAGTCAGGACAAAGGGCAAGAAAAGGGCAAGGCCGTAGCAAGGTGAGGAGACCGGTCTGTATGGCGAGGATGAGGATCAAAACTTGACGAGTTTAGGTGCATGGAAGAAGAAGAGTATTTTCTTCAAGTTGCCGTATTGGGAATTCAACTTACTGAGACATAATTTAGATGTGATGCATATCGGAAAAAATATTGGTGAGAATTGTATAGGAACAGTTATGGGAGATGATCGGAAGACAAAGGACAATCTCAAGAGCCAACTTGATTTGAAGTCAATGGGCATCCGACATGAGTTGCACCCAGAAGAATTGTCGAACGGGAAAGTGCCCCTACCTCCTGCAATCTATTCAATGTCAAAATCGGAGTTGGAGTTGTTTTGCAAAGTACTACTTGAACTTAAAGTCCCCGATGGCTATTCTTCTAACATGGCAAAATGTGTCAACTTTAAAGAGAAGAGGCTTCAGGGTCTAAAGTCACACGACTACCGCATCCTAATGCAGGATCTCCTTCCTGTGGCCTTAAGGTCTTCAATATGTGAGCAAGTCACTACTGTCCTGAAAGATCTTTGTAGCATATATAAAGGTATTTGCTCAAGAATGCTTCGTGTTGAAGATCTGGACCAATTGGAGCAGCAGACGGCATTGACACTTAGTAAAATGGAGATGATATTTCCTCCATCATTTTTCACTATTATGATTCACTTGATAATCCACCTTGCTGGTGAAGCCAGAATCGGTGGTCCTGTTCACTATCGGTGGATGTACCCCATTGAGAGGTAAAATAATTCATTCATCTTACGAAATTGAATTTTCAAAAGCTCATTTCTTTTAATCCCCTAATCCGCTCTAGTTTATTAATTGTACATGTTCAGGTACCTATACCGGTTAAAGGGTTATGTGAAAAATAGAGCATATCCTGAAGGGTCAATAGCCCAGGGATATCTATCAGAGGAGTGCTCATATTTTTTTCCAGGTATTTGCCTGGTGTGGAGACATCTTCCAGTAGACCACGTAGAAATCCAGACATTTTCAACCTTGATGGTGCACAATATCTTTTTGATACCGCTGGCACCACTGTTGGTAAAGTTGATGCATTTGAGCTCGATTGCTTAGCGTGGGAACATGCACATCGATATGTGCTAGACCATCATGCATCAGTGGAACCATTTCGAAAGTAAGTTGCTTTTGAATGTAAATCGAATATAGTGAAAACCGCGGAGTTCGATATTTTTGATACTTTTGTTATTCCTAATTTCAATTGCTTGTTTTTTAGCGAATTTGTCAGGGACATCAAACGAAGGGCTAGACCAAGAAGACTACCACCACGTGAACAAAACAAGCTGATGAATGAAAAATTTCATAAGTGGTTTGAATCTCATGTAGGTGAATTACAGTTATGCAAGTTAATCTTTATTATATCTACATTTTCTATGGTGTTGATACGATTGCGCAAAATTAATAGGTACATTCTTTGGGTCCTGAAGGTGCGTCATCTGAAATACAAGTACTTGCCAAAGGTCCCTATCAGATGGTCAAAAGATACGGAGGATACATATTCAATGGTTTTAGATTTCGTACTAAGGATCGTGAATCTAATTTGAAGTCTCAAAATAGTGGAATGGTAGTGACGTCTAAGACTAGAAGTTATGCTTCCAAATCGGACACGAGGCATGTAGATGGGGATCTCGACTACTATGGAGTGCTCACGGATATCATTGAGTTGAATTATTTTGGCCATTTCCGTGTTGTCTTATTTCGTGGGGATTGGGCTGAGTTTGATAGGAATTTTGCTAACAACAAGGACAAGCTTGGCTTCACAGTTGTAAACTTCTCAAAATTGATTCACATCGGTACACACATTAGCCATGAGCCATTTGTGTTTCCATCCCAAGTGCAACAAGTGTTCTACATTGAAGATCCAACCCTGCCAAAATCGTATGTGGCTATCCCTATGCAACCAAGAGATGTATTCCAACTGGGCGATACTTCAGACGACGAAGACGGTGAAGACATGAACAGTTACATTGCTTCTGAGTTCCCTGTGTTTGATGTAAACACAACCGATGTTGGAATTTGCGGGACTTGGCTCCGCAAGGATGGAGAAGAGGGCGATGTACTGGAAGATGTCGTATTGTAGTTTACATGATTTTCAATCTCAATATTATATGTCTGTAATTTTATGTCTTAAATCTTGTTGTAATATTATGTCTGTAATTTCGAATATATTCATTGTGAATTTAATACACTGGTTTAATTATCTTTCTATTTTCTACTGCTTGGTATTATTTACATTAAACTATGCTTAGTGTCATTTGAACCAAACTATCGTTGTCATTTGAACCAAACTATCATTTGAACCAAGTTATCGAATCCTTGACAGGTACAACATGCCGAGGCGTGGAAAGAGGGTAAATATAAATGATGGCAACGAGAGCCGTGGGGATGAGCAGCCACTAAATAATAGTGGCAGGCAAACATATGAGAGTGAGGGTAGCACGCCGCCCAATGTCAAAAAACATCGGTAAGTCTTAAAATTGGTATTTTTAAAAAGATTATGTTACTTGAATGCATGAAAGACACGTACTAGTGTTTGTGAGTCTGCATTGTGGCTGTCGTCTATAAGCATTTTGTCTATGTTTCTTAAGTGGGCTGTGATTAGAAAGAAAGGGCTGGAGTGGAGATCTGGAAACCCAAAATAGAGACATCTCGTTTATTATAATCTACACTTATTGTTGGACCAACCCCCTCTTGCTGTTGTTGCTGATGTCTCTTTGTGTGCGTGTGTTGAAGAGAATGAAGGGATGAGAGAGAGATGAGGAAAATGCCGCTATGTTAGCCTGGTGTATCCTCATTCTCTACCATCCCTCTTTCTGGCTTCATATATGGCTTCTATATTAAATTGGTTTCCTTCCACGATGACAGTCCGTAATACTACACTTGATATGAGCCCATGTTCATAGCTGCATCCTATTGCATACTCACAAACAACTAATACTTGTCGGCCTTGCATCGTATGCCCAACCCCATTTTGGGACATAACCTGGTATAGATGACATTGTATGACCTGTAAACAAGGATTGTTCAGTCGTGTTGTTGTACTGATTTGGAGGAGGTGAAAATGGGACCATAAAATAGCTTAAGAAGACCATCAGGTTTGTGAAATAAGCTTCACTAACAGTGAAAGAAACTGGGGATGCTATGCAGCATACTTAGTTTGGAAGTGAACCCATTTTGTGTTAAAAAAACCATGCCGAAGATAGCAATCAGATGCATGAAATCAGCTTCTTTAACAGTATCTGAAAATGAAAATTTTTCATAATCTGAGCATATATGTTTCTTTAACAGTGACTGTGAACAATTGTTCTTAATTGGGCTGTGATTAGAAAGAGACGAGTTGGAGTGGAGATCTGGAAACCCATATAGAGACATCTTGTTCATAATAATTTATTATTGTTGTTGTTCTTGTCGCTCTTGCTGTTGTTGCTGATGTCTCTATGTGTTCGTGTGCTGAAGGGAAAGAAGGGATGAGAGAGAGATGAGGAAAATGCCGCTATGTTAGCCTGGTGTATCCTCATTCTCTACCATTCCTCTTTCTGGCTTCTATATTTGGTTTCCTTCCACGATGACAATTCCAGTTAAAACTACACTTGCTATGAGCCCTATTCGTATTTTTCTTCCATGAAGAATTTATCTATGACTACAATCTCCATTCAAAACCCAATTGTTCACTCAAACATGCCCCTTGTTTCTGAACTCAAACATCACATTAATAAACATCTTTTCTAATAATGGCTACACTTGTGGAAGCTCTCTCTAAGTCTCAATTCTTCAAGGTTTTGTTGCCTACTTCTTTACAGAAGCTGGTACTCTATTCTTCTTTAAAGAGAGGAGAATAGAGTACCAACTTTTGTAAAGAAGTAGGCAACAAAACCTTGAAGAATTGAGGCTTAGAGAGAGCTTCCACAAGTGTAGCCATTATTAGAAAAGATGTTTATTAATGTCATGTTTGAGTTCAGAAACAAGGGGCATGTTTGAGTGATCTGTATTCCAAACAAGCTTCACTAACAGTGAAAGAAACTGGGGATGCTATGCAGCCTACTTAGTTTCTTTAACAGTGACTGAAAATTTCCATAATCTGAGCATATAAATTTTTCATAATCTGAGCATATATGTTTCTTTAACAGTGACTGTGAACAATTGTTCTTAATTGGGCTGTGATTAGAAAGAGACGAGTTGGAGTGGAGATCTGGAAATCCATATAGAGACATCTTGTTCATAATAATTTATTATTGTTGTTGTTCTTGTCGCTCTTGCTGTTGTTGCTGATGTCTCTATGTGTCCGTGTGCTGAAGGGAAAGAAGGGATGAGAGAGAGATGAGGAAAATGCCGCTATGTTAGCTTGGTGTATCCTCATTCTCTACCATTCCTCTTTCTGGCTTCTATATTTGGTTTCCTTCCACGATGACAATTCCAGTTAAAACTACACTTGCTATGAGCCCTATTCGTATTTTTCTTCCATGAACTGAGGATGGTATATAGGTACGTATGCCAAAATTCTCCGGCCGGATATGCACAACACTTGGGTTTTGCGATATAGCTGGGCTAAAAAAGTAGTAGAGCAACATATAAGCTCAGATAATGGAGAAATTTTCATTTTCAGATACTGTCAATGTAACCTGATTGCAATCTTTGGCATGGTTTTTTTAACACAAAATGGGTTCACTTCCAAAATGAGTATGCTGCATAGCATCCCCAGTTTCTTTCACTATTAGTGAAGCTTATTTCACAAACCTGATGGTCTTCTTAAGCTATTTTATGGTCTCATTTTCACTAACTGTTAGTGAAGCTGATTTCAAGCACCTGATTGTCTTCTTGGCATGTATGTTTTTATACCAAAAATGGGTTCACTGTGGTCATCAGATATTATATAGGTACGTATGCCAAAATCCTCCGGCCGGATATGCACAACACTTGGGTTTTGCGATATGGTTGGGCTAAAAAAGTAGTAGAGCAACATATAAGCTCAGATGATGGAGAAATTTTCATTTTCAAATACTGTCAATGTAACCGGTTTTTTTAACACAAAATGGGTTCACTTCCAAACTAAGTATGCTGCATAGCATCCCTAGTTTCTTTCACTGTTAGTGAAGCTTATTTCACAAACCTGATGGTCTTCTTAAGCTATTTTATGGTCCCATTTTCACTAACTGTTAGTGAAGCTGATTTCAAGCACCTGATTGTCTTCTTGGCATGTATGTTTTTGTACCAAAAATGGGTTCACTGTGAACTGAGGATATTATATAGGTACGTATGCCAAAATTCTCCGGCCGGATATGCACAACACTTGGGTTTTGCGATATAGTTGGGCTAAAAAAGTAGTAGAGCAACATATAAGCTCAGATAATGGAGAAATTTTCATTTTCAGATACTGTCAATGTAACCTGATTGCAATCTTTGGCATGGTTTTTTTAACACAAAATGGGTTCACTTCCAAAATGAGTATGCTGCATAGCATCCCCAGTTTCTTTCACTATTAGTAAATCTTATTTCACAAACCTGATGGTCTTCTTAAGCTATTTTATGGTCCCATTTTCACTAACTGTTAGTGAAGCTGATTTCAAGCACCTGATTGTCTTCTTGGCATGTATGTTTTTATACCAAAAATGGGTTCACTGTGGTCATCAGATATTATATAGGTACGTATGCCAAAATCCTCCGGCCGGATATGCACAACACTTGGGTTTTGCGATATGGTTGGGCTAAAAAAGTAGTAGAGCAACATATAAGCTCAGATGATGGAGAAATTTTCATTTTCAAATACTGTCAATGTAACCGGTTTTTTTAACACAAAATGGGTTCACTTCCAAACTAAGTATGCTGCATAGCAGCCCTAGTTTCTTTCACTGTTAGTGAAGCTTATTTCACAAACCTGATGGTCTTCTTAAGCTATTTTATGGTCCCATTTTCACTAACTGTTAGTGAAGCTGATTTCAAGCACCTGATTGTCTTCTTGGCATGTATGTTTTTATACCAAAAATGGGTTCACTGTGAACTGAGGATATTGTATAGGTACGTATGCCAAAATCCTCCGGCCGGATATGCACAACACTTGGGTTTTGCGATATAGTTGGGCTAAAAAAGTAGTAGAGCAACATATAAGCTCAGATAATGGAGAAATTTTCATTTTCAGATACTGTCAATGTAACCTGATTGCAATCTTTAGCATGGTTTTTTTAACACAAAATGGGTTCACTTCCAAAATGAGTATGCTGCATAGCATCCCTAGTTTCTTTCAATGTTAGTGAAGCTTATTTCACAAACCTGATGGTCTTCTTAAGCTATTTTATGGTCCCATTTTCACTAACTGTTAGTGAAGCTGATTTCAAGCACCTGATTGTCTTCTTGGCATGTATGTTTTTATACCAAAAATGGGTTCACTGTGGTCATCAGATATTATATAGGTACGTATGCCAAAATCCTCTGGCCGGATATGCACAACACTTGGGTTTTGCGATATGGTTGGGCTAAAAAAGTAGTAGAGCAACATATAAGCTCAGATGATGGAGAAATTTTCATTTTCAAATACTGTCAATGTAACCGGTTTTTTTAACACAAAATGGGTTCACTTCCAAACTAAGTATGCTGCATAGCATCCTCAGTTTCTTTCACTGTTAGTGAAGCTTATTTCACAAACCTGATGGTCTTCTTAAGCTATTTTATGGACCCATTTTCACTAACTGTTAGTGAAGCTGATTTCAAGCACCTGATTGTCTTCTTGGCATGTATGTTTTTATACCAAAAATGGGTTCACTGTGAACTGAGGATATTATATAGGTACGTATGCCAAAATTCTCCGGCCGGATATGCACAACACTTGGGTTTTGCGATATAGTTGGGCTAAAAAAGTAGTAGAGCAACATATAAGCTCAGATAATGGAGAAATTTTCATTTTCAGACACTGTCAATGTAACCTGATTGCAATCTTTGGCATGGTTTTTTTAACACAAAATGGGTTCACTTCCAAAATAAGTATGCTGCATAGCATCCCCAGTTTCTTTCACTGTTAGTGAAGCTTATTTCACAAACCTGATGGTCTTCTTAAGCTATTTTATGGTCCCATTTTCACTAACTGTTAGTGAAGCTGATTTCAAGCACCTGATTGTCTTCTTGGCATGTATGTTTTTATACCAAAAATGGGTTCACTATGGTCATCAGATATTATATAGGTACGTATGCCAAAATCCTACGGCCGGATATGCACTACACTTGGGTTTTGCGATATGGTTGGGCTAAAAAAGTAGTAGAGCAACATATAAGCTCAGATGATGGAGAAATTTTCATTTTCAAATACTGTCAATGTAACCTGATTGTTTAACACAAAATGGGTTCACTTCCAAACTAAGTATGCTGCATAGCATCCCCAGTTTCTTCTTTTGTTGTTAGTGAAGCTTATTTTCATGCATCTGATTGTGATCTTGGCATGTTTTTTTGACCAAAACGGGTTTACTGTGAACTGAGGATGCTATAGGTACGTATGCCAAAATCCTCCGGATACGCACAACAATTGGGTTTTAGATTTAGTTGGGCACAGTGAATTAGTAGAGCAACATATAAGCTCAGATAATGGAAATTTTCATTTTCAGATACTGTTAATGAAGCTGATTGTCCTCTTTGGCATGATTTTTTAACAAAAAATGTGTTCACTTCCAAACTAAGTATGCTGCTAGCATCCTCATTTTCTTTCACTGTTAATGAAGCGTATTTCATTAAGATCCAGGATGGCAAATTTTGACTGGGCTATGATTGGATTGTTTAGTGGATGTTGTCTATGTTCTTAATTGGGCTGTGATTAGAAAGAGTGGGCTCGAGTGGAGATCTGGAAACCCATATAGAGACATCTTGTTCATAATAATTTATTATTATTGTTGTTCTTGTCGCTCTTAAGGTGGTTGCTGATGTCTCTTTCTGTTCGTGTGCTGAAGGGAAATAAGGAATGAGAGAGAGATGAGGAAAATGCCGCTATGGTAGCCTGGTGTATCCAAAGTCTCTACCTTTCTTCTTTCTGTTTCCATTTCTGGCTTCTATATATATTTGGTTTCCTTCCACGATGACAGTTCCCTAAAAATACACTTGATATGAGCCCTATCTTATTTTTCTTATTTTTCTTATATTTGGTTTCCGTCCACGATGACAGTTTCATGGATTGTCTGAACAATCCATGAAGGACATGCTTAGATACTGAATTTTCATTTGTTTTATTGTTTTAGATAGTGGATATTCCCAATCAGAGGAGAATATAAAGGTTTCAAGTTAGATACTGAATTTTTATTTGTTTTGTTATTTTAGATATATTTAAAAACAAAATTAAGTACTAGATTTTTAGCATTGCAATGTAATTATTTTACCTCTGTATATATCATTAACAATTCCATTTGCAGTTGACACTTTGATCTTATAATTCGAGATACAGGTAGTTCTTTTTGCAAGTTCAAAAAATATGTATATTCTGTATTGTGATCTACTGTTCAATTAAACTATTGTTTTTTTTTCACAGAGCGGTCGTCAAGATGAAGGAAATTCTGATGATCAGAGCTGAAGCTACTCGAGGGGTATGAATCTGCGGTCCTCCTTGCTGTTCTTATGTCCTCCTTGCTGTATGGTTGTTGTTCTTATGTCCTCCTCCTTGCTGTTGTTATGTCAGACTGGTTTTTTTATGAGAGTTATGTCATACTTTGAATTTGGGATATTTTGGATATTTGTCAGACTGGTTTGTTTGGATATTTTGGATGTTAGTCTCTATATTAATTTGTTAATTATGACACTGTTAATTAATCAATGAATTTGGACGTTGATATGACACGTGTGAAACTTGATTATTTTTAATTATTCTTGTGTTTGGTTGTGGCTTGTGCAGTAGTATGCAACGAAATTGATTGAATCAGTTGTGAGAATTAGTTTACAGGTTTTATAAATGAAACTGTGAATTGAAATCGAACGGAAAAGCGGAGTATCGAAAATAAACGGGCATAGCCAGAACGGCGTTTTAAAAAACGGCGGTCTATAAAATTTAATTGTTGGAGTGTGTGATACACCGGCGTTTCAACGCACGCCGGCGAATGTTATCAGCTGTAACGGCACAGTCGTACACCGGCGTTTTATAAACGCCGGCGTATATAACTACACCGGCGTTTTTTGGTAGTGCCGGTGTTCGTAAACAGGGAAAAGCAGGCGCTCATAAACACACATACACCGGCGTTTCTTGACTGCCGGTATACTTTCGATCTACACCGGCGTTTTCATATACGCCGGTGAATGGATAAATACTGGCGGTTTACGACTGCCGGTGTATGTGTATAGGTGCACAAGAACGGCACCCAGAGACCGATATACACCGGCGTTTTATGACCGCCGGTGTAGTCCTAACATTTACCGGCGTCCACCAAAAACGCCGGTGTAGACCCCTTCGTTTCAGCGACGCCCGCTTCGGCGGCAGTTGGACCGGCGCTATTGTAAACGCCGGTGAAAGTTTCACCGGCGTAAAAAAACGCCGGTATAGACGTAAAAAAGCGCCGGGAAAGCTACTTTCTTTTGTAGTGACATTTATTGGAAATTTGCATATTGTATCCAATTGCTGTATTAGCCGACTCTTACACAATTCAAATAAAATTTTACATGGTCGAAAGCTTGCCAATGATGAGAAGATACCAAGAAGGGGAAAAAAAAATCCTAGCGAAGAAAACTTCCATATTGTAGCACGTTGCTTGTTCGTATATTGGTAGAACTTGGGTCTGTATCTGCAAAAAAATTTTTAAAAAACTCATAAGAAAACTAATGCAAATTCATTAAACATACACCCTGGATAAGCTCCTTATCAGGAAAATTGAAAATAAAAAAAAAATTGTTGCCAAACTGGAAAAAAATGGAAGAAAAAAAGGATTTCAAAATAAATTATTACAAAACAGCATTTTACAGTCTAGTTTTAAGAAAACAGCATTCAGATTTATTTTTTTACTCAAACAGATTATACAATCTCATTTTCAGAAAACAGTTTTCAGAAAACTATTCCAGACAGCTTTTACACTCTCATTTTCAGAAAATAGTTTTCACAAAACAGTTTCACAAAACAGTTTTCAAAAACAACAAACCAAACGCACTAAAAATTAACTTTTTTCTAGACCCACATGAACTGAGAGAGAACCAAATGTTCTCTTGAATACCCTCCTATGGGCTAACTGGGTTGGGCCTTGCAAGCAAACAAGCACAGGCCCACTGTAGGTCTTGGAAATGGTTGTGCATCATAACTCTTTGCTAACCAAAGCCCAACAAGGCATTAATTATATGTTCTCTTTATTTGTTACTAGTAGGTTGCATGTTCTAAGCCGACCCCAATTAGTTCAGAAAATGCTTTATTGTTGTTTGTGGTGGTGTTGTTGTTGTAGGTTGTATGTTCTGAATCTAACAAATAAACCAAATAATTTAAAAAAAAACCGGAGAAAACCTAAATCAGATATGTGAAAAATATGTAGTAGACTATGTCTTACCAAATACTATTTTGTTTGCAAGAAGCCAAAGTTTGAAAACTCTTCTTAAACCTTCGCAATTTTACCTGTAAAATCAGACAAAAATTGATATTCAGTTTTGCATGATCAATATCCTCTAAAATTTGTTCAAAAAACATGTATTATCCAATAGAATTGCTTAATGGAAAGTACATTACATATGATTTGTTCATCCATCGATACTTAGGAGATTCATATTTATTCATCCGCGGATACATTAATGGATGGGCTAGAAATCTACTGACTCTCCAAGCACACATACTGTAAATACAAATCTGTGTAGAAAGGGAAGTTTATTTTATCAAATAAGAAGGTGCACACCCACTTAACTAGTTTCATGAGGGGTAGAGGAATGAATCAAATGCTTTATGTACCAGTAATATGCAAAGTTAATGCAATATGACTAAACTTCAAAAAAGGGAACAAGTTTTAACTTTCAGCATCAATTTCCCATCCTCAATCCGCACACAATAAAACTCTTCATACCACCCAATAAACTACGAAAATAAAATATATTGTGCTCGACAGTGAAACAACATGACATCCTCCAAAGTGAAGACGATCTGGTTCATCAATACATCATTGAGAACGAGTCATTTCTCATCACGAAATGTGCTATATGTCATACTCATCACAAGAACACGTCTTATTTATTCATTAACTACTCGTTCATTCGTCCGATATGGACCATTTGTAGACAAGCATGGCAAGTCCATGGTAAGCCAAGCACACTTGCTTCGTGGTAGAGTAATTGGAGGTCTCGTCGAGTCTGTTAGATATTATAGTCCCACATTGGTGGTAGAGTTGTTTTGATATTTGTTCACCTCCTATATATAGGTGGTATTGTACTTGGTTAAACTCAATTCAATATTCAGTATTGTCTTCATTTCTCTCTGATTTATCTTAACATGGTATCAGAGCCAAATATCCAAATTTTTTCTTCTTAAATTTTTCTCCACAAAAATCCTCAAATTCCAACTACAAAAGTTATACAAATTTCTTCTCTAAAAAAAAAAAAAAAAAAAAAAGAAGAAGAAGAAGACAAAAAACGAAATCCACTGTTCATCTTCCTCAACAGCCAAAGATCGAAATCCACTGTTCATCTTCCTCATCAGCAAATCGGAATCCATCGTCCAGATCGTCATCTCCGAAGTCGGAATCCACTGTACCCTTCAAAATTCGTCATCTCCGAAGTCGGAATCCACTGTACCCTTCAAAATAGAAATTCATCTCCTTCAGCAACCCATCGGCATCTCCCACTAGATCCATCGGCATCTCCAGATCCAGATCTCAACCCCCAGCATCGTCATCTTCTGGCCGCCGCCGCCGCTCCCAGACCTCGCCGACCTTGCCTCTCCAAGTTCTTCGTGTAATTTCTTCTACTTCTGTGTAAAAAAAAAATTCCTTTCTTTTTCTCTTGTTCTTCTTCTCTTCTCCTCTTCTTTCTCTAGTTCTTCTTCTCTTCTCTAAAAAAAAAAAAAAAAAAAAAAAGTCAAAAGTCAAAAGTCAAAAAAAAAAAAAGGAAGTCGAATTTTTTTTTTTTTATTATTATATATATATATATACAGTTCCTAAACTTGATGGCATCTCAGTCTCTCCCACATATTTCCGGCTCCACTGACTTCCCCAATGCAACTACCACTCGTTCCTCCTCCAGATTCAACAAGCAGCCCTCCAGATTCAACAAGCAGCAGCGCCATTTTCAGTCTTCCCCCGGTCTTCTACCTTCTCCTTACATCACTCATCACTATACTCCACCTCTACTTCCGCCACCGGTAGCACCGACTTACCCCCTACCCCGATCCAGGCACCAGCAACATCTCCCTCCACATTGTGCTCTCAGTCATAGCAGCGATAGTCTTGTTTCTCCTCGCAGTGCTTCTTCCTTCACATCTTCGGCCTTGCCGTCTCCTACTGCTTGGGCTAATACTCAGCAACGCCCTACTCAGCTGGAACTACAGCTCATGGGTCAGTCTATCAATGCCGGCTCCTCTGCTCCTACAATTTTTGCCACTCCAGGTATGAATTCGTTCTGGATTTTAGATTCTGGTGCACCACATCATCTCACTAGTAATCAGACGCTATTCACCACCTGCACAACACTTTCCTCTCACTCTCCATCTCTACACACAGCTGATGGCTCACCACTTCTTATCACACACTCAGGGACAATTAACTCACCCACTCTCACATTACCATATGTTCTCTATGCTCCTCATTTATCAATAAACCTTTTTTCTATTAGTGCGTTGTGCGATAGTGGTCTTGTTGTTACTTTTGACTCTTTAGGTTGTTCTATTACTGATTCCTCCACCGGTGAAGAGTTTGGGCGCGCTAGTCGTTAGGGTCGTCTATATTATCTAGATTTTCTTCGCGCACATCCATTTCCTTCTAGTTTTGCCGGTATTGTTTCCTCAGATGCTGATTTGTGGCACAGACGTTTAGGTCATATTAGCGCATCACGACTTCAGACTATAGCTCGTAGTGGTGCCCTTGGTTCTCTCACTTTTAAACATTTATCTGATTGTCCGGGTTGTCATTTGGCCAAACACATTGCCCTACTCTTTAGTCACAAAAGAACATCTGAAACCAGTCACCGTTTTCAACTTGTTCATTCTGACATATGGGGACCCTCTTCCGTACCATCGTGGAAAGGCTATCTCTATTATGTTACCTTCATCGATGACTTCACTAGACATACATGGGTTTTTCTTATGCGTCAGCGATCTGAGATACCTGATATTTACCGCGTCTTTACAACTATGATTCACACTCAGTTCGGTGTACACATTAAGAATTTTCGATCGGACGGTGCACGTGAGTACATTTCTACCACTATGAGAACAATCCTTCAGTCTCACGGCACCCTGTTTCAGCAATCATGTCCTCACACACATGAGCAGAATGGTGTAGCTGAACGCAAGCATCGTCACATCCTTGAGACGGCTCGCGCTCTTTTACTCTCCTCTTCTGCTCCTCGTTCATTCTGGGCTGAAGCTATCATGACCTCTGTTAGTCTCATCAACATTACTCCCTCGTCTGCCCTAGCTGGTACGACGCCTTACGAGGCTCTTTATCATTCACCTCCCGACTACAGTATGCTCCGTACCTTTGGATGCACCTGTTACGTCCTTCTCCCTCCTACTGAGCGCACGAAGCTCTCCGCTCATGCTGCTAAGTGCGTTCACTTAGGTCTCAGTCCTGAACACAAAGGTTATCGTTGTTTTGATCCATTCGCGGGTCGTGTCCGCATTTCTCGACATGTCTCCTTTGTGGAAGACTCCCCTTACTACCTGACCCCCCCTCCCCCCCCCCCTGAGGATACTAGATTTCTCGATTCCCCAGTTGTTGCTAGCCCCCCGACTTTACCTTCCCGCATTCCTTTTGATCCCACTCCTCTGGCTCCATTCACATCTCCTGCAGTCCTTACACCTGTTGTTCCCCCTACCGAACCTCCACCTGCATCTCCACAGCAGCCAGCACCCATCCCATCTACTTCCCCACCGCCACATGCACCCACTCCACCGTCCTCACCCCCACACCCTGTCAGTCTACCACCTCTTCGTCAGTCTACCCGTTCCACTTCTGGTATTCCTCCGGTACGTTATACACCTGATGCCACTGGTCCTTCTGACCAGTTTGGTTTTACCACCCTAGCTTCCTACTCACCACAGTTCCATGCATATCTCACTGCTATACACTCTACACGTGAGCCCAGAACCTATCAAGACGCAATTCAATATCCTGAATGGAGGAAAGCCATTACAGAGGAATTCAGTACATTTGATCAGACTGGCACTTGGGATGTTGTTCCTCTACCAGAGGGCGTTCAGCCTATTAGCTGCAAGTGGATCTTCAAGGTTAAATATCAACCTGATGGATCTATTGAGCGGCACAAGGCCCGTCTAGTAGCCCGAGGGTTTACTCAGGAGCATGGCATTAACTATGATGAGACCTTTGCTCCCGTTGCACAGATGACTACTGTTCGTACCCTTCTTGCTGTTGCAGCCATCCGCTGCTGGCCATTATACCAGATGGACGTGAAGAATGCTTTTCTTCATGGTACCTTATCTGAAGTTGTTTATATGGATCATCCTCCTGGCCTCCCTACTCCTCCTCGTCATGTTTGCCGGCTGCGTCGGGCTATCTATGGTTTGAAGCAGGCCCCTCGAGCCTGGTTTGAGTGTTTTTGCCTTGTCATCACCAAGGCTGGTTTTAGTCAGAGTTCTCAGGACCATTCTATGTTTGTGCGGTCATCACCGCAGGGGAGGGTAATTTTACTACTATATGTTGATGATATGATCATTACTGGGGATGACTCTGCTGGCATTACATCCACCCAGAAATATCTTCACCAGCAGTTTCATATGAAAGACCTTGGTAAGCTACGTTACTTTCTGGATTTAGAGATTGCTCATGGATCTCAGGGGATACTCATTTCTCAGCAGAAATACACATCAGATATTATTTCCGCTGCATGCCTCTCTGACAGTCGATCAGCTGATACACCCTTAGAGCTTCATGTGAAGCTTCGTCCCACAGATGGTGAGCTCCTTCCTGATCCCACTAGATACAGGCAGATTGTTGGACAGCTTGTCTATTTATGCATGACCAGGCCTGATATTGCTCATGCAGTTAGTATTGTCAGCCAGTTTGTTTCTGCGCCTACATCAGTTCACTATGGTGCTCTTCTTCGGATCCTCAGATATCTTCGAGGCACTATCACTCGCTCATTATTCATGCCTTATACATTCAAACTAGAGCTCAGTACATATTCTGATTCAGATTGGGCGGGGGATCCGATTACCAGAAGGTCTACCACAGGTTTCTGTCTATTTCTTGGTAATTCGTTGATCTCATGGCGGAGCAAGAAACAGGCAGTTGTTGCATGTTCTTCCACCGAGGCTGAGTACAGAGCAATGGCAGCTACTACTAGAGAGATTGTTCATGTTCGTTGGTTGTTATCAGATATGGGTGTTACCCTTACAAGAGCTACTCCACTTTATTGTGATAACAGGAGTGCTTTGCATATTGCAAGCAACCCGGTCTTTCATGAGCGAACGAAGCATATTGAGATTGATTGTCATTATGTTCGTGAGCGTTTTGAGGCAGGGACCATCTCTCTCCATTCTATTACCTCTTCCCAGCAGACTGCAGATTTCTTCACCAAATCCCATACAGTTCAGAGATTTCGACACTTAGTAGGCAAACTCACATTATTTGATCCATCGTGAGTTTGAGAGGGGGTGTTAGATATTATAGTCCCACATTGGTGTTAGAGTTGTTTTGATATTTGTTCACCTCCTATATATAGGTGGTATTGTACTTGGTTAAACTCAATTCAATATTCAGTATTGTCTTCATTTCTCTCTGATTTATCTTAACAGAGTCAAGAGTTCCTATCTTGCATCATGGGATTTATCCATGATGTTTTTGATTTGGATTATTTAGAAAGAAAGAAATAACATAATTTTCTCTAATACATCACGCTCTAGTTATGATTTAATTGATGACCTCCTTTTCTTTGCTAAGTTCTGAGCTAGTTGTTTATCTCAAAACAAAGTTAGTAGACTTTACCTTTGATCTGGGTCAGATGAGGCCCCTCCTGGGCCACCAGATCCCCTCAAAACCCGCTCTCCCCTGATCATCGGATCAACCCAGAGCCTAATGGGCTTCAGACCCACGAGTAAACGGGTCCAAACCCGGCCCAGTAGGATCCCAGACCCGTTTGCTCTCCCTATAAATACCAGGCCCTCTCCTTCATTCAAAGGTAATCAGTCTTTTCCCTCCAAAACTCTAGCTACTGTTGTTTTCCAGTAACTGACAAGATCGTCGGAGGGCCTACCACCGGGATCTCTCCCGGTGTTCCTAGGCCGAGTGCAGGTACAAGAGACCGAGCCGAGCCGCCCAGATCCGAGCCGAGCTGCTAGATCCGAGCCGAACATCCGTCCTCTATCTCACTCTTGCTACTCCCGAGTCGTCCCCAGCCGAGGGTCGAACGTATAGCCAGTATCGCAATTTCCACTATACAAACTATGAGAACTCATACATGGTGCAGCCACCTCCAAAAACAAACCGCATCAACCTTCATCATCTTGATGCTGCTGATGATTTCATTCATACTAGTTTTCA
Source organism: Hemerocallis citrina (assembly GCA_017893485.1). Classification (NCBI taxonomy): domain Eukaryota; kingdom Viridiplantae; phylum Streptophyta; class Magnoliopsida; order Asparagales; family Asphodelaceae; genus Hemerocallis; species Hemerocallis citrina. The sequence goes on along the minus strand of CM030366.1, from coordinate 155,391,625 downwards.
ACCTCCTTAGGATTGTTGTTGTGTTTCCTCCTCCTTTTCTCTAATATGTATTTTTCTCTTTAATATGTTGAGTTTTCTGTTTGCAGAGTTGATCTTCCGCGGCCTTCGAAGTTTCCTTCTAACTGCTCTGTCTTCTATTTTGCCCTTTTTTTGTTGCTGTTTTGAGTTCTTTTACACACATTTACTCCCTATCTTGATGGCGGGCGGTTGGGCTGTTGTTTCTTTTGTCTCTTGGGCGATTGATGTATTCCACGCATCAAACCCAAGTTTTAAGTATTTCCTACTTCTCTCTTTATGTTCTTTCCGCTGTTGTTTCTTTTGTCTCTTGGGCGATTGATGTATTCCAAGCATCAAACCCAAGTTTCAAGTATTTCCTACTTCTCTCTTTATGTTCTTTCCCCTGTTCTGAATGTACTCAGACTTTATTCTACGTTATTGTAGCTTGATTCTTAGGTTTATATTCTATATGTGGATCTGGGTTTATATTCGCATGTGGCTTTTCTTCGGTTTTGTTTCTTGTTGGTTTTTGGGCAGGATTCCATTGCTGTGCTGCAAGCTGGTGTCTCTCCAGCGCTTCATTCTGCCTGGTTGAGCTGATTGCGAACTGGTTATTATTTGCGGAGATCGGTTTGCTGCTTTTGTGCCTTGCTATGTCTGAGACTGTTGGGTTGCTATTGATTAAGATTTTCGTGTTGATGCTTGTGATTTTCTTCTTCTCCATTTTTTGAGTTGTAGTTATCTGTAGCAGAAGCCTTCTTTGCTGTATATGGCTCCTGTGTGATTGCTGGGGTTGGTCAGTGTGACCTCGTTTTTCTTGTATTTTACTACTTGTAAACCTATTTTTTGTCTGCTACTCTTTTATTATTATATACATTTTGTATTTTACTACTTGTAAACCTATTTTTTGTCTGCTACTCTTTTATTATTATATACATTCTTTTGTGGCCTGGAATCATTCAATTCTATCCGATATATCAAAAAAAAAAAACAAAAAAACATCAGTGAGCTGAATTCTTTGAAACCACAAGAATCCTTATAATGGGATTCCCACCTCACACTCCCTTTTTTATCCAGAAAACTGCTTCTGCAACTCACTACAATTTCAGAATTTTGGTGGAATATCATGAACAGTTTACAATATCTTCGCCCCACTTGAGTCCTTTATGCAACGAAAAAAGACCATCATAGTAATGCAGTGCCGAATTCTAGGTCATATGACTCAGATTCCCACCTACAAAATCAACTTCACCTAACCTCTACCAAATTTGGTCCCCATCATCCAGCACTCCCAAGTGCCACAAGAAAAGACTAGGAACTAATTCAACTGGATTATATATACGAATATTCATATAGTTTATATCCTTTAAATTTTATATCCCTTTATTAACTCCTGTAACAAGATATAATAAACTCAGTTTAAACTGTCTTCTTCGCTTAGGGGTAGCTTGTTTCACAGTAAAAGTACTGTAGAAAATATTTTTGAAGGAAAAACTCTTTTTACAGTGTTGTCTGATAATAAAAGATGTTGAATTCAATTTCAACGGGACATTACTGTAACACTTTTTGACCCTATTGATTTCCAGCCAAAATGAGAGGAAAAGAGAGGTGAAGCACTATTCACAGAATTTTAAATTAATTTCTCTCTCCTCTCCTCACATTATCCAATAAAATAATCTCACATACTGCTCTACAATTGTTTTTTACTAGTTCTTTAAATTTCACTCTCTTCTCTCTATCCTACATTATATTAAAACTACATCTAAACAAATCACTTTTTTCAAACTCATTTCTAAAGAGTTCTTCTCAAAATAGTAATCTTTTAGGTTGGATAATCAAACAACCCCTAAGTCTAAATCACAGATCAAGACAAGCAGTCCAACTTGAAGCAACTTTGTTGAAGGCTGCTGCAATTCTTTGAGGCTCAATCTGAAGTCAAAGGCATGTAATCTAGTCTTCAAACTCCTCCTTGTTGGGAAAAAACAACTTTTCCCTTTCACCAGATTAGCGAGAATGCGAATTGTAAGCGAAAATAGCACACACACACAAATTGATAAGGAGTTCGGCACAAAATTAGTGCCTACGTCTCCGGAGCTGCTGTAGATCTTTACTTTTGGGAGAGAAATTTGTACAAAGTGTTTTTTCTCACAAAACTCTCAGAAACCTCATAACCTAAAACTCCAAGAATTTTCCTCACAAAATTCTCTCTACAAAGTGTTTTCACACTCAAAAAATTCAAACCTAATTTCTCTCTAATTCTCTCTCTTTCTTTTCTTCTACAATTTGTAGGGAGAGTGGGATCGAAGGATGATTAAAACGGGAAGGAATTGGAGGATATTTATAGGAGGATTATGGGGGTTGGTGGCAGCCAAGGTTTACTTTAGTGGAGGGTAGGTGAGAGAGAGTTTGATGGGGGGTCTGGTGGAATGCAAAAATTGACCCCCACTCATTTCCGTGAGAATCTCCCACTTGAAGACTGATTTCAATTAGTCTTCACACCTCGATCAATGCAATAGCTCTTTTCGGTCTCATCATTCGTGCATGCCAACTGAAGCTGAGCATAGCTTCAGTTTGTCAATAGTCACCGTCTTTGTTAGCGTGTCCACCGAATTTTGACCTCCACTAATCTTTTCGAACTTCAAAATCTCAGCTTCCAGCAGAGACCAGATGAAATGATATTGCACTTGTATGTGTTTTGTTTTGGAATGAAAAGACAGATTCTTTGCCAGATGGATAGCACTCTGACTGTCGCAATATAAGACATTATCTTCTTGTTTCTGGCCCAATTCTTTCAAAAGACTTTGTAGCCAAACCATTTTCTTGCTGGCTTCTGTAACAGCGACATATTATGCTTCCGTTGTAGAGAGAGCAACTATATTCTGTAGCTGAGAGACCCAACTCACTGTTCTACCTTCTTGAGTATAGACATACACCGTAGTGCTTTTTCTGGTATCGACATTTCCGACTAAATATGCATCCACTTACCTGTTAGTGTCGTATCTCTGCCTTTGAAACAAAGTGCTTTATTTGTGGTACCTCGCAAATATCTGAGGATCCATTTAACTGTTTTCCAGTGTACTTTGCCTGGGTTATTCATGTACCTGCTAACAGCTCCCACTGCTTGAGCAATATCTGGTCTGGTACAAACCATGGCATACATCATACTTCCAATTGCTGAGGCGTACGGAACCTTCTCCATGTGTGCATGCTCTTCTTCTGTCTTCGGTGACTGTTCATTGAAAAGTCTGAAATGAACACCCAAAGGTGTGCTCACTGCTTAGCATTCTGCATGTTGAACCTGGAGAGTACTCTGTTAATGTCCTCAGCTTGCGATAACATCAAAGTCCTCGACTTTGTGTCCTCTTGATCCTCATTCCAAGAATCTGCTTTGCAGCGCCTAGATCTTTCATTGCGAACTGCTTCGATAATTCCGGCTTCAGATTGATAATCTCTTGCATGTCAGGACCTGCAATGAGCATATCATCTACGTACAACAATAGAATAATGAAGCTATTATCGAACTTCTTGATGTAGCAACAATGATCTGCATGGCATCTTGTGAAACCGATGCTGCTCATGAAGCTATCAAACTTCATGTACCACTTTTTTGGGAGCTTGTTTTAAGCCATACAATCTCTTCTTCAGTCTGCATATGAGGTTCTTCTTGCCTGCCTGCATAAAGTCTTCTGGTTGCTTCATATAAATCTCTTCCTCCAAATAGCCATGAAGGAAAGTGGTCTTTACATCTAACTGCTCAAGATATAAATTTTTCGCAGCTACAATTTTCAATACAAGTCTAATTGTAGTCAGTTTCACGACTGGAGAGAAAATTTCATTGTAATTAACACCTTCTTTATGCTGAAAGCCTTTGACTACCAATCTTGCTTTGTAGCGCTTGCTTCTATCATGCTCTTCTTTGATCCTAAAAATTCACTTGTTATAGAGAGCTTTCTTGCCTGGTGGTAGTTCAGCTAATTCCCACGTCTGATTTGACATGAGCGAGTCCATCTCATCTTTCATGGCAAATTCTCACTTGACTGAATCGACCACTTGAATTGCTTCATCATAATACTCTAGTTTTCCACTATCAGTCAGTAACAAGTAGTACAAAGAAGGCGAATAGCGCTGGATTGGTTTAGGAATTCTGGAGGAGCGTCTCACTTCTGGCGTGCTTGGTTCTTCATGAACTGCTTCAGGACTAATCTGGATATCATTTCCAGATATCTCCTCGAACTATACAAATTCCTTCGTTTCAGCATGTGTAATGGAGCTACTTGATTCTGCAGTTGATCTGTCTTTGTACATCACATTCTCATTAAATATGATATCTCGGCTTCTGATGATCTTCCGATTTTCATAATCCCAAAATCGGTAGCCAAACTCATCATCACCATATCCAATAAAAACACATTTATTAGATTTCAAATCTAATTTACTTCTTTCAGCAGAATCAATATGTACATAAGAAATACAACCAAATACTTTCGAGTGCGAAAGGTTTACCTCTTTTCTGCACCAAACTTCCTCTGGTATTCTACCATCCAAAGGTACTGATGGCCCACGGTGATCAGGTAGGCAGCAGTGTTGACAGCTTCAGCCCAGAACATCTTGGGTAAGCCGGCATGTATCTGCATGCTTTTGGCACGTTCATTTAGTGTTCTGTTCATGCACTCTGCTATGCCATTCTACTGCGGTGTCATGGGAATCGTTTTCTCCATCTTGATGCCATTATTCGTGCAGAATTCTCTGAATCTACGATCTATGTACTCTCCACCATTGTCAGACCTCAGATGCTTGACTTTTAAACCAGTTTCATTTTCCACCATGGCTTTCCATTTTCTGAAGGTATCAAAGACTTCTGATTTCTTCTGTAGAAAATATACCCACACCTTCCTTGTAGAATCATTAATGAAGGTGACATAATACAATGAGCCTGCTAGAATTGAGCCGGAGATGGTCCCCATACATCAGTATGAACCAACTATAACTTTTCTGTCTTGGGTGCCTTGCCAATCTTTGCAAAGCTGAACTTCTTCTGTTTGTCGAAGATACAATCCTCACATAGGCCAACATCTATGCTCTTCAGATCTGGCATCTTCCCCTTTGACATTAGTGTCTTCATCCCTTTCTCACTCATATGACCAAGTCTTTGGTGCCAAAGGTTTGATTTTCTATCAACATCTGCACTTGCAATGATACTTTCCAATTTTGAGGTCACATACAGAGTACCAGTCTTCTTACCACGAGCAATAACGAATGTTTCTTTGGTAATCTTCCATTCACAGCCTGAAAAGGTTATACAATAACCTTGTCCATCCAGTTGTCCCACCAAGATCAAATTCCTTTTGAGGCCAGGAATATGTCTCACTCCTTGCAGCTTCCATGTAGTCCGGTTCGGCAACTTTATTCGAATGTCTCACTTTCCCATGGTCTTCAATGTCTCATCATCGGCCAGATGAATCTTTCCAAAATCACCACTGACGAAGTTCTCCATGATTTCTCTGCACGGGGTGGAGTGGAAAGATGCCCCTAAATCCAAGATCCATGATTCAATCGGACTATTGACACTTAGAATCATTGCATCGCCTGCTTCTTCGGTCACGTTGACAGATTCCTGTGCGCCGGTAGCTTTCTTCAGTGCTCGGCAATCTCGTTGAAAGTGAACCCTCTTGCCACAATTGTAGGAGTTGAAAGTTTTTTTCTCGATCTAGATTTACCTAGTCTAGATTGCGATCTGCTGCGATTAAAGTTTCTTTTTGAAGTCCTTCCTCTTGACCCCGTGTGCAAAGCTGATGAGGAGGTTAATGCTTCACCTGATTCACTCCGCTGAATTTCTTCACTTAATACCAGATCTCGAACATTGTCGAACTTCAATTTACCGTTTCCTGACGAACTACTGACTACTGTAACAGTAGCATTCCAACTGTCTGGTAAAGATGATAAGAGAATCAAAGCTCGAACTTCATCATCGAACTCAATTTCTACTAAACTTAACTGGGTTGTGATTGTGTTGAGTTCGTTCAGATGTTGAGCCACTGATGTGCCTTCCATCATCCGCAAGTTGAATAACCGTCTCATCATGTGAATTTTGTTTGAGCTCGATGGCTTCTCGTACATGCTGGAGAGAACCGCCATAAGATCCGCCGTGGTCTTTTCCTTCGCTATGTTGAAAGCAACATTGCGGGAGAGCGTCAATCAGATAACTCCAAGGGCTTGTCTGTCGAGAAGAGGACATCTTCCTCCTCCATGTCTTTTGATTTTTTTCCCACGAGAGGTTGATACAGTTTTTTCTGATACAGATAATATTCAATCTGCATCTTCCAAAAGTCAAAGTCCTCACCATCAAACTTTTCAATTTTCACCTTCCCTTCATCTACGGTCACCGCTCCCACTTGAATCTGGCTTTCCCTGGATCGTTACTGTCTATTCTTTGACATAAATTACAACCAGATCTCTGATACTAGTTTTTGGGGGAAAAACAACTTTTCCCTTTCACCAGATTAGCAAGAATGCGAAATGGGAGCGAAAATAGCACACACAAAAATTGATAAGGAGTTCGGCACAAAATTAGTGTCTACGTCCCTGGAGCTGCTATAGATCTTTACTTTAGGGGAAAAAATTGTACAAAGTTTTATTTTTCTCACAAAACACTCAAAAAACTCACAACCTAAAACCCCAAGAATTTTCCTCACAAAATTCTCTGTGTTTACACACTTAAAAAATCCAAACCCAATTTCTCTCTAATTCTCTCCTTTCTTTTCTTCTCAAATTTGGAGGGACAGTGGGATTGAATGATGATTAAAACGGGAAGGGATTGAAGGATATTTATAGGAGGATTATGGGGGTTGGTGGCAGCCAAGGTTTACTTTGATGGAGGGTAGGTGAGAGAGAGTTTGATGGGGGGGGGTGCTGGTGGCATGCAAAAATTGACCCCCACTCATTTTCTTGACACTCCTCAGTATTGATAAATATTCGTTTTGTTTTCCTCAAAAAGGAAAAGAAAACTAAAAAACTAAAAGTATTCGTTTTGTTTGTGTCGGGTAATCGGCTGCTGTACAAGTGAGACTTGGGAGTTAGTTTCAGCGAAATGTGTACTTAGTTTCAATATTAAAAATGAACCAAAAAATGTTTGTTTCTTCTGTTAAAGGTAAAATCCTTAGTATGACTTGTCAGTTTAGGGGTTAAGCTGGGTTGGCCCATGAGCACCCTCATAAACCTTAACCACAACCATACCCTTTTTAGGTAGTAAGAACGTAGATGTACTTTTTCTCATAATAATCAGAGCCTTGAGGCGTTTGGCTGTAAAAGTTACAATAAACTGTCATTGTAGCAGTCCTATGAGCAAACTCGTCAAGTTTCAATATACTATGGTAGTGATGTAAGTTACTGAGCTTTCGAGGTTATGCTTCACTTTCAATGAACTACGATAGTCCTTTATTCCAGCATAATTAAATCACGTTTGTACACCCGAACAGGTCGAAAATTTGAGCTTGACCCTTCACAGCAACCTTTCCAACATTGCAAGTTGTCGGAAGGAGGCACCTTGCTAGGAGACTCAATTGGTGTGGGTTAGGGCAATGAGAGAGGAAGAAGGAAATAGGTATACGTGGAAAACTCCCAAAAGAGACAAGGTAAAAACTACGGACAAGTATAGTAGGATTTTACTACTGAAAGTAGAGATTCAGTACATTCTCTCTAAATATAAAGAAAAAATAATTTCACTCTCTCTTATAGTAAGAGAAACAACTATCTTATAAATTTGAGGAAAATACAAAATATACAGATTATCTTTAAGGAGGCACAATATTATCTCTCATGAGAACACTAGTAATACTCTTTTTTTTCTTCTTAATCCACCTTTCCTTTTTCTTCCTCACTTATGTTGCGACTTATTATCTTCCTCCAATATCAATTTATAGCCCCCGGAGGAGGATTTGTTTTTTTATTTTTGGCCGGTGCCTACCCCTCTTAATTAGGGTAAATGGTTGTCGAAAAATTTGCTGCCGACCCTCTCCTTCTTCTCTTTCTTTTTGTCAACGATTTCGTGTGGTGGGGCCCATATGGTGGCCCTCCCCATTATTTGCTTACATTCTCTTACTTGGAGAATTGATTAGCGATTAATGATGACTCCACACAATCTTTTCTACCTTGTCATTTACATGCTGCTTATTTACTACTAGACCACAATAGAATTTATATCATTCAAACTTGCTAGTGTTGATTGGTTTGGTCATAAAATCTGCTAGGTTCTCGTCAGTATATTCACACTTCCTTCCTCCACTACTTCTCAAACGAAATGATATTGAACTCTTATATGTTTTGTCCGTGAATGATGGATTCCTTGCAATGTGCAAGACACGCTGACTATCACAAAATAAAACAATCTTTTCTTGCTTGTGCCCGTGTTCCTCCAATAACCTTTAAATTCAGATTGCTTTCTTGCAAGCTTGTTTAGCAGTCATGTATTCTGTTTCTTTTGTAAATAGAGCCACAACAGTCTACAGTTTTGAAACCTAGCTTACATCTCCTCTTGTCAGTGTAAACACATAGCCTATAGTGGATTTGCTTTTATCGAGATCTCCAACAAACTCTGAGTCCACATAGCCTCTGACAGTTAATTCTGATCATTCATAACATAATGTAGCATCTGAGGTTCCTCCAATGTATCTCAGAATTCTCTTAACTGTGTTTCAAGGCTCTCTACCAGGATTCGACATGTATCGACTAACCACTCCTGCTGCTTGAGCAATGTCCGGTGTTGTACATATTATAACGAACATCAAACTTCCCACTGTTGATACATACGGTACTCGATACATCTCCTTCCTCTCTGCTTCATTGCTAGGAAACATCTTGGAGGATAACTTAAAATCAACAAGAAGTGGGGTAGAATTGGCTTGCAATCTTGTATGTTGAAGCGTTGCAAGATGTTGTTGAAATAGTTCTTTTGGAAAAGCCAAATCTTCATGTTATTTTTGTCTCAGTGAATTTGCATTCCTAGAATCTTGTTTTCTGATCCCAAGTTCTTCATATCAAACTCCCTAGCCAACTGTGACTTTAATTCTTTGATTCGTTCTTTGTTGGGGCTGCTACCAACATGTCATCCACATACAACAGTAGGATAGTGAGATCATTCCCACCATCAAACCTTTTGTAATACGTACAATGGTCTGAACTGAGTTTGTTGTATCCAAGGCTAATAATGAAGGAATCAAATCTTTTGTACCAACACTTCAGCGCCTGTTTGAGATCGTACATAGATTTGTTCAACATGCAACCAAATTATCCTTGCATGGTTCAGAAAAACCTTCTGGTTGGAGCAAATAAATTTTGTCTTCAAGGTCTCCATGAAGAAAGGCAGTCTTCGCATCTAGCTGCTCTAGATGTAGGTTAAGCATAGCACGCATCGCTGAGACTACTCTGACTGTCATGGTCGAACCACAAGTAAAATATCTCTTAGAAGTCAAGAACAGTACCGCTCCACTAAGTCATTACCATCACGCTTGATCTTGTAGACCAATTTATTACCGATGGCATTTCTTCCTTGTGATCGCGTAACAAGATCTTATGTCATGTTCTTGTGTAGAGCTTCAATTTTTCCGTGCATTACTGTCATCCACAGGTATACATCCGATCCTTTGACTACCTCCTGCAAAGATGATGGATCTTCATCTTCTGTTAAAAGACAGTATGCAACATTGCTCTCCGTAACATACTCCAGTGCCAGGCTGGCAGACGTTTCTCACGAATTGTCCAACGAACATATGGAGCTTTGGACTCGACCGGTTCTTGTACCTCGTGGTCTGGTGCTACTTTAGAAGAAACTGGATCTTCATCTGGTTTATCTTCCACCTCAACTATAGTATTCTTCGGTTCTCCTTTTACGTGCTATCACTTCCATATTTCCTATGTAGCAGATCTTATACAAAGAACACATCCATGCAAACAAAAATCTTGTGGGTAGTGGGATCCCACAAGCGATACCCCTTTACACTGCCATCATGCCCGAAGAACATGCACTTCTTGAATTTCAAATCAAGCTTCGTTCTTTCTTGGGTGTTGTACATCACGTACGCGAGACATCCGAACCAATTTAAAGTAGAGTAACCTGCTGGCTTGCCATTCCACATATCAATCGGTGTCTTCAGTTCAATTGTAGTTGATGGTGACCGATTTATAACATAATATATGGTTTTGGCTACTTCTGCCCAAAAAGAGTTGGGATGACCTGCAATCCACAACATAGCTCTCATCATTTCCGCACGAATCATGTCCATCCGCTCTGCCACACCATTTTGCTGAGGTGTGTATGTGATTGTGAACTATCTTGTGATACCTTCTTGCTTACAAAGTGCAAGAAACTCGACGCCTGTATACCCCCTTCCATTATATGTCCTTAAGCACTTGATTTTCTTCCAAGATTCAAGTTCCATCTATGCTTTGAAGTTTTTAAATACATGAAATACATCTGACTTCTTCTTGATTTGATGCACCTACAATCTCCTGGAGCAATCATCAATGAAAGACACAAAGTACTTTGCTCCTCCTAGGAACGTTTCCAGTAATTTCTAGACATCATAATGAATCAAGTCTAGAATGCATTTACTCCTGGCTTCAGATTTACTGAACTACAATCTATGATGCTTACTTGTAACAAATACTTACAAAAAGATATATTCACCAATTTGATCCTTGGAAGCAGCTTTCGATCAGAGAGAATCTTCAAACCGCATTCAGACATATGACCTAGTTTGAGACGCCACATCCTTGTCGACTCTTCTCATTTGCTGGTCGATGTGACACACGTATCAGCTACATGCAGTGTATCTCCATTAAAGATGAATAGATTTGTTGCCACAAGCGCGTCTCTGGCAATTTTCATGACCCCATTTTCAACATGGTTCTTGCATCCAAGGCTATCCATTTATCGAAAAGCCAATAGATTCTTCCTCAAGCCCTTCACGTGTCGTACCTCCTGGATGATGTAAACCGTACCATCAAACATTTTTAGCTTAATAATACAAATACCAGCAACTTCCAAAGTATGATCATCACCCATGTGTATAGAACCTCCTGAGATTGGTTCATACGTGTGGAACCACTCTCCCTGAGAAGTCATATGCCATGTTGTTCCTGAGTCTAGTAACCAACTGTTTTCTACCTCCAACCACCATTATTGACTGTTGTATAGAACTTTACCATCATACCAGGTACTCGCCACATTCCCTAGAGCATTTGATGACTCAGGGTCTCCACTCTTTTCCTTGTACCAAGAATCGTTCTTGAAGTGCCATTTTTTGCCATAATTGTGGCACTTGTAAGTTTAACCACGTTCCGTTGATCTCTCTCTCATCACCATCAAATCTTACACTTGCTGTGAACTTCCATGTCTGTCTTCTGTGTTTTTGCACCTAGTTTCATCTTCCAAAATAGCAGCTACAACTTCTCGAAGATAATATAGTCAGTCAGGATGTTGTTCGTCAGGTTGATGATGAGTTGATTATATGAGTCAGATAAACTTTGAAGTAGAATCTTCGCACGTTCAGTTATCTCTATTTTGTAAGTCGTTGATGTAAGTTGTGAAAATAGAGTATTCAGGGTGTTGATGTGGACGGTCACCGATGTCGATTCCACCGTTCGAATAATGTACGTCTCCTTTTTAAGAATATCTTGTTATGAAGTTACTTGGCCTTGCACAGACTTGTCATAGTATCAAAAATCTCCTTTTTCATCTTCTTCTCCGCCACATTGGATCACACTCCATAGACTAGTGCCAAGTGTAGGTCGGCAGTTGCATTACCGTCCATCTCATTCCACTTGCTTCCGTCTATGATCTCTATGGGCATATCTCCAATCTCTGTCAAGTAATTTTCATTTCTTAAGATTACCTTGATCTTCATTTTTCGCAACGAGAAATTACACCCGTTGAGTTTCTCAACATCGAACTTTATTGTTATCGACATTTCTACTTCACACCCCGCAACCAAAGCTTTGATACCATTGTTAGGAAAGTTATGGACAGAATCTACCTCATAACTAAAGTGAAATTGAGAACTGAAGATAAAATGAGCACATAAATTTTACGTGGAAAACCCCCAAAGGAGACGGGGTAAAACCACAGGCAAGTGAAATAGAATTTTACTATTGAAGTAGGGATTACAATAACTTCTCTCTAAATATAAGAAAAAATAATAATTTCACTCTCTTATAGTAGGAGAAACAACTCTCTCATAAATTTGAGAGAAATACAAAGTAACCAAATTATTTCTAAGGAGACACAATATTATCTCTCTTGATAACACTATTATAATACTCTTTTTTCCTAATTTCTCTTTCTTTCTTCTTCCTCACTTATGTTGAGACTTATCCCCTTCCTCCGATCTCAATTTATAGCCAGGGGAGGATGGTTTTTTTAATATTTTGGCCGGTGCCTAGGGTTGGCAAACGGATCGACCGGGCTGGGTGGGGTCGAACCTGTCCGGGTTGGAACCCAAATAGGGTGGGTTCGGGTCGGGTCTGAGTGGAAACCAGGCCGGGTCAGAATTGCAAAAACTCGACCCGCCCAACCCGCGAACCCATTCGGGTCCAACCCGGGTCGGGTCGGGTAGGGTCGCGGGTTGGCCCGTCTAATTTTTATTTATTTTTAACTTAAAAAAATAATTTTAATAATAAAAAAATGTAATAATAATAATAAGATTCAAAGAGTGAAATTGCCAAAAAAAAATGTATATATTATTAATATGATTTCAACTTATATAAGTTTCCCAATTTGTAATAAGAAACAAAGATTTTCTACAAATTTCTTTTATACAATAACAAATTTCTTTGATACAATTCAATTTTCTTCAATTATCCTAATTTTTTATAACAAGCAAAGATTTATACATTTTTTTATACATTTACAATTTTCTTCAATTTGTTGGTATTCAATTTGTTGTTGTTGTTATTGGTCTTCAATTATTCATGTTGGTTGCTATTGTTGTTGTTGTTCTTTCGGCGAGTTGCTTCCACTTGTAGACGTGTCGAACCTTTTTTCTTGAGTCCTATCTTCGGCCTTCATCCAATCTTACGTGCAGAGGAGCATCTCCAACGATTAGGCTTCAAGCAATTCCTATAATCGATTAGAATCTTGACACTTGTAGAAAATGCAATTTCTGAAGCAACTGTAGAGACAGGAGGAGTTAGTAGATCTTTATCCATATATTTAAGAATACTATAAGTATGATAATGGTCTTTCCACCATTGTAAAATATCAAGTGTAGAAGTAAAACTTTCAGAATCTTGTTGATTATACCAATGTAATTCATTTGGTTGATTAGTCCTAGAATTTTTTGATTGAAGTTGTGCAAGTAAATTAAATGTGGCATCATCTAATTTATTCCTACCCTTACCTCTAGAAGTAGCAGAAGAAGAACTAACTAAAGTAGTAGTACTGCTAGATGAAAAACTTCTATCATAAAAATCATACAAGTTATTTAATGTCGCTTCAAATTTAGCTAAAAATGTTTCCAAATCAATTTCAGAATCATCTTCCCTAAGTAAATTAAAAAATATTTCAACCAAAATCTTCGTACCATCTAATTTGATACGATGATCCATCACAGTAGTAATACAATACAACATAGGAGGAGGATTAAAATGCTTCAAAAATTTGGTGTATGCAGGTTTCACAATATGATAACAAAAGCATCATCGATCATTTCTTTGAAAGTTTGCATCATAGTAACTATTGAAAAAAAAATAGTACTAGAAGTAGATTCATAAGATTTTAAAAATTTGAAAGTTGCGGTTTTAAAAGGTTCTAAAAAATTTAACAAAGATTCGGCATAAAACCAAGCTTGGGGAGTTATTTCAAAATTTGGCATATTTTTTGGCATACAAAAATTATTTATACATGTTTTATATTCAGTAACAATATGTAGCAAATCAAAAGTAGAGTTCCAACAGTGTTTAACATCCTTTGGAAATTTTCTAAAATGTACATTTTTAAGCCTACACCAAGCTTTCCATTCTTGAAATATAGGGCCACTTAATACAATAAAATGTGCACAATTTCTAATGTTAACTATATATGGTTCGGCTATTTTTAATGTATCTTGAACACATAAATTTAAATTATGACATGCACATCTAATATGAAAAATATTGTCAGATTGAAGGTTTAATGCGGTTTTTAATATACTAATTGATGCATTGCTATTAGATGCATTATCAAAACTTATACACATAATTTTATCACGAATATGAAATACATCACAAATTTCTAAAATACAATTTGCAATTTTATTACCAAAATGGTGATAAGGCAACGCAGTAAGTGATATGATCCTTTTTTGAATAATCCAATCACTGTTGATCCAATGACAAGTTATTCCCATTATTGGAATATTGTTGCAACTCGTCCAACAATCGGAAGTTAAAAAAACTCTACAAGTTAAACTCCATAAAATGGCAATCAAAGCTTCTCTCATTTCATTGTACATTTTAAAACAATCAGACTTCAAAGTATTTCTAGAGATGCTTTGAAAATGCGGGTTTAGTGCGGTTTGATTAAAAGTTTGTAAGTCCCTTCTCTTGGAATAGAAAAATGGTAACTCTTCCTTAATTACTAGTAAGACCATTTTCTGACGAACAAGTTTGAGATCATAAGGGTGGTTATCAACTAGACCGGTCCTAGGTGATTTTTTTGTTGGCCGGGTAAGTCTACAAGAAGTTCTTTGTGTACATTTTGGATATGTCGTTTTATTGTACCCGTCCCCTCACCCTTCTTCCATTTGTATGTTTTCGAACAAGTTTTACAAATTTTTATACCTACACCTGAATTTTTTTCGTCGGGAACATAATCATAAAATTTGTGTCAATCACTAATTTTTTCTCTAGTTTTTCTACTAGTACCCGGTTGTGTTGTTTCAGTTGCTTGTGTTTGTTGTACTTCTTCTATGTCTCTTATCCGGATTCCTGGCTCAGGACAGACAATGGCAGAGTTAGTCTATAATATTAGAATAAAATATAAAATTGATATAAAAAAACATAAAAGTCAAAATAAATAACATTATAATACAACAGGATTATAATTATCATTTTACAAATGTAAATTATAATATATGATTCAATCCTAATTATATATTATGGGTTTGCTTCGTTGTTCACTCTCAAGGCCGGCCTCCACCTTGAGGCAGGTGAGGCGGCCGCCTCAGGCCGCCATATTTTTTTCAATTTTAGGGACTCCCAAATTTGTATTCTCCTTGTAAATATAGGCACGTATTTTGTGCGTAAAAAAATTATATTGTTATTAAGAACCCAAAAAATAATTATTTGGGCCTTTCGCCTCGGGTCTCCGGTAACTCAAGGCCGGCCCTGTTCACTCTTTAATATACATAGTAGCTATACTCCATCTTTTCTCATTATTAATAAAAGAAGTACTAGAAGGGCCCAAAGCAAAATTTCCGGTGGAACAATCTGAAACAAAACTATTTCTGGTGCTAGATATGTTAGCAAGTGAAGAGAAAAACCAAGCTCTGCAGTGTTAACCTATAATTTGAAGATACCTCAATGGATGTGGGATAGGTTAAACGGAATTTGTTACTGAGCTACCAAGGACTTCTCGAGGAAATAATGCTGTATAGATGATAGATGATTAGGTTCATAAAGTAAGTAGATTTCTTACACATCAATATGAAGTTTTCCTTGGAGAAGCTAGTATAGTTGTGGATATGATGCATTCTGCTAATAATAACTATACAGGAACCCTCCCACAATTTGTCCTTTGTTGCTAAAAATCTTATTATAGTATACTACAAAAGAAATTGCCTAGCCCGGCAAAACTATCCGGCATTTGGGTAGTTTCGCCAGGGATTCCCTAACATATTTTTAGAAAGCGCCAGCGGAGTTGATAGAATTCCCAGCATTGGAAAAAAATGCTGGGGATTATAATTATAAAAACCAAACCCTAGTTCCCATGATTCCCAATTTCCCTCTATTTCCCTCTTCTTGTGCTCAATCCCGCATACCCCTCTTGCCTAAAAACCCCAAAACCCAAACCCTATTTTCAACTTTCCTTCTTCTTGCTTAATCCCACCTTCCCCCTGTCACCTTCACTTCGTCCCCGTCCCTTTCCCTCACTCTCTCTTAGCATTATTTTAGTATTATTTACTCATTAAGTTTATGTGTACATCCTCATGAATCTTATATCCCATTTATCCTTCCCAAATCCAAGATTGATTATAAAAGATTTCAATCAATTGCATCTGTCCTTATAGGGTCAGTATGAATCATGTTTCTTTTTCTTAATCTTTTAATTGTATCAATTATAATAATGTGGATTCGATCATAAGTTTTTTTTTTTTTTAAGAAAAAAGGTGGTCACCCTATTTCATTAATAAAAGTTTAACGAAATAAATCTAGAGTACTGGACCTAAGTACAAACTACAGACAGAAAATAAAATATTTATGAAACAATATAACGCGTACAAACAACAAATCCCTCCAACAACCCTGTAGAGTGGGCCGACAAACAAGCTCGGTCCAGCAAAATTGTAAGTACGTCAGTTTAGCTTCGTACAGTGCCTCCACGGTACATCCACACCCACCTGAGACAAGTCAAACAAGATTTTATTACCCGCCGATTCCTGCCTTCACCTCGCTGGGGGAACCCCATCTTTGGTCCCAAACCCCGCAGATCGAAATCTGACCTCACGGCGCATGCACGGTGTGGTGGGGTAAAAATGGCTTGGGGCCCAACCAGGGCCCAATACAACTCTCACTCAAAAATGATAAAAACAGCGATCTCGTTCGGCTTCGAGCCACTAAAAGGTCGGCGCCGAGCCTCTAGTGTGCCCCCACGGAACTGGTCTCCTCGTATCCGACGAGCCTCAATGGTCCTCGACCTCCGATCCGTGACAGCCCCACGGGTCGTCCCCCCATCCTGGCGAGGCATGAAGATGACCTGGCACAGCTTAGGCCCTCCGATTCTCCCAGAAATGCAGGAGCCCCATGATCAGCCATGTCAGCTCCAAATACCACTAAGGGCCTGGCCACGTCAGCCCTATACCACTCTTGGTACTGCCACGTCAGCCCTAAACCCCCTGGGCCTTCTGCCACGTCAAGCCCATGGGCTTTCGGGTTCAGACCCAGCCCCCAAGCGGATCCAAACCCGGTTGGAATTTCCTATAAATACTAGACCCTCACCCACCTTTTCAGGTGATCAATCTTTTGCCACTAAAATTCACCTAGTTATTGCTACTCTTTCACAGAGACTGACTAGATCGTCGGAGGGTCCGCCACCGGGATAAACCCCGGTGTTTCAGGACCGTCTGCAGGTACACAAGACCTCGGATCCGAACCCCCTGATCCGAGCCCAGACATCCACCTCACTTCGAGCCTCTCGCAGGTTCCGCCCAGTCAGCCGAGGGTCGTCAGACGAGCAGCTTTCTCCTTCAATACAAATCGAGTCCGAACTCACACCTGGTGCGTCCACACGTCTCCCAGAAACACACCGCATCAGGTTGGCGCCGTCTGTGGGAACACTGCTTCAGAAGCCGACCCGAGCCGACCATCAAGGGACCTCGACAGCCGAACTCTCATGGCCTCCAAGGGCAAGGGGGCTGCTTCCTCTGTCAACCGACGGGACTCACCCCCACCAACTGCCAATGCCGGGCCACGCATTTCAAAACACAAGGCTCCCCATCAGGGGTCCCAAAGGAGCGTCACCCGTCAAGTCCAGCTCGACCTACGGGGGATAATCGTCAACCGACAGATCAGCCGCAGCAGGGGAAGGGCCGCTTCCAACTCGGCCCCGAACCATCACAGACCTCTGCCCGATGAACGGAGGCCAGCGCTCAGCCGCATCGGAAGACGACCTTTAGACCGACCAAACAAAGTCGAGGGAGCCCCCGTCACTCACAAGGAGTTCCAGGACTTCCGAAGGGAAATTCTTGGAGCTCTCCGACGGACCCCCAGGGAGGAAGGCCCGCGGGATCGGCAAGGTGCTAGGAACCGGAGGCTCTCACCTCCGAACCCTACTCCGAACCGTATCCAGGGTCGGGATCACGAGTCCGAGGAAGCCGCTGATACGCCATTCATCTTGCACTGTATCCACGGGGGGCCAACGGGAGGAGAATCAAATACGTCCCGAAAAGCCTTCATCAGCGAGGTGAATGCTGTCCAAAACAACCCCTCGCCCAAGCTACAACCGAGGCCAGTCTCCTTTTCAGGAGAGGACCTCGAAGGCGTTCACCTATCCCACTGCGATGCCCTCGTCATTAGCCTCCACATGGCTGGTTGTGAGGTTCGCCGAATCCTCGTTGACAACGGCAGCTCGGTAAATATTCTTTTCCTCAAAGCCTTCAAGAGTCTCAAATTACCCAAAAGGAAGCTCAAGCCAGCCGGATACACCCTGCATGAATTCTCCGGCGTTCCTGTCGTAATAGAGGGGATTATGACCCTCGACGTCACCGCAGGATCGGCTCCTGTCAAGAGGACCGGAACAATGGATTTCATGATTGTCAACCTCAAGACAGCTTACAACGCTATTCTCGGCCGACCCAGACTGAGCTCCCTCCAAGCGGTACCTTCGGCCTACCACCTGAAACTTAAATTTCCCACCCCCCAAGGGGTCGGCATCGTCCAAGGTAGCCACGAAGCAGCACGGTCGTGTTACTTAAACGCCATCAGAGGGGATGTATTCCCCCTCGACGCCGTCGAACTCGAGCCCGAGAGGGACGGCCCAGCTCCCGAGCCTATCGACGAACTAGAAGAGGTCCTGTTCGATGCCGAGGATGAATCGAGATGGTTCCGAGTGAGCCGCTCGCTCCCCAAGGACTTGAGAACAGGCATCATCGCCTGCGTCCGTCGCAACGTTGATCTCTTCGCCTGGAAGCCCTCAGACATGCCTGGGATCTCCAAAGACTTGATTATGCATCGACTGAGCGTCATCACCGACTCTAAGCCGGTCATCCAAAAGAGACGCAAAGTCGCCCCGGAGAGGCAACAAATTGTAAAGACAGAGGTGGACAAGCTCTTGTCCGCGCGATTCATTCAGGAAGTCAGCTACCCCTAGTGGTTGGCCAATGTCGTCATGGCGAAGAAGGCAACGGGGAGTTGGCGGATCTGCATCGACTTCACGGATCTTAATAAAGCATGTCCGAAAGATCCTTTCCCCCTCCCCCGCATTGACGCTTTAATCGACGCAACCTCAGGGCATGAGCTACTGTCCTTCATGGATGCATTCTCGGGGTACAATCAGATCCGGATGTTTCCACCGGATATCTCCAAGACCTCATTTGTCACCGACCAGGGTCTTTATTGTTACCGCGTTATGCCCTTCGAGCTGAAAAACGCCGGAGCCACGTACCAACGGCTCGTCAACAAAATCTTCAAAGACCTGATCGGCCGCAACGTGGAAGTCTACGTCGACGACATGCTCGTCAAGAGCCGGGCCGGACCGGACCACGTCGCCGACCTCGAGGAAGCCTTCGGTGTCCTCCGACGTCACAACATGAGACTAAACCCGGCTAAATGCGCCTTCGGCGTCTCCACTGGGAAATTCCTGGGGTTCATCGTCAGCCAACGCGGCATTGAGGCAAACCCCGAGAAAATCCAAGCCATTATTGACATGTCCCCGCCTCAGAATGTCAAGGAGGTTCAGAGGCTCATGGGTCGATTGGCGGCAATCGGCCGTTTCCTCTCCAAATCAGGAGGAAAATCTCTCCCCTTCTTCAAAGCCTTGCGAGGGAAAGGGGGCTTCGAGTGGGGTACCCACCAACAAGAAGCCTTCGAACAGCTGAAGCAATACCTCGCCAACCCGCCTCTCCTCAGCAAGCCCGAGCCAGGCGAGCCGCTTTGGCTCTACCTGTCCGCCTCGGATAGCGCCCTCAGCGCCGTCCTCATCCGAGAAGAGGAAGGGGTTCAAAGGCCGTTGTATTATGTGAGCAAAGTGCTACTCCCAGCCGAGACGAGGTACGCAAAAATAGAGAAGGTGGCCTATGCCTTGGTCATGGCAACCCGGAAGCTTCGTCCTTACTTCCAGGCCCACTCCGTCCAAGTACTGACCGGCCAGCCACTAAAGACTGTACTTCACAAGCCCGAAAACTCCGGCCGCTTGGTCAAGTGGTCAATTGAGCTGAGTCAGTTCGACATCAGCTATCAGCCGAGGGTGGCCATTAAAGGACAGGCTCTCGCCGAGTTCATAACCGAGTGCACCGTCACCGAGCAGCCCAACACCGAGGGTTCGGATCAGACCTGGGAGGTCTTTGTCGACGGCTCGTCATGCGAAACGGGGAGTGGGGCTGGCATCATCCTTCGTGGCCCCGACCAATTCCTACTTCAATACTCCCTCCGCCTCAACTTTCTAGCCTCCAACAACAAGGCAGAATACGAGGCCATGATCGCCGGATTGACCCTCGCTCACCGAGCCGGAGCCAAGCAAATCCGAGCCTTCAGCGATTCTCAGCTCGTGGTCAATCAGATCACCGAAGAATATGAAGCACGCGATGAGCGCATGATCAGATATTTGGCGGCAGTCCGACGACTCCTGACGTCCTTCAACGGCGCCACAGTTATCAGAGTCCCCAGGGAACAGAACGCCCAAGCGGACGCATTGTCCAAACTCGCCTCTTCCTCCTTCGAGGGTCTCGATCAGACGGTGCTCATAGAAATCCTCCTGAAACCAAGTATCAGCGACCCAAAGCCGGAGGTGATGTGTGTGCAAAGTGGCACCAACCCAGACGACTGGACCACTCCCATCCGAAGGTTCTTAATCAGTGCCGAGCTTCCTGAAGACAGAGCCGAGGCCAGACGAGTCAGAGTCAGAGCCGAAAGGTTTGTCATGATTGATGACATCCTCTTCAAGCGCTCATACACCTTGGCCGACGGCAAACCATACCTCCACCGTCTCATCAGCGACGAGGCCAGCTACGCCCTTAAAGACCTGCATGAGGGGATCGGCGGATGTAACATGGGGAGCAGGACACTTGCTCGGAAGGCCCTGAATCAGGGGTACTGTTGGCCAACCATGCTCCAAGACTCACAAGACTTAGTCAAGAGGTGCGGCCCCTGCCAAAGATTCTCCCCTATCAAGAGGCTTCCTCAAGCCAATCTCCGATCCCTGGCGAGCCCTACGCCATTCGCCATGTGGGGAATGGACCTTGTGGGGCCCTTCCCCCCAGCGGTAGGACAAAAGAAATTCCTGATAGTTGCCATCGATTACTTCACCAAGTGGATCGAAGCCGAACCACTGTCCAGCATCACCGAGCGCCAAGTGCAACAGTTCTTTTGGAAGAACATCATTTGCCAGTTCGGAATCCCTCGGGTCCTCGTCACAGACAACGGAATCCAGTTCCAAGGTCAAAACTTCCAAACCTTCTGCGCGGACATCGGCATCCAGCAGCGTTTCTCCGCCATTTGCCACCCTCAGTCCAACGGCCAAGCGGAGAACGCGAACAGGCAAATCCTCGACAGCCTCAAAAAGCACCTCGACAGTTCCCCCAAAGGGCTGTGGGTCGAGGAACTGCCTAGCGTGCTATGGGCACACCGAACCACCTAGAGGATCCCCACGGGGGAGACGCCGTTCAATCTGACCTATGGGATAGAGGCAGTCATCCCCGTCGAGGTCGGATTACCTTCTCCCCGGATCATAGCCTTCGATGAAGCTGGCAATGCGTCCGGCCTGAGGGCCAACCTGGACCTAGTCGCCGAGGTGCGAGAGAAGTCTTCAATCCGGAGAAGCATCTACCAGCAACGGATCGAGAGGTTTTACAACAAGAAGGTCCGCCCTACAAACATCAAGGCGGGGGACCTGGTATTACGAAAGCTATCTGTCTCTGATCCAACCAAGAAGAGGAAATTGGCTCCCAACTGGAAAGGCCCATACCGTGTAATCGAGGCTGTACGTCCTGGTACATACCGACTGACAGATATGGACGACTGACCCATCAGCCGACCCTGGAACGCCGAGCACCTAATGAAATTCCTGGAAGAGCGAACCTAGGTTCTAGCCTGGCTAAAGTAAATTAAATCATTTGTAAGCTTTCATGTGTAAAGGGCCACTTCAACGACCCCCCCTATCTTGTATAAAAGAGGTCTCTTTTTGTCAAACTCCAAACAACTCGGCAGCTCCGACCTAGTACCAGACAATGGGATCGGCACCCGGGTTCTCACTCCGGTATCGTCCCCAAGCGTCTCGGTAGGTTCGACCCAGCTTCAGACCAGGGAATCTTCCTAATGCCCCGCGTCGATCCCTCACGAATCGACGGAGCCAAACCTCACCTCCACCGCCCTTCACTACACTACTAACCAGAGCAAAGAAGAAAAAAAAAATTCTTTATTCATACTCTTTTATTTTGTTCTGGGAAAACAAACAAGGACCGTTACAGGACCACTCCACTCATCTCAAACTGGAGGAAAACACCACCTCAGGGCCCCTCGGATCCGACAAAGGACGGGATCACTCCGACCGAACGACTTGGAACTCTCTCTTTGTCATGACGGTCCTTCGGCTCTGCCACAGTCGACGCACCGGCCACGGAGCTCTGGGCATCAACGGGTCGCATACGCTCCATCAGAAGCAATGCAGAGGGGACCCCCTCCGCTCGCCGACCCCCTGAGGAAGATATCGAGACGCCCAACATCGTCCTATAGCGGTGTATCTCCATCTCCTTCTCCACTATCACATCACGAAGTAGCTTCTCGGAGGAGGGCCTCTGCATCGAGGGACTAGACATAGTATATCCTAGACTGGCGTCCCCACGCTCCCGATCCGCCATCGCCCTCCTCAGCCGGCTTGCCTCCTCACTAAGGGCTTCGGACTTGTTCCTGTAATAATTAAAGGCCGCATCAGTATCACGGGCCCCCTTACGGCACCGAACCAAAGCGGCCTCCAGGGCCTCAACCTTGCTCCGAAGCCACGCCACGTCGGAACGACGGGGGTCCACCTCAGGAGGGGGAGCCATAACCTACAAGAGAACCAGCCCACTCAAAACATATAAGCAAGGAGGTTCGGAAATATCCGAGGTCAAAACACTTGGCCAATCAAAAACCCTCTTTTTATGAATTTAGTTGCTCCATACAAAAAATGCGGTGGCCTGTCCGCGGAAGGCAAATACAATCGAGAGAAGGAAAAAGAAGGACAAAATTACACAGCTTGTTTTCCCACCTCAGTGTCGACCGGGTTCACAGGAGGGTCGGCAGCCGGGTCATCATCGGGCCCTTGTTCACCAGGGATCTTCGGTGTCCCCTCAATCTCCATGTCAAACTCAAAGTTGGACAGATCGACGGTCGGATAGAAGTGCCTCACATGACTGAGGGCCTTCGCATAACAGTTGTCCTGGGCTTTGATCACCAGCTGACACGTCTCCGTCAACTCATCATTCTCCTTCGCCGACATCTTCTTCTGAGCCGCCATCGTCTTCGCCCATTCCTCCTTCTCCTTGTCGAAGGCACCCTTCATCTCCGTCTCCCTCCTATGCGAGCCTTCGAGCTCTACCTTCAACTCCTTCACCTCCTGCACGGTCTTGTCAGCTCGGTCTCGCTCTCGCTGCAAAGCCACCTCATAAAGGCCTCTCACGTGGGCCCCCTGCACGATCGCCTGCAGTAGCCAAACACTGCTAAAAAAGCCTTCTTAGCAACATGACCTGAATACAAGAGGGTTCGGTTGACTTACCAGTACATTGGCCTGCGCAAGGCGCACGTACGCCTCATCCAGGGTCTGGGCCTTCATATCCGAGCGGTCCCAGGGAGTCGCCAGCTTATCTGCAACCTCCACGGCCTGGCGCCCTCGGACCAGGCAGTCACCCTCGCGGATCGACCAATTCGGCACCCACGGTCACCGAAGTCTCTCCTCTATCCCGGGATCCACCAGGGGACCCTTCCCCTTATCAAGGTCAGCAGCCCTGCCCTGATCCAAGCCCCCCTGGACCAGCCATTTTGACATGGGGAAAGCCAACAGACGGAAGCCTATGCACCACGTGCATTTATTTGGCGGCGCCATTAATGCCCCTAAGAAATTGGAACATTGCACATGTCCCGGAGCGCCTTCAATACTCCGCAAAAACGGCGGGCCACTCCGCTCAAACCTTCTAAAAACACCACGGCTCGCCATCACCCTTGCCGACTTATAAACCCTCGAAAGCTCGAGGTTCGGTCTAGCACCAGGGTTGTCTTCTCAGGAAGGCTCAATGGCTCGCCATCACCCTTGCCGACTTATAATCCCTCGAAAGCTCGAGGTTCGGTCTAGCACCAGGGTAATCTTCTCCGGAATACTCATTGGCTCGCCATCACCCTTGCCGACCCATAATCCCTCGAAAACTCGAGGTTCGGTCTAGCACCAGGGTTGTCTTCTCAGGAAGGCTCAACGGCTCGCCATCACCCTTGCCGACTTGTAATCCCTCGAAAACTCGAGGTTCGGTCTAGCACCAGGGTTATCTTCTCCGGAAGACTCAACGGCTCGCCATCACCCTTGTCCATAATCCCTCGAAAGCTCGAGGTTCGATCTAGCACCTGGGTTGTCTTCTCAGGAAGGCTCAACGGCTCGCCATCACCCTCGCCGGCTCGAGGACCGGTCTAGCACCAGGGTAGTCTTCTCCAGAAGACTCAACGGCTCACCATCACCCTTACTGACCCATAATCCCTCGAAAACTCGAGGTCCGGTCTAGCACCAGGGTAATCTTCTCAGGAAGTTTCAAACGGCTCTCCATCACCCTTGCCGACCCTTAAACCCTCGCCAGCTCGAGGTTCGCTCTGAACATCAGGGCAACCATGCCTCGCCGCTCGAGGCTCGCCCTACCGACAGGGCAATCAACCCTCGCCGGCTCGAGGCTCACTCCAACCTCAGGGCAACCCCCTCATGAAGGCCCAGCAATTCGCTATCCCATTTCTAACAAACCATAAACACTCCTCCACGGCTAGCTCCCGCACCTCCGCAGGAGTGGGGGGCTTGTGTGGTGGGGTAAAAATGGCTTGGGGCCCAACCAGGGCCCAATACAACTCTTACTCAAAAATGATAAAAACAGCGATCTCGTTCGGCTTCGAGCCACTAAAAGGTCGACGCCGAGCCTCTAGTGTGCCCCCACGGAACTGGTCTCCTCGTATCCGATGAGCCTCAATGGTCCTCGACCTCCGATCCGTGACAGCCCCACGGGCCGTCCCCCCATCCTGGCGAGGCATGAAGATGACCTGACACAGCCTAGGCCCTCCGATTCTCCCAAAAACGCAGGAGCCCCATGATCAGCCATGTCAGCTCCAAATACCACTAAGGGCCTGGCCACGTCAGCCCTATACCACTCTTGGTACTGCCACATCAGCCCTAAACCCCCTGGGCCTTCTGCCACGTCAGGCCCATGGGCTTTCGGGTTCAGACCCGGCCCCCAAGCGGATCCAAACCCGGTTGGAATTTCCTATAAATACTAGACCCTCACCCACCTTTTCAGGTGATCAATCTTTTGCCACTAAAATTCATCTAGTTATTGCTACTCTCTCACAGAGACTGACTAGATCGTCGGAGGGTCCGCCACTGGGATAAACCCCGGTGTTTCAGGACCGTCTGCAGGTACACAAGACCTCGGATCCGAACCCCCTGATCCGAGCCCAGACATCCACCTCACCCCGAGCCTCTCGCAGGTTCCGCCCAGTCAGCCGAGGGTCGTCAGACGAGCAGCTTTCTCCTTCAATACAAATCGAGTCCGAACTCACACCTGGTGCGTCCACACGTCTCCCAGAAACACACCGCATCACACGGCAATCGCACCCTCCCACCATCTCCACCACTCCTATAAATGTTCCAGTAGCTCCCACGGCCGCTACCAAAGAGAAAGTCGTGAAGAGGATACCTTCCCTCTCACACGATAGCACTTTCTCAGGCGATTTCTCACCACACAACTATCTCGCTCACCCCACCAAACACCACGCTTCAGGAGAGAGCCGTGGAGATGATACCTTCACCTCTCTCACGCTCAAGCTCTCTCATGCAATTTCTCACCACACAGACTTATCTTGACTCATACACCCAATCTGAGGGGAGAGACGACGATGTCACGAGCCAGTGGCCTAAGCTGGAGGAAGCTCAATAGACTGATAGTTATTAAACATATACATTAGGGGTTAGTAGAATTCCTGACAAACACAGTTGTTAATACCCTATGTCAGCAAAATTGTTACATAATTCACTGAAACTCTACAATACCTTATAATGATATGTATTTGGCCTAGCAACATCAATGTTGAGGGAAAACACGGAGGCTAGGCCAATCTTTTATGATTAAAAAAAAAAACATCCATGTTGATGTTGGATATTAGTTGGTTAATTTGAAAGTGGAATTGAAAGTTGATTCGTATGCTTTCTGGGCTCTTGTTAGGACTGGGAAAATGGATAATTTGCTTCTTTTTTTCTTCTCTTTTGATGGGACATTGACTATAGCTACACAAATGAACAAACAAGTGTAAATGGTGTCATCTTGAATTTCGGAGGAAGATATAGCTACTGTAAAGTAGGGTATTGGCTGTTCATGATTCAGGTATTGGTCCATGTCGATGTTAGAATTGTTAGTTAACTGGAAGGGGGAATCAAGATGTCCTTCGTTGAAGTTTTATATCTGTACGACCTGCTATTACTCTTGGTCTTTGTGAATAGAGGAAAAGAGAGTTAGCAAGGCAATTAAGGTTCATAGAAAATCTAATTTTGTTTCTGAGAAGCTGGTTTGCAAAAGAAATGCATCCTCCATTTCCAATCCCTCAGGTTTCTGCCTCTCCTCTTTATGCTTAGCTGCGAGGCCTTTCTATTTGGCCAAAAGATAGCTTTTGAAAGCAATAACATATGTGCTTTATCTTTCATATACTATTATCATAATCATTTTAAATTGCACATACTGAAATCTTGCACATATTGATGCAACAAAATATTTATCCTAGGGGAGACCTAGAGAATGGTTCTGATGTGAACTTAATCCTCAGTAGAGAATTTTCAAAAATTTTAAAAGATTAAGTTTACCAAAAATAATGCCGATTAATTTAGAAATTAAAACTACTAATTGGTTTGATGAATTTTCAAGAATTGAAATAAGTTTAACAAACCATTCGGTCCTAACAATCAATAATTAAACTTAAGTGTTATTAGCAAGTAAGATATTCAGTATTGATTCGTACACAAATTGGCAAGTAGAAACACACACACACTCAATATTTGTGGATGACAGATAATTCAAATAATATTATACAGACAATAGGCAGTTGTTGGGATTGGGGCGTCAACAAACGCCCTCTGGTCGCAGCGGAACTAATTAGAGCAATGAGAAAGTCGAAGTAGACGAGGCGAATAAATTGAGCAAGCAAGTATCCACCAAACTAACACAAATACAACAACGATGACTTATCCCGGTTAACTTTTGCTTAATCCGGGAAAAAATATAGGGAGATCTGATATTCAACTAGAAGAGATTACAAGGAGTTACTGATTCACTTGACACAAGGAATTAAACTCACCCATCAAGAACTATCTCTCTCTCGAGCATCTCTTTGCAATGGAGAAAAGAATCTATGAAGTACTACCTCTCATATTGGAAGAGTTTACAATATATATAGAAGAATAGAGAAAAAATCTAGGTTTAATCTTGATCCTCAGTCGTCCGATATAACCTGAAAAGAAGTAACTGAATAGGATCCGCACGATCTAACTTAGAGTTGAGGATTGGGCTGAACCGACCTAACAAATCGAAGCCCAAAAACGATTCAGCACCGTGGGCGGTCGACCGTCCAACAATACCGGTCGACCGTACCACTCTCTGACATTCCCTGTACTACGAGCGGTCGGGAGTGCGGTCGGGGGGTGCGGTTGACCGTCACCAAGACCGGTCGACCGCAACTAGCATGCACCCTTGCTGCTGCTGTTTCTCCTTCTACTCACTTCGACGCTTCGACCTCCGTTCTTCATCTGACCTTCTTCTAATCTGAACAATGAGTATACAAGACACAATCCTAATAGCAGTAACATAAATAATGAAGGAATGGAAAGAAGTTACCGGAATTCGAGGAATGAATCGTCGTCACAGATGCAGAGGAAGAAACCGCTGGATCTGAATCTCTGAATCTTGCCCAACACCAAAACACAAATATCTACCAACCAATAGAGCAGATCTGATCTGATTTGAACCCACTTGGATGTTCTATTCGCACTCAAGATAAGGAGGAGGCAGGACAGGAGCCGGCGACCTGCAAGGGATGCTGGCGACGGTGGAGGCACTACTAGGAGGAGGTCGACGACAGCGAGGAAAAAGGGGATCGACGACCGCAAGGGAGTCGATGACGGCGATGAGAAGGGGGACTCGGGTGGTCGACTGACGAGGGAGAGGCGACGAGGGGTTTGGAGAAACAACAGGAGGTGGAAGACGAGATGGGGATTGGGTGATCAAGAGAGGTGAGGTGGGTGGCGATTGTGGGGGCTTTGAATGGTGTTGGCAAAATTAGAGGGATGGCAGATGGCGGAGGTGGTGATGGGTTCAGGTAGTGGAAGAAGAGGAAGAAGGGGCAGTAGATGGGTGGGATTGGATTTGGGTTTTGATGGCGACGGGAAGGGACGAAGAAGTAGGAGAGAGGAAGAAGAAGAAGATAAGAAGAAGAGGGGGTAGGTGGCGGCTGTGAAGGAGTGGGGATCTAGGGTTTGTCACAAACCCTAATTTTATCTCAATGTCTCACACAAAAGAGATGAATGAAGAGTAAAACTCAATCACAATTTTTTTACTCAATCAAAAGCGTTATTTCTCATTAATCTAAAGGCTTCTATATACGCTCAAAACAGAATCTCAATACCAATATCCAAAATTTAGAAAATAAAGGTGCAAATAACAAAACAACGACATCTGACCAAATGCCAAAAATAAATCTAAATACTGAAATAAAAATAGCTAGGCTATTGGAATAGTCATCCTAGACGATTGTCTGCGCTGATAGAAGCTCCCAAATTGTCTCGAACTGATGTCCTCGTCAAGTTCTTTTAGCAATATTATTATGGTAATTACTATGTATTAAGCCTCATAATATATATATACACTAGATTTGCTCGTGGGCACGTGCCTACGGCATGTCTTCGGAACGATACAACATATGAAAAGCTTTGTAAACAGTAAAACAATAATTATGTAGCTCAAGTTTGAATAGTATGATAATAATTAGTTGTAAATAAAAGTCCATATTTTCATTAGTATATGTTGAAAAATAATTATAAATGGGGGTGTAAAGTCCAATTTCTTAGAACTTTGAAGGTAGAAAATGATGAAATTTAACTGTTGAGAATATATTTGTTATTTTCAATGTAGCATGAGCAATAAAAAAATATAAAAAATTTGAAAATTTACAAACCTCAAATCTGGAAATCTAAATTTCTGAGTAAATAGAGAGAAAATGAGGAAGAGGGGGAGAGAAAGAGAGAAATATGAAAATGTGAAGAGAAAAGAGAAATAGTAATAAAGTAATAAGTTTTTTTAGTTTTTTTAGTTTTTTTTTTTTTTTGGGGGGGGGGGGGGGGGGGGGGGGGGAGGGGAAGGGGGAGACTTTTGGGAGGAAAAATATGTTTTGGGATGGTGAATCTGAACCGTTAATTTTATTTCAATTGAATGATAATTAATTGATAGCTTTTTTTCCCAATTGTAGCTACAACAAAAGTGAATATATCTTGTTGACTTCTATTTTTATTCATGTGTATTGCTCACTGCTTCACTATTTACTTTGTGAATAATGACTTCATGTACTACTTCACTATTTATGATATCAAGTTTGTGCCTAGAGTTATAAATCTAATGTATATTTTTTTTACCTTATACAGTTGGGCATTAGACTACCTACAAGATCCAGTCAAATAAACGAAGAGGAAGCCGACGAATCGTGATCCCATCAACATAAATAGGTAGACATACACTATAGACGGGAGTGTTGGTTTTATCATTTATTGACTTGAACTTTTTGGTTGAACTCTTTTAAATTTTGTAAATTAAACTTGTGTTTAATTACATGAAACTAAAGAAGAACAAATTTTGTATGTATTTTGGTGAATTAATGCTAGCTATTTGAAATTCTATATATTATGACTTTGGTGAACTGAATAAGAAATATATCGTATTGAACATTATTATGAATTGTGTACAGATTTTTTTGTGTGTTTAAATATTATATTTGTTTTTCGTATTTTCAGATAGCCAAAAAAATTTTTACAAAAATTAAAAACATACCCCGGTGTTTTAGAACGCCGGGATAGATGTAAAGGCGTAAAAAATAAAAATAAAAATAAAAACATTCCCCGACGTTTTAAAACACCGGGAAAGAAAAAAAAAATCAAAAAAAATTCAAAAACATACCCCGACGTTCCACAAATGCCGGGTAGATAAAATGGCCAAAAATAAAAAAAATATTTAAAAACATACCCCGGCTTATAATAACTGCCGGGGAAGGGGAAGGAGCTAGGTAAGGCCGGGGTACTTTATATATTTCCCGGCGCTTACAAGCGCCAGGGTACAATCACCGGGGTATAGTGAAACATACCCCGGTGGGGAAAGGTGGCATTTGCGGCGGCACTTTTTGAAGCGCCGGGGCGTTCTAGGCCAGCATTTATAAATGCTGGGAAAGGGGAAAAAACACCGGGGTTTTCTGTTTCTTTTGTAGTGGTAGCAGCGAATGCATAACTGCATAATCACAGCAACCTTGCCATAGGCCGGGAATAAGTACACTAAACCTGCCATATTTTCTAGAATTTTTATGTATAAAAAAAAACCCTCATGAGCCTAATATGTTGTTTCTGTTATTCCGAGTCTTCCATGTAGGTTTTTTTTTCCAGTGCACTATGTTTGACTCTAGGGGTCTATTTTCGGCATTTGGCATCAGTTTGAACCTAGGGATCTAATATTGGCTGCAGATATCTGTTTCTATTTATTTTGGAATATGTTTAGCGTTATGTACGTGCCCACTCTATTAAGCAGTATAAATAGCACAAGTTATATTAATTCTACACAACTCACTGCTTCCATTGTCCGTGTTTCATTTCTTAAGCAACATTCTTCTTTCCTTGGTGTAGGCATTTGTGGCATCAGATGGAAAATATAGCTCAGCAGGGTTTCAGTGTGGAATCTCAGCCAGTTGTCTCAACTAAAATTGTAGGTTCAGCATTCAATTGTTGTACTCATGTAGATAAGGTCATATAGTCCTCTATTTCTATGAATTGGGATAGATATTTTCCGAAGATCTTAATCCCCTTCAAGTTTCTGGTTTCATCAATTTCACATTATGTTAATGAAATGCACCACCCTCCTATAATTTATCTTAAGAGAACTCTAGGTGTCACCCCATGAAGAAAATTACGTACCTAGTATAAGCTTGATCCATTCATGTCTTCCATTTTACAGGAATCAGATGCTACTCTGCACCCACCACCAATTCAGCACAATGAGCCCAACCAGTCGCTCTCTGTTGTCATCAGCATTCCTCCTTCACTTTCCGGACTTCACTTTGCTCAAGTAGAGAAGGCCTCATTATGCAATAGCGAAGGCAAGCTTCACTCCCCAACTACACCTACGGAAAATACAGGAAATTCATATGAGAATCAGCAGAAAAATAGTAGTTTAATGGATAAACACTACAATTCGTTCAAGACATTGTCTGGAAGGCTGGAAAGACAGATATCTAACCTTCGAGGAAAGCCACAGGAACCTGATGTTGAGGCCTATGGCTCTCAAATAACTGAAATCGGGCGTGTACCTCAAGTAGCTCGGTACTTTGATGCCTTGGAAGGGCCTGAACTTGACATCCTCAAGGTATGCACACTATTTTTTGCCACTAACATTCACTAAGTAGGTCTGATGGAACTTTTCAGTAAGTCTGAATGAAAAACCTAAAGACAATTTTAATGGGATTTAAATGTTTCAGGCAGTATGAACTTATTTATAAAAGCAATAATATTTTTAAAATGAACCTGTGTTTCTTCATCTTTACTTGTAGGGAAACAATTAGGTAGATCAACCATTAATTTTCTGAAATGAAAGATCGACAGAAAACTATATATATACATGAAGTTCAATTATGAGTCAGGTTTAGGCTTATAAGGGTGAAGGATGGTCGAGTTTGTTTGGAATAATAAACCGATCAATTTTGAGCAGATTGCAAACAATCCCAAAGTCCTTTTCGGATTAAAAAAAGTGATGCTAATTTCCATCCTTTGTTTGCTTATCAAAGTCATTTTTATTCTCCAGGCCTCCGAGGTATCAATTCTTCCAGAAGACAAGACATGGCCTTTTCTTCTCCGCTTCCCAATTTCCACTTTCGGTATTTGCTTGGGAATGAGCACTCAATCAGTTTTATGGTTAGCATTATCTCAGCACCAATCCTTAACAGTTATGCATGTACCCGTTGCGATCAACTTCGTTATCTGGTGCATGTCCCTCACAATTATGGTCATTGTGTCCATCATCTACTCTTTCAAGATAATCTATTGCTTTGAAGCAGTTCGCCGAGAGTACTACCATCCGGTCAGAGTCAACTTCTTCTTCGCACCTTGGATAGCTTGCCTTACCTTAGTAAATGGCATGCCACCCTCGGTTACAGTAAATCTTCATCCTATTCTTTGGTATATGCTCATGGCTCCAATCCTTTGCCTTGAACTCAAGATCTATGGTCAATGGATGTCTGGAGGTGAACGAATGCTATCAAAGGTGGCCAATCCTTCAAACCATCTATCGATTGTGGGGAATTTCGTTGGTGCTTTAGTAGGAGCGAGAATGGGTTTGAAAGAGGGGCCGATTTTCTTCTTTGTTGTGGGCTTGGCTCACTACATAGTGCTGTTTGTGACTCTGTATCAGCGACTTCCAACAAATGTGACACTTCCTAAAGATCTTCATCCAGTTTTCTTTCTATTTATTTCAGTGCCGAGTGTTGCTAGCATTGCTTGGGAAAAAATCAGTGATGAGTTCGATTACGTAGCAAGAATAGCTTACTTCATTGGATTGTTCCTATATATTTCACTGGTACGTTCTCTTTCACCTTTAGAAGAGTCGTTTTTGTTGGCTGTTTTGCTTCAAAACCCAAGATTCCTTCCTTTCCTTTAGTCCCACATCGGTGGGAATGACCACCATGTGAGTGTATATAATACAAACCATTCTTTACCCCATTGTAGTCTAGTGTGGTGTGGAGAGAACCCGTGGGCCACATGCGCGCGCCGCCATTGCCCGGCCCGGTCCGGTCCGCCGCGTAGTGGGCACGGGTGTGCGCGCCCGCATTTGCGGACACGAATGCCGATCTGAAATTTGCTCTTCGGGTTCTGGTTGAGATCCAAAACTTCAGATCCGATTTTCGGTTTTGCTACTACTGGAAACTCAGATCGCACCACAAAGAAATACTCCTCTTCGCTGCTTTACCAATCCGCAAACACAGCAAACCATTCCTTCGCTGCTTCCGCTCCCTTTCTTTTCCACTTTCGTACTGGGCAAGGCTAAGTTCGGGTCAATCTCTCGAAGTTGTGTGCGACAGTGAGACGCCGGTGATACCGGGGGTTTTACCATTAGGAGCATCTGCGAAGCGTCTGCACATAAGACCGCGGATCAACTCTTAGGGCAGTGCGTTTCGCGCGACTTCCCCATAGGCCGGTAAATCCGTTTTATTTCTTTTGTTCCGACAGATTATGAAGATTAGAGACAATTTTTATACAACAATCTAAGAGTTGAAACGTATTGTTAATCTGATTAGTTTAGTATAAATTGTTAATTAACAACAGCCATATTGTTAATCTGACTAGTTTAGCATATACTGTTAATTAAGAACAACCATATACAGAATTGCTTATTGTTAATCTGTTAATTTAGTACATTCTGTTTGATTAAGATAGCCTGATACATCATACACAGTTTTGATTAAGATACACTACATTCTGTTAATTCACTTCATTATTAAATATTGTAAGGGCTAAATAAACAAATAAATTATTAGTAAAATTCGAAGCTGAATCCGAAGCCTTAATATTATCTTCGTTAATCACAATTTCGAGACAGATAATTAAATTTTGTTGCATCACTATAGATTCCCACACTGTAGAATATCTATAGCTTTAAAATCCTTACAGTCTTAATCTATTGTTAATCACAATATTTGTTGGCACCAAATTTGTGTTATTAGATTCACTTTAATGTTCTCAAAGCCTTTGAATACTTCTCACTGTACATTTGTTTTATCAGCTTGCAATTTGCTGGTATAATTAAGTGTCTTGTTATATTGTGAATAGCATTACTACCTACATAACAATATCAAGACTATTATTAGCTGTGGTGCTAGATATTTCTTAGTATCCTTTAAACATTTAGATAAAGGAATAGTTATTGATTTTGCAAATTCCTTAAAAGAAATCTAAAGGTCTTAAAAGGAAAGATAAATTTGGGAACAAGCCTAAAGGGTCCTTCTGTCAACCGGTGTAAACAGCCCTAAGCGACACGGTATTTAAGTGTCTTCGGACCACCGCTAGCTGGGAACCGACTCCTACAGCTAACCCAAGTTAATCAGAACTTGATAGGCTAAAGATTTGTTTAGGTTGATTAGCAAGATCATTGAACTATTGTCTAGAACCCGCGACACCTTTATTGAGTAGCTACAGTATTATTTTTGCAGCCTCTAGACTGTTATACTATTGAATCATGACTGGGAAAGAAGAGACTGCTTCAGCAAAGCCAGCCAAGTTTGATGGCACCCACTTCAAAAGGTGGCAGAGTCAGATGAAATTCTGGCTCACCACCTTAGGACTCCTTTCAGGAATTGATGGATCCACACCCAACACAACTGAGTCTGACAAATTTGATTAATTACCACATATAAACAGAATTGCCTTTTGTTAATCTGTCAATTAAGCATATACATATTGATTAACTGATTAATCAGCACATATAAACAGAATTGCTTATTGTTAATCTGTTAATTTAGTACATTCTGTTTGATTAAGATAGCCTGATACATCATACACAGTTTTGATTAAGATACACTACATTCTGTTAATTCACTTCATTATTAAATATTGTAAGGGCTAAATAAACAAATAAATTATTAGTAAAATTCGAAGCTGAATCCGAAGCCTTAATATTATCTTCGTTAATCACAATTTCGAGACAGATAATTAAATTTTGTTGCATCACTATAGATTCCCACACTGTAGAATATCTATAGCTTTAAAATCCTTACAGTCTTAATCTATTGTTAATCACAATATTTGTTGGCACCAAATTTGTGTTATTAGATTCACTTTAATGTTCTCAAAGCCTTTGAATACTTCTCGCTGTACATTTATTTTATCAGCTTGCAATTTGCTGGTATAATTAAGTGTCTTGTTATATTGTGAATAGCATTACTACCTACGTAACAATATCAAGACTATTATTAGCTGTGGTGCTAGATATTTCTTAGTATCCTTTAAACATTTAGATAAAGGAATAGTTATTGATTTTGCAAATTCCTTAAAAGAAATCTAAAGGTCTTAAAAGGAAAGATAAATTTGGGAACAAGCCTAAAGGGTCCTTCTGTCAACCGGGTGTAAACAGCCCTAAGCGACACGGTATTTAAGTGTCTTCGGACCACCGCTAGCTGGGAACCGACTCCTACAGCTAACCCAAGTTAATCAGAACTTGATAGGCTAAAGATTTGTTTAGGTTGATTAGCAAGATCATTGAACTATTGTCTAGAACCTGCGACACCTTTATTGAGTAGCTACAGTATTATTTTTGCAGCCTCTAGACTGTTATACTATTAAATCATGACTGGGAAAGAAGAGACTGCTTCAGCAAAGCCAGCCAAGTTTGATGGCACCCACTTCAAAAGGTGGCAGAGTCAGATGAAATTCTGGCTCACCACCTTAGGACTCCTTTCAGCAATTGATGGATCCACACCCAACACAACTGAGTCTGACAAATTTGAGTCCACCAAAGAAGTTTCTGAATCCACTTTTTCATCTCAAACTCCTAAGGAATCCGCTAGTTCCCAAAAACCAAAAACCCCTAAGGAAATAGACTTCCACTGTTTTCTTCGAATTCTAAGCGCCTTATCTGACTCCCTTTATGACATATTCTTTGAATATAAAAATGCTAAAGAACTTTGGGATGCTTTAGACGATGAATATGGTTGTGATGATGCTGGAATTGAAAGATTCAATTCTTCAACTTTCAATAGGTATTTCATAGTAGATAACAAACCTATGAATGACCAAATCCATGAATTCCAAGAATATGTGAGGCATATTCAAGCCAAAGGTACAACCTTTTCTACTGAATATAAGATAGCTTGCCTAATAGATAAACTTCCTCCTTCTTGGTCTGATGTCAAGAAGGAACTCACTCATACTCAGGGTGAGCTTACCTTTGCCCAAGTCCTAAAAAAGATTAGAACAGAAGATCAACTTAGGCTTAGGTCAAACCCTAAAAATGAGTCTAAAGCAAAGGTAAACCTTGTAGTTTCAACCCAAGGCAAATCCAAACCCTATAATCCTCACAAGCCTAAGAAAAACTCCTTCAAGAAAAGGAACTTTCAGCCTTATCACCAGAATCAACAAAACCACCAAAACTGCCAACACCAGCAAAACCACAGGACTCGAAACTTCGATCAAACTCAGGACCAACAGAAGTTTTGTTTGGTGTGTGGAAGAACAAATCATCTATCCTTCAATTGCTTTCATAGGAAGAAGGAACCAATGAAGACTCCTTATAAGGGAAAAGGCCCTACCAAACCAGAAGCCAACATGATTCTAAATGGATCTTCTAGTTCCTTCAGGTCGGTGACTTTCCAACCATCTGTTAATATTTCTTACCATTCGGATGACTGGTGGTTGGATTCTGGAGCTAATGTTCATGCTTCATTTGATCGCTCCTGTTTTTCAAACTATCAGGAATCATGTGGAGGAGGCATAACCCTAGGAGATGGATCAACGGCACAGATTGTGGGAAGAGGAAGAATAGACCTGAAGATGACATTAAGGAAAAATCTAGCTCTTCATGATGTACTTCATGTGCCGTCAGTTAGGAGAAACTTAGTTAGTGGTTCCCTTCTTGTAGCGTCACGTTTCAAAATTGTAATGGAAGCAAATAAAATTGTATTTCTAAGAATGAATCTTTTGTTGGAAAAGGATATGTAAAGGGTGGTCTTTTCATTCTCAGTACTATAAATAAAATGTCAGATCCTTCTCCTGTTGTTTCAAATGTAGAATCCTCCAATGTTTGGCATGGTAGACTGGGTCATGTGAATTTGGGTTCTCTTAGAAGGATGATGAACTTAGATCTTATTCCCAAGTCTCCTGTAGATAATAAACACAAATGTGAGATTTGTGTTTAAGCCAAACATTCTAGACTACCTTTCAAATCTATAGAGAGGAATTCTGATCCTCTAGAACTAGTTCATAGTGATGTTTGTGACTCAAATAGGGTTTTGACCCGAGGCGGTAGGAAATACTTTGTCACTTTTATAGATGACTGTTCTAAGTATTGCTATACCTACCTTCTCAAAACCAAAGATGAAGTTCTAGATAGATTTATGGTTTTCAAATCCGAAGCCGAGAACCAATTAGAGAAAAAGATTAAAATTCTTAGATCTGATCGTGGCGGAGAGTATACCTCAAATGAAATGACTAACTTCTGTGAAGAACACGGAATAATTCAAGAGGTGACTGCTCCTTACTCACCACAGTCTAACGGAGTTGCTGAAAGAAAGAATCGAACTCTGTTAGACATGGTAAATGCCATGCTTCTCAGCTCAGGAGCTCCTGATAACTTGTGGGGAGAAGCCTTATTGACAGCCTGTTACATCCTAAACAGGATCCCTAGTAAATCAAAGGATAAGACTCCCTATGAATTATGAAAAGATAAAACTCCTAGAGTCCATTACCTTAAGGTCTGGGGATGTCTAGCAAAAGTAGGAATCCCTGAACCTAAAAAGAGAAAAATTGGAACTAAGACTGTAGATGCTGTATTCATAGGATATGCCCTAGATAGCAATGCCAATAGATTTTTAGTGACTCATTATGAAGTAAATGAAATCTCTAATAATACCATCATAGAAGCTAGAGATGCAGTTTACTTTGAGAATATATTCCCTTTCAAAGATAGAATTTCTTCCAACCCCTCCAGTTATTCCCTGCCTCCTTCTACCAGTTCCCATTCTCAACCTTCTAGCTCTCAACCTGATCAAGACTCAGAACCTAGAAGAAGCCAAAGAGGTAGGATTGAAAGAAATTTAGGAGAAGATTTCTTCACTTATTTGATAGAGGGTGATCCCTCAACTTACGAAGAAGCAATATCTTCTCCTGATGCACCTTTCTGGAAAGAAGCCATCAACAATGAGTACAACTCCATTATGGAGAACAGTACTTGGCATTTAGCAGACCTGCCTTTAGGTAGTAAACACATAGGCTGCAAGTGGATCTTCAAAAAGAAACTTAGAGCTGACGATTCAATAGAAAAATACAAAGCTAGATTAGTAGCCAAAGGTTTCACCCGGAAAAAGGGATTAGATTATTTTGACACCTACTCTCCTGTAGCTAGGATTGCCTATATTAGAACTCTTCTAGCTATAGTATCCATTCATGACTTGATAATTCATCAAATGGATGTAAAGACAGCCTTTTTGAATGGAGACCTAGAGGAAGAAATCTATATGGAGCAACCTGAAGGTTTTATTGCTAAGGGTCAAGAAAAGAAAGTTTGCAGGTTAGTAAAATCTCT
The DNA here is from genome assembly GCA_017893485.1 of Hemerocallis citrina. Lineage (NCBI taxonomy): Eukaryota > Viridiplantae > Streptophyta > Magnoliopsida > Asparagales > Asphodelaceae > Hemerocallis > Hemerocallis citrina. The sequence goes on along the minus strand of CM030366.1, from coordinate 155,352,926 downwards.
TTATGGCCTAAAGCAAGCCCCCAAGCAATGGCACAACAAATTTGATAAAGTGATTTTAGAATATGGCTTCTTACCAAATGAGTATGATAAATGTATATACTCTAAAAATACTGATGGAAGTTGTGTCATTATATGCTTATATGTAGATGACATCCTTATTTTAGGATCAACACTTGAGTTAATAAATAATACTAAAGATTATTTACCTAGCATGTTTGATATGAAAGACCTAGGAGTAGCTAACCTGATTCTAGGAATGCAAGTATCCAAATCCAAGGAGGGTTATACTCTCTCCTTAGTACATTCTATTGAGAAAATGCTAAGAAAATTTGAGTACTTTGATAAAACACCTGCTCGTACTCCTTTTGACAGTAGTATCATTCTCAAGAAGAATGAAGGTTCACCTGCAGAACAACATAGATACTCTCAAATGATAGGTTCTCTTATGTATATATCAAATAGAACTAGACCTGATATTGCATTTGCTGTTGGGAGACTTAGTAGATATACTAGTAACCCAAACCGGTCACATTGGTCAGCATTAGAAAGAGTATTTAGATATCTTAAGGGTACTATAGATTACAAACTTTATTATTCTAGACACCCTGATATCATAAAAGGTTACTCAGATGCAAACTGGGTAACTGACTCACATAATGTGAAATCCACAACTGGATATGTCTTTACCTTAGGAGGTGCTGCAATCTCCTGGGGTTCATGTAAACAAACCATCATAGCTAGAAGTACTATGGATTCTGAAATGATAGCTTTGGACACTACTTGTACAGAAGCTGAATGGCTAAGAAATTTGATTATGCATATACCTGTTACTAATATTCCTGTTCCTCCTATTTCCATAAACTGTGATAATAAATCTGTTATAGAACTACTAAAGCATGATTCTGTGAATGCTAAGATGAACAGGCACCTGCAGCTGCGCTTCAAGTCAATCAAGAGCCTATTAGGCAAATATATGGTTCTTGACTATATAAAGTCAGAAAAGAACCTTGCAGATCACTTAACAAAGGGTCTGTCTAGGAAGTTGATCGTAGAATCATCGAGGAGGATAGGGTTAAGCCCATAAGTAAGTCACCAGCAGTGGCAACCCAACCGAGTCTGACTGGAGATCCCAAGAAGCCGGTTCAATGGGTAGAAACAAGCTGGACTTCGGTGACTATTATGGAACACTGACTCAGAGATTATATTCTCATAAATTAATGCCCAAGTGGCTGTACGAGGTTGTACAATGATATTCCATCCCTATGGTGACAGTGTTCCTGTGTGATCTGCTTAGGATGATACTAAACTCTTAATAGGTCCAAACATTATTATGTAGGGTTGACTCCGATCACCAACCCTTTGAGGACTTATCTATATGAGAGGTCGTGAAGGCCGCGACTATGGGACAGGGCGATCCCAGACAACTCTCATGAATATGGAAAAGTGCGCATGGCCATTCAAAAGCGCCACCCGATAGACCCAAGAACCTCTAGCGTACTATGTGTGCTATTTTCTGAATCTGAGTCAAGAAGTCTGATTCAAGGCGTAGTCCATCAAGCACTTCTTCAGACAAAGACAATAGTCACTACGTGAGATTCAAGGCTGTAGTCCATCTCATCTATGCATAGTATACTCTTGCCTAGAACTTCTATATCATTACTCTTTTGTTATCACTGCCTTTGAATCTTGGTTTTGGGGGGGGGGGGGGGGGGATTGTTGGCCGTTTTGCTTCAAAACCCAAGATTCCTTCCTTTCCTTTAGTCCCACATCGGTGGGAATGACCACCATGTGAGTGTATATAATACAAACCATTCTTTACCCCATTGTAGTCTAGTGTGGTGTGGAGAGAACCCGTGGGCCACACGCGCGCGCCGCCGCCGCCGCCCGGCCCGGTTCGGTTCGGTTCGGTTCGGCGCGTAGTGGGCACGGGTGTGCGCGCCCGCATCTGCGGACACGAATGTCGATCCGAAATTGCTCTTCGGGTTCGGGTTGAGATCCAAAACTTCTTTTGCTGTTTATTTTTTCCTTTTGACTAATTCCACTTAAACGTTGGATTAGTTTTCAGATCTGATTTTTCTGGTCTCCTTCTCTCCCAACGTTCACACGTTCTTGTGTCTTTATATTCCAAACTCCCTTCCGTTTTGCTACTACTGGAAACTCAGATCGCACCACAAAAAAATACTCCTCTTCGCTGCTTTACCAATCCGCAAACACAGCAAACCATTCCTTCGCTGCTTCCGCTCCCTTTCTTTTCCACCTTCGTTCTGGGCAAGGCTAAGTTCGGGTCAATCTCTTGAAGTTGTGTGCGACAGCGAGACGCCGGTGATACCGGGGGTTTTACCACTAGGAGCATCTGCGAAGCGTCTGCACATAAGACCGCGGATCAACTCTTAGGGCAGTGCGTTCCGCGCGACTTCCCCATAGGCCGGTAAATCCGTTTTATTTCTTTTGTTCCGACAGATTAAAAAGATTAGAGACAATTTTTATACAACAGTTTTTTTATGTTTGCGTACAAAACTTATCTAAGCAATCGTATATCTCCAGAACATGTCATGTGCCTAACAAAAAAAATTGTTATTACAAGTTATTTTTGTTTTCAAGTGTACTATATGTGATTTTCTTCTCTTCTTTCCAACAAAAAAAATGTAAGGATCGATTCAACACTGTTATGCAGAAGCATTTGATTAAATCAGTGAAAAAGCTCTGAAGTCTTATGATTTTTGCTCCTAAATGAGATAGCGTGGTTTTTATTTCATAATACCTTAAAAGTTTAAATGCATCTGTGTTTTGATGCTGTCTGCTATGATAATGTGAGCTACATATATATATCTTAAATCTTACTCTCAATCATGTCTAACTTGCTTACTTTGTGCATCTTTCTCGTATATCCAAACAGGCTGTGAGGATTAACTTTTTTCGCGGGTTCAGGTATACCTATTATAAATATTCCCCTTCCAAAAAACTTTTATCTCACGACAAATTTTTTACACTCCTACTTGTATATCTGCCATACCTAATCGACTTTGTGTTAATTCAATAGGTTTTCACTATCATGGTGGGCATATTCTTTCCCTATGACAGCAGCTGCAACTGCAACAATTAGATACTGGAAAGTAGTTACAAATCCATTCACCAGGATGCTAGCTATTGGTCTCTCTACCATTGCCGCCTTCACTGTGATGGCACTATTTGTCGTCACCATTGTCATGGCCTTTGTCCTCCACGATCTCTTCCCAAATGACATTGCCATTGCCATAACTGAGAAGAAACCAAAGAGGAGAAAGATGCACAAACACCTGAAAACAGCATGGTCAGGTGTGAAAGGCATGGAAAACTCGGTCCCAAGTAATGCGCCCTAGAACTTTCTCATCATTAACTAATTGATTCTGATATGAGAGGCATTTTTAATTCTACGACCTACAACTCACAACACACAAGTCAAATCGACAAATGTTAGAATCAACCTTGATGGAAATCAAGAACTAACTTTGGAGATGGAGACTCCATCACGATAAGATGGGGTAGTCTAGTCATGCATGAAGCTTATTCAGAATATACAGGCTGCTTATGAAGCTAATCGGAATTAGTTCTTTGGATCTAGCTCTGTAGTGTACTTCGTTAAAAACATCTATCTTTTGTAATTTTCTCCTCTTATGTTTGGAGAATGGTCTACTCTCTTTATCTTCTTCTTGTTGTGATGTTGTACTTGAACTTTTTAGTGTTGGCTGTAAGACCTTTTTGTTTGTGAATATATTGGATAGAATCTGCAGATTCTATCCCTATTATCAAAAAAAAAAAAAGGATGGGGTAGTCTAGTCCTGCATGGATTCAGGTATTACATCAAAACATGTGCAGGGTAAAATACGGCAGCAGACTTTTAGGGGGGGTACGTGTTTGTTTTGGATGAAGTGTGCTGTAGGGAAGAAAGAAAAAAAAAACGGCGGAAGAGCATGTCAGGGACGCCGTCTGTCAGTCGACTGTGTTTTGTATCAGCTGATTGTGTTTGCTATTTTGTTTCTGTTTTACGTGCTTAGTGCACTTAATTGAATTTGTAGTCATAGTGTGCTTTGCACGTGTCTTGTAATTGGGATGTTCTATAAATCCCCACCAGTAATACGTTATTGGTATGATGAATGAAATTTCCTAATCTTCTCCTCAGATTCTCTTCTTCTTCAAGATCTTTTTCTTCTTCCCCAATCTCAGTCTCTCTAAATCCCTAACCTCTATCTTCTCAATCCTCAACCTCTTCCTTCCCCATTAAGGTAGTCTCTCACTCAATCCCTTACTCCCTACTTTCTCCATTACTGCCGGAATATAGCTGGTCGGAATCGAAGAACCTGACATTTGGTATCAGAGCCGTCGATCCTCCAGCGCATCCTTCGCTTCCCCCTCATTCCGCATCCGGTCCCACAACCTCCTCCGCAACCAGACCCATTACCGGAAACCCTCTTTCACAAACCCGACCCATTCCAGTTCCGCATCCGCACTCGAATCCCCGACCAAAAGTTTTGGGTGGGACGATGTCAGGAATCGATTAATCTTTCTCAAAACATCATTAATGGAGAAGCAACTTGCTTCACTCCAAGAAAGATTTGAGGCATCGGCGACCAGAATGGAAGAGAAACTTGAGGTATTGTTAACAAGAATGGAGGTGATGTTGTTCTCAATGCAGCAGCCAAACTCTCAGCAAATTCAGCAGTCAATTCCTCAATCAACTCCTCATCTAATCCCATCAATCGAGGTAACTAACCCTAATCTCACCTCTACTAGTTTGAAAGGAACTCCAGTTAAGCGAAAGTTTCCAAAGTTTCCCTTTTTTAAAGAAGGTGATCCAAGGAAATGGATTTGTGAAATAGAGGAATATTTCGATTTTTATGAGATCCCTGGCGTTCATAAGATTTCTGAGTCCCAAAAACTGAACTGTGCTACGCTACATCTAAGAGGGAGAGCCTCACAATGGTTTCATAGGCACATCAAACCACGAATCCATGAAATGTCTTGGTCCCTGTTCTTAGAGAAATTGATAGATCAATTTGACTCTACTGAGTTGGAAGATTCTAACAAATCGATGGTTGTAGATGAAGTAAATGTGATTGATGTTGTTTCTTGTGAAAAGAATAGGGATGAAGTAGTTTTTGATAGTTTGGAGACTCTTGAAATGGAGAATTATAGAAGTGATAAGTCATCGAAAGTGTTTGATGAATTGGAAAATCAAGGAAGGGAGAAATTGATTGATCAATTTGGCATTCTTGAAATTGAAATTGATGATGCTTATCTTGGAAGAAAAATTCAAGAAGATGTTGTAGTGGAAGATTGTGATGTTGTTGAAGGTGAAAATCAAAAAGATGATAAAGCAGTAGTAGCTTTAGATAAGAAGAATTTGACATGGGAAACAAATTTGATGGATGATTATGAAGAGAAGTTTAGAACATTCTCCATTGTAATTGAAGAAATTGAGGAGAAGCTCATGTTTGCTAAGAAAATCTCAAAGATGAGTTCATCAAGTGTTTGTGGTAATGTCTCAAATACAATTTTTCCTAATCTTGAGCTCCGATTGAGTTTCCGACGAAATGTCAAGAGGGCGGAGTTTGAAGTCCACACGGTTGTAATTGGCAGTGACATGGTAGTGCTCAATGGTTGGCCTCCACCTATATGTAAAATTGATGATGAGGATGAGAATGACTTGTTTATTTTTCCTGCTGAGGTGATGGCTACGGTGCAGATGGTGAAGGAGGGGAAGGCGGGAAAGATAGATTGGGCTGGGTTGATGTGGGATTTGGTTGAAAAGGAGATTTTGAATGCCCCGAGGTTGGGGAGCTGTCATTATGCTTCACACCTCCAGTGTTTGTTGAAATACCAGCAGCCTGGACTGTTTGAGGGAGGAGCAGAAGTGACGGAAGTCCTAGTTCCTGAGCCTGATTCTTCCATGGATGCTTCAATGGATGAGGAGGACTGTGAAGGCAATTATGATAGGAGCTTCGAAGAGCATCAGGATGTGGGTTGTGAGAGACAAGGGCCAGGGTTGAGTTTGGGATTGGGTGAGAACGGGGTTTTCATGGATGGTGTTGATGATTGCAAGGGGGGTGAAGTGGGTGATTGGGTCGATGAAGGGAGAACTGAACATTTTGATCACTGCATGAGGAGATGCAGTTCAAATGAAGTGAAGAGTATGGAGTTTGAAAACTTGTGCAAGGGGGATGAAGATTTCTCAAATTTGGGGACGTCAACCTCGACCGACCTTCTTCATGCTATGGAGACAGTTCAGGTTTCTTATGGTCAGCGCGTTAACTCACTCGACCAAAATACCGGAGATTTTTTGTCGGCAGGTATAGATGCTAATAAGAGCATGATGCTTGACCCTGATCAGGGTCCTTCAATCTTCTTTGAAAACAATGGAAAGCAACATATTGAGAATGTTGATATGGATGATGATGATCTTACCCAATTCCATCAGAACAATCAGCAGAAAAGGATGAGGAGTGGTGGGCTTTGGAGGGAACAACAGGTGCCATCAGGTATCGATTCATATATGGAAGAGATCCAGCGGGCAATGCGAAAGGCTAAGATGTTGTATGTCGAGAAGGAACAAGCATGCATGGAAGCCCATTTACAACACCAGTACTGGAACACTATGGTCGAGGAAAAGAATCAGAGAATTCTAAACTTGGAGAAAACCCGGGTAGAAGAGCAACAAAAGTGGCAGCATGATGTTCATCGTTACGAGCATGAACTTAATGTTGTGTTTGAACTAGTGGCTGGCTCCGCACGTATGAATTATGAAAAGCTTCTTCACAATTTCATCAGAAAGACGTTTGAGGATTTCAAGAGAAATTCTTTCCTAGAGGCAGATTTGCGATGTTCTAAAAACATACAGAGCATGGAAACAAAGTTACGAGCAGCTTGTCATGTTCATGATGCAAAACTTGATACTGTGATTCTGGTTATAGATAGTTTGGTTTCTGATTTTTCATCATCATTTTCTGGTCCTGGAAAGTGGAAAAAGCTGGCTGCATTTTTGCGGCAATGTTGGAGGGGCCTATACTCGACCTTTTTCAGAGGAAATGGTGAAAATCTTAACATTTGAACCCACGGATGAAGCTTCGAATGGTGTACTTGTCCAATGATGAGCCATTTTCTGATTTTGAGCTTGGGGACAAGCTCATTTTTAAAGGGAGTGGAGTTGTCAGGGACGCCGTCTGTCAGTCGACTGTGTTTTGTATCAGCTGATTGTGTTTGCTATTTTGTTTCTGTTTTACGTGCTTAGTGCACTTAATTGAATTTGTAGTCATAGTGTGCTTTGCACGTGTCTTGTAATTGGGATGTTCTATAAATCCCCACCAGTAATACGTTATTGGTATGATGAATGAAATTTCCTAATCTTCTCCTCAGATTCTCTTCTTCTTCAAGATCTTCTTCTTCTTCCCCAATCTCAGTCTCTCTAAATCCCTAACCTCTATCTTCTCAATCCTCAACCTCTTCCTTCCCCATTAAGGTAGTCTCTCACTCAACCCCTTACTCCCTACTTTCTCCATTACTGCCGGAATATAGCTGGTCGAAATCGAAGAACCTGACAGAGCATAGGTGAGATACTGCGTGAATTTTTTCGTTTAGCACAATTTCACTTCCGCCTTTTTTCCCGAAAATACTCGGAAGCACTGTCCACAATTACTTTAATATTTTATTTTTCTCAACTCTCTCTCTCACCACTTCAGCAGTTGCTTTACCGTTAGGTGAAGCAACAAAATGCTATTTAAAGTGAGCAACCTTCCAAAACCTAATGCCCCACATACAAGCTTCGGTTTTTTTTGCCTGGGTTTTTTTAACTTCGTTTTTTTTTTGTTAGAACTCGATTTTATAAATTAAAAAATACTAACAACATTTGTGAAGAATAGAAATACAGTAAGAAAAAATTAGCAAACCAAATACTTTGTACAGAGTCGAGATAAAAATCTCTCTCTTTAAAGCAAAATTCGCCCCATAGTGTGACGGTGGCTGGCAAATTGCTTCCTAGGATACAACTATACATTCTCTGAAGAGCAGCACCCTTATTTCAAAGATTCCAGCGAACTGCTATCTGTGATGTACTCTCAGTTGTTGACACAAAGGAGAAGAAGAAGAAGAAGAATGAAATTCGGATTCTACAAAGACTCTACAGGATTCAGTAGCCTTATAGGAGAGAAATGAAGACTCTTCAGAGGCCCATTACTCTGTAACAGCAGAGTAATGGTCCAATACTTGGCAACAGTAGAGTGGTGGTTCAGATTCGTAACTGGTGAGTCATTACTCTGCTGTTACAGAGTAATGGTATCAGTTACTGAATGTGAAAAGCCTCATCAGTTCACTGGGGGGAAAAAATTTTGTCTGGGGCAAAAAAAAATTAAGCCAGAGCCAGAGTCGAAGCCGGGGTTGGAGCCGGGCAGGGCCGGCGCGCGCGCGCGCGTGTGTGTTTGTCATTTTGGCTAAGTCCTTTCTCCACTACACGTTAGTGGTACTGGTAACCCCCGGGCCACGCCTTTTAGTCTAGTTTTCTAGTATATATACTAGAAAAATCTTTTCCAATTTCCGATATGAGACTATCCATTTTCTCCAAGTTGCCAAGTTAGTACATTTCAAGTACCCAACTTTGGATCAACATTTCTCATTCATACGGAATTCGTTTTTTGCAAGTGAGTACACCACGGAATAGTACTCGTCGAGAGGATCGCAATCCACTCATTTTCCGGAGCCGCCGATGGCCGAAGTGTAACCCCTATTTTCCTTAATTTGTATTTTCAAGTATTTTCCCGTAATTTAAATTCTCAACTATTCTCTTTTTAATTTATTATGATATTTAAACTATTTTGTGAAGCCCAATATTTGATTATTCAACTGTTTTAATATTTAAAATGTTTTGGAGCCAAATTTTTATTTTAAGCCCAATAATTTAATTTTTCACTATTTTAATATTTAATTGTTTTGAAGCCCAATCCTAATCAAATAATTAATTGTTCTGAGCCCATAGACCAAGCCCATCTCCTATTGGATCTCTCACCCAAACCCACTAACCCAAATCAACCCCCCAAATTCTTCCTAACGGACTAATCCCTATGATCCCTCCTAATCACTCCCCACACTCTCCACAATCTGTAACTCCCAAAAATTTGAAAACTAAATCCCTATTATTAAGTCCTGTAATCTCTCCCCATTACTAATTCAACCTAATAACCCCCCATTACTGTGCACTCTCTCCCTCTCCTCTCTGTTAATTCCCCACACACAACAGAACGACAACACCCCCTTCTTCGACTTCTCCTCCTCCTCGCCTTCACCCAGAACCGAACCAAACCACCACCACCTTTGCCTCCACCGTTCACTCCGTCCACCGCCACCACTCATCACCTCATCCCCGTCTTCGTCGCCCTCCGCTCAAACCCAACTCCACCGCAACCCCCCATCGTCTACACCCATCACCTTTGCCGAACTCAAACTTGAGTTCCCATCGTCTTCCTCACCTCACCTCGCTCCCGAACCCATTACCGTTCGCCTATGCCTCCTCCCCGTCGTCACCCTCTACCTCTGCATCAGTCATCGTCGTCGTTCGAGCCCCAAGACGCCACCATATTCGCCTCCTCTGTTTCATCGAGAAAACAGAGCCCACTCGATTGTTACCGTCCTTCGCTGTAGCGTCGCCTCCCGACCACAGTGCTGCCGCTAGTCGCCTTCACCTACGCCGCTACCGCCGCCATCGATCGCCGCTGTCCGCCGCGATCTCTCTCTCCCTCTCTCTCTGGCACGTTTGGGGAAGAAGAAGGAACAGGAGTGGGTGAATAGGCTGTGTGGTGTTTTGTGGAGGGAGATTTGATATTGTTGTTTGGTGTTTTGGCGAAGCGGGATTGGTCAATTCCCCTATTTGCTGTTCTGGCGTGTAGCAGATCCCGATCCCCTGTGTTGTTGTTTGCTATTCTGGGGATCTGAGAGTGTCGCTGGTTGCTGTCTTGTGCTCTAGCTGTTTGGTATTTTGCTGTTCGGGGTTGGCACGTAGCTTGCGCGTGTCTCGGATTCTTATATTTATCGGATCTAATTGTCAAAAAGGCAAGTCATTTCTTATCGAATGTTTATTGTATCATATTCGATATTTTTATTGAAACCCGCAAGTAGATCCAAATTGATTATCGTATATTGTTTATTGTATTCTATCGTTGGGATGCCACGGATTTACACGAGCGAATCCAAGTGATAATCTCGACTTCATGCCGTCTTTTTGCCTCTAATGTATAGGGATCTTACATGCACCTATGTAGTTATAGTTATTGAATATAAGAATAGGGAATTATTGTCACATTTCATATCATGACATTAAAGACAACTATTGTGGATTGTATATTAGGGTTGATTGTTCATATGATTGCTATTGATAAATTAGTTGAATTGTAATTAGTAGAGTTATGGACCTTATAAATCTTAATACCATGTTCACATATGATTGGTTCGCTGTAATTTATGATTATTAAACCCCAATTTATTATTCTTAAGATTTTTAATCGTTTTATTCAAATGAGCAAGTTGACATTCTGAAAATTTATGCCAACCTGAATCTTATTGTACTGTTTCGTCCTAGATAACTCCGTTAAAATCAGTCACTTCCTGAATATGAAACGTATCCCTAATTGTCTAGATGTCAATAGACACCAGAATTTTTGAATTCCGACTTATACTACCCGAGTTATGACCCTTTTTCTACTACTGCGCTGTAAATTCAGATTCATGTACATACCACGTTAAGCTGATAAATTAAGTAGACTAATGATCAAATATGGCCAAGATAAATTCCAGATTTGTAGATGACATGCTTAGGGTGATAAAAATTATTTTTACTGGTTTTTGTAATGATTATTTACTGCCTTTATAACTGAAATTAGTCAATATCGACACCCAGCCAGAAACTAAAATCTGTAAAGAACATTGAATTTGGCCTAGCTATCGGTGTCGGAATGTAGACTTTAAGTATGCGTTGGAACCGGACAGGAGTCTAGTTTCTAGACCACCGAAGGATCCACATTTGCTATCCTGTAACAACGGAAATTCTGATTTTGGTACAGCAACCTACTGCTATCCAGAATTGGGTTCCTATGTTTAATAATATATAATTATATCTATAATGTTATTTTTAGTGTATTTAATTGTATATAGTATATTGCATGATCTTAGGGTTGTTTTGTCACCTTTACTAGTGTCCCTTATTAACAACACAATTGTATGTTTTTGAATAAAGAAAGTAAATCAAGCCGGGGTTAATGGTTGATTAGGGTAGTTGATGAGATAGTGACTGTACTCGGAAGAGGTGCCCGTGTTTCCCTAATTATCGGTCTATCGGTTTATCGGTCTATTGGTTATATCGGTCATCGGTTAATTGCAGATTACTGACTTCAGTATCTCGATTGATTCGGTCATCGGTCATTATTGAATATTGTTCCCAAGTACATGAACTATAGAATCTATCACCTTAGTCTAAACGAAATTGATTGTATGCATCGAACCTGTGGTACGGCACACATGGGACACAGCAGTACGTGCATTAGCTAGGATAAAAAAATGAATAATAGACCTAAGGCTTTCATCACATTATCATTGCATATTGTTATCTTATTGAACAGTGTTATCGTTATTATTGCCATTATTGATATTGTTTATCGTTATCGTGATAAACCATAGTTACTGCATATTATACTATTATCGCTTTGTCACTGTTCAACACTATTGATTTCATTGTTTATTGAATTCATTGCTATACCACCATTGTCATTGTTTCTTTGTTTCTCTACTTGCATATCCACGATATGCTCTAAGGACTTTTTTTTTTCCTCTCTTTAGATGAGCAACTTACAGGTAATCAAGGAGATTTACCTGATGGAATAGGAGAGTAGCATTGGTGAAGGAGATGTTTACTACGCCGCTAAAATAAATGTTGTTTTATTTGATGACTTTAATAAAATTGGACAAATTCTATTTCTTTGTATTGTGGGCTTCGACCCGAATGTTGTTTGTTAAATTTCCAGATGTTGAGTTATTTTGATGTTGGTTATTTTTATGCATTAATTTCCAATGTTGTTATTTATGTGATTATTCTTTCATTGCATGCGTGGTTATTTTATTACTTGTTTATATTGTTGAGTTGGATCAATAACAGCCTATGGATGACGTAAGTCATTCGCTGGGCCATGCACGTGCTTGCATTCCGTGTTTTTGGGAAGTGGGGCGTGACACGGAGCCTACCGGAATATGGCCCGAAAAAACTGCAAAAATTAATTCCAACAATCCCCCACATGAATGGAAATGACCAGACTATGTAATCCAGACACGACATAAAAACAAAAACATGACAGAAAAACTCTGAGAGTACAATCGGAAAATCACTACATCAGGAATGGTAGTAATTTTTCAACTTTGAACCACCCTTAGTAAGTAGCTATCGGATTCACTTTACCAGGTAGTGATCATGATGTCTTGAACTACCCGGGCTTTGATGTGAACCTAGACAATAACTATCACACAGTTTCATCTCCTCACAGAACTAAGTTCTCTTGTTGTGTTCATTTTGGCCTTGAACATCCCTAGTTAATCGTGAGTGAACTTGGAGAATGTAGTCTCTCTTCATTCTCCTAGAAACGACCCCATTTCACACTCACAAGGTGATTGCCCATAAAGAGTATCCTGATATACCCTACTTTTATTTCAAAGCTATAGGAATCATTAAAAGCCAAGCTTATCCTAACTCTATGCAGGCAGCACAGTTTTATCATCCTAGGAATGGGCATGAGATTTTAATCTCTCAGTGCTCCCGTCAATTCAACAAAATTTAGTTGTCCCTTTGAACCTAGATCTTGGGATCTTCAATTCTTAGGTAGGGTTTCCATCAAGTTTCCTCTTTCGTCATAGGCTTTAAACACATTCCTCTTGATGATCTCACAACCTGCTCTCATGACAGACCTTTAGTAAATTGATCTGCTAGGTTGTCGGCTGATTTTATATATTCTATAGAGATTACTCCATTTGAGAGCTGTTGTCTAATGGTTTTGTGTCGCCTTCTTATATGACGAGACTTACCATTATACATACAACTCAGTGCCCGTGCTATAGCCGATTGGCTGTCACAATATACACATAAAGCAGGCACTGGTTTTTTCCACATAGGAATATCCTCTAAAAAGTTTCGAAGCCATTCTACTTCTTCTGTCGCTTTGTCTAAAGCAATAAACTAAGAATTCATGGTGGATCTGGCCAATAGCGTTTGTTTAGAGGATTTCTATAACACAGCTGCACCACCAAGTGTGAAGACATATCCACTTGTGGATTTTGAGTTCTTGAAGTCTGATATCCAGTTGGCATCATTGTAGCCTTCTAGTACTGCTAGATATCTGGTGTATGCAGCGCATAACTCTGAGTATGTCGCAAGTAATTCAATACTTTAGTTATTCCTTTCTAGTGACTTCGTCCTGGATTACTCGTGTATCGGCTCAGTACATTTACCGAATGTGATAGGTCCGGTCTTGTACAATTTGTTAGGTACATCAGACTACCGATTACACGTGCATATTCCAGTTGTAATATGCTTTCGCCTGTATTTTTGAACAAGTGAAGACTGGGATCGACGGGACTTTTTGCTGTCCCATTGGAGTAATTCTTGAATCTTTCAAGTACTTTCTCAGCATAATAAGCTTGAGACAAAGTAATTTCCTCAGATGTCCTGGAAACTTTGATTCCTAGTATGACATTTGCAACTCCCAAATCTTTCATGTTAAACTTGCCACTAAGCATGCTCTTAGTTTGTTTGATAATGTCGTTATTGCTTCCAATAATGAGCATGTCGTTTACATACAGACAGACCAGAATATATCCATTTGGAGTATCTTTGATGTAGATACACTTATCACATTCATTTATTTTGAAACCATTTAACATCATAACATTGTCAAATTTTGCTTTCCACTGCTTTGAAGCTTGTTTCAGTCCGTACAGGAATTTTACAAGCGTGCACACCTTGTTTTCCTGTCCAGGAACTACGTAATCCTCCGGTTGTTTCATGTATATTTCTTCTTCTAAGTCCCCATTTAGAAATACAGTTTTAACATTCATTTGATGTATTTCCAGGTTACGTAGAGCTGCAATAGTTATCAATATTCTTATGGAAGTTATTCTTGTAACTAGGAAATATGTATCAAAGAAATCTAGGCCTTCCTTTTGCCTAAATCCTTGTACCACAAGTCTTGCCTTATGCTTCTCTATTGAACCATCTGGTTTCAATTTTTGTTTGAAAATCCATTTGTATCCTAGAGATTTACATCCAGAAGGCAAGTCGACTAACTCCCATGTATGATTTTGCATAATGGAGTCTATTTCACTTTTGATTGCTTCCTTCCACATAGGAGCATCAGGCATAGACATGGCTTTCTTAAAAGTTCTGGGCTCATTCTCTAACAGAAAGGCCGTTACAAAGTCAGGACCAAATGATTTTGATGTTCTAGCCCGTTTACTTCGTCTAGGCTCATCAGTATCATGTTCTGGTTCATCAACCGAAGTGCTTGCATTCCTTTGTTCACGTGTACATTTGGGGTACGTAATATCCTTGCACGGAAACACGTGTTCAAAGAAGGAAGCATTCCTTGATTCCATTATTATATTCACATGGATATCTGGTATATCTGATTTGTATACCAAGAACCGATATGCACTACTGTTGTGTGCATAGCCTATGAATATGCAATCAATCGTCTTAGGTCCGATGGTGACCTGTTTCGGGTTAGGTACTGACACTTTTGCTAGACACCCCCACACTTTGAGGTATTTATACGAAGGTACGTTACCTTTCCACAGTTCGTATGGTGTCTTGTTGGTTTTCTTGTGAGGTATTTTATTGAGAATGTAGTTGGTAGTCAGCAGCGCTTCCCCCCACATGTTTTAGGGTAAGCCAGAATTCAACAACAAGGAATTCATCATCTCCTTTAGAGTTCGGTTCTTGTGCTCGGCACTACCGTTTGATTCGGGTGAGTAAGGAGCAGTTGTCTGATGAACTATTCCATGTTCAGAGCAGAACATATTAAATGGTGCATCATATTCTCCTTCTCTATCACTCCTAACGATTTTAATCGTTTTGCCAAGTTGATTCTCAACCTCAAGTTTATATTCTTTGAATTTATCCAAAGCCTCATTTTTGCTTAACAAGAATACATAACAGAATTTTGTGCAATCGTCTATGAATGTCACAAAGTACTTTTTGCCACCTCTGATCTGCACGTATTTTAAATCACACAAATCCGTGTGAATTAGACCTAGAGTTTCTGTGTTTCTTTCTACAGAATGTGATAGAGTTTTAGTGAGTTTGGCCTCTGTGCAAACTTCACATTTTTGGGAGTTATCTACCTTAAATTTCGGTAGCAAATTCATGTTAATTAATCTATGCATAGAATTGACATTAACATGGCCTAGTCTTTCATGCCAAACAGAAGAAGACTCAACAACATAGGCAATAGGAGTTATATCATTAACATTGGGAACAGTAGGAACAATAGTTTTAGGGATGACTATCATTACATTAAACTTGAACAATCCATCCTTTACATATCCTTTACCCAAGTATACCTTATTCTTGGACAATACAAAATTATCAGAAACAAGAACAACCTTAAACCCATTCTTGCTTAGCAAAGAACCTGATATCAAGTTCTTTCTAATATCTGGAACATGCAGCACATTTATGAGTGTTAGTTCTTTGCCTGAAGTCATTTTCAGCACTATTTTCCCTGTTCCTGCAATTTTGGAAGTGGAAGAGTTTCCCATGAATAGCTATTCATCTTTGTTGCACTTCTGGTATGAAGTGAATATTTCCTTGTCCGATCAGATATGCTTGGTGACCCCAGTATCGTACCACCATTCACGAGGATTGCTCCCCACAAGATTTACCTTTGATACTACAACACAGAGGTCCAGGTCAGAGAAACCATTGGACAAGTTCTCAGCTATGTGTGTGTGGGATTTTTCATTCCCTTTTGCATATCTTGTTCCTGAACGATTGTTGTCCTTACTGCGTCAGTCAGAAATTTTGTGCCCCAGCATACCACACTTCTGGCATTTCCCAGCAAACCTCTTTGCAGGAGGTTTTTTGTGAAGTCACATTTTGGGTCACCGGGGTGTCGGTACTGATAAGCCCACTAGCAATATCATTTTGTGTGTTCTCCATGTTCTTATCTGAAATAGTTTGAAACAGAGTTGTTAGTTGTTGCTCTTTTTTCCAAATTGATAACAGTACCTGTAAACAAACTTCACAAAAAACTGTTAGAATCAGTGAGGAAAATTTTGCTTTAAGACTGTTAGAACTCGATTTTATAAATATGAAAAATACTAACAGCATTTGTGAAGAACAGAAATACAGTAAGAAAAAATTAGCAAACCAAATGCTTTGTACAGAGTTGAGATGAAAATCTCTCTCCTTAAAGCAAAATTCGGCCCATAGTGTGACGATGGCTGACGAATTACTTCCCAGGATACAACTGTACCTTCTCTGAAGAAAAGCACCTTTGCTTCAGAGATTCCAGCGAACTGCTGTCTGTGATGTACTTTCAGTTGTTGACACAGAGGAGAAGAAGAAGAAGAATAATGAAATTCGGATTCTACAAAGACTCCACAAGATTCAGTAGCCTTATAGGAGAGAAATGGAGACTCTTCAGAGGCCCATTACTCTGTAACAGCAGACTAATGGTCCACTACTCTGCAACAGCAGAGTGGTGGTTCAGATTCATAACTGGTGAGCCATTACTCTGCTGTCAGTTACTGAATGAGAAAAGCCTCATCAGTTCACTGGGGGAAATTTTTTTGTCTGGGGCAAAAAATAAAAAGAAATTAAGCCAGAGCCAGATTTGTCATTTTGGCTAAGTCCTCTCTCCACTACACATTAGTGGTAACCCCCGGGCCACGCCCTTTAGTCCAGTTTTCTAGTATATATACTAGAAAAAATCTTTTCCAATTTTCGATATGGGACTATCCATTTTCTCCAAGTTGCCAAGTTAGTACATTTCAAGTACCCAACTTTGGATCAACATTTCTCATTCATACAAATTCGTTTTTGGCAAGTGAGTACACCACGGAATGGTACTCGTCGAGAGGATCGCAATCCACTCATTTTTCGGTGTTGCCGGTGGCCGGAGCCTGCCGGAATCCGGCCCGGAAAAACTGCAAAAATTAATTCCAACATTTTTGTGGGTTCGGTAAGTTTTAGCTTTGGTTTTTTTGCCTTACTTCAGTTGGGGGTTTTTTGGGTTCGGTTTTTTTTATATTCATTTTTTTTCGATTTTTCTATTTTGGTTTTTTTATTTTAATTAAGATCAATTTAGTTTAATTAGTTTAAACATAATTAATTGAGGTTAATTTCAAATAAAACCAAAAGTTAAAACGTATTTTAAATTACTTTCACTACAGTGTTCTTGCAAACCAAACAAACATAATCTTTCATCGAAAATTATTTCTACTACAACCAACCTGTTACCGCTAAATCTGGTGTGGGGGCAAACAGATAGTATTTGTGGATTCTTAGGAAAACCTGAATAGCAAACCTGAAATTTGTTCCGCTGGAGTTTGACCGTTGACTCCCGCCGTTCACCTGCAAAATGTGCGAGACACCGGGGTTGATCCCGGCGACGCACCCTCTGACGCTCAAGTCAGTAATCAGGAATGATTATGAAAGAGCGTAAATTGGCAAAAGATTGATTACCTCTTAATGGTGGTGGATGTGGGGTATTTATAGTCACCGTTGGGATCAGATTAGGAATGTAATCCCTGTGATAAGATTAGGAATGTAATCCCTAATTCCCAGTGAAAGGATATATGTGAATCAGGTCCGTTGATTCCGTTCATGGGTTATTGGGCTTTGAATAAAGACCCAGTTCCCACTTCAGACCCGTTAGTATGTGGAATTACCGTTTTATCCCTGAGCTTTAAGATTCGTGTCCGATTTGAATGGCCCCAATCTAATCCTATTTTTAGCCATATCACAAGCCCCCCACTCCTGGAGACTGAGTTTTACAGTCTTCGATGAGTAGTTTTGTTGTTCTAATGGCGTACGGGATTTTATCGGTGTTCTTAAGGGAGTTTGGAATCTTGCTTGGGGTGTAACGGTGTTATTCTGGGCTTGTAAAATACCCAAAAATATCCTCAGAATTTTCTGGATTTTTGGTGATTTTTCCAGATTTTTCTGAATTTTTTCTTTTTTTTTTGAATTTTTTATTCATTTTACGAATTAAATAATTAATTATCAAAAAATATTAATTAATTATTCTAATTAAATAATTATTTTTTCAGAATTTTAAAATAATTTTTCTAAATTAATAATTATTTTTAGAATTTTTAATTATTTTTTTTCGATTTTTTAATTATTTTTTCGGATTTTTTAAATAATTAAAACAAATAAATAAATTAATTAATTAAATAAATATTACTTGGACACGTGGCGCGTTTCTGGACGTCGATCGTGATCAGATGGCGCGCATCGCAAAGCAGATCACGTTCTGGACACGTGGCGCGTTTCTGAGCGTCGATCGTGTCGCGACGCAAATTTTAAGATGATCGGACGGATCGTATGGGTCGGCAAGTGTTTTCTTCAATTACAGGGTCAGTGCTTCGGCACTTCGGCTCGTCAACTTAGACCTGCCGACCCCTCCAAATGATGCCACGTGGCCCCCTCTTTTTTTTTTTCTTTCTTTCTTTCTTTCTTTCTTCTTTGCCTGGTTTTCCAACTTTGCGCGTCTTCGACCTCGTGTCCCCGTCCCTTCTCCATCTCCGACCTCGTTCCTCGAGCTTGCCAATCGTGAAGTCGAGCCTGGTTGAGGAGTGGAGGGAGTTGGCGAAGGAGATGGTTGGTGGTCGGATGGGAGTTGGAGCTCCTCAATGTGGAGTTCGCCGAAGTGGAGAGCGGAGCTCGATGACGATGGAGGATAGCGGAGCTTAGCATCGTGGGAGGAGCGCTCGTGAGGAGCTCGACACTCATGGTGAGGACAGCGTGAGGTCGAGCTTGGAGAAGAGATGGCTCGACTGTCATGAGCTGTTGGGGGAGCTCGGCGAGCTAGAGAGAGCTTGGTCGAGGAGCTCGTGACTTGGAGGCGAGCATGGAGTCTCGGGAGTTCGGCCATGGCGAACGATCGTGCTTCGGAGATGGAGCTCTTGTGGTGAACGCAGTCGAGGTCGGCGAGCTCGTCGAACGAGGGTGAGGTCGAGCGCGGCGAGCAAAGACGAGGTCGAGCTCGGCGAGGGAGAAGAGCTCGTCGGAGTTTGGTGGCGAGGGGGTCGACCGAGGAGCTATGGTCGAGCTCGGCAAGGGGAGCCCATGAAGGAGTGGAGAGGAGCTCGTCGGAGGCAGCGCATAACAGGGCGAGGAGCTTCGGTGGTGAGTTCGGCACAGTAGCTCGGCATCGAAGCTCGGCAGTAATGGTGAAGCAGTGAGATTCTCGACGAGGCGGCGAGCTCGGCCGTGAAGTGGAGGTCGGAGATGAGCGAGCCCATGGAGGGAGAGCTCAACGGCGTGAGTAGTTCGGCGCAGTGAAGAAGAGGAGTTTGGGTTTTTTTCTTTTTCCTCTGGTTTGTTTTGGCGGGAGATTAGAGAAGGAGAGAAGGGTGACGTGGCAATGGGGTTGGATCCCTTAACGGGTCGACCCCGACCCTCGTGCGTTTTTTTTTCCTTGCTGCTCGGCAGCTGCATCTTGTTCGGCAGATCCGAGCACGGATTTTGAGGTGCATTTTTGCCACTTTGCAGTTCGGTAGTTCGGTAGCTCGGATTTGAGATCCGAGCTACGTTGCTCAATCTAGACGGTTGATCATGATCGTGGCACGAATCACGAGACAAGAGGCTCAAATTTCGAGAAAACGTTATCTTGTCGTTTTGTGGAGACGTGGCACGATCTGAGCCGTTCATCATGTTCTAGCACGTTTTTTGAGACAATCTGACGGTGAAACTGGCTCGGCAGCATTTTTTTCCATATGTGGAGGTCGGTACCTCGTCCACTCGGCTCGGCCATGGTAGAGCTCGGCCCTGAGAAGAAAGAGGAAGAGGAGGAGAGGCATTCGGGTTCTCTCCTCTGCCTTGTTCTTTCGCACAGTGAAGAAGAGCAGAAGTGTTGGGTACTTTTGGAGGGAAGACTAAAGAAGAAGGAGAAGAATGAAGAAGCTAAGAAGGGTATGGGTCGGACCGTGGGTATCGGATCCGACCCCGACCCGTTAGCCTCTTTTTCTTTCTTCCTCTTTATCTGCTTGCTTGTTCAGCAAATTCGAGCACGGATTTTGAGGCACATTTTTTGCCACTTTGCAGTTCGGTAGATCGGTAGTTCGGATTTCAGATCCGAGCAACGTGGCTCCATCTGGAAAGTTGATCACGATCGTGGCGCGAATCACAAGACAAGAGGCTCAAATTTCGAGAAAACGTTATCTTGTCGTTTTGTGAAGACGTGGCGAGATCTGAGCCGTTCATCATGTTCTAGAACGAATTTTGAGACGATCCGACGGTGAGATGGAATCGGCAGAATTTTTCTCCATATGTGGAGGTCGGTACCTCGTCCACTCGGCTCGGTGACTCGGTAGTTCACCCTCATGAGAGTTTTGAAACTCTCTATGTGATCTACGGGGTCCGACTCCCCGGTATACGTCTCGAAGTGAGGCGGCTTGAAGTTTTCTGGGATGGGGGCCTCCATGATGGTGTGGGTGAATGGAGGTCTGCTCGGGCGGAGGTTTATCACCCGTTGCTCTTCTTCCTTGTCAATTCGGCCGAGGCTCCTCTCCATTTCGTGGAGACGGCGGTAGACTGAGTCTTCTCTTTGATCATATTTTGCCAAGCCCCGGGACTCATCTTTGTACGAGGATGGACTGGGGCTGCAGCGATGGTAGTTTGGAGAAGGACGAGGACTGAGAGTATGAAGGCGGTGGCTCCTAGCTGGCTCATGAGTAGGTGACCTCTGGTCGTTCTTTGGGGCAAGATTGAGGGCCCGTAAGACTATCGCTTGGAAGTCTTGAAGATCTGCCCTTGTGACTGGTGCCTCTCCAACTTGGCGGTCCCTATGTGTGGCTCGGCTTATTGGAGAATGAGTTCTCCGCCGATGATGCTAAGGGGACTCTCTTTGCCTCCTCGGGGGAGGGGATATTCTAGTCCTCGGTCGGCGGGGGGTTCGGATTCTTGAAGCCCCTGAGTTCTCGGGTTGATGGACTCGACCAAGGGCCCGCCATCCATTCAGGCGAGTTCTAAGGTTGACCCCCTTTTGGCGGTCGTCAATTACTTGACAAAGATCCCACTCGGGAGAGCTTTGAGAAGCCAGGGATTCAACTGAAGGATTGGGACTCGTGACTTGGTCATGAGGAGGATGTTGCTTCGGACGACTCTGATGGGAGCCCCCCTGGGCAGCCCCGCGAGACCCTGGAGGGGCCTGTTGAGTAGGAGCACCTTGATCTGGAGGACGGAGAGGAGGAAGAGAAGTGGTTCTTCGGTTGGAGCCCGCTGCCTTCCCCTTCTATTTTGGATGCATGGCTTGAAACTAGTATCGTTGATGAAGTTAAGTCAGGTTGCTTTTTCGGTTCTCACAGACGGTGCCAATCTGTTACCGCTAAATCTGGTGTGGGGGCAAACAGATAGTATTTGTGGATTCTTAGGAAAACCTGAATAGCAAACCTGAAACCTGTTCCGCCGGAGTTTGACCGTTGGCTCTTGCCGTTCACCTGCAAAAAGTGCGAGACACCAGGGTTGATCCCGGCGACGCACCCTCCGATGCTCAAGTCAGTAATCAGGAATGATTATGAAAGAGCGTAAATTGGCAAAAGATTGATTACCTCTTAATGGTGGTGGATGGGGGGTATTTATAGTCGCCGTTGGGATCAGATTAGGAATGTAATCCCTGTGATCAGATTAGGAATGTAATCCCTGTGATCAGATTAGGAATGTAATCCCTAATTCCCAGTGAAAGGATATATGTGAATCAGAGCCATTGATTAGTATTAATCAGGGACCCTACTTCTATCCGGCTGGACTGGGATCGTTGCGGGTTGAAACCCGCACCCAGTAAGACAGATCCGTTCATGGGTTATTGGGCTTTGAATAAAGATCCAGTTCCCACTTCAGACCCGTTAGTATGTGGAATTACCGTTTTACCCTTGAGCTTTAAGATTCGTGTCCGATTTGAACGGCCTCGATTTAATCCTATTTTTAGCCATATCACAACCAAAATCACTTTTTTTTCAAAACTCAAATCCACATATTTTTTCGTATTAAATCATAATCACATACTAAAGCTGTTGTAAATAAGGCTCTCAAACACACTGGTCATCCTCATGGGGATCTGGAAACATGACCTGTCTAATTTACTATAGGGTTTTTCACACGTATACCCCCTAACAAATAAGCTAATATCATATATACCCCGCACAAATGAATATTATCATATTTGCCACTAACAATCTGAAATTCATCTCAAGTTGACACTCAGCTAGAATTCTGCCTGCAATTGTAGTATTTCCTTGTGTAGGATTCGATTATAGGATACTGGTGCCTGGATGTTTTTTAGTTTCGACCATTGGCTGCAAAAAAAAATTCTTACTGTTTCCTCATCTTCTTCTTTAGAAATTACCAATTCCTACTTGCAACCAAACTCCACTGTAATCCTGCCACCCAACTACCACCTCCAGCCAAACCCACCTCCACAAATAATATTCAAACCTCACAGTCACATCATCAACTTCATCTTTAAACCTCAAATCTCAATCTCAATCTAAATCTCAATCTCAACTATCACAAGGGAATCCTAGATTTTTCTTTAGATTACCTTGTTTGGTATGTGGCAAGCATAATTTTGGAATGAATGATGGATTTCTAAGGGAATCAAAATCCTTTGTTGGGAAGGATTTCCATTCCCCCCCAAAACTATGAGATTTGAGGATCCTCATGGGAATTCCATTAAAAAACAATAAAATAACTCAAAAAACTAGAATAAAAAAATATATATTCCCCACCAAACTCATGGGATTTAAAGATTCTTATAGAATTTTCATAATAAACAATAAAATAACTCAAAAACTAGAATGAAAAATAAAATAATAAAGAATTCCCGTGAATGCAATGTATTATACCAAATGCGATAATGCAACATTCTTGGGAATCTTCATTCTCACCCTCACATTCTCAGGAATATTCTCATTCATAGGAATCTTCCAATCCGTGTACCAAACGTGTCTAAAGGATATATATGGTTAATGTTCACATTGTTAGGGGCAAATATGGTAATATTCATTTGTGAAGGGTATATATGATATTAGCTTATTTGTTGGGATACACGTGTTAAAAACCCTTTACACGTGTTAATATTCATTTGTGAGGGGTATATATAATATTTCTGCTCTCTCTTTCCCCACCTATTGCAGTGTGTCACCTAAGGTAGTGAAGGGAAATGTAGTGAAATTGGTAATTGATATAGCATTACTCTTACTATAACCAGATAGATGAAAAACAAACATAACCATCAGGCCTTATCACTTTCAGAAAACCATTAATGATTAATCCGTAATTCTAGCTATAAGATCTGTAGTTAATTCATCCAACTGCACTTTTCTCTCTGCTATTAGAACTTCAATTAGAAAAAATCTAACTGCAGTCTATGTTGTCGTTGAGTAAACAAAACTTCCAACTTCTCCCAAACCCTTCCACCCCAATTTCAGGATAATTGGAGTTTAGAGAAAAATACAGCTTAAAAATTACAAAAAAATTCTAACACTTCCAGTCAATTGATTAAGAACCTCCGCAGTTCGGATGGCAAAAACAGAGTAAGATACTCAGGGTTTTTTCTAACAAGTAACACCGACACTAAAACCAGATACTGGTCATTCCAAAGGTATGTACGACCTTCAACTTGTGGGACTATAAATAAGAACTACTTCAGCAAGGCTACTTACTTCCAATGTTAAGAAATCGGACAGAGGACAAATTATAAGCCAATCTTTCAGTTGTTGAGCTAGAAAATGTTCGTTGAAGAAATAGAATGACCATCCATTCAGGTGATAACTACCCTATTTCGTTGTCATCTCTAAACTTTTCTTAATGAAGAGCAAAGGTGACGCTGTTCACAGGTGGAGATTATTTGAAATTTCTCTCCTGTTTTTTGAGCACAAGATATCATCGATTCATGTTTGTCTCTGTTCTTGTGCCCACACTCTTAGACAAATGGAGGACACAGTCTAGTCCTTTATACGATCTCATAGGAGATGAAACAATATCTCAATCATCAGAACATAACACTCCATCAAAAAAGGTCAATGGATTATAGCAGTTCTATCCGATGTCTTGCGGCCCTCGGCACTACTAGCTATCCTCAAGTTTATGAAAACTTATGGATAGAACCGAGTCTAGCCAGTGAGAGACATGAGATGAAGAAAGCTTGGTATATTGTTATCACCGCCAGTACCTGGATCTTATGGCTTGATAGAAATAAGTTTTATTTTCGTAGAACTTGAAATAGTATTTCTAGAAATCTTACTTATATCATACATTTTATCAATTTCTTGGCCACATGTACAGCAATGGGTCCAAGAGGGATAATCACGAGGGCTTTCGATGTGGAGTACGATGACGAGGAGATGGTGATTGGCCACACTCTCCCCTGGGGGAGGGGTGGGCATGTGTACGATTCCTACCCTCCAGTGCTCTGTTGGAGGAACTCATATTCTTTTGATGTACTAATTGTGTCTCTCTTTTGGATGTACTTGAAAGTATTTAGATTTATTCCACCCTTCTATGTACTAATTGTGTCTCTCTTTTGGATGTACTTGGAAGTATTTAGATTTATTCCACCCTTCTATGTATGTTGGGGGTAGTATGTTTTATTTTGGTAGTCATATTCCACATTTTTCTTAAAATAAATAAAATAAAATAAAATAAAATAAAATAAAATCACTTCCCACCTCACAAAGAAAAAAAGGAGAAAAACAACTCATGGTTGATTTTGATCTGGCCACAAATCTTTCCATTGTCCCCAGTCCTAGCCTAATAGCCTTGAACCTTTTGACATTTAAACTGAAAAACCTTCTAGCACATGCAATGCACGTGTAATATTCATAGAATTCTTCTCACATTTTATAGATAGACAGATAGATTACAATAGTATTTTTGTTGTACTGCATTTGTCTTTTTTAATAGTAATTAAACAAATATTTTTATTAACCTATACGCCTTATTATACGTACTCATTTTTTTTTTGATGAATCGGATAGAGCCAAAAGGCTCCAGCCATCAAAAAATATATTAATCAACAAAGCAGTAATAATACAAACAAGCGTCACTGGTTTTACAAGGGGTAAAACAGACAAAAAGCGAACAATAAAAGAAATACAATAAACAGCAGCAAACACATAGGGTAAATACACGGCAAGGCGCACCACTTCGAAAACAGAGAGCGGAGCAAAAGGCCCGGCGCCGCAAGCGAAAAGAAGACCAAAATCGATAATCCGAACCCGAAATAGGATCTGGAGTATAAAAACTCCCCCCATGACGAAAATCCAACTCCACTAGCAGTCTTGAGAGACTCTAGTGGCCCAACGGCGGAAAAGCACTGCTGACACCAGTGATGACCACAGGAAGGCGAATCTCAACTGTGTCCTTGTTGAAAAGCGGATGCCGAACCTGCTTTCCTCGCAAGAAGGCGAGCGCTCACTTGAATCATCGAAAGATCGAAAACTTTCTTCTTGTAAACTCGCTTGACGGGAGAGGGGTGCGACAACTCCACAAGGTCAGATGAAGAGCCGCTCTCAATGATGGGCCACGAAGGGGAACACTGACTGATGGGAGCATCCGATGAGCCAGAAGGGGTGAACTCGGTGGTGCCGTCCCAACGGGGAGATGAAGGGGCATCAAAACTCATAGAAAACTTGAGGGGAAGGGAGAGCAAGAAAAGTTTGATAGCCCTCAGGACTCGATGGAGCCACGATTGAGCCCCTAAAAGTTGATACCAAGAGTATAGGCAGCCAGGATGATGAAATGATAACGCAGGACATAGGGTATCAGTAATCTTCAGAGCGCAAGGATAGATATAGCATAAAGAAGGGGCCTTAAAAGTATCTATAGATCTGTCAGGACGCAAAATGGGCTCTGAAAAGCGGGAGAGCTGATCAGACTCCCTCGCACAAAGAGACCACGAAAAATACGAAAGGTGGTGGTTAAGCCAGCCAGGATATTTACCCAAAAAGCCGAACAATGACGGAGCCGCTGAGAAAGGGCGGGGGCGAGCCTTGAAAGAGAACCGGCGATGGTAGGAAACAAGGTTCGTGATAACTTTACGATCCTTAAAAGAAAAAGCAATATTAGGCCAATGTAAAAGGACAAGAGAAGCGCGAGGAGAAGAAATAGGTGTGGACGAATTCGACTCAGAACGAACATCAAAGACAGGAGTCGATGTCCTTGCTCTTAACCTTACTGAGCTTACTAACCAAGCTTTTTTGAAGCTTGAGCTTTAAGAGTGGGTAATTAAGAAAGGAGAGGAGTTTGGCCGGTAGGGGATGACCTCTGGGCCAGCCCAGTAGTTTTTGAAGGGAAAAGCATCGATAACGAGAGTGACCAAGCTTATCACAGAATAAACACTTCATTTTATTCAAACAATCACGCTTAAGGTGTCCAGAGCGGAGACACCTGAAGCAGACCCGAAGAAGATCGGGCCTACAAGGCGAGGGGGAGTTAGAAAACATGGAAGAGCCCTGAGAGGGTGAGCTGAAATCCCAGGGAGGAGAATATAATACCCTCTTCGAGTCCTGATCCATAGCTGAGCAAACAGAGCTCGCTACAGCCATGATAAAGTACACATAAGAAGCCTTGCTAAGAATGGAGCAAGACAAAATGCAATAGAGGAAAGGTAGTGAAAAAAAAGATCACTAACAGAAAGGAAACACTCCCACAAGACAAAACTTAACCAGTGTTATAACAAAACAGCGCTTCACAATGAGGAGATGCCGCACTCTCCAATCAGGAGAGAAAGAATGAAGAAAATAGAGAGAAAGAGAGAAAGAGAGAGAGGATCGATAGCACGGTCGATCAGGAATAAAAATACAGTCAGCACACTGACGTAAACAGAGTAGAACGCTAGAAAAAAGATCTCCAGGGAAAGGGGAGAACAAAGCCAGAACAATCACACAGACAATCCGAAAGACAACACAGCTGAAGGGATACAACACAGCGCACTGAGTAAGCCGCAAAGTACTAGAATAGCCTCAGGGATCCACCCAAACAAACCAAACTTCCGATACAACCACTAAAGGAGAGAAAAGGATGAAAACTCACAGAGAGTGGTTAAAGTGGGCGACTGGATCGCCGCTGGGGAGGACGCTCTAGGCAGGACACCTCTAACTTCGACACCTGGAGGGAAGCTCCAGAGAAAGCGCAGCCAAAGGGAAAAGAACCTCGAATTGCTGGATGAAGAGGGTGAGCACCGGAGCTGCAGTGCTCGGGTCTGGCAGCCAATGCTATGGTCGAGGGAGAGCGCGAGAGGAGAATCGCTGCGCAACGCGATGAGAGGCCCAGGGATCTCCGCCAGGCGGGAGGGAGAACGCTGGAGTCGAGGTTTCCAGCGGAGAGAGAGGAAGAAGGCTTCGCTTCAAATTCGAAAAAACTGAGATGGGTCGGTAGGGATTTGGGAGAACTACAATTTTGATTGAAGGGAGAAAGCGAGAAAGAAGGGGGATCGACGGGATCTGGGGAGGGAAGTCACCGGGGAAGAGGGGAAATTTTGAATTTTGAATCGCCTATAAAATCGCCTATCACCTCGTGTATACAGATGTTGTTGTATATACAAGTTGTTAATAAAAGAAATTAACCACTTGATTCATTAACTTCACATCGACCAATTAATCATTCATTTCATTCATGATCATATCAAAAGTTTGTGACCAATATACTCAGTTTTTGGTATAACCTAGACTGCGTACGTACTCATGTGCCTAAAATTTACCATGACGAGGGGGCCCAGCTATTCGCCATGACTAACTTAGGGTACAACCGGGTTAGGGCCGGACATATATAAGCCCGAGCCCGAGCCCGAAATTAGTTTGTAGGGTCCGAGCCCGGCCCAATTATGTATCGGGCTCCAAAATGCAAGCCCAAGCCCGGGCCCGAATAAACAAAAAAACCCGAGCCCAGCCCGATTTCTTTAAAAAAACAATTACATGGATTTATTTTTATAGAAAGTAATACAATAGATATAAATATGAAGCTCATCAAAATAATCATTCATAAAAAATATTTACAAGCCTAAAAAAAGAATACAAGGAGATCATAAAAGTTAAGTACACAGTTCTACAATCTTATTTAGTTCTTTCCTGCTAACCAAAGATAAAAACAGTTCTGAATTTTATTTAAAAAATTATTATTTGAATCTGTTGCCCTCAATCTAGAGAAGCAGTTATTACCCTGTCGACCATCTCCTTATATATGGTCTAGTTTTTGGTTCCATGTTATTATTGTTAAAATTTAAATTCATGACATTCACATTTTCTTTGCTGTTAAATTATTATTTATTTTTAAAGTGTCTACTTTAATTCTATGATGCATGTACATTTGTCTTTACCACGTATAATGTTGCATAGAGATTTCATAGTTATACATTTCCTATAGTTGAACTCATTTCTTCGTCCAAGATGCGGATTCTTTTCCTCCAATCAACTTTCTTAGACTGCATGTTTTAACATGCAGACCATCTAAAGTACAAGGAGAACTAGAGAAACTACTACACATATTTTTCTATAAATGAGTAGACCATTATTGTGTATCCAAGTGGATCCATTGTTATATGTGTTCTGAACTGAGATCTGGACATACAAAGACAAGACACAACATATACTATGGTCCAGGTATATTTAATTGCAATGCCCTTGGTGAAAGCAAGGGGAAATGAAACAGACTAAACAGTAAATGCATGTAATATGCCGACTAATTAGGAAGATTTTGGAAGCTTGTGAAAATTGAATTTCAGGGAAGTAATCAACGCAAATATTAAGGGGCTTACTATGCAGCATGCACATGGCTCGTACCACTAGAAACTCATTCAATGCACCAACTCTTGGACCACCCACATGCAATGAATTGCATTAAAAACTCATTTCTGATGCCTAGGTTCTTTGAATTATGTGCTTGAATATCACCTGGCTCATATACTAACGATAAATCCGGGTCGGGTTCGGATCGGACCTATACAAGCCCGAACCCGGCCCGAAAATTAATTCGGGCTCAATTGTTGAGCCCGGGTCCGAAAATTTTCAACAAATTTAGGCCCGTATTCTACTAAAATCGGGTCGGACCTAATAAGGCTCGGGTCGGGTTCGGGTCAATTGCCAGCCTTAGGTACAAGGCACGTAAGAGAAACAATACAATGCAAACAGCAAGAAACTTACAGCATATCCCGATCAGCTAAAATATCTGTCTTCGGACGAACTATCCATTAACATTATAATAAAAGCAGGTTAGTGTCCTCATGCATCATATTAAACAAAATAATTTAATGGGTTTATACCTAGGCGAAAATTCTTTTGTTTCTTTCCTGCCAAATATACCAAATTGTTGCATTTAGAGCATCCACAGTCGTCGATAATAAAAAATAGCAAAATGCATAAAATAGATATAGCAAACTAGATTTTCCTCCGGTCATCAAATGCTATAAAATAGCAAAGTTAAAACAAAATTTGATCGGATGAAACTTTAAGTTTCGTTCTGTGAAAAAAAATATTTTTTAAATATT
The DNA here is from genome assembly GCA_017893485.1 of Hemerocallis citrina. Lineage (NCBI taxonomy): Eukaryota > Viridiplantae > Streptophyta > Magnoliopsida > Asparagales > Asphodelaceae > Hemerocallis > Hemerocallis citrina. The sequence continues at coordinate 155,323,164 of CM030366.1, read as the reverse complement.
TTTTTGAACTGAAATGAATATTTTGATAATTTAAATTGGCAGACGAAACTTGAAGCTTCGTCGGAGCGGAAAAAAAATCCCCCCCCCCCCCCGGTCAGAGCAAAAAAGAAAAAAAAAATCCCCCACGGACGGAACTTGGGAGCTGTCACTTTTTTTTTTTGGGATAAAAAGATGACTACTGTCATCGCTTCATTAATGATAATTAACGAAACAGTCGATAAATAGTACATAGTCTGCCTGAAGGCTCATAAAATATTCAAAACAACCCCAAAACAAAGGCTAACGCCTCACTGGCCAACACACGGCTATCAATCAAAAGATGACACGCCCCGCTTTCTAAAAATACGGAATACGAGCACGTAACATTGGCCCAGCGAATGACTAACATCACCCATAAGCTGTTTATCCGATTAACTCAACAATATAAACAATATAGAACAATTACGCAGAAAATAAAAATGATCTCATGAACAAAAATACTTGGAATGAAGCAATAAAAATATCCAAATATACAATAATAATAATCTAACGTCTGGAAACAATAATAAAATCCGGAACATAAGCCCAATACAAAGAAATAACAATAATCCAATAATTAAGTCTCCATAACAAAGCAATAATTATTAAGCAGCGATGCAATCAATTTCTTCACCAATGTTGTTCTCCCAATCCATCAGGTAATTCTTCATCAATACCTGTAAACATTTCATCTAAAAAGAGGAGAACAATTTTCCTTAGAGCAAGTCATAGTGTAACCCCCGTTCCCGTAAATAAATATTTCTGAATATTTTACGTATTTCAATTAATTATAAATTACCTTGTGTTAAATTTGTTTTGGACTCTCTATTGAAATATTTTCTAATCGAAAATTTTATTTATTTTGAGTAATGGTATATTTTAACCTTAACCTCTATTCCTATTTTGAACTACTATTTATATTATATATTGTTTGGATTATTTCAATAAATCTGTTAAACTCGAATTTGCTTTTTGATATACATATATTATTATTATTATTATTACTATTTTTGTTATTATTAATAGTTGATTATTAGAATTATTTTGTGAAATCCAAAAATCGAATTTCATATTTCAACCTATTCTATATAAATCGTTTAAATTAGTTATTGTTATTATTATTGTAAATTTTGTATTGAATAAGGATAAAGTTTAATCGATACTATATTATATTAACTGATTCATTTTTATTAAACCTTATATCCTTATATCTTAGTGGATCCTAAATATTACCCAACTATCCAATAGCTACTAATACCCACAACCCAAAACCCTATACTATTTAAACCCTAATCACTTTTACCCTAATAACCCTATCACTGTTTAACCCCCTCAAACAGTAGCCGCCTCCCTCCTATCTCCTCCTCTTCCCCACACCTCTGCTCCGAAAACTCAACTCCAGATCCCTGGTGCTCATCCTCGCCTCTCCACCACCATCCCATCTCCTCGATTGGCCCGCTCCTCTCCCTCACTCCGATCCCTACCATTGCCGCAACTCTAATCCTCCATCTTTGTCTCCTTCGTCGCGAACCCATCACCTCGCCATTACCGAAACCCATTACCCCTCATCCCCTCCTCGTCTTCATCCCTCCATCAACCTCCGACTCCGTCCGCACCCCCAAAATCCCTCGCCTTGCCATTACTAAAGACCATCTCGCTTTCCCTCACCCTCTGTTTTGTGCACCGCCATCACCCATCCGCCACTGTCATCGACTGTAGCCCCATCGTCGTCGCTTCCCGACTGCGGCTCCACCATCGTCTTCCCTGGTCGAGCTCTCCTCCCTCGACGCTCGAGCCACCGCCATCTTCTCCTCTGTTTTACCATCAAAACAGAGCTCTCCTGCTCCGAAGAACCCATCATCTGCGCTCCGAATGTTGACCACCCCCGGCGCTCCCCGTCATTTGTCTCGCCGCCGCAATCGCCCACAGTCCACTGCTCGCGTCCACAGTCGAAGCTTCCCATCATCACTGTTGATCAAAGAAGAGGGAAGAAGATTGATTGTTTGTATCTGGGCCATCCGATTCCATTGCGATTTGGGATTTCATCTTGCGTTTGCTGTTTTGTAGGCTGGGATCAGCTTGTGGTATTTGCAGTTATGGAAGAGAAGAGGTGAAGTTTGGTGGTTGCTGTTTGGGTGGAGTGAGGGATCCGATTGGAGATGTTGGGTGTTTGGTGTTTGTAGAGGATTGAGTTGCTGTGTTGATGTTCTATGTGTGTGTTTGCACGGGCTCACACGTGTTTCCGTGTTCGTGGTTTGTTGTTCCGGATTCTCATCCCATTATTTGTAAGAACTAACACTTACAAATGTGCTGCATGTTCCAGATATTAGAAAGAATTTGATATCAGGTTCTTTGCTAAGGAAGAATGGGTTTAAGGTTGTTCTTGTTTCTGATAATTTTGTATTGTCTAAGAATGGGGTTTACTTGGGTAAAGGATATGTAAAGGATGGACTGTTCAAGTTTAATGTAATGACAGTCATCCCTAAAACTATTATTCCTGTCCCAATATTAATAAAATAACTCCTATTGCCTATGTTGTTGAGTCTTCCTCTGTTTGGCACGAAAGACTAGGCCATGTTAATGTCAATTCTATGCGTAGATTAATTAACATGAATTTGCTACCAAGATTTAAGGTAGATAACTCTGAAAAATGTGAAGTTTGCACGGAGGCCAAACTCACTAAAACGCCATCACGTTCTGTAGAAAGAAATACAGAAACTCTAGGTCTAATTCACACGGATCTGTGTGATTTAAAATATGTGCAGACCAGAGGTGGCAAAAAGTACTTTGTGATATTCATAGACGATTGCACAAAATTCTGTTATGTATATTTGTTACATAGCAAAAATGAGGCTTTGGATAAATTCAAAAAATATAGACTTGAGGTTGAGAATCAACTTGGCAAAACGATTAAAATCGTTAGAAGTGATAGAGGAGGAGAATATGATGCACCATTTAACATGTTCTGCTCAGAATATGGAATAGTTCATCAGACAACTGCTCCTTACTCACCCGAATCAAACGGTACTGCCGAGCGCAAGAACCGAACTCTGAAGGAGATGATGAATGCCTTGTTGTTGAATTCTGGCTTACCCCAAAACATGTGGGGGGAAGCGTTGCTGACTGCCAACTACATTCTCAATAAAATACCTCACAAGAAAACCGGCAAGACACCATATGAACTGTGGAAAGGTAACTTACCTTCGTATAAATACCTCAAAGTGTAGGGGTGTCTAGCAAAAGTGGCAGTACCTAACCCGAAACAGGTCACCATCGGACCTAAGACGATTGATTGCATTTTCATAGGCTATGCACACAACAGTAGTGCATATCGGTTCTTGGTATACAAATCAGATATACCGGATATCCATGTGAATACAATAATGGAATCAAGGAACGCTTCCTTCTTTGAACACGTGTTTCCGTGCAAGGATATTATGTATCCCAAACGTACACGTGAACAAGGGAATGCAAGCACTTCCGTTGATGAACCAGAACATGATACTGATGAGCCTAGACAAAGTAAACGTGCTAGAACATGAAAATCATTTGGTCCTGACTTTGTGACGACCTTTCTGTTAGAGAATGAGCTCAGAACTTTCAAGGAAGCCATGTCTATGCCTGATGCTCCTATGTGGAAGGAAGCAGTCAAAAGTGAAATAGACTCCATTATGCAAAATCATACATGGGAGTTAGTCGACTTGCCTTCTGGATGTAAAGCTCTAGGATGCAAATGAATTTTCAAACAAAAATTGAAACCAGATGGTTCAATAGAGAAGCATAAGGCAAGACTTGTGGTACAAGGATTTAGGCAAAAGGAAGGCCTAGATTTCTTTGATACATATTCCCCAGTTACAAGAATAACATCCATAAGAATGTTGATAGCTATTGCAGCTTTACGTAACCTGGAAATACATCAAATCGATGTTAAAACTGCATTTCTAAATGGAGACTTAGAAGAAGAAATATACATGAAACAACCTGAGGGTTACGTAATTCCTGGACAGGAAAACAAGGTGTGCAGGCTTGTAAAATCTCTGTACGGCCTGAAATAAGCTCCAAAGCAGTGTCATGCAAAATTTGACAATGTTATGATGTCAAATGGTTTCAAAATAAATGAATGCGATAAGTGTATCTACATCAAAGATACTCCAAATAGATACATTCTGGTCTGTCTGTACGTAGACGAAATGCTCATTATTGGAAGCAATAACGACATTATCAAACAAACTATGAGCATGCTTAGTGGCAAGTTTGACATGAAAGATTTTGGGAGTTGCAGATGTCATACTAGAAATCAAAGTTTCCAGGACATCTGAGGGAATTATTTTTTCTCAAGCTCATTATTCTGAGAAAGTACTTGAGAGATTCAAGAATTACTCCAATGGGACAGCAAAAAGTCCCGTCGATCTAAGTCTTCACTTGTTTAAAAACACAGGCGAAAGCATATCACAACTGGAATATGCACGTGTAATCGGTAGTCTGATGTACCTAACAAATTGTACAAGACCGGATCTAGCACATTCGATAAATGTACTGAGCCGATACACGAGTAATCCAGGACGAAGTCACTGGAAAAGAATAACTAGAGTATTGAACTACTTGTGACATACTCAGAGTTATGCGCTGCATTACACCAGATATCCAGCAGTACTAGAAGGCTACAGTGATGCCAACTGGATATCGGACTCCAAAAACTCAAAATCCAAAAGTGGATATGTCTTCACACTTGGTGGTGCAACTGTGTCATGAAAATCCTCTAAACAAACGCTATTGGCCAGATCCACCATGGAATCTGAGTTTATTGCTTTGGACAAAGCAGCAGAGGAAGCAGAATGGCTTCGAAACTTTTTAGAGGATATTCCTATGTGGGAAAAACCAGAGCCTGCTTTATGTGTACACTGTGACAGCCAATCGGCTATAGCATGGGCACTGAATTGTTTATATAATGGTAAGTCTCGTCATATCAGAAGGCGACACAAAACCATTAGACAACTGCTCTTAAATGGAGTAATCTCTATAGAATATATAAAATCGGCCGACAACCTAGCGGATCCATTTACTAAAGGTCTGTCGCGAGAGCAGGTTGTGCGATCATCAAGAGGAATAGGTTTAAAGCCTATGATGAAAGAGGATATTTGATGGAAACCCTACCTAGGAATTGGAGATCCCAAGATTTAGGTTCAAAAGGACAACTAAATCTTGTTGAATTGACGGGAGCACTGAGAGATTAAAATCTCATACCCACTCTTACGATGATAAAATAGTGATGCATGCAAAGAGTAGGATAAGCTTGGCTTTTAATGATTCCCATAGATTTGAAATAAAAGTGGGGTATAGCATGATACTCTTTATGGGCAATCACCTTGTGAGTGTGAAATGAGGCCGTTTCTAGGAGAATGAAGAGAGGCTACATTCTCCAAGTTCACTCACGATTAACCAAGGATGTTCAAGGCCAAAATGAACACAACAAGAGAACTTAGTTCTGTGAGGAGATGAAACTGTGTGATAGTTATTGTCTAGGTTCACATCAAAGCCCTGGCAGTTCAAGACATCATGATCACTATCTGGTCAAGTGAATCCGATAGCTACTTACTAAGGGTGGTTCAAAGTTAAAAAATTACTACCATTCCTGATGCAGTGATTTTTCGATTGTACTATCAGAGTTTTTCTGTCATATTTTTTTGTTTTTCTGTTGTGTCTGGATTACATAGTCTGATAATTTCCATTCATGTGGGGGATTGTTAGAATTAATTTTTGCAGTTTTTCGGGCCAGATTCCGGTAGGCTCCGGCCACCGGCGGCGCCGGAAAATGAGTGGATTGCGATCCTCTCGGCGAGTACTATTCCGTGGTGTACTCACTTGCCAAAAACGAATTCCGTATGAATGAGAAATGTTGGTCCAAAGTTGGGTACTTGAAATGTACTAACTTGGCAACTTTGAGAAAATGGATAGTTCCATATCGAAAATTGGGAAAGATTTTTTCTAGTATATATACTAGAAAACTGGACTAAAGGGCGAGGCCCGGAGGTTACCACTAACGTGTAGTGGAGAGAGGACTTAGCCAAAATGACACACGCGCGCGTGCGCGGGCCCAGCCCCGGCTTGGTTTGGCTCTGGCTTAATTTTTTTTTTTGCCCAGACAAAAACCTTTTCCCTACTAAACCGATAAGACTTTTCAGATTCAGTAACTGGTACCATTACTCTGTAACAGCAGAGTAATGGCTCACCAGTTATGAATCTGAAGAGTCTCCATTACTCTGCTGTTACAGAGTAATGGGCCTCTGAAGAGTCTCCAGTCTCCATCTTCTTTTATAAAAGACTACTGAATCCAGACAGAGTCTTTTACACGGTCAGAGTTTTATTCTTCTTCTTCCTCTTCTTCTCCTCTGAGTCAACTGAGAGTACAGTACAGACAGCAGTTCGCTGAATCTCTGAAGCAAGGGTGCTGCTCTTCAGAGAAGGTACAGTTGTATCCTGGGAAGCAATTCGCCAGTCACCGTCACACTACGAGGCGAATTCTACTTTAAGGGGAGAGATTCTCAATCTCGACTCTGTGCAAAGTCTTTCGTTTCCTGTTTTCATTTCTTGTATTTCAGTTCTTCGCAATTGCTATTGGGTTTTTTCATATTTAGAAAATTGGGTTCCAACAGCACCATGGATAGCTTGCCTTACCTTAGTACTTAGCCTACCGCTGTCAATAGAAATAAACCTTCATCCTATTCTCTGGTATGCAGTCATGGCACCGATCCTTTGCCTTGAGCGCAAGATCTATGGTAAATGGATGTCTGGAGGTGAACGAAAGCTATCAAAGGTAGCCAATCGTTCGAACCATATATCGAATGTGGGAAATTTCATCGATTCTTTGGTAGGAATGAAAATATGTTTGAAAGAGTGACCAATTTTCTTCTTGGTTGTGAGGTTGGCTAACTACACAGTGTTGTTTGTGACTATATCAGAGACTTCCCACAAATGCAACACTTCCAAAAGATCTTCATCCCATTTGCTTTTCTATTTATTTCAGTGCCGAGTGTTGCTAGCATTGCTTGGGAACAGATCGGTGATGAGTTCGATTACGCAGCGACAATAGCTTACTTCATCGCATTGTTCCTATATATTGCACTACTGAGTCATCTTTCAATTGTAGAAAAATTCGTTTTTATGTATGCGTACAAAACTTGTCTAAACAACCATATAAATGTAAAAATCTTTATTTCAAGTAACATTTTATTTTCAAGTGTACTGTATGTGATTTTGTTCTTTCTTACTTCGCTATTAATTTCAAGTAAAAAAAGAATTATCAACATTATTAAGCATGATTATATTGTTAGATTCACTATTTCCTAATATTTTATGTAAAAAAAACAAACTCCTACGGATTTTAATGTACAATACTAGTTAATGTTTTGGTTAAATTTGTCATATGCCTATATCTCCTATATAACGTGGCATGATTTTTATTTTCAGAAATTACCTTAAAGTTTAAAATTTTTATTGTTCCGATACCTTCGTTAACCTGCACTTAGATTGGCCTTAAATTATGTTCGTTGAGCTCCAAAAAATTCTTAAATGTTAATCTCAATCATGTTTAACTTGCTTCCCTAGCCTTCGCGTCTTTCTTGCATATCCAAACAGATTGTGAGGATTAACTTTTTTGTGGGTTTAGGCATGTACATATTTATGCATATTTCCTTTCCCAAAAACTTTTCTCACTTAAAAAAATTTCATGCTTCTACTTGTATACTTCCAATTTTGTTTTAACTCAATTGGTTTTCAGTATCTTGGTGGGCGTATACTTTCCCGATGCCAGCAGCTGCAAACGTAACCATTAGATACCGGAAGGAAGTGACAAATATGTTCACTAAGATGCTATCCATCAGTCTCTCTATCATTGCTGCCTTCACAGTTCACAGTAGTGGCACTATTCGTGGTCACCATTGTCCACGACTTTGTTTTCCACGATCTCTTCCCAAATGGCATCGCCATTGCCATAACTGAGAAGAAACCAAAGAAGAGCAAGAAGCGCAAACACGTGAAAAAAGCACAATCAGGTGTTTTCCACGATCTCTTCCCAATTCTAGGCAACGCAATCTAAAATATCTAATTGGCATTGGTTGTTCGCTACAATAGATAATTGGCATTGGTTGTTAGTTCTCTAATTGATTTTGTTCTGAGCAGTATGTACGAGCTGACCCAGAATTCACAATACATACGGAAACAAACAAAAAGCTTATTAGAATCAGCCATGATGGAAATCAAGCAATTAATTTGGAATGGAGATTGCACCTCATGGTTTCAAGTATGACTTTAAAACCCAATCGGTTAGTAATGATTATGCAGATACTAAACCCAATACCTCACGTAACCCCCAATCGGTTAGTAATGATTATGCTGATTTGGAATGTTAGGGGTTTGGGCAGACATGGAAAACGGGAGATAGTTAGGGATGTTATTAATTCCTGCAAAGCTGACGTCGTGGGTCTTCAAGAGACCAAACTTTCGCATGTTTCTAGATTCAGGAGACTCGGTGGGTTTCAGATCTCTGAATGGAGAATCTGTCCATCCACCGGGACGTCTGGAGGCATTGCTATAGGTTTTAATCCCAATCTTTTTACGTGGCTGGAGGATTTCCATGGGGAATTCTCTTATCCTCAAGCTTCAACAACGGACGGACAATTGGACCCAAATTATATCGGGGATCTACGGCCCCAACCACCAACTTTCCAGAGCTACGTTCTTGACAGAACTCCACTCAATCCAAACGCTGTGGCATAATCCATGGGCACTGTTTGAAATTTCGTTTCGACCGATACGGCCCAAAATTTCGTTTCGACTAGCTTGCTAATACAAAATCACAGAATTTATACTCCATATCGTTTTGGACTGAAATGTTTAGATTTCGGCCGAAATTTCCAAAATATCGACTGAAATATTGCCGAAATTGCCAAATTAGACATATTAATGTTATTTTTAATATATAACTCTTTTTTTGTTTTACTTTTTGCATATAAGTCTTTCAATAAAAGACCTTAAACGAAGAAAATGTGAGGATCTCGTCTCTCTATTATTTATGTATATGCAAAGTCAAGTAAGTCTATTAAGTAATACATTTTTTCTAATCAATGCAGTTAAAGAATATGGGTTAAACCTGAGTGCACCAAATGAACCTTCTGGGAATGGCTCTGAAGTTGATCTGCAACAGAAAGAAAGTGAAAAGTGGCTCGAGGCGTGGGTTGCACTTTGTTTAAGAAGCTATTTGGCCGATTCTGGAGATGAATCGTTGATCACCAAACACTTCTCCCGAGATTACACAAGCTTCTATCTACATTGCACGTACCAACTTGCACCATCCAAATCAAGAAAAAAAAACTCTCAAAGAATAGATTAGAAGAAGAGAAGGACTGTCTTATTTTTCTGTACTCTGTTTCAAAAAAAAAAAAATTCCTTTTTTATAACTAGTAACCAGGAAGGAATAAAAACTGTATGCAAACGACTACATCATAAAGAACCTTTAATTCTTGAAACGACTATAACATTAAGCCCATTTACTCCTTGAAATAGCTATATTATTAAATGGAAAAAAACATTTTTGATCAGTTTGAAATTCTAAAGTTCAAAAAAAAAAAATCTTTTTTTCCCCAATATATATATCTATATGTATATGTATATGTATATGTATATGTATGTGTATGTGTATGTGTGTGGAATGTAGGAATTGAACCCCCAACCTCATGTGAACTCAAAACTTTAACCGTTGGGCCATAATACAATGTTGTCAACAAGAGAAGTGTTTTGAATGTATACTCAATTCCAAAAATTCAATTTAGTTATATACATATATTACATTCTCTTTTATATTATTGTTAAATTTTGCGAACATTTACTGTGATTGATTAATGTCATTATATGATAAGTGACATGTAGAACAAATAATATTTTGTTTAGTAATAACAAAAAAAATATGTTTATTGAGTGCCTGAAATGAACATCCAAGATGATCACATTTTTCCGAGATCTCTTCCGATATCTCCGATCCGAGACGATACACCCCTAGCCGAGACAAGTCCGAAATTCGAGATTTAAAACCATGTTCGTGGGTAGTTGGAGGCAACTTGTAATCCCATTCCCGTAAATACATATTTTCTGAATATTTTCTGTATTTCGATAATTGATAAATTTATTTTGTGTTAAATTCGTTTTGCGATTTTCTATTAAAATATTTTCCAATCGAAAATTATATTATTTCGAATGATGGTGTATTTTAAACTTGTTTTATAATCTTAATTTATCAGTTAATTATATTTGGGCCCAAATCATATATATTATTATTATTGGATTATTTTAATAAAAATTGTTAAACTAGAATAATTATTTTATTGTATGATTTTATTATTTTTATAATTATAATATTAATTGTTATTCCTTGATTATTTAATTAAAGTATATTTAATGAATTATTTTGTTTTCATACTTGATCTAATTTTCTTGGCGAATTCCGATTTATTTTCAAGCCAATTTATATTTATTGTATTACTTATTTATTCATTTGGATTTAAATTTTTGTTAATGGAATTCTTTATTTTTCTTAAATGAACTATTTTCTTGTTAATCCTATTTTTTTTTTCTTTTATCGAATTGTGGGTATTTTTATTTAAACCATATTGATTTTGATCTATCTCTTATTTGAACCCTAAAACCCAATTCCATGTGTTCTTGACCCGCCACTCTTATTGGATCCGAAACCACTAACCCAACATCCCAATTGTACCCTATAAATACAACCCTAGTACAAACCCTAAATCGCACAATTTTGGAACTCTAGCCGAATATCCTCTCTCCCCTCTCCTCTCGTTTTCTCTCTCTCCCGACTGATTCTCGCCCAAACTCTACCCCCTTAATGTGCTTCTTCTCCGGTGCCATCTCCGGCTGCCCCCCCGACCTCCCGTCGACCACCCAACCTCGAACTTTTCTCCCCTTACCCTTTCTCGTCGAACAGCCACCACAGAACCACCCTTCTCCTCCCCCTTTCCCTTTCGACAACAACCAAGAACCTGAACCCAATTCTTCTCTTTCCCGTCATCTTCCCCAGCGAGGCCCTCATCTCCGGCGAACCCCGTCGACCTCCTATCGACGCCGCGCCTCCAGCTCAACCCCCAACCCCTGCTCCTCCCCTCTTCCGCTCTCGATCGACAGTAGCCAGACCAAAACCCGAGCTCCTCCTCTGTTTCGCTCGACAGTAGCGCCGCCTGATGCAGATCCCTGAATGGGTTATGAAGATGGGGAGTTTGCGTATCAGTCCAAATACCTTATGTATCAGCCCTCGAGAGATAATCTTTCTTTGTGGGGTTTTTATGAATAAATGCCGCACTTTTGCACCTCGGCCCCTCCCTTTTCCAACCGTCTTTCCACGTGGTTTAACGTGAGTAGGGGAGGGGAGATGTGTGGGACCCAGCTACAGTAATAGCCGTTAGGCCTGCTGTATCTTTTTCCTTTCTTTTTCTCTTTTCATTTTGTAAACCCGTTGAGTGCACGTGCCACATGCAGCTCAACCTATGGGTGCTCTATTGTACCTCTCCTTTCCCTCTCGCTATATATTGCAGGGGAGATGAATGTAATGAACAAGAATATATGAATCAATCTTAATATCTTTCTCTATCTTCTCTGTTCTACTTCTCCCTCTGTTTTCCCTCTTCCCCTTAACCTCTTCTTCTCGTAGGTAGTGCATCGCCATGGCGATTACAAGGTGTGGACGTGAACCACAACCACCTCCTCCATCTACTGAGCATTTCTTAGTTGGGTCTGCAACATTGGTATCAGAGCCTATAGCTCCTTTAAACCCTGACAACCCAGTCGAGTGCCGACCGATCCTTGACTCCGGAGGCAACTCTGGAATTTGATTCCCAAGCCTGATAGCGCGAGGTTCCCCCTCATAGAGAGGTTGAACCTCAGTAGCCATCCGATCAAAGTCAGAGGATGGAGAGCCTCAAGATCACCATGGGAAGCTTACAACATCCGATCACCAAACTACAGATACAAAATGATGACATCCGTAGCTTATTGCGCGGTCTTGATGACAAGGACTCACGCAATAGAGAGGGAGCGACCTTTACTCCAAACCCACAGAGGGGAAATCTACCCCCACTTCTACCCCGTCCTGAATGGATCCCCAATCTTATTCACCCACCTCCCCCATGGCAGAGAAGCGAAGAGTCTTCATACACCCAGATCGCCAATCCCCAATATCTTCCAAACCCCCTGGTCCCGATTGGAGTTTAAATCCCCAATGGCACAACCCCATATTCCCTAAACATACCAAGCTAGAGATACCCTTATTTGATGGTACAAGAGACATTAGCAATTGGTTTTTTCATCTTGAGCATCACTTTGATACTCAAGGGATCGAAGAAAGGCACCAGGTTAACTTTAGTGTCTATTTTCTGAGGAACAATGCTTTGATGTGGTGGCGATGTTTCAAGAGGCAGAGCTCCGACGATGTTACTTGGGAAGTATTAAAAAGGGAGATGTTGTTGCAATTTGGACCTACGGAGTTGCAGAATCCAACAGCCACTCTCATGAAGCTACAACAAATAGGCACTGTGATGGAGTACCATCGAGAATTCCTCAGATATAGTCACCTTAGTAAGCCTATGGAAATGGCGGTATTAGTTGATTGTTTTGTGTCGGGGTTAAAGGAAGAAGTCCAACAGGAAGTTTTGTTGAAGCACCCTCAGTCGATAACGGCCGCATATAAGGAAGCGATGGCTAGGAAAACTATCGCTCGGTTCCAACGGAAGGCAACTAAACACTTCAATAACTTTACCAAGCCCAATGTGAACCTAAGCTCCAGCTTTCTCAGACACGCATAGACAGGAAATCCCTTCGTGGAGCCAAAGAAGGTAACTGCTGAGGGCCCAAGGCAGACCCAGTTTGACAGAATGCTTGCGAAGAAGAAGGCTCAAAACCTGTGCTTCTGCTGTGATGAAAAGTGGAGTAAGGGGCATTGATGCAAGGGGCAAACTCTCATGCAGATTGAAGGGGAATTGGAGGTAGGCGAAGCTTGTGCAGATCCTGATGAGGGGGAAAACTCTGTAGTGCTCCTGGAGTACTCATTAAACCCTGAAGAATCTCCTGAGAGCCACTTGAACTGTCTGCAGGTTGTATTGCCAACCACAGCTCCTCCCACTATCTCTTTGGGTGCTGCATAGGGGTGGAGGAGCCATAGACCTTAAGGTTGAAGGGTTCAGTGGGTAACGAAGAAGTTTATGCACTCTTCGACACTGGCTCAACCTACAATTTTGTGGACTCCCAGGTGGTAAAAAGAGCAAGACTACAGGTTAACACCCAATCTCATCTCTCAGTGACCATTGCTGGAGGGAGCCAGTTGCAGTGTGAGGGTGTTTGTGAGGAGTTGGAGTTCTGGTGCCAAGGAGTTTCAATTTGTGGGCCCTTCTATATCCTACCTCTGAGAACAAATCAGATCATTCTTGGAGCCCAATGGATGAGAACCAAGGAAGACATTTAGCTTAGCTTCAAAAACCATACTGTGCGCTATGAGGAAGAAGGAAAGATGATAACCCTGAAGGGAGTTCACGACAGTATCTTGAAGATAGCAGAGGCAAAAGAAATGCAAAAGACCCTTACTCATGCCAAGGGAGGTCTATTACTCCATGTCGCAGCAATCTCCACCTCAGAGGATGAAGCTCATAACCCCACTCCTTTTACACATGAAATCTCCCTCCTCCTCAATCAGTTTGAATTAGTGTTCCAAGAGCACACCACATTACCCCCAGTGAGACCCCAGGACCACAGTATACCCCTCCTTCCTAATTCACAACCCGTCAATCAACCACCCTACAAGCACCCATGGAACCAAGAGAATGAGATAGAAAAAATCATCATTGAGATGCTCCAGACTGGGGTGATATGACCTAGCTGCAGTTCATATGCCTCTCCCATGGTGATGGTGAAGAAACCAAATGGTTCGTGGCGACTTTGTGTCGACTACAGGGCATTAAACAAGATCACAATCAAAGATAAAAACCCCATCCCGGTCATTGATGAGTTATTGGATGAATTACAGGGGTCTAAGGTATTTGGCAAGCTGGATCTATGAAGTGGATACCACCAAATACGAATGAAACCTGAAGATATTCACAAGACGGCATTCAAAACTCACTAGGGACACTACGAGTACATTGTGATGCCTTTTGGCCTCACCAACGCACCTTCGACCTTCCAGTCATTAATGAACGAGGTGTTCAGGCCTTATTTACGAAAGTTTGTGCTTGTTTTCTTTGACGATATCTTGGTCTATAGCAAGTCTCTTAAGGAGCATGGCCAACATCTAAAACTTGTGCTGCAAGTGTTGCAAGCCAACTCCCTCTAAGCCAAAAGGAGCAAGTGCGTATTTGGAGTGCGATCGATATCTTATTTGGGGCACATTATATCTGAAGCTGGAGTTTCTGTCGACCCTCATAAGGTGGAAGCGATCAACTAGTGGCCTATCCCCAAATCTGTAAGAGCTGTGAGAGGATTCCTTGGATTAGCGGGGTACTATCGCAAATTTATCAACAGATACACTGCTATAGCTGCTCCTATGGTGGCTCTAACCAAGAAGGGGACATTCCATTGGTCTCCGGAAGCGCAGAAGTCTTTTGAAGCTCTGAAGATAGCACTAACAAACCCCCCTGTCTTGGCCTTGCCAAACATCGCTAAAAAATTTACCTTGGAGTGCGACGCTACAGGTATGGGGGTCAGAGCCATATTAATGCAAAATCAACATCCCATTGCCTATCTCAGTAAATAATTAAAGGGAAGGAATAGGTACATTTCCACTTATGAAAAGGATATGCTAGCCATCCTCCTCGCGGTCAAGAAGTGGAGACACTACCTACTAGGCGGGGAGTTCATGATCAAAACCGACCATAAACCACTCAAACACCTGCTCAAGCAACGGTTGGACACAGAAGCACAGCATACATGGCTTTGGAAACTCCATGGGTATCAATTTTCAGTAGAATACAAGAGAGGCAAGGAGAATAAGGGAACAGATGGTCTTTCGAGAGCTTTCGAGGAGGCTAAGGTGCAGACTATCACGGTGGTGCAACCCCGCTGGTTAACTGAGTTGAAGAAGGAGGTGTTAGAAGACCCCTATTATGCAGAAATATAGAACAAACTATCTATGGGAGATGAGCCAAGGTATAGCTATCAGCACGGGGTGTATTTCTACAAAGGAAGGGTAGCTCTCAACCCAGTTTCGCCTTTGATCCCTCAGTTGCTACACCTATACCATGATTCTCTACAAGGGGGGCACTCCGGCTATGAGAAAACGTGGTTGAGATTGAAGCAAGTTGCTTATTGGCCCGGTATGAAGGGAAGGTTGAAGACTTACATAAGAGAATGCGATGTATGCCAGTGTTGCAAGTATAACAACCAAGCCCCCTCCGGCCTGTTGCAACCTCTTCCTATTCCCACTGAAGTTTGGAAGGACATTAGTATGGACTTCGTCGAAGGCCTACCGCCCAGTTAGGAAAAATCCACCAACCTGGTCGTAGTTGATAGGTTCTCCAAGTACGCACACTTTATTCCCCTCTCTCATCCCTATACTGCGAAGCACATAGCAGAGGTCTTCGTTCATAACATCATTAAGCTTTATGGAGTACCTGCCACAATCGTCAGTGATCGGGATCCAATCTTCACCAGCTCTTTTTTGGCAGGGATCTTCACCGCACAGGGAACCCAACTCTGTTTGAGTACTTCGTTTCACCCCCAAACAGACGGGCAGTCGGAGGTAGTGAACAGAACCCTGGAAACTTATTTGCGATGTTTTTGCGCTTACAAGCCCTCAAGTTGGGCCAATGTCCTGCCGTGGGCAGAATATTGGTACAATACCAGCACCCACAGTGCCACAAAGTTATCTCCCTACCAGGTTCTATACGGGAAGGTTCCCCTAACTCTCCTCAGCTACATCGCAAAGACAGCCAATTCACCGGAGGTGGAAGAATGCCTGTTGGATAGAGAAGACACCTTAAGATTGCTCCGTGACAACTTGAAGAAGGCCCAAGAGAGAATGAAGTCATACTCTGATAAGAGACGAAAGGAGAGAGTACGAAGTGGGTGATTTCGTCTACCTGAAGTTGCAACCTTATAAGCAAATCATTGTAGGAGGGAGGCGTATTCACAAACTCTCCCACCTCTACTTTGGTCCTTACCGGGTCACAGAGAAGGTTGGGGAGGTGGGTTACAAACTTCTATTACCCCCTGAGGCCAAAATCCACAACGTCGTCCACGTTTCACAGCTTCGAAGGCATTTGGGAAGTAAACACACCCTCGCTTCTACCCCTCCCACATACTTTCCGGAAGGGGAGCCCCAGCCAGCGAAAATCTTAGATAGAAGGATGGTTGGAAGAGGGCGCGTCGCTGTGTCAAAAATCTTGGTCCAATGGAGGGGGCGACCCACGGAGGAGGCGACGTGGGAGGAATTTTGGGACATACATCGTCGCTTCCGTAAGTTTCGAGTAACTATGGAAGCTCCTTTCAAGCTGGGAGAGATGATGCAGATCCCTGAATGGGTTATGAAGATGGGGAGTTTGCCTATCAGTCCAAATACCTTACGTATCAGCCCTCGAGAGATAATCTTTCTTTGTGGGGTTTTTATGAATAAATGCCGCACTTTTGCACCTCGGCCCCTCCTTTTTCCAACCGTCTTTCCACGTGGTTTAACGTGAGTAGGGGAGGGGAGATGTGTGGGGCCCAGCTACAGTAATAGCCGTTAGGCTTGCTGTATCTTTTTCCTTTCTTTTTCTCTTTTCGTTTTGTAAACCCGTTGAGTGCACGTGCCACGTGCAGCTCAACCTATGGGTGCTCTACTGTACCTCTCCTTTCCCTCTCTCTTTATATTGCAGGGGAGATGAATGTAATGAACAAGAATATATGAATCAATCTTAATCTCTTTCTCTATCTTCTCTGTTCTTCTTCTCCCTCTGTTTTCTCTCTTCCCCTTAACCTCTTCTTCTTGTAGGTAGTGTATCTCCATTGGAGATTACAAGGTCTGGACGTGAACCACCACCACCTCCTCCACCTACTGAGCATCCCTTAGTTGGGTCTGCAACACCGCCTATTGCGCTGCCATCCCCGCTCGCCGACTTCGCGCCGCTCTAGCGTTGCCAGTGCCGCCGCCCCCGCTCGCTGACTTCGCGCCGCTCTAGCATCGCCAGCACCGTCGCCCTCGGTCGTGGTCAACCCCGCTATTGTTGCTGCAGTCTCTTTGTGTGCTGTGTGTTGTTTCTTTGGGCTATTGCAGGTGCTATTGGTGAATTGTGCTAGTTCGTGAGTTCATTGCTTCGGGATTCTTATCCCGTTATTCATGGTATTCATTTTCACCGTCTAACAGGCAAGTCACTGTCCTCTTGAATTGTTAATTGTATCAAATTCATGTTTTTTTGAAACTCTGCAAGTAGATCCTTTGTTCATCGTATTATACATTGCTTATCTCTTTCGTTGGGTTTATTGAGGGTTTACACGATGCAAGTAGATCCTTTGTTCATCGTATTATACATTGCTTATCTCTTTCGTTGGGTTTATTGAGGGTTTACACGAGTTAACCCCAATACTTTTGACATCGTGCCAACTTGACTCAAAAAATATTGAATCTTGCATACATCATGTAGTGTGGATAGTAGGGCTACACATATAGTCACGACACAAATAAATTATTGTAGAGACAATTGTTAGGTTGTATGTTGTTTGGTCGTTTGATGATTGATTGATAATAGACTTGTATATGTATGTGTTCTAATTTTTGTTTATCATGTTTTGACACCCATCATGCTGATTACAAAATTTATTGACTAAAAAATCGATACCCATATAGTCTAACTAATTTATTTTTAAGAAAAACTACACAAATCCTGTATATTGATTGCTGACCTGTATGTTGACTGCTATTTTTGAACCAGTAAACGATCTTAGAATGAAATACTTTATGAATATGAATTGTAGTCTTATCTTTCTAGTTTCCAGAACATCTTGAATTTTTAAATTTCGAGTTGTGTAGCAAAAGTTATTGCCTGCGCATTTGTTCTGTATTGATTATATTGTTGAGTTAATCGAATAAACAGCTTATGAGTGACGTTAGTCATTCGCTGGGCCAATGTCATGTACTCGTATTCCGTATTTTTGAAAAGCGGGGCGTGACACAACTTCAACATCACTAGGTTTGCTTTTGAGTATCGTGGCAGGGGCTCTTGCGACTCGGAAAAGGGAAGAATTCAACTGGGTTATCACGAACCTGGAGCTGGTTGACATCCAAATTTCGGATAGACTTTTCACTTAGTCCAATATGCAAGCTACTCTGATCATGGCTAAGCTTGACAGAGTTCTTGTCTCGATGGACTGGGAGGTGAAATTCTCGCTTGCCTTTGCCAAGTCCTTACCATAGTCAACATCTGACCACATGCCCATCATCCTCTCTTCTGGCGAACAAAATTCCAGGAAAAAAAATGTAAATTTAAGTTTTAAAAAGCTTGGCTGGAAGTTTAGGGCTTTCACCACCTAGACATGGAAAGTTGGGCACTCCCAACATGGGGTACATAAGCGGATGCAAATTGGTGCAAGAAAATCCGCAAGCTTAGGTCTATGCTCTGAAAATGGAACCGCACCAGGTTTGCTACAATCTGGCGTGCGAAAGCAGTCATTCTAGAGGGCATAGACGAGCTGAAAAGACTGGAGGAGACTAGAGACCTCACACAAGATTAACATAATTGCCTATTAAACCTTAGGGAGGAGATAGTTCATTTGTATAAGCTTGAAGAAATCAAGTGACAACAAAGATCCAGAATTTTGTGGCTCGAAGAAATACGTGAATACGATCTTTTTCCACAGAATGGCTAGTGCACGACGACGTTTCAACCTCATCCCCTCAATCCAGACAGAAACGTGTGTGGTCCAAAAGGAACCTCAAATCAGACAAACTTTCCAGTCACGTTTCAAAAACCTTTTTCGGATGCAAACAAGAATTTAAAGCTCCCCTAAGAACGGAGTTCTAGGAGAATAGATCTCCAAGCACGGGCCAAGATTTGATGTCATTGGAAAATCCATTCACGGAGGAGGAGGTCAAAGAGGTGATCCCACAAATGGAAAGTGATAAAGCTCCGGGCCCAGACGGATTTCCAGTCTTATTTTACTTGTTTTTCTGAGAAGAAATTAAGGATGATGTCATGGTGGTCATGTCGGAATTCTACGATCATAGACTTAAACTCGGTATACTTAACTTCGATAAGGTGGTGCTTATCCCGAA
This sequence comes from Hemerocallis citrina, assembly GCA_017893485.1. NCBI lineage: Eukaryota > Viridiplantae > Streptophyta > Magnoliopsida > Asparagales > Asphodelaceae > Hemerocallis > Hemerocallis citrina. Next base: position 155,303,849 of record CM030366.1, on the reverse strand, counting down.
AAAAGAAGACTCTCATAGGGTGGGGGACTTTCGACCCACCAGCCTTCTCAATTGCTCGGTCAAAATTATCACCAAGGTCCTGGACAATAGGTTAGGAAAGTTGATGGATAATTTGATCACTTGCGAACAGTCCAGATTCATCCAAGGTCGATGTATTTTGGACTCTGTGGCTACTGTAGAAGAAGCGATCCACCACTGTCATATCTCGAACAGTAGGAGCTATCTGCTTAAACTCGACTTCGAGAAAGCTTACGACTCGATAGATTGGGATTGCCCATTGGAGGTTCTTAGGGGCAGAGGCTTTCGGGTTAGATGGATCAGATGGATATGCCACTGCCTGACAACGAGTAGGACGTCTATCATAGTTAATGGTATGGCTAGGTCTCCATTTTCTTGCAGAAGAGGTCTGAGGCAAGGAGACTCCATGTCCCCCCTCATGTTTGCTATTGTGGCGGATGTCCTCAAATGTATGATTGATAACTCCAGTCTCGCAGGGTGGATCGCCCCAGTAGCTAGTGGTCGAAACCAATTGGGCTGCACTATACTCCAATATGCTGACGACACCCTAATCTTTAGTAACGAAGAGTTGGGGGGAACCATTTCCTTTAAAGGGGCTCTGTATTGCTTTGAAGCTTGGTCTAGACTGCGGGTAAACTATCATAAGAGTGCCCTTATCCTATTGTCATGTCGATGAGGAGGCACAAACTCACGCATCCGTCCTGAACTGCCAACTTGACAGTTTCCCACTCAAATACATGAGTTTACCGATTCGTCCAGGTAGGGTAAAGAAGTCGAATTGGTTAACAATCATTGATAAGGTTGAATCCAAACTTTTAGGTTGGAAAGATAAACCACTCTTTTGGTGGGAGAGTAACACTTATTAACTCGGTCTTATCTAATCTCTTATCCTATAGCATGTCCTTACAGCATCCACATTCGTTTGCCAATTATGCATAATATGCATTTTATTACAAACGACGAGCTGCAGTTGTTTGCTATTTATGCATATTTTGGATAAAAAGCAACAGTAGATTGCTATATATGAGAGGTGATATAAGAATTATGCATATTTTAAAGGACGCAAAGTGATTTTGCATCGCTCAAAAAAAATATTTTAATCGTCAAACGCAAAAAGAAGTTGCATCCCTCCCCAAAAATTATTTTTTCGTAACTAAAAAAACCGAAAAATGGCAAACCCCTTGGACGCAACTTGGAGGTGCGTCCGACACATCCGCATTTGTCGGACGCCAAGTGATCTTCCGTCCTTTGAGTTTTTTTTATAAAAAAAATTAATAATTGAATTACCTTTTTTCCCTCCCTCTCATTCAACGACTCTTGATTGTTTTCCAAGATCAATCCAACGGCTCTTTCTCTACCTGAACAGCTCACTAAATTTTTTTTATATATAGTACCTAACCCAATATTAGTATCACAATTGTCTAAATTCTTTTTCAGATCTCAAGTTTCTAGTACCTCTCTGTCTTGTATTGAGTTATTTGTGAAAAAAAAGAAATGGCGAGCCGAAGTGGTGCAAGGGGGAGAGCATATACGGCTCAGGAAGATGTTCTTCTCTGTCAGAGTTGGATTAGTATAACTCAAGATCCAGTGATCGATAACGATCAATCCGGGGCACAGTTCTGGGAGCATATTTTTTCTAGGTTTAAGGTATTATTAGGAACTCCGACCGACAGAACAGTTAGCTCACTTACTAGTCGATTTCAACTGATTTCGAAAGAAGTAACCATGTTCATAGCAAAATTGAGCAATGCATCTACTAGGTCCGGTAGCGGAACAACCGAGACAGATAAGGTATGTAAAAAAATAGGATTTAAATTCATGATTTGTATTATTTATGTACATAATAACGTTTGGAATTTCAATGTTTTCTCAGATTCGCGAAACGAGGTAGAATATATGGCAACTTCGGGGAGAGCTTTCAAATTTGTTGAATGTTATGAGATTCTTAAAGATCAACCAAAGTTTTCATTGCGTACTACACAAGTGTTTGAATGAGTACAAAACACCCAATCCGGTGAAGGGAGTGGTAGCCAAAACTCTCCCACAATAAACAACTGGACTCAGATATACCCATCAATACGGATTCACCTACACCCCTTACCCGACCACCAGGTCGCAAAGCTGCTAAGAGGAAAGGAAAAAGAGTGGCCAAAACATCAGAATACAAAGATATGGCCAAAGAAACAGCCATTTTTACAACTGTATACAAAGAATCGCAAGATAGGAGGAATGCGCTAAAAAGCCGAGAATGCGATATTAATGAACGGGCTGAGGAAGATCGCATTATGGGTATCGATCTGAACACGTTACCAATGAATCAACGATATTATTTTATGTGTAAGAAAAACGAAATTCTACAAAAACGAGGTTACAATGATGGGTAAAGAACATAAACCCAAAATGTTGTATTTTATCTTCATATAATGTAAGCATGCAATTTTAATTGCGAATATATCATACGTTATTAATTTGAAAGGAAGAAGGATCATGTTTTCACAATGGCTCGATGGTATCCTGGTTGATTAAATTGAATTTAATTTAAGAAAGAATGACCTACGTTATAATTTTCAATCTTATTTGCGAATGTATCCTGTATTTATAATATGGCTCGATAGTTTATACCCATAATTAATCGGCTTACAATACGCTTCAAATATTGTATCATGGTTCAATATTGTACATTAACTACTTTTTTAATTATTACCCAATACAAAGTAAAAGTTACAAGAAAATGGAAATACATAGTAATACATGCTAAGTGCAGTTACTCATCTCCATATTGTGACCAAATATGCTCCACCAGATCTTGACGAAGTGCGTGGTGTTTTTGCCGGTCATGTAGAATTACATTGCGAACGATTCAGCCATCTTCATCAATTGGTCCACCTGTGCTTGGTTCGATCCCAATCAAGTCAGGAATTTGATCATAATCATAATTCTTAATTTCTTCGTCACGTTCATCCTCAACAATCATGTTGTGTAAGATGATACATGTTTTCATAATATATGACAGATTATCTGCATCCCACATACGTGCTGGTCCATTCACTATTGCAAATCATGATTGTAAAACTCCAAATGTACGTTCCACATCTTTTCTTGCACCCTCTTGCATTTCTGCAAATTTCTATTTCTTTTGGGTATCTAGTGCGCTATAAGTTTTGACGATGGTTGCCAACAGTGGGTATATACCATCAGCTAAATAATAGCCCATATTGTAATTGTGGTTGTCGATGACAAAATTAGCTGGAGGTGCACAACCATCGAGAATCTCATTAAATAAAGTTGACCGGTTCAGCACATTTAGATCATTATTGCATCCGGGCATTTCGAAGAATGAATGCCAGAACCAAACGTCATAAGAAGCAACTGCTTCGAGAATAATAGTTGGTTCCCGAACATGTCCTGTGCACTATCTCTACCATGCTGCTGGACAATTTTTTGACTTCCAATGCATGCAATCTACACTACCCAACATCCCAGGGAAGCCTCGAGCGCTGTTCTCTTCGAGTAGTATTTCCACATCAGCTGATGTTGGTTTCCTTATATGTTGAGTACTAAATAAAGTAACAATTGCAAAACAAAAACGACGCAGAGTTTTCAATACCATTGGTTTGTCTATACGTATATATTCGTCAACCAGATCAGCCGCACCTCCGTACGCCAAACATTGTATTGCCGCTATAATTTTTTTATGAGGAGTTAAGCCAAGCTATTTACAAGCATCTTGGGACTGGAGAAAATACTGATCGTAACTCACTACAACATCCAATACCCGGTTGAAGAGTTCTCGGCGCATACGAAATCGACGACGGAAAATTGAATCTGGGTAAACTGAATTTTCGGCAAAGTAGTCTTTCCACATCCGTCTATGACCTTCTCTTTCCCGACGAATGTAACGACGACGATGGTTATTTTCACTAGCTTGGATTGCCTTGCCAATCCTTACTAGACGGTTGTGAACAGTCCTAGCAACAACATTTTTGTCCTCCTTTGATGAATCAGAAGATGAACTTGAGGAAGAAGGTACATGTAAATTAGCCATGATATAATTAGAAGGTAAATTTGTGCAGTGGTTAATTTTGGAGTTGAAGTTTACAAAGTCTACTGGAGAAATAAATGTACACAGGATGGCAAGATATAAATACTGATCTTGCCGCTTGAAGAAGAACGAATCATCAATGTCCCGTCCCGTCCAATGTAAAAGTTAATAAATAGGTGTAAAAAAGTCAAGACCTATACTTCATAGATAGGAAAGTAACAGTAAATAATGGGTACGGATTTGAATAAATACAAAAATCTATCCCACTACAATCCAAGTATGAACCTTGTAGGCATGTGACATGAAGAGTTGTGACTACAATACCCTCAAGTCTACTTTCCCCAAGTTATTACAGGATGACATTAATGTTGTGGTTACAAATGAGAAAAACAAATTTGAAGTTGACATTAATACCCTCATGTGACATTTACAAGTTAACATTTACAAGTTGATATTAATACCATCAAGCTATGTAGAAAATAAATGATGTACTATTTTTTCTATTCTTCATAATTATACTGTGTTTTAGGGGAAAATGAAGACAAATGAAGACGTGGATGCTCCGGTGTCATCTAAATTCGAATTCAATGGTTTATGTCGGGAATGAGATGGTCTGCTCATCGATACAGATCGCCTAACATTTGGTAATTCAGGTGGAATTGATTCCTTCAAAACCATTTCTGAAAGTATTATTCGTCGAAGCTGTGCTTCGGTGTTGCTCAATTGTTGACAACCAGTGTATAACTCATCCTGTGGAAAGATATAAGATATATAAAATAATGAGTGTACGTAAATTACATTCTAACATAATAACATTTTTAAAGCCGAAAATGTATATACGATTTTCGTAACTCACATATGATGGTTGCCCATTTTGATGAAACGAGACATTGATATTAGCGTCCAAATTCTTCATAAGAGTACCGCCTTGAAAAAGTGGCACTTCAACGTAAGGTTGATCAAGCATTACTGAATTATCTCCAGTGGATTGACTAGAATACTCGGCCGGTAGCCAAAATGGATGTGCAGCATATGACAACTGAGCGGAAGGATCTCTAATTGATGCTGGCCCAATGAAATCGACATTTGCTGCATGGGAGTTTCGGCATGATCGGACCAATTGAAACCTTTGCTCAATACTGATCATAAGTGATCTGCCTACACGACGTACGAAAGGTGATGCTTCAATAAGTTCAGGAAGTGTAGTACTGGATGTCATGAAACGCATGAGAGAAGGTGGGTCTTTTGGGATAGCAATTACTCCAGTAAGTTGCCGAATACAACGATCAACAAGATACCATACACCCTATAATCAAATATTTACGTTATCATAACCAAACTATTTCCAGTTCAGTATTGTACATAAATATGACAAAAATTAATATACCTAGCCGCAGTACGTAAAAGCATGTCGATAACGTGAAATGAATTTGGCAGCTTCAATTTTATATACGTCTTTAATTGTTGAACTATTATATGGCTGCCAAATGATGGAGGAAGAAGTGCACATCTCCAACTGATCATGAGCCATCGATTGATTGTACCTAATAGGATCAGATCGACCTAAATCCAAGAATTCTTTATTCCATCGAATAATTTTCGACCATACATCAGAATTAGCCATGTGAGTCTCCATAAGGATGTTCCTATCTCTAACTGGAATACAGCAATTTGTGTATTCGTAAGCCCAATACTGTAAAACATAATTATCAAATATGTTACGAACATCACAATTGAAATAACATAATGACATTATTCAACTAAAATTAGCATCTAATATATTTAGTATTACCTCCAATACTTGCCACAGCCCATTAAATCCCTTCACTTTAAGTCTGCTACATGAGTCCAAAGACAAATACAGCAGTGCAAGTGCATGACTACCCCAATCGTATTTGGCAACAGCATTCAGATCTCCAACTGTAGCTAGCCAACCACGCCTTACTAAAGCAGCACCATTAGGGTAAAGAAATGCACCGAGAAAGTACATGAAGAAAGCTCGTGCAATCCTCGTTGTTAGTGCCATATCGGTTTCGGCTGCTTCAATCATAGTATCGGTAAAATAATTTTTGAATAATGAATACCGTATACCTTGTGATTTTCAATCATCTACTGTTAATCTTGGAAGGAAGCGAGTCTGAACAATTTCGAAAGTATTGGCCTCGTCGTCACATGGAGGCAAGTTGTCGATACCAATAGGAATCTCCGTAAGCATAACCCAATCCAATGGAGTGAAACCCAGCTTACCACACGATAAGTGGAAAGTGTGGATAGTGTCCCACCATCTCTCTACGAGTGCTTCGACGAGCCGATTCGACGACTTGTTTGTATTGATTTTCACGAAATGGTGTCATCCCGCCTGCTCTACTAGTTGTTTAATCAGTGGGACCCATGAGCAGTACGGATTGTATATCTTGATTGGGTCCTTCCAATTTTTCCTGAATTTACAAAAACTGCCCTCAGGGATAATAGTAATATATTGACTTATATGTCTGGAATCGTCTAGTACATGATTCCAACTGGATTGATCAGCAAAGTCGACATTTGGACTCTCTTCTTCACCTTCGTTGCTTGTGTTGCCATGGGCTGACATCTATTCCCGCTTTGATTTTAAACGACCAATAAATCTCCGTATCGAAGATATTTTTCTCGACTAATTAAGAAATTGATATAAAGAGTTGGGCTTAAGAAATTGAGAAAGAGAGTGAGAGAGTTGGGTGAGAGCAGAATGATCATTCCAATATAACTTCATCTCAATATATAGAATAACAACTCGGGGGTAATTTGGTCAATTAATTTATAATAAAGCCTAAATTTATGCCCTAAATTACGGAAAAGTGAAAAAAGGAAGAAAAAAAAGGAAAAAAACAAAAGTGGTCGGACACAAGGTCTCTTTGCGTCTGAGACCACCCCATTTGTTGGACGCAAGGTCGAGTTGTGTCGCTGCCATTTTTTTTTTCTCTTCCAACGCAAAGAGAAGCTACGTCTACCCATTTAAAAAATATAAAATCCCTCCAACGCAAAAAGAAGCTCCGTCTGATATTATTATATATTAAATTGCTATATTATACCATTCGACGATTGCGGCAAACTCTCAAAATCCTATATGTACATATGCATTTATGCATTTTATAACTATTACGACTGTGGATGCTCTTAGAAGTGCCAAAATGGGTAATTCAACGGATCGACCGAGTTCGGAAGAGATTCATTTGGATATATGCTTATGCAAACAAAGGGGGGTACCATCTTATTGGGTGGGAGAAGGTCTGCATGAAGAAGATACATGGTGGGTTGGGTGTTATCGATCTGAGAGATATGAATCTGGCCCTCCTTGGTAAATGGTGATGGAAAACTTACCACCCGAATGGGGAAGGTTGGCAGTATTTCGTCCAGGCTTATTTACAAGAAAAGGGCTCACGTAATCTGGACTTTAGGGTAGGCCCCAGGGTCTCGTGGTTTTGGAGGACGTTTCAAAAGCTCATGACACATTTTGTAGTGGTGTAACATCTTTCATTGGTAATGGCCGGACGACTAAATTCTGGTGGGAGAAATAGTGTGGAACTCATGCCTTACACGACATGTTCCCAGATCTATATGAGATTGCCGCTCAACCTCACATTTCTTTACATTCACTCAAATATCTGATCAATCCTTGTTCAGACCCTGCCTGACGCATAAAGCCCAAGCGCGATTAGTAACACTGCAGGAGTACATTACACGATCAGGAGTGAGGTGCTCACAAGGCCCAGATCGGAAAACATGGGAACTGGAAAAGCCGGGTTCATTCACGTCCACTCTTTTTATAACTGCATCCACTTCAGACGTTGTAAACTGAGTTGATCATCGATTCTTTGGAAGGCGAAGGCTCCATTGAAAGTTAGAGTTTTCATGTGGTTAGTTCTAAACAATACTATTTTAACTAGAGAAAATCTGGTGAAGAGATTACCACATGTTGGGACGAACTGCGGCTTCTGCTGTGCTGACCTGGAGTCGAGGAACCACATTTTTTTAGACTGTTGTAGGAGCAGATCGGTGTTATCTGAGGTCCTTAGAGCCCTCGGCGCAACGGTGTACCCCCATATGAAGAGCTGTAGGCAGGCCCCAAGTTTGTATCAGAAAGAAAATACATGAAAGAAGTGTGGTATATCGTCATCACCGCAACGACCTAGGTTTTATGGTTAGACAGAAATAACTTTTACTTTCATGAAAATTGTAATAATATTTTTGGTAATCTAATTTATATCATGCATCTTATTTTCTTTTGGGCTACAACTGTAGCGTTAGGTCTGAGGGAGAGGATCGCCAGAGATTTCCAGGTGGATGAGTACGATGACGAGGAGGTCATGATCGGTTCTACTATTGATTGATCGGTGCTCCTATACACACCCTCCAGGGTTTTGTTGGAGAGAATTCCGATGTGTTTGTACTTCCTATGTTGTTATTTTGCTTATTCAGGCTCTAGATAGTTCCCACTCTCCAGGAATTTGTTGGAAGCTTTGATGATTATGTTTTCTTTTCCTGCTTAGTATTTCTTGTATTTGAGCCCAGTATTCTGAGTTTGTTTTGTTAAACTTTTTTAATGAAACAGGATGATTATATCCTACCTTTTTCTTCCAATAATAATAATAATAATAATAATAATAATAATAATAATAAGTATGACTTTAGAACATGTGCATTATAGAAATAAGGCAGCAGATTCTAGGAGTAAAAATAAAGTCTTTCCTGACCAATTTTCTTCACCAACAGGGATAACAAATCTCACTTAACCAGCATAAACACTGCAATCTAATCTGACATGACAGTTGAAAGAGTTGCTTGAGTGTGTAATGTATGTAGGGCTGCAAACGAATCGAGCTATTCGCGAGCTATTCGGCTCGAGCTCGGTCAAAGCTCGGCTCGAACCAAGCTCGAGCCGAGCTCGAGCTCAACACCGAGCTCGTTTCATAAACGAGCCGAACTCAAGCTTAAATTTTTTTTTTTAGGCTGAGCTCGCGAGCTATTCGGCTCGAATATGGTCAAAGCTCGGCTCGAACCGAGCTCGAGCCGAGCTCGAGCTCAAAATTGAGCTCGTTTAGTAAACGAGCCGAGCTCGAGCCTGAAGGTATTCGACTCAGCTTGGCTCGATTGCAGCCCTAAATGTAAGTTGTTATAATATCCTATACAAGTAGAAAATATTCATTTAATAGCTGATATGTCAGAATCGGTCAGGAACTTAAAGATTATGCTCTAAATGTTGTCTAAACTTGTCATGTAGCAAACAACCAGACAAGGCTGCCGAATTTTGATACAGGTAAATCTGCATACTCACAAGGAAAAAAAAAAGAAGAAACAAACACTATGAACTCCCAAAGAAAACTACATATATTCACATTATAGCTCTTAAATATAAGACATTTAACACAACGGTCATTCTCATTGGGAGTGAAACTTAACCTTTCTGTTTAACTAACTAGGTCGAAGAACAATAAACACAACCATCGAGCCTTACCTCTTTCAGATAATCATCAAGCCTGTTCTAACTATTTGGACTCACTCATCCTAAAAGGATTTGCACTTCATTTTCCAAGCTACAATTAAAACTTCAACTACAAAGCTCAAAACCGAGGTCCCTTCTGTTCTTGATAACCTAAACTTCCAAATTTTCCCAAAGCTTTCCACCTCAATATTAGAGATAACTGCAGTCTGCAGTTGAGAGAAACTAGAGCTTTGAAAATAAAAGGTCCAAGAATGCTAATCAATCCGTTAAGAACGAAAGCCACCTCCCTTCAGATGCCAAATACTAAGGTTTATCCTAGGAAGTAGTATCGATACGAAAATCCAATGCCAGTCATTTCCAAAGGTAGAATAGAATAACATATGACGTTCAAAAGTGGGACAAGAATAACTACTTTAGCAAGGCTACTATCATTCCAACTTGTTAAAAGCCAAGATTTCAGTTTTTGAGCTAGAGAAAGCTGGTTAAAGAAATATAGATGAGATGACCCTCCATTCATTGACAGCCAACCTATTTGGTTATAGTTTCTAAACTATTCTTTTAAAAAGAACACAGGTGAACTGGTTCACAGGAAGAGCTTGTTTATATTTATTCCCCAGCTTTCTTGAACAAGATATCATCCATTGCTTTCTTGAACAAAGATATCATCCATCATGTTTATCTGTTATTCTTGTACCCACATTCTTAGACAAATAGAGGACAGAGAATGTTTCTCCATATGCTTTTATAGGAGAGGAAACATACCTCAATCATCATTCTAGCTTGGAAAACTCCATCATAAAAGAGAAATGGATGAGTACCTTAATTCCTTTTTAGTATCACCCTCCCCCTCCACCCCTTAAAAAGAACGAGAAAAATAAAAGAAAAATGCAAGTCAGGTGTGACTTTGATCCTTGCCATTTTCCAAAGTTCTAACCTTCACTGTTTTAACATTCAAACCAAACAGCTAGTTCTATTTGATTGCTACTACCTACTCTAGCAATGAAGATCGATAACACTGACCACTCTTCGACAAAGGTAGAGACTGTCTGACATGTTAGCAGTGAGCCTCGAACATGTTGACCTCTGTCATGACAACCTATCATGCCTTGAAATGCAAATGGTAGACACTCTAAAATAATCACTTTGTTGGTTAGGATCTCAATCTATGATAATTTTACTACGAGTTTTTTTTTTTAAGCGAAGAGACAACTAGCCAAGATGGCTAGCCTATTTTACTACCAATCCTAGTTCATGAGATTCTTTACACAGGAAAAAATTAAATAAAAAAAACTCACTTGATCGGCTAGAGGAAAGGAACTAAACGTCCTAACATGGGACAAGAAGTAACATGTTCAAGGCTTGAAGGATGAAAAGAAATAGAGGAACTCCATTCCCTAAAAGGCAGAAGGGGAAGGATTTCCCCTCTTTACTCAAATATGTGTGTGTGTGTGTGTGTGTGGAAGGAAATTAAGAATTATCATTGCAAAATCTTTGGTTGATTGACATATAATTAACTACAAAACAAAAATTTACCAGAAGATCTTGCATATCTCTTTACATTCACTCAAATCTCTAGACCTTCCACTGCCTGTTATTTCCCAAATAAGCATAGACCATCGGAAAATTCATGAATTAGAATCGAACAAATAAAACCAAACATAGGAAACCTGGACTATTAGACCTTGTACTCTTGCTCCATGAGAGAACTCAGATTGGAAATCTTGCAGTGGAGAACAGCATCATCAACAGAACTTTCAGTATCAATATCAGACACCCTATTCCCCCTACCACTCTCGACACTCCTCCCACTCGCAGATATCTTATTCGCATTCTTCCCACCAATTTTCATCCTCCTCATCATTTTGCATATTTTCATCAATACAACCCAAAAGTAATTCTGAAAAGCCGGCCTAAAATTTTTCTGCTTTGGCACCGTGTCATTGTTCATGCTTTGAGCTGAGTTCAAAGCAACAGGCTCACCGACAGAAGGCAATGATTTGGATGACTCTGATGAGATAGAATGGAGTAGAATTGACTCGAATTCCGAAAAAGAACCCGAGGCTCCGTCCTCTAGGGCTTTATTAGACCAACGCATGGAGAAGAGTTTGGGATCAAATTCGATGAAGGATTCTGAACCGAAGGAAACACAACGAGAGCTGTAGGACAAGCTTCTAGTAGAGAGGGCTTCATTGGTCTCCATGGAGGTCGGATGACGGTAGGGGAGGCTGGGGGTGGAGGTGGAGGTGGAGAAAGAAGAGGGGGGTTGCATGGAGATATACAAGAAGGTTTTACTGGTGGTATGGAACAGTTATATCTGGAAGTTGATAATTGCACTTTCCTTGTATGAAAGGTGCACGCTCCCTTTTATTCCAGAGCATGCATTACTCAATCCTCTTACCGAATCTTACTATTAAAAAGAAGTAATGTCCTGTATTATAGTAAATTAATTTCCCAACCTTCCACTAAATGAATTTTTACTAGAAGGATATTCAAAAGTCTCATAAGAGAAACATTTGGCATCAAGATGAGGCAAGAGTGGGTGAACCTGACTGTATCCTTTCATAATTTCATAGACATTATAATTTGATAAGGGAGTTGGTGACCCCTCAATTCTACTTCCGAAAGACCATTTACTTTGAGACTGCCTGCCTATTATAGTTGAAACCTATCTCAAGAGTAGATTTCTCACTAATATTTGACATATACACATCCTCTCCATCTAAAACTATACATTATAGTTTGAGTAGTAATTAGATTTCCCTTTTTCTTTTTTCCCATATTAGTGACGATGGGTGTCTAATTAAAAACAGAGCATGGAAAAGCAATATTACTCTATAAATCATCAAATATCTCAACTATATTCATTGTGGTGCAATACAGAAAGCAGGAAGGCACTGTTCATGCATACAAAGATTGTTTTACAAATAAGAATATTAAAATATAAACGTGGAATTAAGGTGTGAGAAAGAGGGAACTAAACACTTCTGGTGCATATTTACAACATAAGCACTATTCATTCATGCCGGCGGCCAAATCCACTTGTAACTACTTAATGCAATAGGATGGGTCCTTAATATTTGTATAATGTCATGAAAAAGGAAGCAGATTAAACACCTCATCAACTGGGATAATCTAAAAGGACATACTTTCAATAATAATGGCATCACATATATATATTTGCTGAGAAGGTCAACTTCTGATTGAGATTATGAAATTAAAATTGATGGTCCATGCTCCATATGTCCTGCACAAGATTTCTTAATTGTTTATATGCATGTTTCAATTATTTAAATTCATATTAAAAATCTGCCCGGAGACTTATGCTGAACAATTGCAGCATGGCAACGACTACCAAGACATTTTTTACTTCAAAAGGGTTCTCTCAGGATAATCAATTAAAAAAGCAGAAGCTAATTGTATATTGGATGAAGAGCAATGAAGGGTTTCTTCGTATATAGGTCTACACGACATCTTACCTTATATAATGGCTAGTCTACGCTCAGATTAGAATTTTTACATGAAAGGTGAGATTCAAATGAAAGATCAAAAGATAAATCTGCAAGCTTGAAGCTTTGTACTTCCATACTACAGATGTGATTCAAATTAAACAGATGAGCAAGGAAAGCTAGTGTACTCCTAGTCTCCTATACCATACTCTTCTTTCGTCTATTACTGTTTATAAAAAATGTCTGACATCAAATATAGAAAGAACTTTCACCAAAGCACTTCATGATTTGCTGATTAAGGCATTTAAATATTAAATTATAAGTGAATGAGGTTTATATGCATATTGCAAATCTCACTATATGTAGGATGCAAAGTGAAATATATGCAATAGTATAATCTGATATTTACCTCAAAATAATATAATCTGATAGAGCTATCATGATTATGTCAAACCAAGAAACAAAATGATAGATGTTCCTCTATCCATTTCATCAGCATTCAGTTGTTTCCAAAATTATAATGACCTATTCCAATATAATATTAGATTCTTTAATACACGAAAGGCGAACCTGATGGTTAAATCTGGTGGGGTGGGGGAGCAGCCATCATACAGACACTTCAAACTCCATTTCTTTATCCCTCAGCTCTCATAACCACTGTATAGATTCTTCAAACTCCATTTCTTCAGCCGGCTGTCATAGTACCAAGTTACGCCAGCTGAATTTAGCGTTACAAGCAGAAAATTCACCAAATAATGTTAAGCAATCTAATATTGTTTTTCTAGAATAACGACTGAGCACATACTCATTGCAGAACGTGGTTCTAACCTTCTGCAGTCACCGTCCCTTTGCTACCGTGTACTTATGAACTCTGCTTATGAAAGACATAAATTTGTGTCTATAAGATATCAAGGATTACATATAGCTTTCCTCTCTCTTATTTCTTTTTTAGTGCTAACGGCATGTCAAGTTACTAGTTACATAATTCAGATGATTTTATCTATTGTATTTATTGTTGTGCGCGAATACGAATCAAACCAACAAGAATCAATGCGGAATACAAAGAGAGAACCAGCGAGAAAACACAAAACAAACCAACACAAAGGGACACACAGATTTAATGTGGTTCGGCAAAATACATGCCTACATCCACGGGGCGGTTGGGGTTTCTTCTTCTTCAAATTATCACCAATGGGCGAAAACAAACCCTTTACAAATAATGACGGCTGCAAAACCGAAATAGGGATCTCTAATTTTCGTCTCAGATTACAAAACCCTAACAAGTGTATTTATAGGGAAACTATTGGGCCTTTTCGAATTGGGCCTGATCTAGTTCAAAATCTCGTCGACAGTCGACTGGTCGACTGGCAATCCATCTGGCAGTCGACCGATCAGTCGACTGATCCTCTGCTGCTGCTTGTATCTTTAGCCTTCGAAAACTCTCTGGACAGTCGCCTGATCCTTCTATCAGTCGACTTATGCTGTAACTTTCTTTTGCTGCAGATACTCCAAAACAATCTGAACCAGAATCGAGCCATTATCCTACAATCTCCACCTTGGCGAGATCTTCCACCAACCAACAATCTCCACCTTGGCAAGATCTTCCAAGTAGCCCAAGCAATCTCCACAAATACTCCAAATGCTCATCATCAAATGTAACAACAAATCCAAACTCCACCTTAGTATGATATCACATACTAGGCGAACAAATAGCGAAGCATTATTCCAACCGCCCATTCCAAATCATCAAACATGCAAAATATTAGCCAGGTTCATGCAATGCTTGAACTTGGCTGCTCCAACAACTTTGGTCAACATATCAGCAGGATTATCAGCTGTCCCAATCTTCACCAAATGAATATCACCATCCTTTATCAAATCACGCACAAAGTGATAACGGACATCAATATGTTTGGTCCTCGAATGATGAACTTGGTTCTTCGCTAAATGAATAGCACTCTGACTGTCACAGTGTACCTCCACCTTCTCCCGATGAATCCCCAAGCTCTTCAAAAGTCCATGTATCCAAATGGCTTCCTTCATGGCCTCAGCAACCGCCATGTATTCAGCCTCAGTAGTAGACAACGCTACAGTGGACTGCAAATTTGACCTCCAACTTATAGGTGCCCTAGCCATAGTAAACAAATAGCCTGTAGTAGACCGCCTCTTATCTAGATCACCTGCATAGTCAGAATCAACATATCCAACCAATAACCTGCTAATATTGTCATCCCTTTCAAATTTCAAACCCACATCTGTGGTGCCACTTATGTACCTTAGAATCCATTTAGCTGCTTGCCAATGCTCTTTGCCTGGATCATGCATATATCGACTAACCATACTCACCGCCTGAGAGATGTCTGGTCGAGTACAAACCATGGCATACATCAAACTGCCAACCACACTAGTGTAAGGTACATTTGCCATATACTGTCTCTCTTCATCTGTACTTGGAGACTGAGAAGCACTAATTCTGAAATGACTGGCTAAGGGTGTACTTACTGGTTTAGTCTTCTCATCTATACCGAACCGTTTCAGCACCTTCAAAAGATATTGCTTCTGTGTCAAACTCACTATGCCCTTTGCCCTGTCTCTAGCTATCTCCATCCCAAGTATCTTCTTGGCTTCACCAAGATCCTTCATCTCGAATTCAGAACTCAACTGATTCTTCAAATTTTGAATCTCCTTAGCATTCTTAGAGGCAATCAACATGTCATCCACATATAATAACAGATATATGAAAGAGCCATCCTGCAACTTCCTGAAGTAAACACAATGATCAAACTCACTTCTGGAATATCTCTGCACCTTCATAAACTGATCAAACCTCAAATACCACTGCCTTGGAGATTGCTTCAAACCATAGAGAGACTTCTTCAACCTGCAAACACAATTTTCCTTCCCAGCTGTCTTGAACCCATCTGGCTGCAACATATAAATTTCTTCATCTAGATCCCCATGTAAGAACGCAGTCTTCACATCCATCTGTGTCAACTCAAGGTCAAACTGTGCTACCAATGCTAACAAAATCCGAATAGAAGGATGCTTCACAACCGGAGAGAACACTTCATTGTAGTCAATTCCTTCCTGTTGAGCATACCCCTTTGCAACTAGTCTAGCCTTGAACCGAACACTGCCTTTTGGACCTTCTTTCTTCGTATACACCCACTTGCAACCAATTGCTTTCTTCCCCTTTGGTAGTTGCACTAGATCCCAAGTCTTATTCTTATGAAGAGAGTTCATCTCTTCATCCATAGCAACTTTCCAATCTGCATTTTCTGAACTTCTAGTGGCTTCTTTGAAGTTGGAGGGAACTTCATCATCCACAATGGGAAGAGCAAATGCAACTGTGTCTGTAAAACGAGACGGTCGTTTGATATCTCTTCTTTGCCTTCTTACTGCAATTGATTCTTCCTGCTGGATAGGAACTTCTTCATCATTCTCAGTATCAACCACATCATCTTCATCTTGGACAGGAACAGGATTTTCAACTGACAAATTTTCTAACTCCACCTGTTGAAAAACTCTCCTACCAGTCGACTGGTTATTGCCACCAGTCGACTGTCCCGAGCTCCCACAATTCTGCTGTTTTGGACCATCAGTCGACTGCTCCTGTTCATCAGTCGACTGTCCCGAACTTCTTCTACTCAACTGTTGAAGAACTGTCCCACTCTTCTGCTGCTCACCAGTCGACTGTCCTCTACCATCAGTCGACTGTCCCGAGCTGATCATGCTGGTCTCATCAAAAGTGACATCTCTGCTGATTACTAACTTCTTCTGTTCTGGACACCACAACCTGTAACCTTTGACACCAGTACTAAAACCAACAAATATAGCCTTCTTGGCTCTTGCATCAAGTTTAGTTTCAGTTACATGAAAATAAGCAGGACAACCAAATATATGCAAAAAACTATAATCAGATGCAGGTTTACCACTCCATACCTCAATAGGCGTTTTGCCTTCAAGTGCTGCTGATGGTAAACGGTTGACGATGTGGCTTGCATATATAACAGCTTCTGCCCAAAATGTCTTCTTCAACCCAGACTGTGCTAACATACATCTTACCTTCTCAAGTAAGGTTCTGTTCATCCTTTCTGCAACCCCATTTTGCTGTGGAGTCTTCCTAACTGTGAAGTGCCTCTGGATCCCTTCATCTTCACACAACTTCAGAAACGGATCATTCTTATATTCCCCTCCATTATCTGACCTCAGAACCTTAATCTTCCTACCAGTCTGATTTTCAACTTTCTTCTTCCAACTTGTGAACAATGTCAAAACTTCATCTTTGTGCTTCATGGTATATACCCAAACTCGTCTGGAGTAATCATCAACAAAAGTAACAAACCAGTGTCTACCACTCATAGAAGGTGTCTGAGTAGGGCCCCAAACATCTGTGTGCACATAATCGAGGATACCCTTTGTCTGATGTACAGCTGTACCAAATTTCACCCTAGTTTGCTTACCCAAAACACAATGTTCACAAAATTCCAACTTGCACCCTTTAGCATCTTTAAGCAACCCTTGCTTCACAAGCCCCTGCAAGGCCTTTTCTCCTGCATGCCCGAGTCGCATATGCCACAACCTAGTAGAGTCGGGAACAACCTGTTTAGGCTTCTCAGTTACACTGGCAGCCTGACCCAAATATATTTTTCCCTGCAAGAAAAACAAGTTCCTCTTTCTTTGCCCTTTCATCACCACAAGTGATCCGCTAGTCACCTTCAGAATGCCACCTTCACTAGCAAATTTCAATCCACTGGCCTCCAAAGCACCTAGTGAAATCAGATTCTTTTTCAAATCTGGAACATACCATACATCTGAAAGCTCCCTAATAAGACCATCGTGCATTAGCAATTCAATCTTCCCGATTCCTACCTTCTTACAAGGTGCATCATTTCCCATCAAAACTACACCACCATCCATATACTCCAAAGAAGTAAACCACTCCTTTTTCCAAGACATATGATAGGAGGCTGCTGTATCAAGAAACCATACTTCTTGATAAAGTGAGGGACTAGAAGCAAGTGCAAAAGAAAAATCCTCGCCACTTTCTAAATTATCAACAGTCACATTTGCAGTCGAATTTCCCTTATTTCGTAGCTTTGGACAATCCTTTTTCCAATGCCCCCTTTCATGACAGAAAGCACATTCATCTTTGGCCGGTATTTTCCTGTCCTTTGAAACTCCTCTCGATTTGGAACGAGATTTGTTTCCCTTTTTCCCAGATTTGGACTCAGATCTAGTCTCAGTCCTGCCCCTTACAATCAACGCTTCAGAAGTTTCTCTATCAACCATCTTATCCCTTCTCCTAGTTTCATTATTCAACAAAGCATTTGCAACATCTTCATATTTCACAGTATCTTTTCCATATAATAAAGTAGTTGCTAAATGATCATAACTTTCAGGTAATGAATTCAACAGAATTAGGGCTTTATCTTCATCCTTAATTTGCTCATCCAAATTTAACAAATCAGCCAATAATTTATTAAATGATTCCACATGAGCATTCATAGACATACCTTCCGTATAGGTGAAGCGAAAAAGTCTCTTCTTCAAATACAGCCGATTCTCCAAACTTTTCCTCATGTATTTGTCTTCGAGCTTCTTCCACAACACCGCAGCAACGGTATCCCTCATCAAATCGTACTTCTGAGCCTTCTCAATAAAGAGCCGAATAGTCCCACACGCAACTCGATTCAACTTCTTCCAATCTGCTTCGGACATATCCTTAGGTTTTTCAACTTCCAAAGCAACATCCTGTTCTTGTTGAACAAGAACATCCAAAACCTCACATTGCCACATCCCGAAATTGTTTGTCCCATCAAATTTTTCAACTTCAAATTTTGCGTTGTGAATCGTTGTTCTTGACGAACTTGATCCCACAACATCCTTGGTTGCATCTGCATCACCCGCCATCTCTCTCTAGGTCGAACCAACAGCTCTGATACCACTTGTTGTGCGCGAATACGAATCAAACCAACAAGAATCAATGCGGAATACAAAGAGAGAACCAGCGAGAAAACACAAAACAAACCAACACAAAGGGACACACAGATTTAATGTGGTTCGGCAAAATACATGCCTACATCCACGGGGCGATTGGGGTTTCTTCTTCTTCAAATTATCACCAATGGGCGAAAACAAACCCTTTACAAATAATGACGGCTGCAAAACCGAAATAGGGATCTCTAATTTTCGTCTCAGATTACAAAACCCTAACAAGTGTATTTATAGGGAAACTATTGGGCCTTTTCGAATTGGGCCTGATCTACTTCAAAATCTCGTCGACAGTCGACTGGTCGACTTACCAGTCGACTGGCAATCCATCTGGCAGTCGACCGATCAGTCGACTGATCCTCTGCTGCTGCTTGTATCTTTAGCCTTCGAAAACTCTCTGGACAGTCGCCTGATCCTTCTATCAGTCGACTTATGCTGTAACTTTCTTTTGCTGCAGATACTCCAAAACAATCTGAACCAGAATCGAGCCATTATCCTACATTTATAACATATATGTAATTGCTTAAATGATGCATTTTACCATGCATCGCCATTCTAGTTACTTCCTATTTCTAATTAACACTGGGTTGGAAACTATACGGTTTCGGTGGTGGTCAAAAGAAAACAAGACGGGTGGTAGCAAACTATTACGGCGGTACACGGTCCAAATGACAGGTGCCACAGACAACAGTTTTGGGATGAATTACTTCATATCAGGGGAAGGAGGAGCTGTCCCTGGGTCGTGGGAGGCAACTTCAATATTGTAAGACATGCTTATGAGAGGAGTGGTGGCCTTGGCAATGGCCACGATATGAGGAAATTCAATCGGATCATATCGATCATGAGATTGATGGACATCCCGATTAATGACAGGAGTTTTACGTGGTCCAACAGACGTAGAGAGCCGATTATGGCTAAGCTTGACAGGATTCTAGTCTCCACTGAATGGGAAACAAGATTTCCTTTCGGCTTGGCTAGGTCATGTATTCGAAATACTTCGGATCACGTTCCTATCATGATTGGTACGGGTGAAGATGGGACAAGAAGACAGAAGATCTTCCGCTTTGAGAAAATGTGGCTATCCAACCAGGAATGTCATGAGTTGGTGAAGAACTGCTGGGAGGAGGGATATGTACAGGCAGAACCGGCTGCACGATTGAACAGTAAATTGTCCACCCTAAGAAGAAGGCTTAGAAAATGGAACAGGATAACGTTTGGGAATATCTTTCACCGAAAAAAGGATTTCCTCAACGAAATTGAGGAACTTGAAAGACGGGAGGAAACAGGCCACCTGGATGATAACCAATTCCAAAGGTTGACGGAGTGCAGACAAGTTATTCAACAGACCTACATAGATGAGGAAGTCATGTGGCGGCAACGCTCCAGGGTAAAGTGGTTAAAAGAAGGGGATGCAAATACAAAATACTTCCACAAGATCGCTAGCATGAGACGTAGAAAAAACTACATACATTCTTTGGATATCGATGGTAACTCTGTCTCTGACGAACAACAGATAATCAATCATGTTCATGAAAAGTTCAAAGAGCTATTTGGGCAACACAGAGATGGTCAAAGTGTATCCAATGACAACCTCTGGGAGGATTTGCAAGGTGAAACACAGCGTAGAGTGGATGCTCTGCAAGATCCATTCACAATGGAGGAGGTGAAGGCAGCAGTGTGGGGGATGGGACAGGATAAGGCACCAGGTCCAGATGGGTTTCCTATGCTATTCTACAGACAGTATTGGGACTTTGTCAAAATAGACATCATGGATATCATGTGTGCGTTCTATGACGGGAGCTTGAACCTGGAGAAACTCAACTACGCATATGTATGCCTCATCCCAAAAAAACAGGTGGCGAGGGAGGTTAGCGACTTCAGGCCTATCAGCTTGATCAATTACTCAGTCAAAATTATAACGAAAGTTCTTGCTAACAGATTGGGAAGGATCATCGGGGACATTATTGAGGATTATCAAACGAGATTTATTGCTGGGAGGGATATATTAGAAGGGGTGGCTTTGGTTCAGGAAGTCATACACGATACGAAGAGACGTAAGAAAGCAGGGTTCATGCTGAAGCTAGATTTTGAGAAGGCATATGACAAGGTGGAATGGAAATGCTTATTGGAGATTCTGGAAAGAAGAGGGTTCGGGAATAGGTGGATTGGTTGGATACAGAGTTGGTTAACTACATCCAAGGTCAATATACTGGTTAACGGAAACCCGAGGAAGGAAATAAGATGCAGGCGAGGGCTTAGACAGGGAGACCCGCTATCACCACTGCTATTCACTCTGGTGGGAAATGGGCTTCATCGGATGCTAAATGCTTACAGAGAAGCGGGATTGATTAATGGTCTGGGTATGCGAAGGGGCATCTCTACTGTCATGAACGTTCAGTATGCAGATGACACCTTAATTTTCGGGGAATGCGATATTGCACAGGCAACTTTGTTGAAGTGGGGGCTGTACTTATTCGAAGACTGGTCGGGGCTTAAGGTCAACTTTCACAAAAGCTCTATCACATTCTTAGGAGACACAGGGGAGGGGGGAACACAATTGCCAATATTTTGAACTGCCCGATCAAGAATTTACCAATTACGTACTTGGGCCTACCGATTGGTACGGGCAAAATTAGGAGAGTAGACTGGAATGGCCTGATAGACAAAATTGCTTGCAGATTAGAGGGGTGGAAAGGTAAAATGTTGTCCTCTGGGGGACGACTTATCTTGCTAAACTCGGTGGTCAGCTCTATACCACACTACTATATGTCCTTTTACGAAATACCGGTATGGGTATCCAACAGAATTGACAGACTCAGAAGATGGTTTCTCTGGCATGGGGATGGGGAAGGGAGAGGGTATGCTTTAATCAGATGGGCCATTGTCTGCAGACGAAAAGAACATGGGGGATTGGGGGTGGTCAATATTCGTCAGATGAACAAAGCCTTACTTTGCAAATGGTGGTGGAAACTTAAACTTAAGACTAAGACAAAATGGGGTCTTCTCATAAAGGCTGCCTACCTAAAGAACGGATGCATGCACCGGAATCAGAAAAACAAGGACTCAGCCTCTGGATTTTGGCGAGGAATCAATCGTGCTAAGGATATTTTCATCTCGGGGGTTTCATTCTCTATTGGTAATGGAGCGACCACATGCTTCTGGAAGGACAAATGGTGCGGGCCGATTAACTTAAAGAGAAAATTCCCAGAGGCTTACAAATTTGCTACGGATAAATACGACTGGGTAGCTAGTAACTGGAGAAATGAGGAGTGGAGACCGAGAATCACGGGAAGATTAACCGCCGAGGCAAGAAGACAAAAACAGGAAATTATTGTGTTCTTACAGGATTGGAAACCAACCGGCAATGACCAGGAAGACAAAGTTAAATGGAAGGTAGAAAAAGGGAAAATCCTTTCGATAAATTCGGCCTACAAAAGGCTGAACGACGGGGGAGTTAGAGTTCACGATCCAGTCTGGAAGGCAAAAGTTCCTCTAAAAGTGAGGACCTTCAGTTGGTTGGCCTGTAGAAATGCGATTCTAACACGGGATAACTTAGCTAGGAGAAAGTAGCAAGGTCCGGGATGTTGTGTTATGTGCAATCAGGATAACGAAGCGGTGGACCATCTTTTGCTGCTATGCAGCTTTGCTAAGCCCGTATGGGGGGATTTTTTAAACAGAATAGGCTGCCTAGGGGCAGGACCACAAACGTTACTTGACGCCTGGGGGGGATGGAGGGAGAAACACATTCACAATAGCATTTTAGAAATTTGGGATATTGGGGTGGCGGCCATATGCTGGGGTCTATGGTTAGAAAGGAACAAAATAATTTTTAGAATAGCTCACAAACACAGCATGCACCCACAACTGTTGAGTAAGATCTATGCTAACATCATATTCTGGTCTAAAATGGCAGGTGAAGAAAACACTAAGAAGATCAAGGATATGTATAGAGATGTTACAACCGATCAAGATGAGCCACAGGAAGGGGAAGGCACAGCACAAGAGGGATGACTGACCAGTTCGAGGGAGCTTGGAAAGTGAACACGTGCTGATTTTTGACGTGTTTTGGGTTAGGAGGTTATATTTTGGCTATATGTGGGGCAAATGTAAAGCTCCGTTAAGAATTATGGTTGTTATCTGTATTTGGGGATAATGTATTTTGGGTATTCCTGTAGGTCACTACCAGATACGGTAGGGAGACTAAGTTTGGGATCGGAGAATGGATTTCATGACCCCCATGTAGGAGGCATGAACATCATTGTCCGAGTTTTGTGTATTGTTTTATTAAAAGCTTTTTAATGAAACAGAAGGGGGGCTTCGGCCAACCTATTATGATCAAAAAAAAAACTTCCACAACGAATAATTAAAATGTGTGTGTACTTCTCTCAGATCGTAAACTTGTGATGAACCAAAGAACATGGTCATGTCGATGTTCAACAACATGAATGAAGTTCAACAAGTTAGTTACTAGGGGCAAGCAATTGAGATATCATAAGCACAAAAATAGTTAACTTTTTCAAGCGATCCAATATTTCAGTATGAGGCGAAACAATGAGATTTGACTAAAGATCACAGCTTTTTAAAAAATAAAAAGATTTTGGTTACATCACATTACCATGAAAATGCAAAAAAATAAAATTAGAGCTTTCCTAGGACCCCCAACCCCAATCCCTGAAACCCAAAGACCCAATTTACATAATCAAAATTAAGAACGCCACCCTCTTGACGTTCACCGCACCAAAAAAACGAGCTTACCTGAGCAAGATCTTACTCAGGTAAGCTCGTAAATTTTTGAACGCTTGGCTTTGCCTTTTCTCAAACCCTCTTGACCTCCGACAACTAACTTTTGTTCTCAGGAGAAAATCCTCTGTAGGTATGGGGGGAGGGGGAGTCCCTCACCATTCTCCTCCTCCTCCTCCTTCCCCCTAACCCTTCACCCCGCCACCGGAGTGGCGGTGAGCTCGTCGGAGGCTCCGACTTGATGTTTAGATGTGGGATTTCATGGATTTTTGGTGGATTGTTGGTGGATTTTTGGTGGATTTTTGGTGGATTTCATGGATCTCAGGTGAAGTGGGATTTCATGGACTTGAGGAGGAGGATGTCACCGGAAAGGCGGAGGATCGTCAGGACCGCGAATTGAAGGGGGGGTTCCAGTGAGGTCCAGGTTAGGGATTAGGCAGAGGATCTCGTCGATGACGGTTGTAGGGAGGTCGATGAAGGTCCGACGCCACCCTCTTCTACTTCTTCGATTCCATGGTGTATGAGAAGTGGTGGCGATCTCAGGCGATGACGACCGAATGGAGGGCTCGCTCATTGGCGGGGCGCTTGTCGACGGATTTGTTGATTCGGAAAGGGGCGGCGAACTGCAGTTGATGTCGGCGAATCGACGTGTGGGGGGGGGGAGTCGTTCAAGGGTGTATTATTCAAATTTGAATTTCGAATTATGGTTTCGAAATTTAAATTTGATTTTGAAGGGTGGTAGGAGTGATTCCGTGAGTTTTAAATTCCAAAATAGAATTTTGAAATTCAAAATTTAGTGGGGGAATTTAAGGAGAAATTTTGGTGTAATTTGAATATCAACCTAAATTTGGTTTGATATTCAAATTATAATTGATGGAGTGAACGGAGAGTTCAAGCGTCTCATTTAATAGGCGGTGGTTATCGGCTACTGTGGAGAACTGGATTTGATGCAATCGAAAGATGGCGTCGTGGTGGGGTTAGTTTGGCGGACTCACGATGGCTTCGTCGTGGGGAGAGGAGTTAGCCATGCCAGTAAGAGATGGTGGTTGTGGTTGCTGCCACAGTGGATGTTTGGGGGAAGGTAGACGAAGTTACTAGGGTGGAGTGATTGGTCGATGGATTTTGAATGCCAATTTAGATTTTTCCGGAAATCAAATCACAGCTGGATGGTTAGGAGGGAGAACATGACGCAAATGCCTCGTCTACCAGTTTAGCTAGGAGATGGACTAGTTAGGATTGTAGGCTTATCTTTGTAATTGTTCTCTGCTGTTTCGTTCTAGAAACAGATTGATGTATAATTATTGTACTACTTGTTTCGTTAATGCTTTATTAATGAAGCGGTGACGATGTCACCTTTTTAAAAAAAAACATAATAACAACCTAAACTGCTCTGAATAAAACATATATGAAATAATATATGTTTCTCGAATAGCTTACCTTGCGAAAACTGGAGCAAATCTCTCCAACAATTTTGATTTTGGGATTGCATCCATTTCTATCTCTGTAAACACATAAAAAAATTTGGCACTATCCCAAAAATGGACAGAACGGGAAATAATATCCCGTCCAACCTTTAAAAAATTAAAATAAATAAATAAATCAAAGGACAGGGAATATTCGCTCGTCCGATAAGTTTGAAAGAAAAAAAAAATCTCTCCGACGAAAGATAAAATTTCGTCCGATCTCTCCGACGAAAAATTATTTTTCGTTAGCTATATTTTGGCAATTGTCATTTCGTCTACCAAATATAGCCGACTATTGTAGCCACGAAATCCAAATTTTGGGGCTTGGGTCAACCACTACACTACACCACCTTTTTTGCCAAATATTGTTCAAAATTTGGTAAAATGGGCAATGACTACATATTCTCTAAGAAACCCAATTTGGAAACACCGAAACAGGGAAGAAAACAGAGTAGATGTGGATTTCTTAAATGTTTAAGCCCAATTTAATTTGGGCCAGGTTTGGGCTTAAAGGGCCTGAATTACTAGACTATTAAGGTGAAATTAGACTTTAGATTTTGAAAACCATAGGCTGTGATTAGCGCGCACATTAAAAAAATTATTAAAAAAAAGGCAAAAGCCAAAATACCCCCCAACGTTTGGCCTAAGTACAATATGCCCATATTACGTTTGAAAAAATACACTAAACCCATTATTCCGTTAACTTAACTTATTCCGTTAAGTTAGAATTATTGAATTATCTTTCTACCCTTACCCTTTCATATCTCAATCTCTTCTTTCTTCCTTTCTTCGTTCCTTTTTCCTTATTTCATTTTTCTCCATTAACAACGATTTATTCGACAACGATTTCTTCGGTCCACGAACGTTTTAGAAGAGTGGGATGCTACAGTAGTGTACACGTATTATTGAATGAATAAGATTAAACAAGTTAATTTTCACATGAATATCTGTTTGTAAAAGAAACAGATGAACCATGCAAATTGTTTCATTGGTCATGTAATGATCCGCGAACGTTTATGAAATTGCCTGTGGCAGTTTAAGAATTAGCAAGTCATATCACATGGAACTTCTTCATTTATCAAAAGTTCTTGGTAATCTTAGAGGCTTCGTTTTATAACAACTATAATTTTGAAACGAGGGAAAGGATTACTTTCAGATTGTCCTTTACAATTTGAATATCCATAGTATAAATGTTGGTCGCGACTTGAATTTAATTTTAAAAAAGTTTCTAATCAGGTGTGGTCCTTCTTCCAAATTTCACACTATGATATCAATTTTGATGAATATAATGTCATTAAATAATTAGACAAATATGTCAATCCAATTATGAATTTGGGATAGGATATGTTAAATTATTTAATTTGATATTTTATTTTGCCAATTTTTTTGTGATTAGTTTGAAATTTGTAAGAAGTTTTACTCGATCAAACAAGGGCTCTTCTTTTTATTAAATTAAATTTACTGCAGATGTTTTCTCTGTTGATATTTGAATTTTAAGGACTAAAGTTAAGATCTTAGTTTTCTAGTGTGCAATGGTTTCATAGAACTCTGATCATGTACTTTGTCTCAAAGAAATCGTTGTCGAATAAATCGTTGTTAATAGAGAAAAGTGAAATAAGGAAAAAGGAATGAAGAAAGGAAGAAAGAAGAGATTGAGATATGAAAGGGTAAAGGTAGAAAGGTAATTCAATAATTCTAACTTAACAGAATAAGTTAAGTTAACGGAATAATGGGTTTAGTGTATTTTTTCAAACATTATATGGGCATATTGTACTTAGGCCAAACGTTGGGGGGTATTTTGGCTTTTGCCCTAAAAAACGCTCGTAGGTTTTGCAATTTCCAAGAGCCAACGGGAAGTCTGGCAGAGGGGGTCCTAAAACTGAATTTTCTGGCTTAGTTGACGGTGCACTAGCTGGGTATGATTTTGTCGTATGTGACTTCTCTGAACTTTTGGAATTTTTTCCCAAACTGACCTAATTTTTGAAAGTTTTTCCCAAACTGATCCGTTTTTTAAAAAAAATTCCAAACTGATCCACTCGTTTTCTCAGATAGCGAGTGTAGTCAAATCCACTCGCTATCTGAGAAAACAAGTATTGGTTTTGGGTTTTTTGGTTTCTTCCTTGGCCAAGACTCGTTGTCTCAAAAAGCGAGCTTGTTTTAACCATCGTCTTTTGAGACAACGAGTTTCAATTGTGGATTTCTTAAACTCCAGCCTCGCTGTTTCGATCACCTTCTATCTCTTTCTCTCAACTCTCCCTCTTCGATAACCCATAAACCCTAGCCCCCAAATTCGAGCGTTTGGGTCGATTAATCCACAGAAATTTATTTCAATCTTCCACATCCCTCTCAAGCATCTCTCCTCACACTCTCAACCATCTCTCCTCACACTCGCAAGGCCTAAACCCCAAAATCAAATATAATCGTGAATTTGCGATTTTGCGAAAAGGAGTGCGGTGGAAGGCTTTACATTCTCATCATTTTCACTATGTACATCCTAAAGCACCAAACTTTAACGGTATTTTTCTATACATTTGCATTTTTAATTACCGGTTAATTTTGAGTAACATTGGGAAATTGTTAGCGAAATCGTCAGAAATTAGTAGTGATTTTGAATATAAATGTTGATAAATCTTACGTTCTGTTGGGAATTTTTTGAGAAATTTCGAATAGAAAGTTTGATAATATATGTAGGTATGTAGTATAGAAATGTTTGAGAAATTTTGAATAGAAATTTTGATAATATTTGTAGGTATATAATGTAGAAATTTTTGAGAAATGTTGAGAAATTGTGAGAAATTTTGTACTGTTTGTATAGTTATATAGTTTGTGTTTAGTTTGTATATAGTTATATAGTTTTATTTAGTTTGTATAGTTTGTATATAGTTTGTATAGTTTGAATATAATTTTAGAAATCTCACAATCAACATACACAATTCCTTATAATATGGGTATATCTAGCTATATTTGTAAGTGTATTTATTTTAAATTGTAGATAACGATTTGTTTTAGTTGTAGTGTACTATTAGTTATTATATATGTCACGCATACGGGTAATGTGGAGGAAGGAACGAGTAGTAGACCCCCAAAAACTTGAGGTGCTGGACCACGTACTTGTTATGGCCCACCTCCAGGTGATAGACGTGGTGGTGGTGGAACTGAGCGTACAAATGTAAGTAAAAAAAAATTTGTATTCGATCATTTTGATTATCATTCAATAAAATGTCATATCGGCGTATTGATTTAATTTTTTTTTTGTAGGTCTCAACTAATCCTACCGCTTCACCAAATGAGACGGGCCCTTCTTCATCAGCTTATGTTCCAACTGGAGGTCCAGGTCCTCTCGACCCTAGACTGCTGACTTTGCAACCGTAACACCGCTCAAAAGTCGTGTGAGAAGGCAAATCGAAGGAGTGTACATTTAGGGGGCACAGTACATTGCTTATGCACCCACAGATTCACGAGCTTTTACGGGACTGCGACTTATGCGGTATTGGACTGATGAGCGCAATTAAGGCAAATCGACCTCTTCTAACCGCACTTCTTGAGAGATGGCAGCCTGAAATCCATACTTTCCACTTGCCGACCGGGGAGATAACCGTAACACTACAAGATGTCTCGGTACTCACAGGTCTTACAGTCGATGGGCAGGTAGTAACCGGGATGATGGACTTCAATCCAGAGTATCTTGTGCAACAATACCTCGGTGTAGAAGTCGAAATGGGGGCAATAAATGGAAAGTTCATTCGTTTGAAGTGGTTGAAGGATACATTCAAGGATAGGTTGAATGAGGATTTGACTAAGTTCAATGTTGAGTGCTAGTGTAGGGCTTATATCATGACACTTTTTGGAGGCGTTATGTTTCCGAACTCGACTAGTCATTCGGTGTCATTGATGTACTTGCCTTTGATAACCAATCTGCAAATAGTCTGAATGTACAGTTGGGGTAGTGCGCCGTTGGCCTCACTATACAGAAGTTTGTGCAACTGCTCTCTCTTTTCGATGCTGATGAATGGATCAATGATTTTGCTTCAGGTGTGGAGTTGGGAACATATTCATGTTGGTCGGCCTGTTGTTAGTAGGCAATCACCAAATTGGTTGCATGCTCCCGAGGACCAAGACATGTTACCTCCATAATGTGTATTAGTCTGGGAATCTCACATGGAAGGCGAACCCAAACAGATGTTTGACGTACTATCGAGATGAATTGGATAGATTGACAGATGAGTGCGTCAAGTGGGAGCCCTACATGGAGGAGCGTTTGGGTCGACTACCACCTATTTGAACGTCGAGGTGTGAGCTGTGGTTGACAAGAGCACCTCTAATAAACTTTGGTACAGTCGAGTTGTACTTCGCTGATAGAGTGCTCCGGTAATTTGGACTCCTTCAAGGTATTCCAGTTGTTGAACCATATAGTGCCGCGATGCATGTTGTTACTGGGATGGGTCGACAACCGGTTCACGATTGGGCCGCATGTTTGGTTACATATGTCGACAGATGGAATGCGCACTGGTTCAATGAAATCATTGGAAACCTTCCTCCGTTCGATGCATCGTTGCATGGGTGTTATATGGCTTGGTATGAGAGAATGACTAGACGTTTTATCTCTCCCACAGTGCAGACTCCAGCGGGTGTGGAAGTCCCGATTCGCCGCCGAACCAGCAGATGACCATTCAATGCAATTGTCAATGTTCCAACCGAAGACATCAACTATTCGTAAACTCGTAAGTTTTGTTGTGTTATTTTATCATTTTGTAAAATTTATGTTTACATATACATATGCATTTCACCTAATACTGCAACTTTTTTTGTTGTGTATGTAACCCCCGTTCCTGTTTATACGGATTTGTATTTTTCTTTTCTCCGTATTATTGTATTTTTTAATTTTTTTTCGTAATTCTTTCTGATATGGCTAAAAATGGGGTTAAATCAGAACCGTCCAAATTAGGAACGAATCTTAAAGCTTAGGGATAAAATGGTAACTTCACCTACCGATGGGTCTGAAGCGGGTACTAGTTCTCCTCCTCAAAGATCCATTAACCCGCGAACGGATCCACTAAACTGGGTGCGGGTTTCAACCCGCAACAAACCCAGTCCAGAAAGGATAGAATTAGGGTTTCTGATTAATCCTAATCAACGGCCCTGATTCATATCTATCCCTTCACTGGGGATTAGGGATTACATTCCTTATCTAACCACAGGAATTACATGCCTAATCTGTTCCCTGAGACGCCTATAAATACCCCTTATCCATCTCCATTAAGAGGTAATCAATCTTTTGCCAGTTTTACGCTCTCTCATAATCACTTCTGATTACTGACTTGAGCGGCGGAGGGTGCGTCGCCGGGAACAACCCCGGTGTCTCGCACTTTTTGCAGGTGTACGGCGGGAGCGACGGTCAAATTCTGGCGGAACAGGTAAACAGGTTTGCTATTCAAAGTTTCCCAAGAATCCACAAATACTATCTGTTTGCCCCCACACCAGATTTAGCGGTAACAGATTGGCACCGTCTGTGGGAAACAACGAGTAGCAGCCTCCCCTCTTCCCATTGGTCAGATCTTCTCCAGCCATGCCTCCTAGAAAAGCCAGATCCAGGGGGTCCAACCGAGGACCCAACCCCGATCAGCAACAGGAAGTCCCCCTTCAACCCGCTCAACAGCAGGGGCAACTTCCGCCTCCAGCCGAGAACCCTCTTCAACAGGACCTGCCTCCTCCTCAGAATCAACAACCTCCTAAGAGTCCCAACCCGCAGAAACAACCTCTTTATCCATAATGCCTCTTCGGACTCTATGGCCTCCCACAATCCTCGAGCTTCCGACATTCGCAACACCGTCCTCAATCGGCAGAAGGATGAGGATCTTCGCCGCCACCTGGATGAAAAGCGGGCCCGAGAGGGAGCCTCCCGC
Source organism: Hemerocallis citrina (assembly GCA_017893485.1). Classification (NCBI taxonomy): domain Eukaryota; kingdom Viridiplantae; phylum Streptophyta; class Magnoliopsida; order Asparagales; family Asphodelaceae; genus Hemerocallis; species Hemerocallis citrina. The sequence continues at coordinate 155,272,761 of CM030366.1, read as the reverse complement.
CAACACCATCCGGATGAGAGATCTCCTCGCCACCGAGAATACAGAAGGTCCCCTATCCGAAGGGGGCGGAGAGAGTCCCCCGAGCATTACAGAAGAAGACCACACTCCCCTGATGGTCGGCAACAGCCTAAGAACGATGAGGCACCCATCACCCGTGCCGAGTTCCAGCAGTTCCAAGCGACCGTCCTATAAGCTCTCAATCTCCGTCCCAACACCAATGCTCCAAAGATCCCCTCTCTTCCTCCAGTCCGAAGTCCTCGCCGACGGTCCCCAACTCCTCCTCCCACTCCTAGCAACTCTTAGCATATGCCAAGTCCTCGCCGCTCCAGGAGCTACCGACGTCGTAGCCCCCGCTCTCTCTCGAACGAAGATGAGTCCAGAGGCTCGGCTGATTACCGTCGAAGGGATGACTCCACGAGATGGAGAGGCGTTTGGGCCAGTTAGACCGAGAAGAAGAACTCAGAGGAAGGACTCTCCGTCCTAGTCGACCTCTTTTTTCCCGAACCATAATGGATGCACCTGTACCAATCGGCTTTAAGCCTCCTCAATTTGAGACCAATGCCGGGGAGACTGACCCCATCGATCACATTGAGAGCTTCAAGACCCTCATGCTCATCCACCAAGCTTCCGATGCTTTGCTCTGCAAAATCTTCCCCGCAACTCTCAAGGGTCCAGCTCGAGAATGGTACTTTTGCCTTGCCTTGCCCCATCCTCGATATTCTCCTTGGAGCAGTTTGAGACCCTCTTCGTCACCCACTTTGTGAGTAGCCGCAGAACGGAGAAAACCAGCATTTCGCTACTCTACCTTCACCAGAAGAAGGGTGAGAAGCTGAGAGACTATGTGAAAAGGTTCACAGCTGAAGCTAGGTCCATAGCATCCCTCGACCAGTCGGTCGCTGCAGCAGCATTTCAATCCAATGTCCTCAATTCCAGCCTCCGCTCCTCCTTCGCCAAGAAGCCCCCACAGAACTTCTCTGACCTCCTCCTCCGGAGCGAAAAGTATATTCGGGCCGAAGAAGCTGAGCACCGCCCCAACTTGGAGGGGTCTTCCTCCGGGTCTAAGAGAAAGGGAACTGAAGAGGAAGGAGCCAAGAAGCTCCAGAAAGATAATGGCGGCCAGCACCGACCTCCCCCCAGATTCGAGAAATTTACTCCCCTTAATACCAACATCTCCACAATTCTCATGAAAGTTGAGAAGGAGGGGGTGATACCTCCTGCACCAAAAATGAACACCCCCGACAAGAAGAGGGATAAAGAGAAGATGTGCCGTTATCACCGGGACCATGGCCATGACACCAATGACTGTCGGGCCTTGAAGAATGAGATAGAAGCCCTCATCCAGAGAGGGCAGCTGACCAGGTTCGTGAGAAAGGACCGAGCCGACCTTCCTCCCCCGCCTCGGGGGGCTAACAAGCGTCCTAAACGCGATGAAATGCCCGACTTTGAAGATGAGCGTATCCTACACCTCATTCACGGGGGCCCAATGGGGGGCTCCTCCAACTCCTCTCGAAAAGCATTTATACAGGAAGTCAATTCGGTCCGCGCCACCCCTCTCCCTAAAGGCCTCGGAGTGCCCGTCACATTCTCAGACGAAGATCTTGAAGGTGTCCGCACCCCTCATTGTGACGCACTCGTCATCAATCTCCATATGGCGAACTTCAAAGTGGAGAGGATCCTAGTGGACAATGGCAGCTCCGTTAACATCCTCTTCCTCGCCGCTTTCAAAGGCCTCAAACTCTCCCGAGACAGACTTAAGCCCGCCGGCTACACTCTTCATAGGTTCACGGGAGTGCCAGTGACTATTGAAGGGGTGATCACCCTCAACGTAACCGCTGGCAAAACTCCTACTACCCGAACGGAGTCGATGGATTTTATGGTCGTAGATGTCCCCACAGCTTACAATGTCATTTTGGGTCGCCCCGGCTTAGCAGCCCTTGAAGCCGTCCCTTCCGCCTATCACCTCAAGATGAAGTTTCCCACTCGGGCAGGAGTAGGGGAAGTAAAAGGCAATCAGAAAACGGTCCGCAAGTGCTACATGATCTCTACCCTCAGTCCAGTCCTCTCCCTCGAAACACTGGAAATCCTCTAAGATGCTACCCGACCAACGTCCGAGCAGGTGGATGAGTTGGAGGAAGTGCTCTTCTCAGAGCAGGATCCAAGCCAAAAGTTCTTTGTTAGCAAGACCCTCCCGTCCGCCTTATGCTCCGACATAATCCAGTGCATCCGAAGAAACTGAGACCTCTTTGCTTGGTCAGCTGCAGACATGCCCGGAATTTCCGAAGAGCTCTTGGTCCACCACCTCAGCGTTGCTCCGGGGTCCAAACCGGTTCAACAGAAGAGGCACAAGTTCGCCCCCGAGCGCCAGCTAGCTATAAAAGAGGAGGTGGACAAGCTCTTGAAGGCCCAGTTCATACAAGAGGTGAACTATCCCGAGTGGTTGTCGAATGTAGTAATGGTGAAGAAGTCCAACGGGACTTGGAGGATCTGTATCGATTTTACCGATCTCAACAAGGCTTGCCCCAAGGATCCCTTCCCTCTTCCGAGTATTGACACTCTGATTGACACCACTTCGGGTCACGAACTGCTCAGCTTCATGGACGCATTCTCAGGCTACAACCAGATCCGGATGTTCCTGCCAGATATTCCGAAGACCTCATTCGTGACCGACCAGGGCCTCTACTGCTACAGGATTATGCCCTTCGGTTTGAAGAATGCAGGCGCAACATATCAATGCCTCGTCAACAAGGTTTTCCACGCTCAAATCGGTCGGAATATGGAGGTGTATGTTGACGACATGCTTGTAAAAAGCATCCGAGGAGCCGATCATGTGACTAACCTACAGGAGGCGTTTGATGTTCTGAGAAAGCACAACATGAACTCAATCCGAACAAGTGTTCATTCGGAGTCTCGTCAGGAAAGTTCCTCGGCTTCATGGTCAGCCAACGAGGAATTGAAGCAAACCCTGAGAAAATCAAAGCCATATTAGACATGGCCCCTTCCAAGAATGTTAAGGAAGTTCAGAGGCTAACAGGCCGCCTAGCCACCATAGGGCGTTTTCTCTCGAAGTCTGGGGAGAAATGCCTTCCCTTCTTCAAGGCCCTCAGGGGGGCTAAAGGTTTCGAATGGGGTCAGCAACAACAGGAGTCGTTCGACCAGCTCAAATCTTACCTCGTCAACCCTCCTCTCCTCAGCAAACCCATTCCTGGTGAACCCCTCTACCTCTACCTAGCAGCCTCCAAACAGACCCTCAGCGCCGTTTTAGTAAGGGAAGAAGATCGGGCTCAAAAGCCCATCTACTATGTGAGCAAGGTACTTCGGGATGCCGAGCTTCGCTATCCGAGGATAGAAAAGATGGCTTATGCCCTAGTGATGGCCGCAAGGAAGCTCCACCCGTATTTTCAGTCCCATTCGATGGTCGTTCTTACCGACCAACCGCTGAAGCAAGTGCTCCACAAGCCGGAGACCTCCGGTCGCCTAATGAAGTGGTCTATCGAGCTGAGCCAGCATGATATAACGTATCAGCCTCGGACTGCGATCAAGGCTCAGGCCCTGACCGAATTTATAGTTGAAAGTACCATCCCTGAGTTCAGCCAAGCGATGAAGGGATCCCCTGTCTGGTCATTTTATGTGGATGGATCATCCTGTAACTAGGGAAGTGGAGCCGAGGTCATTCTGGCAGGCCCAGATGACTTCATCCTCCAATACTCCCTTCGTATCAACTTCAAGGCCTCTAACAACGAGGCAGAATACGAGGCACTCATAGCCAGCCTTGGAATGGCTCGCAATGCAGGGGCGCAATGCCTCCAGATCTTTAGCGACTCTCAGCTAGTCGTAAATCAGGTCCTAGGCGAGTATGAAGCACGTGACGACCGAATGGTTAAGTACTTAGCCAAGGTCAGGAGCCTCATGGTCTTATTTGAAGAAGCCCTCATCCAGTGAATCCCCCGAGAAGAGAATTCCCAGGTCGATGCCCTCTCCAAGCTAGCCTCTTCCTCCCTCCAAGGTCTCGAGCAGACCGTCTTGATAGAAGTCCTCCTGAAGCCAAGTATAGACGAGGAAAATTTCGACTCAATGGAGTCACTGCCTGTCCTGCTTGAAGATAACTGGATGAAACCCCTCGTCGAATTCTTAAGGGATGGGCTCCTCCCCGAAGATCCTAGGGAAGCTCGAAAAGTGAGAACCCGAGCAGAGCGATACACACTAATCGGAGACATCCTATATAAGTGCTCCTTCACACAGGTAGACGGCAGGCCTTACCTGAGATGTCTCTCCCCCGAACAGGCCGACTACACCCTATAGGAAATTCACGAGGGCAACGGCGGGGCACATTCAGGGTCCAGATCCTTAGCTCGCAAAGTGTTGAATTACGGATATTTCTGGCCCACTCTCCTACAAGATGCCGAACAGCTCGTTCGGCAATGCGGCTCATGTCAGAAGTACTCCAACATCCGATGCCTCCCAGAAGCTCCATTTGCTTCCCTATCAAGTCCAATCCCTTTCGCAATGTGGGGGATGGATTTACTAGGGTCATTTCCACCGGCTCCCGGTCAGTTCAAATTCCTAGTCGTGGCAATCGACTACTTCTCAAAATGGATAGAGGCCGAGCCCTTGGCCACGATCACCGAGAACAAGGTAGTTCAGTTCTTTTGGAAGAGCGTAATCTGCCGATTCGGCGTGCCTCGAGTCCTCATAACAGACAACGGAACCCAGTTTACCGGGGCTGCCTTCCGAGCTCTATGTGAAGACCTTGACATCCAACACCGATTCTCCTCCATTTCCCATCCCCAGTCGAATGGCCAAGTAGAGAATGCTAACCGACAGATCCTCTCCGGTATTAAAAAGAGGTTGGATAAATGCTCTAAAGGCTTATGGGTCGATCAGCTCTCTAACGTGCTGTGGAACTACCGCACTACAAAACAGACCCCCACAGGGGAGTCTCCATTCAATCTCACCTATGGGTCCGAGGCTATGATCCCCCTAGAAGTCGGTATACCCTCTCCTCGTCTAATGGCTTACGAAGAACAACAAAATGCCGGAGAGCTCTGAGCAAATCTAGACCTGATTAATGAGATCCGAGAAAGAGCTGCCATTCGTCAACAAAGCTACCGAAGAAGGATCGAGGTGGCATACAATAAGAAAGTTCATCCTACCGACCTCAAAGAAGGGGACTTGGTCCTCAGAAAGTTAGCCATCTCTTTCCCCGGTCAGAAGAGTAAAGTGGCTCCGAATTGGGAGGGACCCTATAAGATCGCCAAAGAAGTTCGGCCCGGGACATACAGACTTGAAGACCTCGAAGGCAGAGAGATCCCCAGGACCTGGAATGCCGACCATCTTCTAAAATACCAAGAGAGAGCACCAATGCCTCTCTAAGTATTCTGGGATGTCGGACCGTTCCTCTCTTATTACTTGTATTTTTTCCTTTATTTGTCTCTTGTAATAACGGCTCGCAACTTTAGAAGCAGCCAACCATCAGTCATCAATAAAGAAAGCTTTTTCATATTTTACTTGTAAAATTGTTTGCATCTCTCTGCTTTTACTCTTCACCCTAACGATGGTTCGGAGTCCAACACTTGGCTCGATTCTACTTCGCAAGTTCGCTCTTAAGCGAGCTAGAAGTAGTTCGCCATTCGGAACTGCTCCCACAACCATTGAATAACTCTAACGACGAGTTCGGAGTCCAACACTTGGTTCGATTCTGCTATGCAAGCTCGCTCTTAAGCAAACTAGGAGTGGTTCGCCATTCGGAATTGCTCCCACAACCGTTGAACTAACTCTAACGACGAGTTCGGAGTCCAACACTTGGTTCGATTCTGCTTCGCAAGCTCGCTCTTAAGCGAGCTAGGAGTGGTTTGCCCTTCGGAATTGCTCCCACAACCGTTGAACTAACTCTAACGACGAGTTCGGAGTCCAACACTTGGTTCGATTCTGCTCCGCAAGCTCGCTCTTAAGCGAGCTAGGAGTGGTTCGCCATTCGGAATTGCTCCTACAACCGTCGAACAAACTCTAACGACAAGTTCGGAGTCCAACACTTAGTTCGATTCTGCTCCACAAGCTCGCTCTTAAGCGAGCTAGGACTGGTTCGCCATTCAGAATTGCTCCCACAACCGTTGAACTAACTCTAACGACGAGTTCGGAGTCCAACACTTGGTTCGATTCTGCTTCGCAAGCTCGCTCTTAAGCGAGCTAGGAGTGGTTCGCCATTCGAAATTGCTCCCACAACCGTCGAACAAACTCTAACGACGAGTTCGGAGTCCAACATTTGGTTCGACTTCACTTCTCCATGTTCGTCAGCATGTGGGCTTCGGCCTCCTCCCGAACGGCCTTCTCTACGGCTGCCACCTTCGCTGCTTGCTCGCTCAGGGCTTCCTCCGTCGCCTTCCGAGCTTCAAACAGTTTCCCTTCGAGCCGAGCCCTCTCCTTCTCAATGGCCTCGACCTTGGAGGCCTCGGCAGCCGAGCTCTTTAGCGCCTCGGCAAGATGAGCCTTCAAGTTGACGACTTCGGCCTCGAGCGAAGTAGAACGGAGCTGCTCGGCCTCCAGCTCCTTCACTCCTTTAGATCGTTCCGACCGTTCACGGTCGTTCAGAATAGTCATCTCCTTCTCCTTGCTCTCGAATTCCTCGAGCAAATAGTTGAAGTGGCAGAGGGTCTACAAGCAACGTAAGAAACTGTCAGGAACGAGCACAAAAACTTGGAAAAATCTTCAAGAAAGTGATTCACTACTTACCGACATGTTGTTCTGAGCGATCTGCATCGCAGCGTCCCCTACTTCGCGTGCCCTCAACGCCGCTCGGTCTTTGGGGGTCGGCAGGTATTTCACCGCTTGCATACAAATATTTCCGTCCCCCAAGAACCCGTCGACCTTCATCACCCTCCAGTCGGGGACGAAGATGCGCTTGTGCTCCTCGGTCAAAATCTGCTCCGCCTCGGCGGTGAGCGGCGGAACGTTGAGAGCCAGCAGCGCGCCGATGTTGAATGCTCCGCCAGAAGACCCCGGAGCATCCGTTTGCACCGGCGGGGTCGGCACATCCAAAGTAGGTAAGACGGTCGGCGTGACGGGGCCTTGCTCGGTCTCAGCCTGAGAAACCTAAATAACCATACGCCTGGGGGTCAGAGAAACCGAGGGTACCTTGGGCGCTCGGCCGCCTTGAGGTCCGGACACGGTCCTCTTCCTCTTCCTCGTCTCCTCTTCCCTAGCCGCTCGGGCCTTCGCCATCAAACCTTTGTAATCCATACCGGAGGATTCTGCATGAACCGAGTAAAAAAAGTTAGAGAAATTTTCAAAAACTTCAAAGACAAAACTAGAATAGAAGAGGCGTACTAGGATCGATCGGACTGAGACCCCCTCGGAATAATGCCTCCTCCGTGATGTCCTTCCAACTGAGGGTCGGAAGGCCGAGAAACTTCTCCACGATCTCTGCCTCCTCATCACTCACGGGCTCTTTCTTCGCCCTCTTCGGAAGACCGTCCCTCGACCACACGGTCGGTATCGCCCACGGCTCAGGAGCTCAGACGAGGAAGTACTTTTCCTTCCAATGCTTGATCGAGTCCGGGTTCTCGATCAGCTTCACGCCCTTCCTTGGCGAGAGGTAGTACCTTTGCTCATTCTTGCTAGGTTGGCAAGGTCGGTAGAGACTCCGGAGGATGAACATGTTCGGCTCGGCCCCGACCTCCTGGCATTGAAGAACAAACGCCATCACATGCCGCCACGTGTTCTGCATCAGCTGAGCTGGACACAAGCCGTACCACTGCAGCACCTTGACCACAAAAGGGTGCAGCGGCAAACGAAGCCCAGCATTCAGTGAGTCGGCGGGAAAAACACAAACATCGGCCGAGGACGAGGTACACGCTCGGAAGCCGGGGCCCGGGAGCAGAAGTTCGTACTCTGCGGGGATTTGGAACCCGCTCCGGATCCGATGCAGATCTGCCTCTGTCAGCACCGAAGAGATATGATCAACCTCGGTAGTTTCCCTCGACTCGTTCTCTTCGATTGATTTGGCGGTCCCCTGCGTCACCTTCTCCAACAGTTCTCCAAAGTAGCTCCGCACACCGCCGACGCTTGACAAAACACTCGGCTACCGACCCAGCTCCCCTGCGGTCTTCGGGTGCTCAATAATTGTCTCCACACCCTTGCCCTTGTTAGATCGGGTCTCACCCTCCTGAAGTGGCTCAGCAAAATCCCTGACTGCGTTCGGCCGAACTAAAGTCCCTTCGGTCGGCTCCACGACCTTCTTCCCTTTATCTTTGCTCGGCCTGACCACTCGGCTGACGCCTAGGTCCGAGGAGGGGGTCTCGTCCCCGGAAGAAATCTTAACCATTTTTACAAAGATGGGGAGAGGGACTGACCTTGAAGTGACTACTACGGCCGGAAAGATCACCGGAGATTGAAACGCCCGGCCGCAACAGCTAGCAGCGCCGCTCGAGAGCTAAAAGCTCCGCTCGCAAGTAAAAATCAAGAGTGAGAAAGTGAAAATGAGAAATGAGGTGAAGTATGAAGGGGGGGGGTAAAAACTTATAGTAAAAATGACGCCTCTTGGGCTTTGTAACGTAAGGGCGCGACTCTTGGGCCTCCCTTGAAGTGTTACAAAAGCCCAAATGGCTAAGTAACGAAGAGACACGACTGTTGAAAAAGGGAGCAACGTTTTGACCTAAGTTCTGCAGCTCGGCGCTCCAGACCCAACGGCTGAGATCGCTCCACGTCCATCAAATCCGACAGCCATATCGCTCGGATTCCGAGCAAGTGCCAATCCGAGCTACGAAATGGAGAAAAACGATTTTCTCCTCAAGATTCGTGCAAGATTTCGATCAGACGGCCCAGATCATGCCAGCATCACTAAATGACAAGATAGTGTTTTCTTGAGAATCGTGCCTGCTTCGAGATCTGTGCCATCGTCCAATGGCTAGGATCACCCCACGTCGGTCGGAACCAAAATCCGAGCGACAGGCGAACCGACCTCCACAACGATCGGCTACCGAGCTACATCGCTCAGATTCCCAGCAAGTGCCAATCCGAGCTACGAAATGGAGAAAAACAACTTTCTGCTCAAGATTCGTGCAAGATTTCGATCAGACGGCTCAGATCTTGCCAGCGTCACTAAACGACAAGATAGTGTTTTCTTGGAAACTGAGCCAGCATCGAGATCTGTTCCATCATCCAACGGCTACGATCGCCCCACGTCCCTCGGATCCAAGACCCGAGCGACAGGCGATCCGAGCCACTTTACTCGGATTCCGAGCAAGTGCCAATCCGAGCTACAAAATGGAGAAAAACGACTTTCTCCTCAAGATTCGCTCAAGATTTCGATCAGACGGCTCAGATCTTGCCAGCGTCGCTAAACGACAAGATAGTGTTTTCTTAGAAACTGAGCCAGCATCGAGATCTGTGCCATCATCCAACGGCTACGATCGCCCCACGTCCTTCGGATCCAAGACCCGAGCGACAGGCGATCCGAGCCACTTTGCTCGGATTCCGAGCAAGTACCAATCCGAACTACGAAATGGAGAAAAACGACTTTCTCATCAAGATTCGCGCAAGATTTCGATCAGACGGCTCAGATCTTGCCAGCATCACTAAACAACAAGATAGTTCTTGGGAACTGAGCCAGCATCAAGATTTGCGCCGTGATCCAACGGTCCAGATCACTCCACGTCGCTCGGAATTCCGAACTGAGTGACTAGCGATCCGAGTCACTTGCGCAAGGGAAAAACCGAGCCATATTGCTCGGACTCCGAGCAAGTGCCAATCTGACCCTCGAAAGTGAAGAAAAACGCTGCCGAGCATCTCCGACCGTTGGATCATTGCGAAATTCACGTCTGAGATGATGGACGGCCCAGATTGCGCCACGTCCACTAAACGACAAGATAGTGTTTTCTTGGGAACCGTGCCTGCCTCAAGATTCGCGCCAAGATCCAACAGCTCAGAATCGCTCCACATAGCTCGGTATTCCGAGCCGAGCGACCAGCGATCCGAGCCACTTGCGCGAGGGAAGAACCGAGCCACTTTGCTCGGATTCCAAGCAACTGCCCATCCGACCCACAAAAGCGAGGAAATTACTGCCGAGCGACTCGGTCCATTCGATCTTTCAAAAATTCGCGCTCGCTCAGGATCAACGATCCAGATCGCGCCACGCCATAATTCGGTATTTTATTTATTAAAATCGTTTTATTTATTTAAAAAATTGCAAAAAAATGGTTAAAATTCGGGAAAATTAATTAAAAATGCTGGAAAATAATTATAAAGTCGGGGAAATATTTTTGAACCTCCGACTAAGTAATTATTGCCTAGGATCATTTATTAAGACCCCCGAACGACGAACCAACACTTCGCAAAATTAAGTAAATATTCCGAAAAAATAGATAAATATCACCGGATGACCAGAAGAGCTCAAGAACAACTTAGAGCGCAACCAACTTAAAAAATCACCATACTGCCCCCTGCGAAGATTCAAAACCTTGCATTTGGACTCTGATACAACTCCGCTAGCCATTAAAACAGTAAAACTACTCCTCAAAGGCTGATCAAGCTCAGTCTTCGGGAGTGGGGGGCTCGTGGTATGGCTAAAAATGGGGTTAAATCAGAACCGTCCAGATTAGGAACGAATCTTAAAGCTTAGGGGTAAAATGGTAACTTCACCTACCGATGGGTCTGAAGTGGGTACTGGTTCTCCTCCTCAAAGATCCATTAACCCGCGAACGGATCCACCTCAACTGGGTGCGGGTTTCAACCCGCAACAAACCCGGTCCAGAAAGGATAGAATTAGGGTTTCTGATTAATCCTAATCAACGGCCCTGATTCATATCTATCCCTTCACTGGGGATTAGGGATTACATTCCTTATCTAACCACAGGAATTACATGCCTAATCTGTTCCCTGAGATGCCTATAAATACCCCACATCCATCTCCATTAAGAGGTAATCAATCTTTTGCCAGTTTTACGCTCTCTCATAATCACTTCTGATTACTGACTTGAGCGTCGGAGGGTGCATCACCGGGAACAACCCCGGTGTCTCGCACTTTTTGCAGGTGTACAGCGAGAGCGACGGTCAAACTCCGGCGGAACAGGTAAACAGGTTTGCTATTCAAAGTTTTCCAAGAATCCACAAATACTATCTGTTTTCCCCCACACCAGATTTAGCGGTAACACTTTCTATTTTCTTAACTCTATTGCACATATTTGAATAATCAATTATTTGTGAAAACCCAATCCATTCTGTAGTTTGTAAGCCCCGTCTACTTTAATAGCAACTATTTTTATTTATCCTAGCACATTCTATAATTTGTCAAAAGTATTTATTTTAGTAAGCCATATTTAATACCTAGTCCATATTATTTTATTATCTTATTATTGAATGAAGCCCAATCTTTTATCCCTTCTATAATTATTTACTTTATTTTGTGAAGCCCAAGTCTATTAATCCAAGCCCACACTTTTTAACCCTAAACAAATCATATTGGATCCTAACCCAAACCCACATTTTTAAAACCTGCTACCCAAAACCCAACCAGATCCCCTCATCTCCATATCTGGTCTCCACTATCTCATTATCCCCCCATGGTTTAATCCCGTAACCCCACAACCCCACTATCTCAACTAAATAGTAACCCTCATAATCAATACCCATTATAATATTATTATATTATAAAATCTCCCCCCGTACTGTCTCTCTCTCCCACTCTCTTTCTTTCTCCCCGGCCCTCTCTCTCTTCTCCTCCTTTTTGTTTTGCTTCCAAATAGGAATATCGTAATCCATACATATAATCAAATAGGAATATCGTAATCCATACATATATATATTTATATGAAAATAAGAGTTATTATCTAGGCACAAACAAAACCTACAAAAATGTACAAAAGAAAAGGTGATATAAGTCATACCTTCAAAACTCGCTATCGGAATGATATAGCCGTAGAAAAACAGGTAGGAGAGTTGAAGTTGCTATCATCTTGAAATTTATCGAAATTCCAAAATATGGGCCTTCCAGATGATGGGTTTAGAGTTTTGAGAGTTGAAGGAGAGAGGGTTGGGAAAGATTAAGTGAATAGATATAGATTTATAGGAGATTTTGTGGGTAGGAGGTCGAATTTGGGAGGCTAGGGTTTTGGATTTCGAAGTTAGGAGTAAGAATGGAGAAAATAAAATAAAAAAATTTGACCCTGGGGTTTAAGAAATCCCCAATCGACACTCATTGTCTCAAAGAGCGAGTTTGGTTAAAACAAGCTCGCAATTTGAGACAGCGAGCCTGAGTTGAGAAAGTTAAAAAACTCCAATCGACACTCGCTGTCTCAAAAAATAAGTTTGGTTAAAACAAGCTCGTTTTTTCAGACAGCAAGTCTTGGCCAAGGAAGAAACCAAAAAATTCAAAACAAACACTCGCTTTTTCAGATAGCGAGTGGATTTTGACTACACTCGCTATCTGAAAAAGCGAGTAGGAATTTTTAAAAAAAGTGGGACAGTTTGGGAAAAAACTTTCAAAAAGTGGATCAGTTTGGGAAAAATTTCGAACTTTTGGATGTCGGTCTTACCTATACAACCTCCATCAATGTTGTGGGGAATCGTGGACTTTGGGAATGTCTTAAAGCTTCGCTTTTTCTAGGCAATGTTGGGAGTATTATCGTTTAAAGTGACTCTCAGGTTAGTGTGAGTCAAGTTTCCATGAGTCATTATAGGGATCTCATCCCCAGGATATTTTTCGCTTGTTAGAGAGTTGATCCATCTTGGAACTGAACATATTTCTAGAGAATGCAACCTGTGTCTATATTTATTGAGTAATGCTAGAGCCACTACCAATTTCACTACATTTCTCTTCACTACCTTAGGTGGCACACTCCAATAGGTAGGGGATGATAGAGTAGGTGGGAGAACTCTCCAATAGGAGTATGCCACCTAAGGTAGTGAAGGAAATGGTAGTGAAATTGGTAGTGGCTAAAGCATTACTCATATTTATTTGCTGGTGGAGGGAGAAGAGCTCAACAATAGTGTTTTATCATTATCAATGTGGACTCTGAGTTTCGTGTTTTCCTAAAAGAGGATGTTGAGGTTATAGGTCTTATAAGTATAAATACCAATATAATTATATCATTATATTCTATAGGATGTGTGTTGTATGCGTAAGATCCGGTCATGAATATTATAAACGTTGACTTATTGGATAAATCATGTTTGATCCATTAGCCTATCAAGTTGGTATTGGCTATTCGCTGGGGAGCAATATGCTAGGTATGCAAAATATCTAAGGTATAATACTTCTAGCAAAATAATAGCCGCCGAAGCATAAACCCTAATTTCATATTCAACACCATTTACAATCTCAAAGCCATTATATATACTAATTCTATATACCAAGTGAGAGAGAGATTATCGAATTTGTCGATGTACCATCATCTCATCGTCCTCAATCACTCCTCTCTCCTCTATTGAACTTGCTGACCTCCTCAACGTCGAACGTCGATGTCGCACCATAGCACCACTGTTGCCTAGCCTAGTTGCCGTTGCTGGGTCCCACCGTCAACCAACGACAACAAGGGCAACATCCTGCCCTGCTGTTGCTAGGTTTCCCTCTAAAACCTTAGCCCCTCCTTCTCCTTTTGTAGATCTGTTTCGGGTTGCATCCAACCGAAACCAACCTGATCTAGGCCCAACCGGTTCAATCCAGAATGTGTTACTGCTGCTTCTGCACCCAATTACAACAAAGCCAGACCCAATCCAGACCCGACTGGATCTGACCGGTCTGGCCTTTGGATCTAAACCAAACTTGACTCGACCCATTTGCAGTGCAAACCCGACTTTGGACACAAAACAAATCAGGCCAGATCTGCTTGGAGTTCGAACCGAACCTTACCTATTTGTTGACTCACTTGATCCACTATTGTAGCAAACCCGAACCGTTAATCACTGACCCAGAACCAAACATATCCACACCCATCTAGAAAAGATTGAAGATGGACTGCATAGACAGGGACTGCGGGCCAGTTTTGACCATGAAAACAGATGAATCATTAACTGACTTCTGGAAGGAACTTGTAGATCTTCGAATCGCCTTCGAAACTAACAGTCATATGCCCCAATCAGACCTCTGTAGCACCAGAAAATATCTTTATATTGTAGTTGCACACATAAATTTGAGAACATGAAACTTCTTCAATGTTGGGGAGTTCGTCAAAATTTAAGATAAGTCTATTGGATATTTAGTTTTGATTTTATACACGTTAAACTTCTTGCTATGTACTGTAACTCAAAATATAAATTATTTTTGATAATCCGAAGTAATAGCTTTAGTTGTAAACTTCGCCATTGCATGTCCCAAGCCAGGAATCCGGTCACAAACCGGGTAAGGAGGTGAATTGTGTTAGGTAGTTGACTACCAGCATAAAACTTTGTCAAATCATATGAACATGAATCCTAATAATATACACACAAATACTAGGGCACTCCTTGGAAGCAATGCATTGTGCCTACCTCCTGGTGCTTCGAAAAATGTGCAAGGGGCGTCACACCGGTGCCCGGGTGTGGTGAAAAATGGACAAGGGTTCCTGCACCAATTTGGACATGTGCTGGTAGAGAAGCTAGTTTAGAAAAATAGGCTTATAATAGCGACTTGTAATATAGGAGTATTGACAGAAAAATGCATAGAACTAGTAGATACCATGATTAGAAGGAATATTAACATACCTTGTTTACAAGAAACAAAGTGGGTAGGGGAGAAAGCTAAAGAGATAGATAGTTTTTAATTATATTATACAGGTAAAATTAGAAATTGAAATGAAGTAGGAATTTTAGTTGATAAGAAATTCAAAGAAGATGTAGTAGGTGTTAATAGAAAATGTGATAGAATAATACAAATTAAGCTTGTATTAGGGGAAAATATAATTAATATCATTAGTCCGTATGCACCCTAAGTAGGATTAGATGCACAAGCTAAAAATAAATTTTGGGAAGAAATGGATGAGACAATTTAAGGAGTACCCTTAGGTGAAATATTATTTATAAGAAGAGATTTTAATGGACATGTTGGAGAAAATAACATGGGATATGAGATGGTGCATGGAGGACATGGATTTGGAAATAAGAACGATGGTGGAGATGCTCTATTAGATTTTGCGGCTTCGTGTAATCTTATACTAGCAAATACTTATTTTAGGAAGAGGGATGAACATTTGATAATCTTTAAAAGTTGGGCAAATAAGAGCCAAATTATTTTTTTTCATCACAGAAAAGTGGATTGCTAAAGATTATAAAGTTATACTGGGAGAGTGTTTAACCTCACAACATAGCTTAATGGTGTTGGGTGTTAAGATTGGAAAACACATGTGTGAGGAATGAGACTAGGAACCTAATAATTAGGTGGTGAAACTTGAAGGGAGAGAAACTGAAGATTTTTAGAGATAAAGTCCTTAAAGGAGCATCATGAAATTGGGAAGGAGAGACAAATATGATGTGTAACACCCCGCCCCAATACTCAGATAATTTTTATTATTTTTAAGACAAATTAGATACTATGTAGTATAACTGCCCGCCACAGACTGCCTCTCAAAAGGTGGTTAACCAATTAGGTGACTCTTGATCATAGGCAATTTTATTTATGCTCAATTAATTTTTGTGTACTCCCGATATGGGATAACTCTTCACATATTTTATTTATTAATCCTGCCTGCCACGTCACCACAATTCTCAAAGCAGCACATTTCTCTGATTTAATTTCATTCCGAAATCCAATCCAAGGGCCCCACATGACCATGACGTCATCATTCACTTACAAGCACAACCCAGCACAACCATGTGCTGTTCCTTCACTTATTTTACCATGGGCCCCCCTTTAACAAATCCTTATACTTTATTTTATATATATATATATATATATATATATATATATATATATATATATATATATATATATATATATATATATATATATATATATTATATTATATTTTTCGAAAATACGGGGTATTACATACACCCCACCTTTAGAAATCAGCGTCCTCGCTGAGTACGGAGCATGCCATCTAGCGTAGGATCCTCCTTTCTAGCCGATGTGGCGTCATCCTCGATTCCGGAGATCAATCACTCTCAACACCACAGATCATACCTGATCCCAGAGATCAGTGACTCTCAACACAGCAGATCATACCCGATCCCGAAGATCAATGACTCTCAACACCGTGGATCATACTGAGGCCCTCTTCCACACCCGGTGTCGAAAGTCGGCTCTGATACCATTTGTAATGCCCTGCCCCAATACTCAAACAATTTTATTATTTTTAAGACAAATTAGATACTATGTAGTATAACTGCCCACCACAAGCTGCCTCTCAAAATGTGGTTAACCAATTAGGTGACTCTTGATCATAGGCAATTTTATTTATACTCAATTAATTTTTGTGTACTCCCGATATGGGATAACTCTTCACATATTTTCTTTATTAATCCAGCCTGTCACGTCACCACAAATCTCAAAGCAGCACATTTCTCTGATTTAATTTCATTCCGAAATCCAACCCAAGGGCCCCACATGACCATGACGTCATCATTCACATACAAGCACAACCCAGCACAACCATGTGCTGTTCCTTCACTTATTTTACCGTGGGCCCCCCTTTAACAAATCCTTATACTTTATTATATATATATATATATATATATTATTTTATTTTTTGGAAATACGTGGTATTACATGATGTGGACTAAAATTACTATGTACATAAGAGAAATTTTAAATGAGGTACTTGTAGAATCTAAAGGTAGAGAGTTGCTAACTAAAGAAACTTGGTGGTGGCAAGAAGAAGTCCAAAATATTATGAGAGAAAAAATATCAATCTTCAAAATATGGCAAAAGAGTATAAATGAATAGAATTTGGAGAGATATAAGACCGTTAGAAAAGAAGTTAAGAAAGCGGTAAGAGACAAAAGAAAAGGCTTATGATGATTTATACACAAAATTAGTAACAAAATATGAGAAAATAATATTTATGAACTTGCTAAACAAAGGGATAGGAAAACAAAAGACCTGGATATAATTAGGTGTATTAAAAGCAAGAATTCAAGAGTCTTAGTAAAAGATAAGGAAATTAAGAAAAGATGGTGAAATTACTTTGATAAGTTATTAAATAAAAATGTTGTGGACAACTTAAAATATAGAAAACTCGAGGGAGAGTCGAGAGCTCCCCCGCTGGCCATTGGGAACCGAGTGGGCATATGTTTTTTCCGTAGAATTAGGAACTCGTAGGGTCGAAATGCTCTAGGAATGATGAAAATAGGAAAAGCTTTAGGACTGAATGGTATACTCATTGAAGTTTGAAAGTATGTTGAGAATGTAGGAGTGTGTTGGCTAACAAGATTATTTAATAGAATTTTGAAGACTAAGAAGATACCCGATGAATGGAGAAATAATATTTTAGTACCTATATATAAAAATAAAGGAGATTTATAAAGTTACTCCAACTACCGAGGGATTAAATTAATGAGCCATACGATAAAAAATTGGGAGAGAGTGATTAAACATAGAATGAGACTATAAACTACAGTGTCTGGGAATCAGTTTGGATTTATGCTTGAGTGGTCAACAATAATAGCAATTTATGTACTAAGGAGACTTATAAAAAAATATAGGGAGAATAAGAAAGATCTACATTGTGTTTATAGATCTAGAATAAGCATTTGATAAAGTCCCTAAAAACATAGTATGGTGGGTGTTATATAATAAAAGAGTAACTATTCAATATATTGAGGTAATTAAGGATATGTATGAAGGGACAAATACCACAATTAGAACAACCACAGGAGAGACCAGTGATTTTCCTATTACAGTAGGTTTTTTACACCAAGATTCGGCTTTAATCCCCTACCTCTTCACTTTGGTTATGGATGAATTGACGTAAGGAATACAAGATGAGGTGCATTGGTGTATGCTTTTTGCTGATGACGGCGTCTTAGTGGACAATACTAGAATAGGAGTCAATGCTCAATTAGAAATGAGGAGAGAAACTTTGGAAGCTAGAGGCTTTAGAATTAGCTAAACTAAAACAAAGTATATGGAGTGTAATTTTAGTGATATTCGGAACACAACTGAGGAAGTAGTGAGGCTTGATGATCAAGAGATAATTAAGAGAGACCGTTTCTGATATTTAGGCTCGATTATACAAAGAGATTAAGAGATTTGTGAAGATGTTATACATAGGATCCAAGCAGAATGGCTTAAGTAGAGAAGTGCCAGTGATGTATTGTGTGACAAACGTATACCTTTGAAGTTGAAGGAAAAAATTTATAGAATGGCTATTAGACCATCAATGATGTATAGAGCAGAGTGTTGGGCAACAGAGAAATAACATGTCCAAAAAATGAGTGTAGCGGAGATGAGGATGCTAAGATGGATGTGTGGTAAAACATGAAGGATAGAATTAAAAACGAGTATATACGAGACATGTTAAAGGTAGCTCATATCCCTGATAAGTTAAGAGAGAATCGCCTCAGGTGGTTTGGACATATCACACGTAGACCTAGTAGTGTCCCCATTAGAAAGAGTGATTTGTATAAGTATTAAAGGTAGAGTTAGTGATTTGTATAATTATTCTCTATTTATTTGTTGTGTTAGAGTAACTTTAATTTGTTAGCTCTTATTTGAATTATTTTCGTAGTGATTACATTGAAAATGATATATACAGATTAAGTTTAGCAAACCGAACCATGTTAGCTCTAGTAATTCAATCAACCATGTTATCATGTATTGTAGACTAAGTAAAACATATAGCGAAAACCTATAATATGCATTTAGATTCAAGCACTGTTTTTTACAAATAAAGGAGTTTGTGCTCAAACTTAGTTAACTAGAAAATATTTTTCACAGTAGTGACTAGAAGCACACAACTTTTAAAACTCATATTCTTCAGTTTTGGGGGGTGTGTGTGTGTGTGTGTGTGTCGGGGGGGGGGGGGGGGGGGGGGGGGGGGGGGGGGGGGGGGGGGGCGGGGAGAGGAGATTGTTCTCAATTCTGTCATATCTACTTGTTCAAATCTATAGATGAGCACTTCAAACAATGTGTGGAAAAATAAGTTTGATAAGAAAATCAAAGGGTTTAGAAGTAATAGAGTGAAGAGCATTTGTCTCGAGAATTCATATAATTCTTTAATTAAAGTTGAATTATTTTGAAAATTATGGCTCCTTCCACGCCTCGGTCAAATGGAATTGTAGAATGTAGGAACGGAGCACTAACAATAATGTTAAATGACATGATTCTAACTACACTTACCATCTAGTCTGTTTTAAAAGTTGTATAAGCAGCTAATTACTTGCTGAAACACTTCCACAAGTCAAACGTTCTTTCACATCGCACGAGATTTGGCACAAACATTTACCTAACTTTAATGACTTCAAACAAGGGGTTGTGCATATGTTAATATTCCTGACCTTAGAATGTCTAAAGTAGGAACAAGAACTGTAACATACATATATTTAGGTTCAGTAGAAGATAGTGCCACTAACAAATTTTTAGATTTATCCGATAATTCTTTGATAGAGTCTAGGGATGTCTTTTATTTTCGTAAGGACAAATGCATGACCTTATCTGGATCCATACAGCCTATATCATTCTCTCAATTAGAATCGGAAACCATTAATTCTGACATGGACATACCCTAATCTAATAGTAAAAAATCAAGAAGAAAGTTAGAGAACATCCACAAGATATAGATCACGTAAAGAGTATGGGAACAACCATGTTAGAGAATGATCCAACCTTCTATGATGAGGAAATGTGATTTAATGATTCACGTTTGTGGGAAGAGGCGATAAGATGAATTCAATATTGCAAAATGGCACTTGGACTTTGGTAGATCTATCAAAGGGAGCGAAGGCCATAGGCTGTAAATTAGTATTTAAGAAGAAGCTAAATGCTTATAATAGCATTAATGTAAATCTCGTCTAGTGGCTAAGGATTTTACCCAAATGTATGGTATTGAAAACTTTGATATATACTCACATGTTTGTCATCAAGCCACCATTAGGATCATTACAACCCTTGTCTATTGAAAACTTTGTTATTCATCAAATAGATGTAAAAACAGCATTCTTAAATGGCGACCTTAATTTTTTTGTCCAAAAAAAGTAGGGCAATTCCCTACCTCAAAATGTATTAGCATTAATATATAGTTAGCTAGTTACAAAAACTTGTTCAGAAGATCATGAGATAGAGCATAGAGAGAGTACTTGCAGGTTGAGGGTGTGAGATGCACATTCAACATTAGGGTGAAGAAAGGGTAGATGAATACTGTCATACACCTCTACATACGCTAAGTCTAAATTTATACCCAACTCTCAAAACCTGTATGGTGATCTCTCTATCCAAAACCAAATCACAATCTAAACAGTTAATTAGTCTTCACAGTATTACAAGCCATGAATTAAAAACCTAGTGTATCAATAGAGAAGTTCATTTCTCTCTGTCACTGCCCAAAAAAACTGAAGAACCAGTCAAAACATTGTCTGTTACCCTGATCTGTTCCTCCTTTGCATCACCTTAGTTGAATCTTCAATCTGAATTGGGTGTGATGTAGCACTAACAGTAAGCAGGTGGAGTGCTCTTGCCAACTCCAATCCATTGATGACCTTCTTCTTCTGTGTACTTTCCCCAGCTGCATCTAGCCAAGATGAAAACCAAAATTTATAATTAGATATAAACTTTTCAAGTGAGCATGACATCGTTTCTAATCAACCAAAGACTCCAGTAAATAGAAATAGTCAAGAACAACCATGTGTGTGCATAATGTAGGGAGTTAGAAGTGAAACACCAACAACTAAAGCTTTCATGCAGAGAAGTGGAAAGTTTAGTGACGTTGAAAATCTAAGTGAAGTAGTGCCAAACTCTTACGTGGTGTAGGGTATTTAAAAAAGATATGAAAATTAGTCTCCATTGGATCCCCCTCCATCCCTTGTTGCTGAGAACAGCCTTAGAGAGCGTTTGGTACACAGATTGGAAGATTCCCTGGAATGAGAGGATTTTCGGGAATGTGAGGGTGGGAATGAAGATTCACAGGAATGTTACATTCTCGCATTTGGTATAATACATTACATTCCCGAGAATCTGTTATTATTGTATTTTTGAGTTATTTCATTATTTTATGGAAATCACATGGGAATCCTCAAATTCCATGACTTTTTGGAGGAATGGAAATGTTTCGTAACATAGAATTTTGATTCCCTTAGGAATCCATCATTCCTTCCAAAATTATGCTTGCCACATACCAAACAAGGTAATCTAAGGAAAAATTTAGGATTCCCTTGCACATTCCCACATACCAAACTCCCCCAATCTCAACTTATCAACCAGGTGTAAATTTTGCATTTAAATGGTGCTCGATTCTTACAAGTAGCCTTGAAGTGGGGTGATCCTTAAACCCATGTTACTCTAGAAGTTATATGCTGAGTTTGTTGGATACTCTCCATTAGGACTTAGCTTCCATCTGGTTTATCTTCATCTGCACTCACACCATATTGTTGTAAAGTTTGAAGGAGAACTTCTTCTTGAACTATAGTAGTTTCAGTTAGAACTATATGAAATCTTGATCTCCATCTCCAATTATCATTGAACCAGGACCCTTGAAGGCAGACTGTTGCATCCATATTTCAAGCTATCTAGACTAAAGAGGTAAAAAATTATTTGAGATACTAAGCCCTCCTAACCAATTGTCCTTCCAAACATAAGTGACTTTCCATCTCCCAAAGTCTTACTATTGTTCATCCAGAACTGTTCTCTCAAGCTAAAAGTTTCTTTTTTAGAAATGAGAAGCAGTGGAAGGACGTGTGTATGTGCATGTGGTTGAGTTATAATATAGGGACTTCAGAACTTAAGGTGCAAGAGGAGGATTTGGGAAGATGATCTTCCACCACCATATCATAAGTAGTGCCTCATTGAAATTCTTGAGATCTAAGATACCCAGATCTCCTACCTCCTTAAGAGTACAGAGTCTCTTCCAATTCATGCGACTAGTACCCCTGCTTACGCCATCTTATACTGTTGATAATATTCCCTCCTTCTCCATCAATAAGATAGAAGACATTGCTATTCTTAGTATCATACTCACCTATTTGCACCAATTTGGGCCAAAACCTCTGACTTGTAGCAAGTCTTGAATAAACTACCAATGAACTATATCAAAAGCCTTCTTGAATTCAATCTTGAGCATTAGAGTATCAGATTTTATTGTACTATATATATTAATGACTCCATGGGCCACAAAAAAACAGTCAACTGTAGATTTTCCTCTCAATAATGCACTCTGAGATGATGACACCGAAGATCAAGCAGATGTCCTAGTCTGTTTGCCAGCAGCTTTGTAAAGATTTTGAAGGAACAACTAAGCAAACTGATAGACATATAGTCCTCTACTAAACTTGCACCCTCACATTTTGGTATCAGCATAATGTTGGAATAGTTGAGCCTTCCTATGTTACTCATTCCTTCATGAAGAGCAGAGATCATATCAAATAAATCCCCATTATAGTCTCCCAACAATTTTGATAGAAACTCATTGAAAAACCATCAGGACATGGAGCTTTCTTGATCTCTTCCATTGAGAATGTGGTTTCTAAGTGTTGTAGATATGTGTGTGGAGAAGGCTAGAGTGAGGAGCATTCCACATTGGAGTCAAGCTCAATTGTAGTCCCATATATTTCCTGAAAATTGTCTTCAAAGTATTTTCTAATGTGAGTGGAAGCTGTATGCAAGTCTTCCCCCTTGCATCAAAGAGCATATATAGTTTCTTCTTCTACTTCCATTTGCAGATAATGAAAGAATTTGGTGTTTGCATCTCCCCCCTTAATCCAAGTTACTCTTCCTCTATGCTTCTAGTATTGTAGCCTCCACCTACACCACCTCATATTCTCTCTCTTTCTTGCTTCTCTTCAGCATTAATAAGTCTAGTATCAACTAATTCATCGAGTGAATTGATTTTTCCCAACATATTCCTCTTCTTCCTAGTAATGTCTTTAGAAATCTCAAATTTCCATCTTTTTAATCTTCTCTTGAGCAAGAATAATTTGGCAGCAAACCTATCCATAGCTGAGCTTTGACACTGAAAACTATTCCACCATATAGTGACTGCAAAAAGGAATTGATCATCTGTGAGTCATGTCTTCTCAAAATTGAAGTAATGGATCTTGGACATACGAGTCATAGTGTCTAAGACTATTGGACAATGGTCTGATGCTATCCTGGGAAGAGAGTGTTGGATGGTGTGAGAAAATGTAGACTCCCACAGCTGAGAGATAAGAAATCTATCCAGTCTAGCCAAAGCAGGATTTTCTATGAGATTTGACTAGGTGAATTTTCTTCCAGCTAAAGACAAGTCAAAGAGCTTCATATTATGAATGAAGTCTCTAAAGGCTCTCATATCTCTAGCTAACCCTTTTCCTGAGCATCTCTCTTCATTTAAGATTGTGACATTAAAATCCCCACACATTACCCTCATATCCCTCAGTGACCTCCTCCTCTTCTGTGTTATTTCATGGAAACAAAGCACTCCATCATCAAGCTTAAAAGGTGCTTGCACGGTAGTAATAGACCACTCTTTATCATCCTCTCCATTTCTAAAAAAATTAGACACTGAGAAGAAATCAATTGTAGAGTAAAAGCAATCAAACAGGTTGTCATTCTACCCAAAGAGAACTCCCCCCAACTATAAAGTGCACCTAGTTACAACCATCTATTATCACAAATCCCCCATGTAGATGAAAGCTTCCAAACTGAACTATTATGCAACTTAGTCTCCTATAACTAGGCAACTGAGAATGTTGCTACCTTAATGCCATCCTTAATGGGTACACACTTCTTAGGACATCTAAGTTCTCTAACATTGCAGCTACCAATCTTCATTATGTAGTGATATAACATATAAATACACAAAAACAAGGAAAATTTTGCCCTACTGCCCCACTTTTTGAAAATATTTAGCGCTCTGCCCTACTTCCCAAAACAATTAGCGATTTGCCCTTGTTTAGGACACGTCAGCAAGAAACGTTATTGGAAAAAATGGCACAGGTTATTTCGATGCCGTTCTTCCCAATAACGGCATCTATTTTACATTTATTTTTCATGCCGTTATTTGGAATAACGACATCAGTATATTTCTCTTGCAGGTGTGAATCTTCTAACTTTAAAAAGTTCTAAGTGTGAAAAAAATGTATAAATAATGCCGTTATCCTAAATAACGGCATTCGAATGACTGATGCCGTTATTCGAGATAACGGCATCAGTTATATATAAATATGAACTCTTGCCGTTGTTTGGAAACAGAGAGAATGAATAAAAAATTTATAAAAAAAAAATTATAACTGATGCCATTATTTGGAATAACGGGATCAATTATATATATATATTTTTTTAACTTATTCGTCAGAGAGGATGAATAATAAGTTACTTTTTTATAAAAAAAATTTATAATTGATGCCGTTATTCCAAATAACGACATCAGTATTGAGAATGCCGTTATTTGAAATAACGGCATCTGTTATAAGGTTTTCACACTTGCAATTTTTTCTCTAAGTGTAGACTACAAGCTGTCGAAAAACAAAACAACCTATGCCGTTATTCCCAATAACGGCATGACATTTTTTTTTCAAACAGATGCCGTTATTGGGAAGAACGGCATCGAAATAACCTATGCCGTTTTTCACAATAATGTTTCTTACTGACGTGTCCTAAACAAGGGCATATCGCTAATTATTTTGGGAAGTGGGGCAGAGCGCTAAATATTTTCAAAAAGTGGGGTAGTACGGCAAAATTTTCCAAAAACAAGAGCAAGGAAAAAAAACCAAAGAATCAGGCTCAAGCTCTGGAGACTCTACCGAAGGGATTCAGACGAAAGTCGAATGGCGAGCTTGAACCCATCTGCTTCAACTGCGGCAAGTGGGGCCATTGGAAAGCCGATTGTAAGGAGGTGATGAAGTGTTTCCTTTGTAAACGTAGAGGTCACTTGTCGACGGAATGCGAACGGTGGCTGGCTAAGGCCGTGGAGGAAGTTTCGCAGGAGTGTGCCCAAGGTTCTCGCCCTACACTTCCACAGCATGAGGCACACGTTCAGAACAAGCACAGGAATGCTGAGATTCGATCTGTTTGGGCTAAAAACGACGTGGGCTCTCCAGCGAAGGCTGGACCAATCGGTACTTCATCGATGAAAGCTGAAGCGATTGAAGACGGTTATCAATCCAACGGCGGATATGGAAGAGCGCAGCAACTGGCTTCACTTCAGCGTGGTGGCCATTGTTACTTTTGGTAATACTGCCGAGGGTGTGATTAAGAGAGAGCTACTCTCCCGATGGCCTAAGACGTCGGAATGGGATTGGAGAGTTAAGAGATTGAGAGAAGACGCGTTCATTATCCCGTGCTCGTCGGAGTCGAGGGTCCAAATGGTATTGAGCAAGAGATATTTTTTCGGAGATGGATTCACCGTAGCTCTTTCTCGGTGGACGCTCAACTTTGGGGAGTTTAAGAGAGAGCGGCTTCAATCCAGGTGGCTGCTTATTTCCAATTTCCCCGTGGAGTGCTGGAGTAAGGAGGTCTTCCAAGCGCTGGTCCATTCTTTAGGGTGGGTTGAAGAGCTCGACCAGGCTACTAGGTTCCTCAACAGATTGGATTCGGCGAGATTCGAGTTAGTTCGCTCCCCATTGCCGTTTACCCTTCAGAAGTCTTATCGGTATACAAGGGGAAGTCCTACCTTGTTGGTTTACATGAGGAGGTTAAGAGATTTGTGCCGGTGGGTAGAGATTCCAAGGGCGGGGTTACGATGTTGATCAATGAAGTGGACTCCTCTGCAGTGAAGGTGCCGGAGGGTGTTCTCGAGCTTTCGCATATAGAGGAGGCGGGTGAGATTGGTAGAGCTCCTCGATCGGGTGCTGGCTTAAAAATTTCTGATGGGTTCAGAAAGGAAAAGCATGCGAAGGAAGGTGACGTATACCATCTGTTGGATAAAGGCAATCCAACGGCTCTAAAACAGCATGCCCCATGCATTAAATTTTCGTCCAGGTCACTTGATGTGGAGGAGTCCGAACATCCTGCGAAGGGTCATGCGAAAGGATGTCAAACAGGGGCCCACGAGATGTCTAGAGGATTTTGGAAAGTTTTGCCGTACTACCCCACTTTTTGAAAATATTTAGCGCTCTGCCCCACTTCCCAAAACAATTAGCGATATGTCCTTATTTAGGACACGTCAGCAAGAAACGTTATTGGGAAAAACGGCATAGGTTATTTTGATGTCGTTCTTCCCAATAACGGCATCTGTTTGGAAAAAAAGTTTCATGCCGTTATTTGGAATAACGGCATAGGTTGTTTTGTTTTTCGACAGCTTGTAGTCTCCACTTAGAGAAAAAATTGCAAGTGTGAAAACCTTATAACAGATGTCGTTATTTCAAATAACGGCATTCTTAATACTGATGCCGTTATTTGGAATACTGGCATCAGTTATAAATTTTTTTTATAAAAAAGTAACTTATTATTCATCCTCTCTGACGAATAAGTTTTAAAAAAAAAATTATAACTGATGCCGTTATTTGGAATAACGGCATCAGTTATAAATTTTTTTAAAACAAAAACTTTTTATTCATTCTCTCTGTTTCCAAACAACGGCAAGAGTTCATATTTATATATAATTGATGCCGTTATCTCCAATAACGGCATCAGTCATTCGAATGCTGTTATTCAAGATAACGACATTATTTATAAGTTTTTTTCACACTTAGAACTTTTTAAAGTTAGAAGATTCACACTTGTAAGAGAAATATACTGATGCCGTTATTCCAAATAACGGCATGAAAAAAAATGTAAAATAGATGCCGTTATTGGGAAGAACATCATCGAAATAACCTATGCCGTTCTTTCCAATAACGTTTTTTGCTGACGTGTCCTAAACAAGGGCATATCGCTAATTGTTTTGGGAAGTGGGGCAGAGCGCTAAATATTTTCAAAAAGTGGGGTAGTACGACAAAACTTTCAGGATTGTGTGGGATGGGAGAGCCAGTACAAATTGAGCACCCTATTGTCAAGTCTACTAAAGGGTTTTCTTTTGCGCATGGTTCACTGCAACGGCGCGAAGATGAAAAATTAGAACAACTGATGGTTGAGAGTGTGACTGAGCCTGTAGCTCCGGTTTTTGGGATGCTTCTAGGGAGGGGGCTTCATTCTCCATGCAAATGCAAAAATCCATGGAAGAGGCATTTGCACAATTTTTGAGAGGAGATGTTAGCTCACTTTCTAGAGAACAAATTGATTCCTGGGCGGGACTGCTCAGAGCTTACTCTCACGCACCCCCCAGAGCTATTATAGAGAGGCCTAATTGGGGCGGGCCTAATGTCAATAGGGGAGGCAGTTCTAGAGATAGGGATCTTCAACCCTTGAGTTTGAACCTTTCGGATGATGGGACATCACTATCCCAAGCTTTCTGGATGGCTAATCTAGGAGATTTATTGACGTCTCAGTCTAGAAAGAGGAGTTATGAAAGTGAAGAGGAGAGAGACAGTGCAGAAGCTGACCGGGACTATGTTAGTGACTCCGGGAAAGTCAGCTTTGACTCCCCCAATGATGATGACTTGATTGATGCTCTTAAAATATTGAAGATGAGTCACCACTTTCTGTGGCCGCTAGAGCTTGGGATATTGAGAGACATGATATGTGGACGGCTCACCGCCGTACAGAGGCGCACTTCCCGGTACAGGGAAAGGGAAAGAAAAGATGGTAGAGGATCTCAGATGCAGTTCGCGTCAACGAGAGAAACATGGGGACCGTCCGATCTCCAAAGATGAGCTGATTGCTTCAGCTATCAAGCTTTAAGCCCCCAGTTCAGCCTTGGCAGGTGAGTCAAAATTAAATTGTGCAATTATTGATTTCATACCCGATTCCATGCTTATTAGTTTAGCCAAGGTTTGTAGAGTCGAGTTGGGGGGTGACTGGTCATCCCAATTTGACTGCGCTAAGAATATTAGAGACTGGGTGAAAAGTCCCAGTTATTAGTGATGGTCCTTCCATCCTAGAGATTTTTAGCAGGTTGATCAATGGTATACGTTTTCTGGAATGTGAGAGGCTTAAATGGTAGTAAAAGCGTAGGATGGTCAGAGAGACCTTGATGGCCCATCATCCTATGGTGATTGGGCTCTGTGAGACCAAGTTGACCTCCCCTCAAGCTGATTTGCTTGATAGGCTTATCCCGTATTGGAACTGGGAATGGTGCTCTAAACCATTTCAGGGTCAGGCGGGAGGGATTTCGGTGGGATTCAATGCGGATTTCTTTCAATGCCTTGAATGTTTCATCGGAGATTTCTCTGTCTCCTTGAGACTCAGAGATAAGAGAGATGATTTCGTGCAAGTCTTCTCCATGGTCTATGGCCCCAACAGTGCTGCTGAACGCTCATCATTTTGGTCGGAACTGGATGAGGTTCACAATCACTGGGAAAATACATGGATTATCGGGGGGGATTTCAATATCACTCGTTATGCGAATGAGCACTTAGGTAAAGGGTGTTCACTGACTGATAGAGCTACATTCAGTGGGGTCATCGATTCGTTAGATTTACGTGAGATCCAGTTCTCCGACCATAAATTTATGTGGTCAAATATGCACGATTGTCCAATTATGGCCAAACTGGATCGTATTTTTGTGTCGCAAGATTGGGAAGCCCATTTCCCCTTTGCTTCGGTAGCAACAGCACGTAGACATACCTCTGATCACGTTCCTTTGATTCTATCTTCGGATGGGGAAATCCGACCTAAGGTCAAAATGTTTCGATTTGAGAAAGTTTGGCTTAGAAATGGTAACCTACTGTCCATTGTTGAGAGCTCATGGAATGAGCCAATCGACATTAGAGAGGATGGGCGTAAGGGTGCTGTTGCATCTTAGAACGTTAAAATCAGTAGACTTAGAGGTAGGCTGAGACGATGGGCGAGCGAGGAGAGAAAGAAAGATAAGAGGGATAAAGATAGGATTGAGGGCCAGATTCACGTGCTAGAGTTATTAGAAGAGGGTAGAGGTTTATCCAACTCGGAGAGAGAGGATATGCATAGGGCCAGGTTCGATCTTGACGCGCTTTTCCAAAAAGAGAATGACTATTGGAGACAAAGATCGCGAGACCAATGGCTACAAGATGGGGATGCCAACACGGCATACTTCCATAAGTTAGCTAACGGGCGGAGAAGATCGAACTTTATTTCTGGGCTTAACATTAACAATAGGTGGGAGGCAGATCAATCCTTGGTATGCTCTCATATAGAAGATCATTTTAGAGGCCTTTTAGGGCATTCTAGAGAGGGCTTCTGCCATCTGAATGAGTCCTTCTGGTCCCGACCTAATATCGGCGACCCGGACGAGTTAGAGAAACCTTTTGAGATGAGTGAGATCCTTAGTGCTATCAAGGAGTTAGGTCAGGATAAATTGCCTGGGCCAGACTGGTTTCCTGTCTTTTTTACTCCTTTTTTTGGGATGTTATTAAAATGGACCTAACCTGTATTTTTGATGAATTATTTGAGAGCAACGCTCAGATTGATCGGCTCAATTACGCGTCTGTTGTCTTAATTCCCAAAAATGACGAGGTCAAAGAGGTTAGGAACCTTAGACCCATTAGCCTTCTGAATTGTTCCTTTAAGATCATTACGAAAGTATTGGCAACAAGGCTTAATCCATGGCTTAAGGACATCATCCACCCGGCTCAGAGTGGATTCATTCAAGACCGTGACATCCTAGATAGTATAGCTATTGCCCATGAGACCATCTTTCATTGCAATAGAGACAGAGTTGAAGGTTTTATGCTAAAACTTGATTTTGAAAAGGCATATGACACGGTGGAATGGGACAGTGTTATAGAGGTACTCCGGTCTAGAGGTTTTGGTCCCAAATGGATCAGTTGGATTAACAAGTGCATTAGGGGTGGTAAATCCTCAGTACTGGTGAATGGGTCGCTCACTAACCTAATCGCTTGCAAAAGAGGGCTTCGGCAGGGGGATCCGTTGTCCCCTTTGCTTTTCTCTCTGGTAGCTGATGTGCTCTCTGAAATGACGCAGCATTGCACCAACCTAAACCTCCTGCGAGGCATTGGAAGTCTTGACGGTATTCACGGGATCTCGATTCTTCAGTATGCTGACGATAAACTTCTGTTCGGAAGGAATGAGATTAATGAGGTTCTCATTAACAAAGGAATTTTGATGTTTTTTGAGGCTTGGTGCGGTCTAAAAGTTAATTATGAGAAGAGAAACATTATCGGCCTTGGCAAATGTGATGAGATGGCCCCTACTTTCCTTGCAAGCGTGCTAGATTGTGAAGTGGCGAAGTTTCCCATTAGATACCTAGGAGTTCCTTTGTGCCCAGGTAAGCTAAAGCGGAATGATTGGATGATTCTTATAGAGAGAATCCACAAGCGACTTCCTGGGTGGAAGAGGAAACACCTTTCCCTGGGAGGCAGAATCACTCTCATTAATGCTGTACTATCCAATCTTCCCATTTATTGGATGTCCATCTATGAATTTCCCGCTTGGGTTATCAATAAGATTGACAAAATTCGTAGAGACTTCTTATGGAAGGGGAGCCGAGAAGATGGTAAAGGCTTGCCTTTAGTCAGGTAGAGCGTTGTTTGCCGGAAAAAAGAGTTTGGAGGGTTGGGAATCTTCAATCTTCGAGATATGAACAAGGCACTCCTATGCAAATGGTGGTGGAAGATTCATTCCCGTCGCTCACCTGCCCAAGGGACCGGTTGGGTGCGATATAGAAGACAGAGAAGATTCAAATTCGGGGGAGGACAGCATCGTAGAGGCATCTCCCCTATTTGGAGAGGTATTAACAGAGTGGGCGATCTGTTCCACGGTCACTCCCCAAGTAGGGTGGGGAATGGGGAAAATACGAGATTCTGGCTCGATGCTTGGGCTGGTCCCAATACGTTGGCTTCCTTATTTCCCAAAATTTTTGCGAGGTCATCCAATAAATCTGCGCTGGTCTCAGACTATTAGGTTCGGTCCTCTTGGTAGATTAGATTAATACCTTCAAATAGTGCCAATGCCAATACCAGTCTTGCCCCAATCTATTCTTGGATTGGGAATCACTTCTCCACTTTAGATGACCAACAGGATGAGATGGGATGGCGCTTACAGGCCAACAACAAATTTTCGATCAGAACCTTGTACTCAGCTCTATCCGACGGGGGGATTAGAAGTGCTGCGAATCAAGTTATTTGGAATACATGTGCCCCACACAAAGTTCGGGCGTTCCTGTGGCTGGTATCCAAGGATGCTATCTTAACTAGAGCTAATCTGGCTAAGAGAGGATTAGTCACTGCGGTCTTTTGCCCGAGATGTAGGATCGGGGATGAGACTATCAATCACCTATCTCTAGAGTGTGTGTTTAGTAAAAGAATATGGGATTTTCTTCTCTTAGGCTTCGGATTGTCTGATACTCCGCTTTCTGTGTCTTTTTCGTGGGAGGAGTTTAGAGAGGTAGAGTTACTACGGGGACGTCGTAGGGAGTGGGATAGCTTAGTGGCAGCTTGCTTATGGGTCATCTGGATTGATAGGAACGATGTCTGCTTTAGAAATCATTCTTGTAATTTTGTTCAAATGATGTATAAAATCCTCTCTCTTACGTCGTCTTGGTTATCTATTCCAGGAATGAGGAAGAAAGCACGCACAAGGCCTCTTTTTTCTTCCACTAATGCGAGCAACACTCTCGACAACAACTGATGAGATCATTCCCCAACACTACCCATGGGATGGAGGCAAGGGGGTGGGGGAGTATCGTGCAGGACTTGAGGAGGAATCAAGGGAGTTTGGAGTTATTTTGCTAACTGTTAGTGCAACAGGTATTTGTGTCTTTTGGGGAGACGAGTAGTGATGCTTCATGAGGGTTCATTTTGGTTCATATTGTACCCTTTGTAATGGATGACTATGTGTATTTTGAGCTTTTTAGAGACTTTATGTATCTGTGATGTAATTATTTGGGTGATCAATATGATGTTCCGATGGCAACTCTCGCGCCATCTTTATCTCAAAAAAAACAACAACCTTCTGTGAGTTCTTAATATTGTCAATAGAATGTTTGCCTTTAGCACTCACTTCAAATATATCCTCTTACGAAGTAAAGCAAAAGAGTTTTTTAAAGCTTTAGTAACTAAAACAATAGACGAAGTTTTATGTTTACCTCCACTCGTGCTAAGAGAATTTGCCAAATACCTCATGGAAGACTGGGTAGATGCTGGCTGGAAGATGATATTCCCCTCTTCCTCCTATTAGTAGTTAGCTCCTCAAAACCAGGGAGGACTGAGAATGAAGACTCTTTTGTTTTTTTGCCTAGGTTTCCTTAGTCTCCAACTATCAAAATGAAGTCCGGGGTTGCTCCAACCAGGCTTCAAAGGAGCCTTTAAAATGAAGGATCTTCAAAAAAATCTTCAAATTTGGAGACTTTTTGGAGCTTCTTCAAAGCACTATTCACTATTTACATTTCTCATTACCCTTTTTTACCTTAATATCTTTTTAAAAATTCCTTCCATATCCTTTAATTAAAATGTGTAGCTATATATTTCGTGAATGTATCTTATAAAATATTAAACCAAATTTTATTATTTTGGTACTGTTGGAAATATCTCGACGATACCTTTAAAATAAGACTAATTTTGAATATTTTTTTATTGTTTGAAAAAAAAATAATTGATACAGTATTTATAGTCAAGATTATTTAGTTATTTTGTATTAGCTTAACATATTTTAAAAAGACTACCCACTCATACAATGTGATCATTAATTGAAAATAGATAAACGACAAATACATAGTTACATTAATTGAAAATACAAACGTTGGACATTGAAATACATAAAACTGAATGATAAAAAAACATTAAAATTATAACATTAATAATCCCCAACATTATTAAATTAATTCCTAAATAATTTTACACTTGATTATTTTACATTGTTACTACAAGTAAAAAGTTCATAATTTAAAATTAGTTCCAAAAAGTAATAATATTAGGCTCGTTTTAAAGCTTTCGGCGAGACATTTCCAACAACATAATTTTTTTTCCCAAATAGATTATTAATATAAGCAATTTAATGTAAAATTTATTACAACAAAACTAATTTAAAACTCTTTTTTTGCCAAAAATTTATATTGTATAAATTATGGAGGGGCATGGTTGGAGTGTCCCTTTATTTTCTCATCTCTATAATGGAATATTCCCATTCCATTATATAGATAAGAAATAAAGGCTCCCATTGGAGATACTCTTGTAGTAGTCTTAATCTTCTCTTCAGACTTGTAATTGTGAACAGTCCTAGTGGGCTTCGATTTGATTTTGCAACTGTTTTCTCCACCTTATGGGCCAGGGCTTTCTTCACCAAGGGTTTGACTTTTTTTCAAATAAGGAATTGGGCATATAAGCCACTTTTCCCTTCCAAACCATCAACATAGATCCCACATGTGAAGTTTTCGCCTGAGCTGGCGAAGAAATCCACTGAATCAATTGAGTTTTCCCCAACAATATTGTTGGAGGATTAGATAGATTCATATAGCGGACTAGATAAGGCATGAGAATCCTTTGAGGCAATTGTTTTGAATATGAAATCACCTGCAGAGTCCAATCTCTCAAACTGTGCCACTATCTTTTTATCTTCCCTGATTTTGCAGTGATGCTCCTCATACTGAGTTTGAAGTTGAACTTGCTGCTCTGGTTGAGCCTGGGTATGCGCAACCACCGCCGATGGAACCACTGGGACCACTTGAACCTCTTAAACTTATTTTTCAGCCATTTTCACTGTCTGTGATTCTCCCTGAGAACCACTTGAGCCCTATTTCTCCTCAGCTACTAGGCCTACATTTTCCTTCTTTTTCCAGAAAGAGCTAAGTCCCTCCATGACCTGAGGCTACTCACCTTAAATAGTTGTAAATAGTTGCACTTTACCAAAGGTAATATCCTCAACAAGGATTGGATCACTTGCAATCAGAACATGATTCAATAGTCCTCCCTTCATCCATTCCAAGGCTTGACATGGGAGAAGTCAATTATTTTAAGAATTTCTCGAATATTAGCAACCTCAACCAAGACAATTGCATAATCCAGTTCAACTTGATTCTTCATCTTTGTACTCATAGTGACTAGCTTAGCAAAAGAACCAAGTAGTGGCATGAGAGATTCCTCATTCCAGAATTGCAGTGGCAATAGTGATACATTTATCCAAATGTATCATTGCTTCGGCTTCAACTTGGCCCCATATTCTGGTTTCCAGGGGGTGATTGTTGCTGAGATCCCGACAAACTTAAGCATCCCCTTCTTGACTGCATCCTCGAGCATCTCTTTGGTGGGAAAGAGAAGGAAGAAGAACCCTTCATGCACCTTTTGAATTGTCCAGTAGAAGCCCATACCCTTCCACAACCAATTCAAAGCCTCCTAAAATCCTCCATGTACTAGTGGGGTGCCGACGATGAAATGCAAATACCCACAATAAAGAAGTTTCTTCATAGCATTGAAAATCAATCTATTATGAACTAGTATCATACACGTGCACACGTGCACGTGGAAAAAATTAGGGGATAATACACGTGTACACGTGCACGGGGAAAAATTTGAAGGATAATGAAAAGGGTAAAAAGAAAATAATTTCCAAACTGACCCACTGTGGAAAATATTTACCAAACTGGTCCACGTTCGAAAATATTTACCAAAGTTAGTCCAGAAGTGGTCCACTTTCGAAAATATTTGGGTTGAGAATATCTACCAAAGTTAGTCCATAACTGGTCCACTTTCGAAAATATTTGGGTTGAGGACAAATTACACTAAGGGGTTCTCCCATTATAGTAGCATATATATATATATATATATAGAGAGAGAGAGAGAGAGAGAGATTAGATCTGTTGGCTATTGAAGAAAGAACGGCGGTCTCAAAAGAGATGTCATGTTTCTTGCAGTTGAAACAGTAAACCCCCTGTTTTCGACAATCTCGAGCCCAATGATCACCGTTTCCGCACACGTTGCTTTTTGCATCCTCCTTGCTCCGAAGCTTGGTTTTTCAGGGTTTGTTGGTGGTATGTGGTGGATTTAGGGAAAAGGATGGGCTTTTTGTTGGTTTGTGGTTTTGATTTGGGTTTTGGTTTGGAGAAAAGAGTTTTACAAAGGTTTTCTTTTGGAAAAATATAATTTCCATATTAATGTTGAAATTTGTTCAAGTATAATTTCTGTTAAGTATATCTGTAAGTATGTTTACAAAGGACCCGATCGTGTGTCTTTTCTAATCCAACCAGGTGATGCTACAGATGAAATATCATAATATCTTAATGCCCGTTGGATATGCCCGCAAGAAGCCGCTTGGAAAATTTTTGATTTTCCTATGACTCGAATGTATCCATCAGTTCTCCCATTGCAAATTCACTTACCGAATCGGCAACAAGTTTTATATTATGCTCATCAATCAATAGAGAATGTACTTGCGAATAATCGAATGCAAAAAACGATGTTGACAGAGTTCTTTACAAAAAATAATGAAGACCCTGAAGCAAGACAATATTTGTATAGGGAGTTTCCAGAGCATTATAGGTATGAATTATCGAAACATTTTGGATAATTCACTTAGTCTTCTTAGAATATTTCCTTACTGGTAACATTCATGCTTTTAGTTATGAAAGGAACAAATGATAACATTTAATTGCTTTTTAATTATTGATAACATCTACATATTTAGTTGGAAGAACAAAGAACAAAAATGGAGCAAAAGACAAAATAATATTCGTCAAATCGGTAGGATATATGTCATTTCTCCTCGAAAATGTGATCGCTTCTATTTAAGGATGTTGCTAAATCATGTTAGAGGTCCTTTATCGTTTGACCACCTGCTTACAATAAATGAGATTTGATATCCAACTTTAAGCAAGTGGCGGAGGTGTTGGGTTTGTTGGAGAGTGATAATAGCATCAGCAGTTGTCTTTTAGAAGCATCCAATACTCATTTTCCATCGGCTTTTAGAAGACTTTTTACGACACTATTGATATATTATGAGCCAGTTGGAGTAAGGCAACTCTGGGACCAATTCAAATCATATATGTCCGAGGATTATTCATCTGCAAGCAACCTGAGTGGATTATGTGAAGTACGATTGCTGAAAGAGCTCAACGGTCTCTTAAACTAGTATGGCAAGAGCATTGATGATTATGACTTACCTGCAATCAATGTTAATGAAGAGGTCGATATCCCGCAATTGATATAAGATGAGAAGTCAATACCTATTTCTGATGAACATTTATCCTCAGTTGAAAAACTTAATGTGAAATAGAAGTATGCATTCAGTCTTATCACAGAAGCAGATGTTAATGGGGAGAGTAGAGTCTTTTTTGTTGATGGTCCTGGAGGTACTGGAAAGACATTTCTTTATCGCTGTATTTTATCTTTTTTGCAGCATAGAGGTCATATAGTATTAGCAACGGCATCCTCTGGAATAGCTTCTGTAATGATGCCTGGAAGTCGTTCAGCACACTCAAGATTCAAGATTCCTATAAAGTTATGTTTCACTTTATCATGTATGATCTCTATCCAATCTGATGAGGCAAAACTTTTACGTCTCTCAAGTGCTATCATTTCGGATGAAGCAACAATGACCCATCGTCATGCTTTTGAGGCTTTAAACAAGACAATGAAAGATATAATTGGTAATGAATTGCCATTTGGAGGAAAAGTTATGATTTTAGGTGGATATTTTTGACAAATTCTTCCAGTTGTGCAGTATGGTACAAAAGTACAAACTATTGACTCAGTTAACTCTGCAATTTGGAATGATGTAATTGTTGTTCGGTTGACAGAAAATATGCGAGCCAGGGAAGATTCTGATTTTTCCAACTATCTCCTACGCTTTGGCGATGGAAATGAACCATATGTTGAGAGTGAAATGATTAGAGTGCCATCAGATATGGTTATTCCATGGGAAGGTGAAAACTCATTAAACAAATTTGATCGACATAATTTTCCCCTCATTGAGCTCTAATGCACATGACAAGAAGTATATTACTGATAAAGCTTTGCTTACTCTAACTAATCAATATGTCGACCAAATTAATGATGATATAATACTTTTATTTCCTGGAGATGAACAAACATATTTTTCGTTTGGCACAGTTGAGAATGATACACATAATTTATATCAGCAAGAATATCTAAATTCTATTGCTCCTGGAGGACTTCCACCACATAAGTTGACACTTAAAATAGGTGCTTCAATTATGCTTTTGAGAAATATTGATCCAAAAATTGGTCTTTGCAATAGGACGAGATTAATTTGTAAAAACTTCATGCAAATTTAATCGATGCAGAAGTAGTGACTGGTCATTACTATGGTACAAGAGTATTTATTCATCGAATCTCTCTTAAGCTTTTGGAAAATGTAAAATGCCCTTCACACTCATAAGGAAGCAATTCCTAGTACGACTTAGTTTCGCTCTGACAATCAACAAGTCGCAAGGACAAACAATTCCATGCATTGGTGTGTATCTTCCGGATCATGTGTTCAGTCATGGACAATTATATGTTGCTCTTTCTAGGGGAGTTTCGAGATCTTCTACAAAACTTTTAATCAAGAATGGAGATCTAGCAAGTCGGCAAGGCATATACAAAAAATGTTGTCTACAAGAATGTATTGATGAAATGTCATGGAACTTCAAATTAAATGGTCAACTAATACGACTGTCTATTGAGTATGTTAGTAAGGCTATTCTTGCATTATTATGTAATCACATCATTAATGAATGATTTCTTCATATGGACACAATGGTGATACCCGAGTTTCATGCAACTTGGAGGTTTCTTCATATGGACACATTCCTTCAGTCTTATAAAGAGCGACAATAAAGTGTATCAGAAGAACATCATCTCAAATGTAGATGGGGAGGGTCAAACAGTAAGTTACAATCCCTAACCTCTTCAAAGTTTCAGATGTTATTGAGACTCTTTTTACTGATTAAATGGTTTGATTGTGTTCTATTGTTTCAGTTTATTGGTTTCTTCATTGGCACTGTATCTTGGTTAAAAGAGTTAATTATCGGAGATTCGGTCCCTCTAAGAGTATCCAAGACTCTATTCTGCTATTAGGGTAAGGATCTTCATCATATATAATCCTCAATTTTTTTTTTTGATTAATAATGATGATACTGATAGTATTTTGATTCATGGTTTGGGAGATGGAACATTACCCAGCATTACTCTCATTTTGGGTAGAAACCTAACAAAAGGTAGAGTAAATACTTTGCATTATTGGGCATTGCTCCTTCATGCGAGCTAAAGGTATACTTTCATTTTGGGTAGAAACCTAACAAAAGGTAGAGTAAATA
Source organism: Hemerocallis citrina (assembly GCA_017893485.1). NCBI lineage: Eukaryota > Viridiplantae > Streptophyta > Magnoliopsida > Asparagales > Asphodelaceae > Hemerocallis > Hemerocallis citrina. Next base: position 155,234,446 of record CM030366.1, on the reverse strand, counting down.
CTTTGCATTATTGGGCATTGCTCCTTCATGCGAGCTAAATTTCTAACACTCAAGTGTATCAGAAGAACATCATCTCAATTGTAGATGAGGAGGATCAAACAGTAAGTTACAATCCTTAATCTCTTCAGAGTTTCAGATGTAATTGAGACTCTTTTTGCTGATTAAATGATTTAATTGTTTTCTATTGTCTCAGTTTATTGGTTTCGTCGTTGGCACTTTATCTTGGTTAAAAATTTTAATTATCGAAGATTCGGCTCCTCTAAGAGTAATCCAAGACTCTATTCAGCTATTAGGGTAAGGATCTTCATCATGTAATCATAATTTTTTTTTGTTTTCCGGTTAATAATGATACAGACCTTTAGACCATCAAATAATAATTCCTTTCTTTGTCATTTGAATTATTGAATACACTGAACCCATTTAACTTAATTTTTATAGATATGGAGTTGAACCTGCTGAAAGTAATATAAACAATTCTCTTTGACACCTACTAATAAATGATTTTCTTTACCACATTCTGTACACTTTTGTTTGACACCTACTAATAAAAAATTTTCTTTCATTTCAGTGGTTACTCTTTGCTGAGTGATCCGCACCACAACATTTTTTTGTATTTGATGTTAGTACAATGGGTTAGTGCCATTTTACTCTGTGTTGGGTTTTGGCCTACAGTGTGAATGAGTCCCTAACCAATTTCAGGTCAAGCTTGGGTTGACATGTTTGGGTAGGCAGGGTGCAATTCTATGATATTGTGTGACTTAGTGATAGTCTCATTTTTATTTTCCATCTTAAAATCCATCAAATCCATAAACCTCCTGCATTTGGAACTTTTCGGAAAGTTAAGATAGAACCATAATGTAGATCTCTCAATCAGCTTGATAGTTTACCACATTCTGTACACTTTTGTTTGACACCTACTAATAAACAATTTTCTTTCATTTCAGTGGTTACTCTTTGCTGAGGGATCCGCACCACAAGAAAGGGCTTGCCTTCACTGAGAAGAGAGGGATGCTCATTACATTAGAGGCCTCTTGCCTCCAGTAGTTATAAGTCAAGAGCTTCAGGTCCTTATGCTCGTTTCCATGTTCTTATTTTAATTTTAATTTTAATTTAAAATTTCTTCTTTTCCTCAAATCTCCTTGCTAATAAGTAACTTTTCTTTTTCCCACTTATAGGAAAAGAGGACAATGAAATCTCTTCGTGAGTATGAAGTCCCCCTGCACTGCTACAATGCATTAATGGATCTTCAGGTAATTGCTTGGATACACTTTTTTCTTCAATTGAGATTTTAGTGTATTACATTTCTTAGCTTACAATGTATTTGAACTGTGTTTCAGGAGACAAATGAAAGGCGATTTTACAAAGTTCTAATTGATAATGTTGAGGAATTGCTTCCCATTGTTTACACACCAACAGTAGGTGAGGCTTGGAAAAAGTACGGAAGCATTTTTAGGCGTCCAGAGGGTCTATATATCAGCTTGAAAGAGAAGTATGTTAATTTTCTTCCTTTTTCCTTTTTAGTGCACTTCAGGGTTGAAAGAGAAGTAGGGTCTATATACCATACTGTTGATTCATAGTGTTGTGAAAGAATCAGTGCACTTCAGGGTTAAACACTTGGTCATACCCCTCACCGATGCAGTAACAAGTGCTTAATTCTTTTTTTTAATTATTATAATATACTTCATCATATAGAATATTTATAGTTTCTTTCAGTACAGGTTATTTAGGCCTTATGATGATATTTAACATTTAGATGTTGATTTGCATCGATGTGTTTCAAGCAGATAGATGAAGTAGACTTATCTTCAGTGGATGATATCAACATTTTTGACATAGGTGGTACAGAGGTTTTGCCAAGTGAATCCATCGACAAAATTTCCAGGATTGGTATCACTTCTGAAAACAGTGTGGATGGAAATGGGGGAGAAAATCTTATGTGTAGTGTGCCTTCAGGTCAGTCATCTTTCTAACATTGAATATCTTTTATTTCATACGGAATTTTCCGGTCAACAAAACTATGAACATAGGCTTTCCTGAATTAGAAAATGAGATAGGAATGATAGGTTTAGCAATACATAGTAAATTAGATGTCAATTCTGAGAAATCGTTAAAGCTAAAGCCAAACTGATTGCATTCGCTAAACCGATATATCATGTTAATTAAATTAAATTTGACGGTGAGATCTAACATTGCTTTATTATCAACAGGACTTTGAGATCGGTGAAGAAACCCAACGCGGACACATTGCCAGCATATGTTTCACCTGCCATGTATTGATGGTTGGCTTATCAGACACGGCTCTTGCCTTCTGTGCAGATGGAATATCTAAAGATATATTCCTTTTCTTTAAGCTCTAGTGCAGTTTCTGAATCCATCTGAAGATGATATCTTACTTCATTGATTACTTGATTTCGAATATCATTAGGTAACTCTGCTTTGGCATATTTTTTTCTTTCTTTTCAACAATATTAAAAACAAAGCATGCATCTCAAATTGTCAGTGTACAAACATAGAAGCAGCAAATTATTGGAAAGTATGACATTATATTCTTCTAACAAAATATACTTTTTCAAAAGTGTATTACATGTACATAAGTGTGGCATTTAATGACTATCCTTTTTGTATTCGTGCATCGCACGTGCATTATACTATTGTAATAGATGGTTTGTAGTAGTGGATAAAACGCACTAGTATGCAGATAAATAAAATGGTTTGTAGTAGTGGATAATGCATAGAAGTTGGTCACACTAGAAGAGTTGATGGATTCTAATATTATAATAGATTATTACATCAGAAACAATAAGGGCATTGTTTGGAGAAATATTGAAATATCAAGCAAGCTATAAATTTATGACATGAATGATTATATAGGTTCCTATTTAGGGAATTTTGCTTATTTTTACCAAATGATATCCCTATATTAACCTAAGTTCCATAAGCTGTAATTCTTTTTATGTAGCACTAAATCTTTCTCAGGCTTGATTGCTACTTTCTTAAACTTGAAGGGTATTTTATAGATTGTCTGTTATGTGGATGTATCATTCCATCTAAGTCAACTGCAGTGCATCTTAGTAGATGCTCTTTAACCTTAAACTGTTTTCCATTAATTAACTTTCCATGTCTCCATGTTAGGTGACTGATGCTCTTGCAGATATTAGCCTCAAATATTCAAGTCTGGTCATTAGAACTGATTTCTCAAACTGCAATGAGTGGAATGGTTTACTTTCACAAACACAGTTTTCTTAAAAGTTCTGAATGCTATATGACACGTTAGTTAAATAGGTGCAGTTTGTAAACCATAGATTTTAACCTGATTTTGGTAGTGTTTTATCGATCAGTAAAATTGTTTGAAACCTCGCCTTTAGCTCAAATTAAAACTTTGTTTCTTTATAACTTTGGATTTATTCTTTGACTCATTATTGTTGGATCTGTGAAACCTAACAATTCAGACTCTTGGAAAACTGAAAACCTCCGCAAACTTGGTGTCAGAAGAATTGCTGGAGAAATGGTTAACCTTCTCTCTGTCTGTTATTCTTCTTCCTTTGAGTTTCTGTTTTTATGCATCCATATCAGTCCTTCAAACTGAATTGACCCTTTGGTAGTGAATTTTATTGGTATGCACAAGGATTTGGAGTTGATGGAGCCGATTATGATGCTCCACAAAATCAACGATGTTGGATCCTGTAGGAGAGACAACAAACACTAGAGGGGGGGTGAATAGTGTTTATAAAAAAATTAAACTGCGGAATAAAAAATTTTCTTCTGTGCAGTCGACTGAAAAGGTAATTCAAACAAATCTGTGAAGTCGACTCAGAGTTAAGACAGTCGACTTAACAACCAGAAAACACAACCAGAAAACAATCAGAATATACGAGTCTGACTAGTCGACTTATAAAGTATTCAGTCGACTGTCCAGACAAGTTTCACAGAAACAACTCAAACTGAGAAAATATAAATGCAAGTAAGAAAGATACAACTACAGAGTGCACACGATGTATCCTGGTTCAGTCCTCCCGACCTACATCCAGTCCCCAAGCAACCCACTTGAGATTTCCACTATTCTTGAAAAAGTTTACAAGAATACACTACGGCATTCAGACAACAACCTTGTCTAACCCGTAGTCCTTTCTCTCAACCAGAGAAAAAAACCCACTCTTCCACCAAGAGTGACACAACTGACTCTACAATCTAGAGTCCTATTCTCCAACCGAGAGGAAAAGAAAAACAATAAATTTGTTTTGCAATCAATCTATAGCCTTGTTTGTGATTTGTGATATAGTACGTGGCTAAAAAAGGTTGACTTCTATCTTCAGTCCAGAACGAAATCAGATATTATACTGGACTGAAAAAGGAGAACCAATACTTAGTGATTTGAAAGCTTTTGTCTCTTGGAAAATGTAACACTTAAGATCTCAAAGAAATGCTTGGAGTATTAGACCTTTTAACAGTGGATTCTAATCTCTATTTATAAAGATAGATTCACTGGATGTTGGGAATCAGTTGTTCAACTGTCAACCAACGGATCTAAAAAGATTTGAATTTGAAAAACGATTTTAAAAACACAAAACTGTCAAACGCACTTGAACAGTCGACTGGGTTGCCATGATGAGTCGACTGGTCCGAATTTGAATAAGTTTAGTCAGTTTTGTACCGACTCAGTCGACTGGTATAGGTATCGGTCGACTGGTACTCAACAGCTAAACTATTTCAAACTGTTTTGACCTTTTTTGAAGTTTTAAAACACACATTTGTAAAAGAGTGAGTGTATGTGTGTGTGACAAGGCTTTACATCATACTAAGACTCAAGAAATATAAAATATTACATTTGGTTACAAGACATAACAATATATGACACTTGAAGCATAGGTCTTGACTTGAGTCTTGAGTGAAGCCATTGTCTTTATCCAGAGCATGTGCTTGTACATTTGTTCAGCTGTATAGTAATGAGGCCTTTGTGTATACAACCTGCAATTATAAGGTATAGCATAGATACATGTTGCAGTGTGTTGTAATCATCAAAATCAAGAATCAACAAACGACACATATTTCAACTAAGTGGCCTCAACTTTTTTGTATTATTTAAATATACACTTTTATAACACTTTTAAATATTCATATTATTTTAGGATAGATTAGTACAATTATTAGATTTAGATTGTTTTTTTGTATGTACGATTTGAGAGATCCAAACAAGACCTCACACTGTACAAACCAGTCGAAGTCACTAGCGTATCCTGTAGATTTTAGCTTTATAGGGTTTTTTTGTTGAGTATATCTTTATATCTATATTCAATCCGTATTCACTGTTCAGTTTGATTTGATGAGATATAACCTACATTTTGGTGCAAATTTATGATGTTTAGATTACGAATTGGAATACAAATACAGTCGATTCCATAGTTACAAAATTCAGGTTATAGATTTCCAAAGTTCTTTTAATTTCCTCGCATCCAAATCATCCAGAATAATTTACTTACAAAAATTTCCTTCATTTTTTAAGGATCAAGGCTTGGATGTTATAGCTGAAGGATTGGATACATTGAAAAACAGATTTTGGTATTGGTGCCTATCTCTATAAGTAAGTCTCAACTATTAATTTTCAGTCGAAACTTTGCTATTGCCATGGCCTATGCCTAAACTATTGTTATGTCTTTCTTCTTCCATATCAATAGGAATATTCTAGATAGCTCCGTGTCACTCATTCTTCCAAAAATATTAATCAGTTAATATCGAATTTTTAATCTATTTTGTTAATTGTTAATTATTCTCCTTTATTTTCCGATTTTTTTTGGAGATAGTTTGATATTTTGGTGGTTAAATGCTTTACTATTTATTTTATTTTACATAGTTCATTTAATTTGATTTCTATACCTTTTTGTAGGCGTGCATCGCATGTGCATTGTACTAGTTCCTTTAAGATGGAAAAACTTAATTGTGCATACAAGATTCCGAAACTAAAGACGTTCGATATTTCTGAATTTAACAATTAAAAGAAGAAAGCACAATACTATATGTGGATAAATTCTTTTTGGAGGATATTGTTTTGAATAGATCCATGTATGATTGGATTGGATCCGATCTAAAATTAAAGATAAGTTCTTTACTTTTTTGTACTTGGATTAGATTTATTTGTTAGATATTTTGCTATGTGCTTAAAAGTTCAACTTTATTATTCATTTGCTTAATTAGCACAAGTTTGAATAATTTTTTTAGCTACGTGCTAAGGATCAAATATCCATTTTGATAAGTTAAAATATAGATTTTGACTATAAATTTGTATTTCCAATTAAATTATTGTTAGAATTAAATAGTACTAATAATTTGATTAATTGGCTAATCTTTAACAATTTGATTGATGTTGGAACTTCAAAGTTACTTACAAATTGTGTATATTGGAGACGATGGATTTGCATCACAAAAGAACAAGTCTGCGCTATGCAGGCTTCTCCATCGAATTTGGAAAACACTTCTAACTTGAAGTGTCGGTATGATCTACTCTAATCTTTCTTAGTATTTTCATGTGATGAATGTGTTAACATTTTGTGCGTTTGATCACATGATTGAGAGTTTTAGATTATAATTATTCTCATTTTGAAACTAACATGTTTTGGGTTGTTAAGTGCTTTATCATACTATGTGTATAGATATTTTGACAAATCCATTGTTTGCAGTTTGTGCGAGATTATATATTTGCTTCTGATATGGCTAAAAATAGGGTTAAATCGAAACCGTCCAAATCGGGCGCGAATCTTAAAGATCAGGGGTAAAATGGTAATTTCACCTAAAACGGGTCTGAAGTGGGTACTGGGTCCTTTTTCCAAAGGCCCAATAACCCACGAATGGATCCATTTCGACTGGGTGCGGGTCCCAACCCACAAGAAACCCGATCCAGCTGGATAGAATTAGGGTTTATAATTATACCTAATCAACGGCCCTGATTCACTTCTATCCATTCACTGGGAAGTAGGGATTTGATCTTATCCCGAAACTGGTTCCTAATACGGCTATAAATACCCCCCAAGCCCCACCATTAACAGGTAATCAATCTTTTGCCAGTAAAAGCTCATTCATAATCTTTTCTGATTACTGACTTGAGTGTCGGAGGGTGCATCGCCGGTATCAACCCCGGTGTATTGCACTTTTTGCAGGTGAACAGCGAGAGTCAACGGTCAAACTCCGGTGGAAAGGTTTCAGGTTTGGCTATTCGGTATCCCTAAGAATCCACAAATTCTATCTGTTTGCCCCCACACTAGATTTAACAGTAACAGAATGGCACCGTCTGAGGGAATCCACGAATAGCAATCCTTCCTCTTCCCTTGGTTAAGATCACCTCCAGCCATGCCTCTGCGAAAACTGAGATCCAAAGGGTCCAACCGTGGACCCACTCCTCCCCAACCACAACAAGAGATCCCCCTCCAAACCGTCCAGCCACAAGGGCAACTCCCGCCACAACCTGATCAGCCCCCGCATCAGGACCAACCTCCTCTTCAGAACCTTCAATCCCAAAGGGCTCCGCTCGGGCCCAAGAATGCAGGTGCAGGGGCCTCTCTTCCCAACCCTCAGAAGCAACCTCCTCATCGAGACCGCATCTCCATACACAACCCTTCTACCGATTCAATGGCATCTCACAACCCCCGGCCTTCTGAAGACCTTCGCAATACCCTGCTCAACCGGCAGAAAGAAGAGGACCTTCACCACCGTTTGGATGAAAGGTGGGCCCGTGAGGGAGCCTCCCGCCCGGAACGTCCAAATGAGCGATCTCCTCGTCACCGCGACCACAGGAGGTCCCCTCCTCGCAGGGGTCGGAGAGAGTCCCCTGAGTACCATCGAAGAAGACACCGTTCTCCCACAGGTCGGCAGCCCCCGAGGGGCGATAACGGACGTATCACCCGAACCGAATTCCAAGAGTTCCAGGCTACAATCCTGCATGCCCTCAACCTCCGGCCGAACAACAAAAATGCTCAGAGGGTCCCCACTCCTCCTCCGGTCCAAAGTCCTCGCCATCGGACATGCTGACCTGTAATGTCCTACTTCCTTGCAGTAGTAGCAGGTCACTCCCTGAGCTCCAGATGCCTTCTGCACCGGTCCACTGAACTTCGCCTGCTTCGCAGGGAATCCCTTCCCACTCTGGCCTGATGCTGGCCTCTTGTTCCGGTTCCATGATTCCTGCTTCTTCTGAAACAGTTCCATATCTTCTTCAGTCATCGCGGCCCTCCTGACCAGTTTCTCGAATCTCCTGATACCCAACGGAACCATCCTTGACCTCAAGTTCGGCCTCAAGCCCTGCTCAAACTTCTTGGCCTTCTTTGCTTCATCCGTGACCAACTCTGGTGCATACCTTGAAAGTTGAGCAAATTTCGTCTCATACTCCCGAACAGTCATGCTCCCCTGCTGAAGGTTCATGAACTCAATCGCCTTCTTCTCCTGAACATCAAGAGGAAAGAAACGATCTCTGAATTCCTCCAGAAAAGCTTCCCATGTCAAAGGCTGATCTCCCAGAGTCCTCTTCAGTGACTCCCACCAGACACCAGCGTCTTTTTCAAGTTGCATAGAAGCCAACTTCACCTTACTGGCTGCTGGAGTCTCCGATACTTCGAAGATCGTCTCCATCTTCCGAATCCAATCGTCTGCTGCTGTTGGATCAGCTTGCCCCTCAAAGACTGGCGGCCTCATCCTCTTAAAGGATTCAATCTGCTTGATGGGGTCGGCATTCACCAATCCATGCCCAGCTCCATGATTCGGCAGCGGGTTCTGCTGCTGCGCTTGCTGCTGCGCCACATTGAATGCCATCAATGTGTTCAAGGTCTGATAAACCTTAGCAAACTCAGCCTCTAGGTCAATTCCCGCTCCTCGAGAACTACCCGATCCATCCTCATTGTTGCCACCATTTCTACCTCTGGGTGCAACCATCGTGATTACTGCAAAACGAGGGTAAAGTTAGAGCACGCATACAATTCAAACTCAAATCATTACCCTATGGCAAAGCCATAACCATACCCCAAACCATAATTTCAAACAAAACATCATAATTTAATTCTATGTGATACACACACTCTGATGTCCACACCTAGGTACTCACTCTCTAGTGTCCACACCTAGGTTGGTTGTCATACTATGTCTATTATCACATTGAAGCAGAGCTCTGATACCAATCTCTGTAGCGCCCCAAATTTCTAATATGAGAGCTTAGAAAATAAGTGGCGAAATCCCAGTAATCCACTTCAATACAACAATAGTCACAACCAAAATCACTAAGATTTTCTTTCTTTTATTACAACGACAATTACAATTACAGCGGAAGTCTAAACATCTCAACACAAATTAATCTTTCATTTACAACTCAATAATAACTCATTTTGTCATTACAATTTTATAACAAACACTAAATAATCCAACTATCTCAAAATGCCCACTCAAGCATCCAACCTCCAATCTAAGCAATAACCTGCAACATGTGAGGCTAGAGTTGAACCCTAACCCCAAAACTACGGGGTCAGCCATAAATGGTGTCAGTGGTAACAAATCAAACCAATAGCATAAATGAACTTAAAACATAATATCCAACAAATAATAATCAAACACTAAAGTATGAAGTACGACAAAAGAATAATGGGTGATACCAAAACCAAAAGTCAAGTGTGTAAGAACAGGAAATCCGAATGCATAAAAGTGATTCAAGAAAACATCATGACTACATGCTGACAACGATGACTACTAAGAGATGAAGATAAACTATGATAATTTGCCCATGCTTGATCATTCCGGAGATTGATCCCACATCACAGGTATTTTTCCTGGATAATTCAGGAGATCATCCCACATCTAAACATAGGTTCCTTATCACAATAATACCCCAAAAGCGTCGCCTCGACTCCGATCATTCCGTAGTTCAATCCCACATCACAAGATAATTACTTGGATAATTCAGGAGATATACCTCACATCACAGGTTAACTACCTGGATAATTCCGGAGATAAATCACACATCACAAGTTAACTACTTGGATAATTCAGGAGATTAAATCCTACATCAAAAGCCTTACTGAGGTGCATAACTCAAGTTCTCATTCGTCATGACACTACCAATGCCTGTCCTTATTAATTTGGGTTACTGAACAAATCTCCTAGAGTAGTGTACCCTACCAGACTAAAAATCTGAATAACTGAAAATTTGCCTCGATGGGCCTCAACAAATAACTGAACAAACACCGGTATACTAGGGTCACCTACCTCTAGAGACTCAAAACAAATATCTGAACAAATTCCACTTAACAAGTGGCTCAACAAAATGTCTCAAAATCATGTTCTTAACTGAACATCTCAAAATCAAATACTGAACAAATATCTCAACATCAAGTACTGAACAAATGTCTCAAAATCAAACACTAAACAAAATATCTCAATTCAAATACAAAGATCCTTCAGGACCAGTCGACTGCATAACGGACCAGTCGACTGTCCAGAGGACATATCCCAACATTTTACAAAAATAATCTAAGGCATGACCAGTCGACTTGACAAGTCATCAGTCGACTGCCCCGAGACAAATTCAAATAATCCTCATCAAAATAATCTAAGTATGTGAGTCGACTGAAAGGTCATAGGTCGACTGTCCCGAAAGGACCGAACAAAATTACAAACAGAGGACCAGTCGACTGACCTCAGTCTAGGTCGACTGTCCCGAACAAATCTCAAAGACTGAAAATACACAGTAGGCTCGTGCCAGTCGACTGCTTCGCAGTCCAGTCGACTGTCGGCTACAGATTCCCAAAAATAGGTCTGAACATAAATCAAACAGGGGTTTTCTAAAGATTCACTGATCATAAAATTTAATTTATATCCAGGCAAATAAACAATTCTCAATAATCTCCATCATAGTTACATTACTCAATCAATCAATTTCTCAAATCTCACATATTCACGATCTAAACTCTTAATCCTTTCATTAGGGTTTTCTCATCAAAATGTCTTCCTCAACTCAATCAAAAATCTGAACTACAATCATAAGATCCGGGTGTTTATCATCTGATCATAACACAATCACTTCTTAATATGTCTTCCATCAATACGATCTCATAAATCATCATTTCCTCAACAAATCTTAACATTTCTCATCCATGGTCTAAATATCAACAAAAGTTCTCATCCTCCATATCAATATAAAAGATCCATATCATACATACCATGAGACTAATAAAACAATGGTATAACGATCACAACAAGCATAACAAAAGATATCGCGTCATTCGTCAATCAAAACAAGCAATACAAAGCAAACAAAACCAACCACTCACCTTTGATTTGAAGAAAAATCCACAAAAGCGTTCTCCTTGCTAGATCCAAAAATCCTTCCTTTGTTCTTCCAAAATAATCTCAAGAAATTCTGAATATACTCAATGACGGCTGGGAAAGAATTTCCCTTAAATATGCCGGGGTAAAATATTAGGGTTATATTCCCACTTTGCAAAATAATCCTTTTAAGAATACAATTTTACATACATCGGTTTTGTCTTGAAAATTCAATCAAATATCATTTAAATTAGGATCTAATAGAAGAATATACTTCCAAACCTCAAAAATACTGATCGTAATGTCCAGCAAATACATTTTGCATTTTAATCCCTCAAAATGTCAGTTTTGCAAATAAGTCCCTCTTTTCTCAAAAATTGCAAATAGTACTAATTAATTTCAGAAAATTCTGGAAAAATACTAAATAATCCTCAAATAATAAATAATGATTTTTCATAAAGAAAACTAAATTTTTCAAACTTCTGAAAAGTCATTTGCACGTGTTTTGCACGTGTACAAAAGATAAATTTCTTGGAAAACATCAATTAAATCCTCAAAAATCATTTAAATTCATTTTCAAATAATTAAAATAATATTTGAAAATACGGGGTTCTACAAATGGTAGCTCCGTTAAGATCCTCTTCCTCACAGCTTTCCGAGGACACAAGCTATCACGGGACAGGCTCAAGCCCACCGGCTACACACTCCATGGGTTCACAGGAGTGCCAGTGACTATCGAAGGGGTAATTACTCTCGATGTAACCGCTGGCAAAACTCTTACTACCCAGACGGAGCCGATGGATTTCATGGTCGTCGACATCCCAGCTGCTTATAATGTAATTCTAGGCCGACCTAACCTAGCTGCTCTAAAGGCCGTCCCGTCAGCTTATCATCTTAAGATGAAGTTCCCCACCAGGGCAGGAGTGGGGGAAGTAAGAGGTAGTCAAGAGATGGCCCGTAAGTGTTACATGACCTCCACCGGGGGTCCCGTCCTCTCCCTTGAGACTCTTGAGATTCCCCAAGGGAACGCCCAACCAATGTCCGAACCAGTGGATGGGCTGGAGGAAGTGCTCTTTTTCGAGCAAGATCCCAACCGCAAGTTCCTTATCAACAAGACCCTCCCATCTGCCTTACATTCCGACATAGTCCAATGCATCAGAAAGAACCATGACCTCTTCGCCTGGTCAGCTACCGACATGCCAGGAATCTCCGAGGAGCTCCTCGTCCACCGCCTAAGCGTTGCTCGGGGGTCCAAACCGGTCCAACAGAAAAGGCGCAAATTTACCCCTGAGCGCCAACAAGTCATAAAGGAGGAAGTTGACAAGCTCCTTAAGGCCCGGTTCATACAAGAAGTCAACTACCCCAAATGGCTCTCCAATGTTGTTATGGTAAAGAAGGCCAACGAGAGCTGGAGAATTTGCATTGACTTCACGGACCTGAACAAAGCTTGCCCTAAAGATTTATTCCCTCTCCCAAGCATCGACACCTTGATCGATGCCACTTCGGGCCATGAGCTGCTCAGCTTCATGGACGCCTTCTCTAGGTACAACCAAATTAGAATGTTCCCCCCGGATATCCCGAAGACCTCCTTCGTCACCGATCAAGGGCTCTATTGCTACAAGGTAATGCCCTCTGGGTTGAAGAATGCCGATGCCACCTACCAGTGCCTAGTCAATAAAGTCTTCCAGAATCAGATCGGCCGAAACATGGAAGTGTATGTTGATGATATGCTCGTTAAGAGCATCCATGGGGCCGACCATGTTGCCGATCTCCAAGAAGCATTTGATGTGTTGAGGAAGCATGATATGAGGCTCAACCCAAACAAGTGCACGCTCGGAGTCTCGTCGGGAAATTTCCTAGGCTTCATGGTCAGCGAAAGAGGAATCGAAGCCAACACCGAGAAGATCAAAGCCATAATGGACATGGCCCCTCCCAAAAGTGTGAAAGAGGTTCCTCGCAGCCATAGGGCGCTTCCTGTATAAGTCAGGGGAGAAGTGTCTTCCTTTTTTCAAAGCCCTCAGGGGGGCTAACAGCTTCGAGTGGGGTCAGCAGCAGCAAGAATCGTTCGATCAGCTAAAGGCCTATCTAGTCAATCCCCCTTTTCTCAGCAAGCCTATTCTCGGGGAACCACTCTACCTCTACTTAGTTGCCTCCGAGCAAACCATCAGTGATGTCCTTGTGAGGGAAGAAGACAAGGCTCAGAAGCCCATCTATTACGTGAGCAAGGTACTTCGCGATGCCGAGCTCCGGTACCCAAGATTGGAGAAGATGGCGTACGCCTTGGTTATGGTAGCTAGGAAACTCCGCCCTTATTTTCAGTCCCACTCGGTGGTCGTTCTTACCGACCAGCCACTTAAGCAAGTTCTACACAAACCCGAGACCTCCGTCCGTCTGATGAAGTGGTCGATCGAGCTGAGTCAGCATAACATATCATACCAGCCTCGGACCGTAATCAAGGCTCTAGCCTTAGCTGAATTTATTGCTGAGAGCACCATACTAGAGGTCAGTCAAGCAGCAAACGGGCTTCCTATCTGGACAGTGTATGTAGACGGGTCATCTTGCACCGAAGGGAGCGGAGCCGGGGTCATTCTGGCAGGCCCAGATGACTTCGTTCTCCAGTACTCCCTCCGCATCAATTTTAAGGCCTCCAACAATGAAGCGGAGTATGAAGTCCTTATAGCCGGCCTTGGCATGGCTCGCAAGGCAGGGGCACAACGTCTACGGATATTCAGTGACTCGCAGCTGGTTGTGAACCAAGTCTTAGGAGAGTACGAGGCACGAGCCGACCGGATGGCTAAGAACCTAGCCAAGGTCTAAAGTCTCATGGCATCATTCGAAGAGGCCCAAATACAGCGGATCCTCAGAGAAGAAAATTTCAGAGCAGATGCCCTCTCCAAATTGGCCTCCTCCTCCCTTGAAGGTCTCGAGCAGACCGTCCTGATTGAAGTGCTCCTAAGACCGAGCATAGAAGAAGAAATCCCCGACTCAATGGAGTCACTGCCCGTCCAACTTCAAGACAACTGAATGAAACCTTTGATAGAATTCCTCAAGGATGGGATCCTCCCCGAAGACCCTAAAGAAGCCCACCGAGTCCGAACGAGGGCGGAGCGGTACACCCTTGTTGAAGGAGTCTTGTACAAATGCTCCTACACCCAAGTAGATGGCAGACCCTACTTGAGATGTCTCTCCTCGGAAGAAGCCTCATATGACTTGCAAGAACTCCACGAAGGTATAGGAGGAGCCCATTCAGGGTCGAGGTCCCTTGCTAGGAAAGTGTTAAATTACGGGTACTTCTGGCCTACTTTCCTACAGGATGTCGAACGGCATGTCCGGCAATGCAGCTCCTGTCAGCAGCACTCCAACATTCGGTGCCTACCCCAAGATCAATTCACGTCCCTCTCAAGCCCGATTCCCTTCGCAATATGGGGGATGGATTTACTAGGCCTGTTTCCACCAGCTCCCGGTCAACTGAAGTTTCTAGTCGTGGCGATTGACTACTTCTCTAAGTGGATAGAGGCAGAGCCATTGGCTACGATCACTGAGAACAAGGTGCTGCAGTTCTTTTGGAAAAATGTTATTTGTAGGTTTGGCGTGCCTCGGGTCCTAATAACAGATAATGGAACACAATTTACGGGAGCCTCATTCCGATCTCTGTGTGAAGAGCTCACCATCCAGCTATGCTTCTCCTCCATCTCCCATCCTTAATCAAATGGCCAAGTGAAAAATGCCAACCTGCAGATCCTCTCCGGTATCAAGAAGAGACTAGATAAGGTGACCAAAGGCTTATGGGCGGAACAGCTTCCCAACGTGCTGTGGAACTACCGCACTACAAAACGGACCCCCACAGGTGAGTCGCCATTCAATCTCACCTATGGGTCCGAAGCTGTGATCCCCTTGGAAGTCGGTCTACCATCTCCTCGCCTTATGGCCTATGAAGAAGAGCGGAATGCCAGAGAGCTTCGGGCGAATTTGGACTTAGTTGATGAGCTCCGTGAAAGAGCTTCAATCCGCCAGCAAAACTACCGAAGAAGAATTGAGCAGGCCTACAACAAAAGGGTCCGTCCCACCAATCTCAAGGAAGGGGACTTGGTCCTCAGAAAACTAGCTATCTCCTTCTCCAGCCAAAAGAGTAAGCTAGCCCCCAATTGGAAAGGACCCTACAAGATAACCAAGGTAGTTCGGCCCGGGACGTACCGTCTTGAAGACCTTGAAGGCAGAGAGATACCCAGGACTTGGAATGCCGACCACCTACTGAAGTACCAAGAGAGCGCCTTAACGCCTCTCTGAGTAACTTCGAGTGTCGAGCCATTCCCATCTTTTCACTTGTATTTTGCTTCTTTATTTTTGTCATTGTAATAAAGGCTTGTAACTTAGAAGCAGCCGATTAGCAGTTATCAATAAAGATCTTCTTTTCCCTATATTTTCCTTGTGAATTATTTTTATCTTTCTGTCTAAGGCCTTTAATCAAACTTACCCAAACGACGTGTTTGGAGTCCAAAACTTGCCTCGATTCTGCTTCACAGGCTCGCTCTCAAGACAGTTAGAAGTGGTTTGCCATTCGGAACTGCTCCCACAACCGTTGAAACTTACTCAAACGACATGTTCGGAGTCCAAAACTTAGCTCATTCCGCTTTGCAGGCTCGCTCTCAAGCGAGTTAGAAGTGGTTCGCCATTCGAAACTGCACCCACAACCATTGAAACTTACTCGAACGACGTGTTCGGAGTCCAAAACTTGGCTCGATTCTGCTTCGCAGGCTCGCTCTCAAGCGAACTAGAAGTGGTTCGCCATTCGGAACTGCTCCAGCAACCATTGAAATTCACTCAAACGATGAGTTCGGAGTCCAACACTTGGCTCGATTTCGCTTTGCAAGCTCACTCTTAAGCGAACTAGAAGTGGTTCGCCATTCGGAATTTCTCCCACGACCGCTGGAGCTTAAACGACTCGTACGTAGTGTCTACAACTATACTAGACATGGGAGAAGAGTACTTGGAGGTGCTAAACCTTTGGTTCCTATGGTTCGTTTAAAAAGTTGAAGTTAGACATTCCGTGCCTATAAGAAGAAAGATTTGCTTTTGATTTTAAGTAGTTGTTAGGAGTTGGAGGAGTTGTACTTGAATAGATGCCTACCAACAAAGCACACAAACACAGAAGAGAAACGAGCTTTCACTTTTATGAAATTTTAGCACACAAGAGCGTTCAAGTTACAAGACCAAGTTGTTACTGCGAGGTGCTACAAAAACTCGAAGAAACATAATTACAGTAACTTATTCAGTGTTTCTTCAGAACAGGAACGTTTCGGTTCAGGGACACCCGCGGACGGCATCGCCTAACCTCTGAGCTAGTTTCTAAACCAACAAATCGAGACGCCTCTTCAGCACTGCCTCTGACCATGGCCGCAACCAAAGCGCCACTAGACGAAGCAGCCACCCCACTCTGAGCATTAGTGGGACTCTGCCTAACGGCAGGCTCACGAGTCGCGAGCTCATAAAACGAGATCCCCCTCCAGCTCTCTTCACGAGTAAATGATGTACTTCTGACATTAGGCCGCACGGGTTGGGGTTTAAGCCGAGCAACTTCCTCCTCGAGTTCGACGATCCGATCCTTCAAAGAGTCATCTGTCACGGATATCTTGAAGCGAGGAAGTCGAGCAGAGCCAGCTTCACCAGAGCTATCGGCGATGATTCGACGAAGATGGGCGACTTTGATACTCTTGTCAACTGTAACCCTCTTCAACCTATCGACCTCTCCCGTCAGCTCGTCGCGCTCGACCATCAACTTACCCACGATCGCCGTTAATTCTTCCTCCTCCGCCGAAAGCTCTTATTCTACTATCCTCAGGTGGTGCTCTTCCACCAGTAGTTCGCCTTTCTCTGTCTCAGCGTCGAACAGCGCCTTTCGAAGTATTTCTACTTCGCCTTCAAGACAAACCTCGCGAGATCGCTTCCGTAGTTGTTTCAGCTCGGAGAAATACCCCCTCGCCGTTGCCTTAAGATCCTCTAGGTCCAACTCACTTTTGAGGAAACACTCTCGGCTACGTGAGAGGGCCCACTTCGCTGCTTTCAAGTCAGCACGAAGACGAGCGACTTCGGCTACTGAACTCGACTCGACTACCTGAAAAACGGGAGCATATCAATACAAAGTACAAGAGGTGATGCCCAACACTTAGCCAAATCTCGAAAAAACTTCAGGCCAAAACACTCTAACACTTAGCCAAATTTCGAAGAAACTTCAGAGAGATTTCAAACAAAAATTTCATTCATATCAAGAAAGCGGTGATGTAACACCTCGAATTTGTATAATACCGAAAATGCCTGTTTTTATATATTTGGAGTGGTGAAAAATTATTTTTGATATATTTTATTTAAATATTGATATTGGTATGGATATTTGTGGTAAATTGGTATTATTGATGTATTGGAGTTATGAGTTAGAGTTTTATGTGAAGAAATATTGTTCATTGTTATTTTGTAATTTTGAACAATTATTTTGAGATAATTTATGCATTTTGTATTGTGAGTATTACTAAAGTGTAGAGTCTAGGGTTTATTTGTAATAATTTTTTTATGAGGGGCTTATATGTAAATGTTACTTTAAAACCATTATACTAATATTTATTTATTTATTCATTTCCCAAAAAACCCCATTCCTTCTTCCTTCTTTCTTTCCTTCCTGTCTTCCCGATCGAATCCTTCGGCCAAACCCATTCGGCTGGCTTTTCCCCTTCCCAAATCCGATCCATTTTCCCATTATTTTTAAATTAATTCAGGGGGATGACTAATTGAAGGGTTCTCTACATCGTGGAAGTGTCGGATTTTCGAAAGGATTTCAAAAAGGTATACCCTATTTTATTTATTCGTATAAAATTAAGTGTGGTTAGTTTTATTGAGTAGGATTATGATGTAGAGAGATTTAGAGGTGTTGGAAGTAGAAGATTTGGGGAATTAGTGGGTTGTTAAAGAAATTACAAGTTGTTAGTAAATTAGGATTTTGGGTTTGTAAAATAGAGATATAAATATATAAGAATTATCTCTGGTATGGTGGTAAAAATTGTAGTGAGTCATTAGAATAATATGGGGAGTAGTGATTTTGGTATAAACTCGAATTATGGAGTTTATGAAATCGGGTAGAAAACTCGATCCAAATAATTGTAGAAAATGCATATGAGGGTGTAGAGTATTATGAAAGTATTAATATGAATTTAGGAGGAATTTTATAGGCTTCCAGCTCAATTAAATTGAGTGAAATGGATTATAGGCGAAAAGTGCACGCCGGGTGTCCGATGAAATTCCCGCGCGATATAGAGGTGAGAATTTGATGAATTCAAAGGTGTAGTTGAGTCTCATTATTATTATTAACCCTAATATGCGAGGTTAGGAAAAAAGAGGATTAAAGAAATTAGAAAATAGGAAATTTTCCTATGAGAAAGCCTCCAATCAATAAGGGAATGTTTGTATTGGGACCCGAATTCGAAATCCGTCGATGTAGCTCAGCTACTTAGGTCATTTGTGATACGTGGGTGAAGACGGATTCGAATTTGGAGGTTCGTAGGTCGAGTTTTGAGCTTTAAACTAATCGGTTCTATAATTTTTCAATTAGGAGGAAAAAGTCGAACTTCGACTGGGTACAGGACGGACATGGGACATCGTTTGCTCGATCCGTCAGGTGAGTATGTTGTATTTATAAATATTTTATATTGTGGCCAAATTTCGTGGCTTTTTGATATATTTTGTAAAAGATATAGCAAAAATTGATTTTCAATGAAAATACGGATTTTTGGGGCCCGAAAATGGGTTTTTGTGATATGTGGTGAAATTAACTATTTTAAGTATATAAAACCTATATTATGGATTAATGTGACGTGTTGAAGTATAAAAATTAAATATATTAAATCGTTTATGCATATATTTATCCCGTGCATGTTTTGTGCATGTTTTTGGGTATATAGGCCGATATAGGCAATTGGGTATATGCGGAGCCTGGTGTATGGGCTAGCATGCTATGGATGGATGTTATAAGATGTAATTAGACTAAATTATTGATTGTGATCATGTTTTGAAAATCCGTGTAATTATAGCGCACGTTTTGTGCATGTTTTGGGGCATATAAGCTCTTATAGATAATTTTATTTATATGAAATATGATATATGAGCTAGTATGCTATAATTAGATATTATAAGATTTAATTAGAGGAAATAAGTGGTTTTGGCCCCTTACGATGGGAAACCCGCATGTGTGGTGTTTAGTTGTAATATATATAGATGATTATGATGTGTGATGCAATAATTGATGAAATTAATTAAGTGGGTACATGTTTACAGTCTAATCATGTTCGAAGACAAGTAATGGGTAATCATATGATGTTATTATGTGGTGAAGTATATTTTGATATGCTTATGATACGGAATAACACCTTATAATTCTTTTACTAAGGATATAACTTGGCGTATGTCTATATGTGGTTTAATGAAGTAGTAAATATCACGTACCCTTAATGTGAATTGTTATGGCAAAATAAATATCTTGGCGCATTAATATTATGCAATAAAATGATATGATGAGTTATGTGTGGAATAACAGGGTGTGTGCATAACCTGGTATATTGATATGAAGATAAAAGTTCAGCTGGTACGTGTTAATAAAATGTGGTATTAATTCTTGTGATTAAAGTCAAGGATGTGGCTATTGTTTAATTAAAAGCTGTGATGCTTTATGTTGAATTAGTAAGTTGAAAAGATGAAATGATTAATGCTAATAACAGATGATTTTGTTGACCAGTACCTACAGCAATCCTGGGGGTTTGGGTTAGACCTCCTAATACCCAAGGACCGGCTTGGGGTGCGGTGTTTTTTCCTCCTGGCTATCGGCTGGGAGGAAGTACCCAGTATATCTGGGGTGCGGTGTTTTTCGCCCAAGCTATCGGCTTGAGGTCCGGTTTTCCTCGATGACAGCTGTCGCGAGGAAGTACCCAGTTTACCTGGGGTGCGGTGTTTTTCCCTCCTGGCTATCGGCTGGGAGGAAGTACCCAGTTTACCTGGGGTGCGGTGTTTTTCCCTCGATGACAGATGTCGCGAGGAAGTACCCAGTTTATCTGGGGTGCGGTGTTCCCTCGCTAGTTCGGCTAGGAGGAAGACGTAGCCTCGGACGAGTAAGACTCTGTGTGAGCATCGGTCCGCGTGTCTTACTGGGCTGTCGGCTTTCAGTATATTGGGATACTGTGGCTCACTGGTCGACAAACTAATAAAATAAATAAGTGTTAATAACAAATGGGGTAGTAAAGAAAGTGGATAGTGAAATGTGAATTGTGGATGAGAAAGAAAGTGGTTGTGAATGAAGTAAATGTGAAAGAAAATGAGTAATGAGTAATTGTATGAAAAGAAGTGATAAATGCAGTGCATGGTTAATTTAAAATGATAATAATAGAAGAGACATGTATTCTTATGAATAATACGAAGTAATGGTATTATGTGTGTGATCATTAAAGTAAAATACAGTTGATGTGAGTTGTACCTTGGAATTGTGTCAAGGAACTACCTGCCTGCTATTTATGTGGAGATGGTGGGAACTACCTGCCTTGGCATAATTCGCGGGGTGAGTTATTATAATAGTGGTAATGATTGATGGAAATGAGAAATAAAGTAAAGTGAAGACGATAAGTGATTGAAGTGATTAATAACCAAGCTATCGGCTTGAGATGTGATGTGATATTACCCAAACTGTGTGTTTGGGGTGCGGTGATTATTACCCAAGCTATCGGCTATGGGATGTGATATGTTGTGGCCCCAGATTGTGTTTGGGGATTAAGTGAAAATGATAATAAGATTTATTGTTTATAAGAATGAGAAATTACTAAAGTGATATAATGAGATGTGAATGAGCTATAAAACATGGTATTGATGCAATGAGTATAAGTATTCTAATTAATGATGTGTTAATGATGTGATGAAATGTGAATAAATCGCATGGGCAATGAGATGTGGTATTTATGTCATAAGGCATGAAGGAAGGTGGTATTATGAGAATAGATGCATATGTTTATGATGTGATATTTATTACAACACAATAAAATAAATACCTGTATTATGAGATTGGATATGAAAATGGTTATTAAAGAAAGTATGTTGTGATATGAGTTTGTGTACCTTGGAAGTGTGTCGGGGAACTACTCGCCCGCTATTTCCGTGGAAATGGTGGGAACTACCTGCCTCGGCACAACTTCCCGGATGAATGTGTGTGTTGATGGCATTATAAGTAATGAAATGCATGGCTTAATAGAGTTGGAGAAATGATGTAATAACATCATGTAGTTATATTAATATAAATAGTGAAATGCTGATGTGACGATAAGTGTGGAAAGATGAATATTCGTAATATGTGAATGTAAGACAAGGATATATATGAAGTTGATGTGAAATATATAGCGGAAAGGTGTGAATTATGGGAAATTTTGTGATTCGATGCTTATTTGACGAGTATTTGGATATAATTCGTATTGATGATGTTTTTAAGTTCAGATATTCCAGGTGTACCTTCTTACATGATGTTTGTGAGTTTAAATTATTTTCTTTATGCAATTTAATTCATTTGTTAGATTTTTAAATTATACTCACACCAGAAATGGCTGACCCCTTAGTGTTTGGGGGGTTAGGAGAGTCTGAGGACTACCCTAGATTCCCCACTGTTGCAGGTTCTCATCAGTGCAGAGGTGAGGTGTGGATTGGTAGAATAAATTTTTATTTTAAAACTTTGTACTATTTAGTTATAGGAATAGTAAAATTTATGATCTAAATTGTATTATGGGTGTATATGTATGTATATGATGATGATGAGTATAGTGTGAGGTGGTGTGGTATGTTTGTGACCCGTACCCATCTCGCTGTGGAGTACCGGGCTCTGTGGTAGGTTTTACAAGGATTTTTCTAAAACTTTACCTCATTTTTCAAAGAAATTTATAGTTTTTAATTGATATTTGATAATCCGTTATGAGTTTGGCCCCCAGAGCATTATATTATATTGCCTGTGTGTATCTGCTCATTTTGGCCTGGGGAGCCCATGAAAATATTATGTGGATTGTGAGCTACGGAATTTTGAGCAGAATTCCGTAAGCTTTTTGTGTTTCGGGGCAAAATTTACAGGAGAGACTCTGTCAAAATTTTTCCTGAAATATAACTTTCTTAGTTTATGATTAAAGTGATGTAGAAATTGAAGGAATTGAATTTGGAGAAAAAAAAAAAAATTTTGGGTGTTACAGGTGACCAGTCCGCTACAATGCAGTACAAAAAAAGGGGGGGCAGGGGGGGAAATTTTTTGCAAGAGTAAGAGGATCAAGGAGCCACCTTGAGCAGTGACTCGGCGATAGGCACCTCGGTGGATGGCCCCTCGCCCCCCGTTGCTCCGGCTCGGGGGTCGGCCGCGACCTCATCGTCCCCTACCTCCACCTCCGCTCCGGCCCGGGGGTCGGAACCACAGTCTCAGGTTCGGCAGGAGCCTCGTTGCCTGGCTGCTCGTCCTCCTCCTCTTCTTCCTCTTCCCCTTCGTCTTCTTCTTCGCCACCAGGCCACAGCCTGTACCCCAGCCTTTCGAAGCCAGGGATTCGAGCCTCGACGTGATCGAGCGCTCTGGCATAAGACAGCTCCATGTTCGCCTCCATGTGCTTCTTGGCCTCCGCCTCTATCTCCTTCCTCGCCTTCTCCACGGCCTCGGCTTACTACAGCTTCATCGCCTCCAAAGCCTTCACCGCTGCAGCCTTCTCCTCAGCTGCCTTTGCGACCTCCGAAGCAAGCTTTTCCTTCGCTTGGGTCAAAGCCACCTTGAGGTCGGCGACCTGGGCCGCCAGAGGGTCTGAGCGACACTGCTCAGCTTCGAGCTGCTTCACAGCCCTCGCCCTTTCTGCTCGGTCCTTATTGCTGAGGGCCTTCAGATCTCTCTCTTGCTCAGAATACTCCTCGAGAAGATGGCTGAAGTGGCAAGTAGCCTGCACAAAGAAGTAATCAGAACACGACAAAAGCCGAGCTAAAGACTTAGAAAATTTTTGAGAAAAAATTCGGAAACAGCCAAGAGACTTACCGACATAAGTGACCGAGCAACCTTAAGGGCGTCGTCGCCCGTCGTCCCCGCCTTTAGCGCGGCTCGGTCCTTCGGGGTCGGTAGGTGTCAGACATCTTGCATGCTCATCCCCGAGTCTCCCAAGAAGCCATCGTGATTCTTCACCCTCTAGTTGGGGACGAACAGCTTCTTCTGAGCCTCGGTCAGGATAACCTCGGCCTGTTCGGTCAGTGGCGGGGCCTCAAGCGCCAGCGCTGCCGAGATGGAAAAATCCTCACCTACAGGAGCAGATGGGGTCGGCTGGACAACTGCCACTGAAGACGGTTTCCGAGGAGAAGTGGCGGCGACCGTCGAAGGTGCCTTGGTGGGTCAGCCAGACGAGGGACCCGTGCTCGTCCTCTTCATCTTCTTGCCGTCGGCAGCTTTGCTTCTTTCGGCCATCATACCGTTGAAGTCCATATTCGGCGCCTCTGTCCAAGTGAAAAGGAAAACAAGTTAGAAAAAAGTACGCAAGGCATTAAAGAATAGAAAATCACAAAGTGGGATGTCAGAAGTGTACTCGGGTCGATCGGACTAAGGCCCGACCCGTGCAACACCTCCTCGGTCATCTCCCTCCAACACAACATCGGGAGACCGATCAGCTTGGCCGCCACCTCTGCCTCGGCCGAGGTCAACACCGGCTCGGACTTTGCGTACTTTGGCACATCCTCCTTCCACCGGGTCGGGAAGTCCCATGCCAAGGGCCCCTTTATCAGGAAAAACTTCCCCTTCCACGACTTTATCGAGTCTTGATTCTCTATCAACTTAACTCCCTTTCGAGGCGACAGGTAGTAGCGAGGCTCGAGCTTGCTCATCCTGTTGATTCGGTATAGACTTCGGAGGATGACGAGCTCCGGCTCCACTTTGGTAGTTCGGCATTGAAGTAGAAAGCTAAGCACGTGACGCCAAGTGTTCGACATGAACTGTATGGGGGACCGACCAAACCACCGAAGGACTACCGTCACAAAGGGATGAAAGGGGAAGCGCAGTCCGGCGTTCAGGGCATCGTAGGCGAAGACGCATGTGTCCGGGGGGAAGACGGTGTTCGCTCGCACCCCGGGGCCGGGAAGAACCAGTGAGTACTCCTTGGGGATGGCGAAACCCTTCCTGATCCGAAGTAGATCCCACTCGGTTAGCACGGAGGGGAGGTCGTCCACCTCGGTGACCTCCCTCGGATCGTTCTCCTCACAGGTCTCCGCGCGACCAATGATAGCCTTAGTCAGCAGCTCGCCGCTATACTGCCTTATCCCGGCGTGTCCGGACAGCACGGTCGGCATCCAACCTGACTCCCCCGCTCCTCTCACGGTCTCCACCACCTCCTCGACAACTGAGGACCGAACCACTTCCTTTCCCATCCCCTTCCCCTTCCCTCGGCTTGCCACTTCTCTCCCCTCCTCGGCCATCCGACCTCCCAAGGATGATGCCTCACTACCCGAGGACACTCGTGACATCTCTAATAAGCAATTGAAGTTAAATAAACTGACCTTTGATTTGACGTCTATGGTCGGAAAAAGTTCACCGGAAATCACCTTGCCTTCGCGATAGCTAGCACGACCGCCCTTGAGCTCAAATCTCTGCTAGCAGAGCAACTCGATAGCAAAAGTAAAAAACTTGAGAGTAAAAGTGAAAGAATGAGATTTAAGCGGTGGGGGGTGTGAACTTATAGCTAAAGAGAGGCGATGGTTGGGTTTTTGTAACGTTTGGGGGCCTATTAAGGGAGATAAAATGACAGAATAGAGAAAGATGCGACAGTTAGGAGGAAGGTCGCGACGGTTTACTTAACATCCCATTCCGACGACTCGTAACTTGCCGAGCTGCCAAGGCACTTTGCAGAGCTACCGGGGCACCGACCTCCACATATGGAGAAAAATACCACCGAGCCACTTTCACCGTCAGATTGTCTCAAAATTCATGCCCAAATCTGATGAACAGCTCAGATCATGCCACGTCCACAAAACGACAAGATAACGTTTTCTCATGATCTGAACCTTGTCCTCGTGATTCGCGCCATGATGAGCGCTCTGGATCAAGCCACGTGGCTCGATGACTCGTAACTTGCCGAGCCACCGAGGCACTCTGCCGAGCTACCGGGGCACCGACCTCCACATATGGAGAAAAATGCCGCCGAGCCACTTTCATCATCAGATTGTCTCAAAATTCGTGCCCAAATCTGATGAACGTCTCAGATCACGCCACGTCCACAAAATGACAAGATAATATTTTTCTCGTGATCTGAACCCCGTCCTCGTGATTCGCGCCATGATGAGCGCTCCAGATCAAGCCACGTGGCTCGACGACTGGTAACTTGCCGAGCCACCGAGGCACTCTGCCGAGCTACCAGGGCACCGACCTCCACATATGGAGAAAAATGCCACCGAGCCATTTTCACCATCAGATTGTCTCAAAATTCGTGCCTAAATCTGATGAACGGTTCAGATCACGCCACGTTCACAAAACGACAAGATAACGTTTTCTCGTGATCTGAACCCCGTCCTCGTGATTTGCGCCATGATGAGCGCTCCGGATCAAGCCACGTGGCGCGACGACTCGTAACTTGCCGAGCCACCGAGGCACTCTGCCCAGCTACCGGGCCACCGACCTCCACATATAGAGAAAAATACCGCCGAGCCACTTTCACCGTCAGATTGTCTTAAAATTCGTGCCCAAATCTGATGGACGGCTCAGATCACGCCACGCCCACAAAACGACAAGATAACGTTTTCTCGTGATCTGAAACCCATCTTTGCGATTCGCGCCATGTTGAGCGCTCCAGATCAAGCCACGTGGCCCAACGAATCGACCCGATCTGCCGAGCCACCGGAGTACTCAGCCGAGCTACCGAACAGCTTAGCCGAGCCACCGAGCTACCAAAGGAGAAGACCGACCTGCCGAGCAGCTGAACGGCTATGGCCGGGGTACCGAGGTACCGACCTCCACATATAGAGAAAAATGACGTCGGGCTATCCCAGCCGTTGGATCATTTCAAAAAATGTGCCAGAACATGATGGACGGCTCAGATCACGCCACGCCCACAAAACGAAAAGATAGCATTTTTTCATGATCTGAGCTGCCCTCCTCGTGATTTGCGCCGTGATGAACGCTCCAGATCTTGCCACGTAGCTCGACAGATCGTTACGTACCGAGCCACCGAGCTACCAAAGGAGAAGACCGACCTGCCGAGCAGCCGAACAGCTACGGCCGGGGTACTGAGGTCCCGACCTCCACATAATGGAGAAAAATGACGCCGAGCTATCCCAACCGTTGGATCATTTCAAAAAATGTGCCAGAACATGATGGATGGCTCAGATCACGCCACGCCCACAAAACGACAAGATAGCATTTTTTCGTGATCTGAGCCGTCCTCCTCGTGATTTGCACCGTGATGAACGCTCCAGATCTTGTCACGTAGCTTGGCAGATCGTTACGTACCGAGCCACCGAGGTGCCGAGGATGGGGTACCGAGGTGCCGAGGCACCGACCTCCGCATGCGGAGAAAAAGCCTGACGAGCTACTTCAGCCATCCGATCCTCCTGAAATTCGCGCCCAACGCTGATGGAGGGATCAGATCGCGCCACATCATAAATCGGATTAAAAATTAGTTTTTATTTATTATTTATTTAAAAAAATGCGAAAAAATGATTAAAAATTCAGGAAAATTAATTAAAAATTCTACGAAATAATTATAAATTCGGGAAAATATTTTTGAGCCCTTGGGTAAATAATTATTGCTTAGAATAGTTAATTAAGACCCCCGAACCACGAATCACCACTTCGCAAAATTAAATATATTTTTTGA
This sequence comes from Hemerocallis citrina, assembly GCA_017893485.1. Lineage (NCBI taxonomy): Eukaryota > Viridiplantae > Streptophyta > Magnoliopsida > Asparagales > Asphodelaceae > Hemerocallis > Hemerocallis citrina. The sequence goes on along the minus strand of CM030366.1, from coordinate 155,207,279 downwards.
AAAATAGATAAAAATTAAGAAAACGCACCAAAGGTTCAGGAAAGCTCAAGAATAACCTTGAGCATGCAACTAGCTCTGAAAATCACCATAATACCTCATTCAAAGATTCGACACCCCACATTTGGACCCCGATACAACTCTGCAAGTCATTAAAACAGTAAAACTACTCCTCAAAGGTGGAGGGCTCATGATATGGTTAAAAATAGGGTTAAATCGGAACCGTCCAAATCGGGCACGAATCTTAAAGATCAGGGGTAAAATGGTAATTTCACCTACAAACGGGTCTGAAGTGGGTACTGGGTCCTTTTTCCAAAGGCCCAATAACCCACGAATAGATCCATTTCGAATGGGTGCGGGTCCCAACCAGCAAGAAATCCGGTCCAGCTGGATAGAATTAGGGTTTATAATTATACCTAATCAACGGCCCTGATTCACTTCTATCCATTCACTGGGAAGTAGGGATTTGATCTTATCCCGAAACTGGTTCCTAAGGCGGCTATAAATACCCCCCAAGCCCCACCATTAACAGGTAATCAATCTTTTGCCAGTAAAAGCTCATTCATAATCTTTTCTGATTACTGACTTGAGTGTCGGAGGGTGCGTCGCCGGTATCAACCCCGGTGTATTGCACTTTTTGCAGGTGAACAGCGGGAGTCAACGGTCAAACTCTGGTGGAAAGGTTTCAGGTTTGGCTATTCGGTATCCCTAAGAATCCACAAATTCTATCTGTTTGCCCCCACACCAGATTTAGCGGTAACAGCTTCTATAATAAAGATTGATGTATAAGATATATAACAAAAGTCTGTAACTTAGGAGAGAGCATCTTTTAGTGCATGATATGACTCCATTAGTTGTGATTTGTTCTTTTTCGTTTATTGTACTGTGTGTGCAAAGTTGAATTAAAACATATTAGTCATTATCTCATTAGTGTTATGAAGATGATGAAGAACGAATAAAGGAAAATATAGCTCAATGTGTTTGAGCAAGTGGACATTGTTATAATCAGTAGAGAAAGCAAAAAAAATTTGTAAAATGTGGTAGAGTAATTGTAACACCTGTTTTTCCAAAAAAGTATTTTTGTATTTTCTATATTTAAAATTTTCGCAAATTAATTTTTTCGGTTTTCAAGTTCTTTTGTCAAATTGTACTACCCGATATCCTATTAAAATCTATTTTGATCAATAATTTATTTATAACTGTTTCCAATGATTTTTTTTTAAATCTTATTATTTAAAGTGATACCCTGATTTCTATTTTTGATATTATTACTATTATTTTTAACACTATTATTATTTTTATCATGACCTTATTATTATTATTTTTATTTGTATTATGGTTATTATTGTTTTTTTTGAATGTTTATTAAAAATCCAGTTTTTTGTTGTGTTAATTATATGTGCACTTATAGACTCTATACTTTTAATGCAAATTATATTAGTTCATAAAATCAAATTTTATTAGTTATTGTATTAAATTTTTTTATTGGATTTTTATTTAAAACCCAGCTCATTAACTTAAATTACCCATTATCTCCAATACCCTAACTACCCAAAACCACAACTACCCACAACCCGTTAAGAACCCCATACAACCCGATAACCTACCAAAACCCACCCGTTAGCAACTAACCCTAATCTTTTCGAATTTTTTCCCAAAATGACCCTATTTTTGAAAGTTTTTTCCCAAACTACCCTGCTTTTTTTATTTCCCTAAATGCCTCACTCGCTTTTTGAAAAAGCGAGGGGATTTATCCCCTCGCTTTTTCAAAAAGCGAGTCTTAGGTTGCAAATTTTCTTCCTCTCAAGACTCGCTTTTTTAGAAAGCGGGGGGATTTATCCCAAAAAGCTAGTCTGGACCAGCAACACTCGCTTTCTCAAAAAGCGAGGGGATTTATCCCAAACTCGCTTTTTGAAAAAGCGAGTGTCGATTTGGAGATTAATCCCCCACGCCCGATATCAGATCTCATATTCACTTTATTTCTCTATCTTTCTCCTCCTCTTCTAACCCCGAAACCCTAACCCATCTCTCATCTCAGATTCGTCAAAGTACCACCGAAATTTGTGGATTAACCCATAAAATTGCTTTGAAAACCTTAAACCCATCTTCCGATAGAGCTTAAAATTTTGGAATTTTGGTATTCTTGAAGAGGAAAGCAACTTCAACTATTTGACCCAAATATCTACGGCAAATTTCTTTTCAAATAATCTTGTGAAGGTATGATGTTTATTGCCCTATTATTTTGTTAATTTTCATAGGTTTTGTTTATGGGTAGATAATAACTCGTATTTTGGTATAAATTAACGTAGGTATGGATTTGGAGATTCCTATTTGGTTATACTTTGGTGGTGAAATAATTCGTGATCCAAAAATTGGTTGTTGTTAAAGTGTGTTGGATCCGAAAATAGTTTGGGTACCTTGTACCATTACATTTGCAGAAGTAGTTGAGAAAATATATGAAGTTACTAATTGGGATAGGAATCAATGAAATGTGAAAATTTTAGCTCGATACGCAGCAGGAAGAGGAGATTGTCAGTATTTTATGACAGTGCCAGTATCTAATGATAATGCTATGAAGTCAATGATTACTAGGACATTTGATCCCAATTGTTCTTGGTCTGCATTAGAGTTATATATTCAGCAAATTTAAATTTTGAATGCTCAGCCACATGATATTCCTAGTTCAAGCTTCGTAAGGGTGGTACCTACACAGCAGATGAGGTCTAATCCCGCTCAATCTTCACAACCAAATCCACTGTCCTCACAAGAGAACACCTTCACAAATACAACAAACCTGGATTCTACATATGTTGAGCTGCCACGCCAACCTAGTCTGGTTCCTGACTATGTTCCAAATGACAGTGTATTTGAACTCTTTCAAAATGCAGTCATTAACAATAGCTTATTAGACGATGATAAAGAAAAGGAAGAAACAGACGATGAAGTTAATGATAGTGTTGAAAATGGTGACGGAGACGAAGATGATGATGTAGCAAATGTAAATCCTACGAACAACAGTTCTAATAAAGTTAGAGCTACTTATAGCTACGCCAATGTTGACGCTCATGCTACCGAGGAGATGACACAAGGGGCTAGAGGACACCATGTTTCACAAGAGTCGTCTGGTTCATCCAATGTAGACGAATTGTACATTGGACAGGAGTTTGTAAGTAAGGAATCGATTCAACAGGCTGTGAAGTTGTATTCTATCAAAAAACATCGTGAATTCGTCACATTGAAATCTACACCATCACTGTACACTGTTAAATGCAAAATGGCACCTAGAAAACATACCATTGAGGAGATCGTGCAAGGTTCCCCAGGAGTAAGTGATGGTGGCTGCCCTTGGAGATTACGAGCAATGGTTCCAAAAGGCAGGACGAATTTTGTGGTGAAGAAGATAGTTGGGCCTCACACTTGTACGAATCCTACGTTGAATCAGGATCACCGTAAAATTGATTGCAACCTTGTTTGTAATTTGATTGTTGATGTGGTGAAGAAGGATACCGATTTAACACTGCGGTCAATTATTGAGATAGTGAAATTACAATATAATTATCAGATTTCGTATAAGAAAGCTTGGATAGCAAAATAAAAAGCGATTGAGCGGTTGTATGGTACCTTCGAAGAAGCATACACGAAGTTGCCTTTTCTACTGACAGCAATTCAAGCAGCAAATATAGGAACCGTTGTTCACTGGGATAAATATGAGTCAAGTCCTAGCGAGGAAACATTCAAGAGAGTATTTTGGGCATTTGGTCGTTCGATTGAAGGTTTCAAGTCTTGCAGACCTGTTATCAGTATTGACGGAACTCACTTGTACGGCAAGTACAAGGGCTGTTTGCTAATTGCTGTTTCCCCAGATGCGAATGATTTCTTATTTCCTTTTGCATTTGCATTGGTTGATGGAGAGAGTATAAATACGTGGACATGGTTCATGAGTTGCATTCGATATTATGTCACCGATCGCACTGAGTTGTGTGTTATCTCGGATCGTCATGCTGGTATAATGTCTGCTATGGATTTACAAGAGCTTGGAATGAACCTAATGCATATCATCGTTATTGTATGCGTCATTTTGCTACAAATTTTTTTAGTAAATTTGGTAGCAAGGCATTGCGGAAAAAGGCCAAAATTATAGCGTGTCAAAGCCAACCCAAAAAGTTCATGGTCAAACTTGCTGAATTTGAAACCGTCAATGTCGAGGCAGCTAATTGGTTGAAAGAGAAGCCGGTTGAGAAATAGGCACTTTATGCAGATGAAGGTCGAAGATACGGCATAATGACTACGAACCTGTCCGAAGTCTTCAACTCAGTCTTGAAAGACGTCTGTAGTTTGCCAGTAACTGCGATTGTTGAGACGATCTTCTTACGTCTGAACTCTTATTTTACTACTCGTCGACAGGAAGCCTGTAAGCTTTTATCTGAAGGGATGCTTTTTGCTCGAAGAGTACATGAACTTATCGATAGTCGCCGTGAGAGAGCAAACCGACATGAGGTTACAATGTTCCATCATCAACCTGGAGTTTTTTCCGTGAGAATGGGTATACGCATGGTAAGTGGAGAAAGGAAGGGTGGAAACTTGCACACTGTGAATTTGGGTACGAAAACATGCACATGTATGAAATTTCATCTATATCATATTCCATGTTCTCATGTACTGGCAGCTTGTGCATATCGTGCAATCGATTACAAGCATCTGGTTGATAAATTTTACCTTGTAACTTTATTAGCACAAACATATGCTCCCGTGTTTCATCCTATTCTAGATCCAGCATATTGGCATATTATTGATGGACCAAAACTCGTTCCTGATGCTAGTTTGCGACGTAAAAGGAAGGGCAGGCCTAGATCTACGAGAATTCGCAATGACATGGATGTGAGAGATAGGTCAACCCGTGGTACGGGGATGAAATGTTCAAAATGTGGTTTGCATGGATACAATAAGCGGCGATGCATTAATAGTGGAACTCAAAACAATTAACCATTGTATGCTTGGAACTGTACTTTTTAATTTGGACTTTGTAATTCTACTAAATTATGAAGAAAGAGATTACAAAGTTTTATTTTGAAAAATCGTTTGTATCGATTCTTTACGTAAGAGTGTGATTGTTGTGTGATGAGTATTGTAATTAAATATGTAGATTTCATTTTCCTAGCCAAGACTCGCTTTTCTGAAAAGCGAGTCTTTTAAATACCTCCGTGCTTTCTCAGAAAGCGAGGCTTTAGCCTGTATGTTTTTATCAGCAGGCCTAAGACTCGCTTTCTCAGAAAGCGAGTTTGGTACAAAATAAGTCGGTGTTTCAGAAAGCGAGTCTTGAGTCCATTGTTATCTAGAGATCAAGCCTTTCTCTGGTTTTCGCCAAGCCGACACAGTCGCTTTCCGAGAAAGCGTGGAAGTATTCAGTAGGCTCGCTTTCTCAAAAAGCGAGTCTTGAGTCTACCTGTAAAAAAGTGTACAAACTCAAGGCTCGCTTTCTGAAAAAGCGAGTTTAGTGAAAACAGCCTCGCTTTTTCGAAAAGCGACTGTTGAGTGGTTTGTTTTCCAGAGGATATCTCACCTCTGGAAAATGAAAAGCACAACACTCGCTTTTTGAAAAAGCAAGCTGTTTACACCCAGACTCGCTTTTTCTGGGGTCTGTATGCAGAAAACACACGAAAACACCAATATTTTATCTCTTGGTGGGACATAAACCCTACACATTTCTCAGGCATCAGCTTCAACCCATTATTCACATCAAAAATCTTTCAACACCATCGTACCCATTTCAACACCATCGCACATCAACCCAACTCTCACATCTATTTCACTTTCACCAACATCTCAAAAACAATTTCAAACGAACATCACATTCACACACCACAAAACCATAAAATTAAAACATCACACTCACACACCCCATACAAAAATTTCGTACTTCATATATTCCATATTTCAAATCTTGAGTACATGATTGATACACACAATAAATCACATTAACACATTAAAATAACAAACAATAAATCACATCAACAAAATATCAAGATGCTTCACGGGTCAGGGGTGAAGAATGTTGGAAGTCTCCGTTGCCGTTTACCTCGTGGTGATGGAGTTTTCTATGTCAAACCGGACATTATTATCGGCTCCTCTTCCTCTTGTTGTTCTACCCCCTCTACTTGAATCTCAGCCTCTTGAACTTCATCCTCTTGTTCTTCCTCATTTCTAGGCCGACGTGGTGGTTTGCGGGCGACTTTCTTCATACGAGGAGCACGTGCACTGGTTCGATGAGCGGGAGTGTTTAGAATAGCATCGAAGGTCGCCCCCTCTCCAATAGCATCAGCTTGTGCACGACAGGACGTCAGCATCTTGCGTGCGAAGTCCTTAACCGCATCGGTGACGTTGCTACTCAACACAGCAACACATTTTTTGCCCATACTCCAAGTCTGGGTCATCTACAAAACATAATAAGTTGAAATATTAATTGCAGTAAATGTATATGTAAATAAAAATAATATAATAACTTTGATGAATTTAACAGTACTTAAAAACTTACAATCGTACGAATAGCCGATGCCTTGGTTAAAACATTGGCAAGTGCATTGAATGTAGATCTACTGGGTCGGCTGCTGGTCGACGTATCGGTACCACCACACCTGCAGGAGTCTGTCCTGTCGAAGAGATGTATCGCCTTGTCATCCTCCCATACCAGCCCATATAGTTCTCGTGCACAGTTCGATCAAATGGAGGAATGTTCTCAATGATTTTCTCGAACCTGTGTAGATTCCATCTCTCCACATATGTCGAGAAGCTGGCAGCCCAATTATGTCCTGATTGACGACCCATTCCAGTGATTGCATGTATGTCTGCATTAAATGGTTCGGCAACAGGAATCATCTGCTGTAGACCAAACTGTCGAAGCACTCTGTTGACATAATAGAACTCAACTGTGCTAAAGTTGATCAAAGGTGCTTTTGTCAGCTACAGATCACGCCTATACAAGGAAATAGGTGGCAGTCAAGCTAGACGTGCCTCCGTGTAGGGCATCCACACTACGCAATTATCTACCAACCTGTCCAACTCATCACGAAAGTAGGTCAGGCACCTGTTGGAGTTGGCAGTCCAAGTAAGGTTACCGGACCAGTACACACCAAGAGGAGGTATCATGTGCTGGTCCTCGAGGAGATGGATCTAGTGGGGTGATTGCTTCCGCACCACAGGACGACCCACGTGCATACGCTCCCAACTCTACACTTGAAGCAATATCATCGGTCCATTCATCTGCACGGAACCGAGACTACACAGGCACAAACTCCTGTAGAGGGATGCTAAGGTGGCACTACCCCAACTGTACTGACTGACTCGTCCTAGAACTACAATCAGCGGGAGGAACATCAAGGGAACAGAGTGTCCGCTGGAATTAGGGAACAACGCCCCTCCAAACAGTGTCAGAATATAGGCCCTGCAGTAGCAATGGACCTTCTCATCAGTCGAATCATCTCTCAATCGGTTCTTGAATTTTTCCTTTAACCACTTCAACCGAATCTATTTTCCATTCACCGCTCCGGTCTCCACTTCGACACCGATTTATTGTTCCACTAAATATGTCGGGTCGAAGTCCATTGATCCTGTCACTGCCTGCCCATCTACCGGAAGGCCGGTGAGTACTGAAACGTCCTGCAACGACACTGTCATCTCGCCAACTGTAAGGTGGAAGCTGTGTGTTTCAGGGTTCCATCTCTCAAGGAGTGCTGTAAGCAGTGGCCGATCGCACTTGATGGAGCTCATCAGTGCAATACCGTACAGTCCGCAATCCCTTAAGATCTGGTGAATCCGTGGGTACATAGGTAGTGGATGACCCCCACGGAATGTACATTCCTTCGAATCGCCTTCCCACACATCTCTCAAACGATGCTGCAACTGAAGAGTAAGAAGAGTGGGGTCGAGGGGACCTGGACCTCCAAGAGGAATGTAAGATGAAGAAGGGGCCGGAGAAGAAGTACCTGCCACATTTGGGTTACTTGGGACCTGTAAAACAATAACAACATTTACATCAGCAGAGAAATATAACATTTAATTGTATGATAATGAAACAAATCGAATATAGAAAATTATAAGCTTACATTAGTACGTGTGGTACCACCACGTCCATCGCGAGGAGGTGGGCTAACAGATGTACGTGGTCCATCGCCGCGAGGAGGTCTACTACTAGATCCTACCTCCACATTTCCCATCGTCCGTGCCATTTTTAAAAAAATAGAGTATCCTACAACGAGATGCAATCATTATTAACATTACCAAAATATATAACCAAAAAATATACAACACATACTGATATGGCTAAAAATAGGATTAAATCGGGGCCGTTCAAATCGGACACGAATCTTAAAGCTCAGGGGTAAAACGGTAATTTCACATACTAACAGGTCTGAAGTGGGAACTGGGTCTTTATTCAAAGCCCAATAACCCATGAACGGATCTGTCTTACTGGGTGCGGGTTTCGAACCGCAACGAACCCAGTCCAGCCAGATAGAATTAGGGTCCCTGATTAATACTAATCAACGGCCCTGATTCACATCTATCCTTTCACTGGGAATTAGGGATTACATTCCTAATCTGATCACAGGGATTACATTCCTAATCTGATCCCAACGGCGACTATAAATACCCCCCATCCACCACCATTAAGAGGTAATCAATCTTTTGCCAGTTTTACGCTCTTTCATAATCACTTCTAATTACTGACTTGAGCGTCGGAGGGTGCGTCGCCGGGAACAACCCTAGTGTCTCGCACTTTTTGCAGGTGATTGGGAGTCAATGGTCAAACTCCGGCGGAACAGATAACAGGTTCACTATTCAAGTTTTCTAAGAATCCACAAATACTATTTGTTTGCCCCCACACCAGATTCAGCGGCAACAGATTGATGCCGTCTGTGGAAAACAAATGAATAGCGGCCTCCCCTCTTCCCGTTGGTCAGATCTTCTCCAGCCATGCATCCAAAACCGAAGGGGAAGGCAGCGGTCTCCAACCGAAGAACCACTTCTCTTCCTCCTCTCCCTCCTCCAGTTCAAGGTGCTCCTACTCAACAGGCCCCTCCAGGGTCTCGGGGGGCTGCCCAGGGGCGCTCCAATCAGAGTCATCCGAAGCAACATCCTCCTCATGATCAAGTCGCGGGTCTCAATCCTTCAGTTGAATCTGTGGCCTCTCAAAGCCCTCTCGAGCGGGATCTTCGTCAAGTGATTGCCAACCGTCAAAAGGGAGTCGACCTCAGAACTCGCCTGAATGGATGGCAAGCCCTTGGTGGAGTCCATCAACCCGAAAACTCAGGGGCTTCAAGAATCCGAACCCCCCCCCCCCCCCCCCCCCCCCCCGCCGATCGAGGACTAGAAGATCCCCTCCCCCGAGGAGGCAAAGAGAGTCCCCTCAGCGTCATCGGCTGAGAACTCATTCTCCAATAAGCCGAGCCACACATAGGAACCACCAAGTTGGAGAGGCACCAGTCACAAGGGCAGATCTTCAAGACTTCCAAGCGACAGTCTTACAGGCCCTCACTCTCGCCCCAAAGAACGACCAGAGGCCACCTACTCATGAGCCAGCTAGGAGCCACCGCCTTCACACTCTCAGTCCTCGTCCTTCTCCAAGCTACAATCGCCGCAGCCCCAGTCCATCCTCGTACGAAGATGAGTCCTGGGGCTCGGCAAGATTCGATCAAAGAGAAGACTCAGTCTACCGCCGTCTCCACGAGATGGAGAGGCACCTCGGCCGAATTGACAAGGAAGAAGAGCAACGGGTGATAAACCTCCGCCCGAGCAGACCTCCATTCTCCCACACCATCATGGAGGCCCCCATCCCAAAAAACTTCAAGCCCTCTCACCTCGAGACGTATACCGGGGAGTCGGACCCCGCAGATCACATAGAGAGTTTCAAAACTCTCATGATGATCCACCATGCTTCAGACGCCCTCCTCTGCAAGATCTTCCCTGCCACGCTGAAGGGGTCTGCGCGAGAATGGTACTCTCGACTCGCCCCGGCCTCCATCTTCTCATTCGATCAGTTCGAAGGGCTCTTCCTTACTCATTTCGTGAGTAGCCGCCGAGCTGAGAAAACAAGTGTATCTCTGGTGACCCTCAACCAATAAAAAGGTGAACGCCTAAGAGATTACATTCGACGCTTCACCGCCGAAGCCCGGTCCATTCCCTCCCTCAACCAGTCAGTAGCCTCTGCCGCATTCGAGTGCAACGTCACTAATGCCAACCTCAGGGCGTCCCTTGCCAAGAAACCTCCTCGGGACTTCTCAAAGCTCCTACTTAGGGTGGAGAAGTACATACGGGCGGAAGAGGCTCTCAACCCCCTTGCTCTTGAGGAGACATCATGTAACGCCCCAATTTTTTTTTTTTTTTTTTTTTTGTGAAAACTAAGCCTCCAAATTCAATTCTTTCAATTTCTATATCACTTTAAACATAAACTAAGAAAGTTATATTTCAAGGAAAATTTTGGCAGAATTTTCCCTGTAAATTTTGCCCCGAAACACAAATAGCTTACGGAATTCTGCTCAAAATTCCGTAGCTCACAATACACACAATAATTTCACGGGCTCCCCAGGCCAAAATGAGCAGAAACATACATGCAATATAATATAATGCTCTGGGGGCCAAACTCATAATGGATTATCAAATATCAAATAAAAACTATAAATTTCTTTGAAAAACAAGGTAAAAATTTAGAAAAATTCTTGTAAAACCTACCACAGAGCCCGGTACACCACAACAAGGTGGTTACGAGTCACAAACATACCATACCACCCCACACTATACTCATCATCATCATATACATGCTTATACATCCATAATACAATTTAGAACATAAATTTTACTATTCATATAACTAATTAGTACAAATTTTTAAAATAGAACTTTATCCTACCAATCCATGCCTCACCTCTGCACTGATGAGAACCTGTAACAGTAGGGGTTCTAGGGTAGTCCTCAGACTCCCCTAACCCCCAAACACTAAGGGGTCAACCATTTCTGGGGTGAGTATAGTTATTAATTTAATAACAAATTAAAATAGTATACAGAAAATATTTTAAACTTACAAATACCAAGTTAAGATAATGCAACCTGAATCCTGAACACAACAACATCATCAATACGACGATATATCAAATACTTTGCCAATCCTGCATTCAACTATTTAATTATCCATAACTTCCCACATTTCATAATATACTTCACATCAACCTCATATATATATATATATACTTATTTTACATCCGCATAGTACGAATACACATACAATCCATTACTTTTCAATTTAAATCCTCTAACCCAATTATTCACTCTTCCACAAGTATCGTCATAATAGTCTTATATGAATATAGTACATGATGTTATTACTCCTTTCATTAATAACCATTTGTATGAATACAACTCATAATACAACATACTTTCTTCATTAACCATTTTCGTAACCATTCTCCAAATACGGGTATTTATTTTATTGTAATATCACAAGTACCACTTCTTACATATATGTTTCTATTCTCATAATGCCACATTCATTCAAGTCTTATGACGCAATTCAACATCTTATTGCTTATTGCAATGCTCTCCCATTTCATTACATCATTAACACATCACTAGTAGAATGCTTATACTTATTACATCAAAAACATGCTTTATGGCTCATTCCCATCTCATTATACCACTTTAGTAATTTCTTTTTCTTATAAACAATAAATCTTATTATCATTTTCACTTCCCCAAACACAATTTGGGGCCACAACATATCACACCCCATAGCCGATAGCTTGGGTAATAATCATTGCACCTCAAACACACAGTTTGAGTAATATCACATCACGTCTCAAGCCGATAGCTTGGTTATTAATTCACTTCAATCACTAATCAACTTCACTTAATTTAATTCTTCCTTTCCATTAATCATTACCATTATCATACCAACTTACCCTGCGAATTATGCCAAGGCAGGTAGTTCCTACCATTTCCACAGAAATAGCGGGCAGGTAGTTCCTTGACACAATTCCAAGGTACAACTCATATCAATCTGTATTTTACTTTAATGATCACATACATAATACAATTACTACGTACTATTCGTAATAACACATCTCTTTTCTTATTCTCATTTTAAATTACCACGTACTGTATTTATCATTTCTTTTCATACACTAACTCATAACTTGCTTTCCTTCACATTTACTTCATTCACAACTACTTTCTTTCTCATCCACAATTCACATTTCACTATCCACTTTCTTTACTACCACATTTATTATTAACACTTATTTATCTTATTAGTTTGTCGACCAGTGAGCTACAGTATCCCAACATACTGAAAGCCGACAGCCCAGTAAACACGCGGTCTGATGCTCTCCCAGAGTCTTACTCGTCCGAGGCTACGTCTTCCTCCTAGCCGAACTAGCGAGGGAACACAGCACTCCTAGTCCCACTAGGGTGCCTCCTCGCGACGTCTGTCATCGAGGAAAAAATCACTAACCCCTAGTCCCACTAGGGTACTTCCTCCCAGCCGAAGCCAGCAAGGTAAACACTCACCACTAGTCCCACTAGGGTGCTTCATCGCGACGTCTGTCATCGAGGAAAAACCACTAACCCCTAGTCCCACTAGGGTACTTCCCCCCAGCCGAGGCCAGCGAGGTAAACACTCACCACTAGTCCCACTAGGGTGCTTCCTCGCGACAGCTGTCATCGAGGAAAAACCGGGCCTCAAGCCGATAGCTTGGGCGATAAAATCCACTTACCCCAAACATAGTTTGGGTCCACTATTCCCAAGCCGGTCCTTGGGCGTTAGGAGGTCTAGCCCAAACCCCCAGGATTGCTGTAGGTACTGGTCAACAAAGCCATCTATTATTAGCATTAATCATTTCATCTTTTCTTCTTACTAAATCAACAAAAAGCATCACAGCTTTTAATTAAACAATTGCCACATTTTAACTTTAATCATGCGAGTCATTATCTCATGGAACTACATATATTTATTCATCCAGTAGTTGCATTTATAAGATTATTACTGGAAAATATATTGTATCATAAGAAGATCGAGGTATGTAATTCACCACACTAAAACAACTTAAGCATATAACGGTTTAAATAGAAGATTCTATCATATCATCACCCATTGGTTCACTACAAACACAAAATAAAACATACATAAGTTATATCCTTAATTTCATCAATTAACACATCATTACTTATTACCGACAATATGTATATATATATCACAAAATGCACCAAAATCACTTATTGCGTTATATGTACGCCACATCATAATAATTCATAAATAACTCACCCACTCGCTAATCCAATAATTAGCACTAAGTAAAATCACGAAAACACTTCTTTAAAATCTCATTTCATAAATAATACATTCACCCCATTCTTCACTTCGAACAGAATTAAAATGTAAACATGTACCCAATTATTAATTTCATCAACTATTTCATCACACGTTATAATCATCTATATATATATCACACATACACACCACACATGCGGGTTTCCCAGAAAAAGGGACCAAAATCACTTATTAAATACTCATTCTTATCACATCAAAAATATGTTTTATAACTCATTCTCATCCCGTTATATCATTTAGCTATTATTCAATCTAATTGATGATTAACTTACTTTCATCTTCACTTATAACTCAAGTAATCATTGATTTCACTTTCATTCACATCAATTTATACTCCATATCCCCATATATCTACAACTAATCCATCGTCTATAAATTTATATCAATACACGATACGAGTATTTAATCGTCATATCGCATACCAACACCGAACACTAATTTCCCTTTACACATAAACCTTATTCCGAGATTCATATCAATCATTCAGATTATACTAAAATTTTCTTAAAATAAGAAATACATAAATACATTCATACTCACCTAACAGCCCGGGAAGACTCGAAGCATCACTTCTCCATCCCGCACACGAAGCCGTTAACATTTCCTATTATCAAGTTTCAAAGCAATTAAGGCTCAAAACATCCAAATCAACCACAGAAAATAACAACACTAATTTTTATATCACTCAGGCATTTTATTGAACGTCTGGGATGCACACGTGCGTTGAATGTTTATCTCCAAACAATTACTAAAATAACCCCCAACTTATTCTAGTAGTTCTACTAAAATTCTATTACTGTGAAGAAGATAATTCTCACATATATAATTCTCTTTTACAAACCCTACGACGAGCTCCTCTCCTCCCCTACGACGAGCTCCATCCTTGAGCTCCGCACCAGTCAAAGATGGGGTGAGACGAAGGAGAAGTCGTCGATTGAGGTTTCGCCGAAGGGAGAAGACGAAGGAGAATGGAGGAGAAGAGAAGTACGGACGAAGAGGAAAGGAGGAGGAGAAGAAGGGCGGGGGGGGGGAAGAGGAAAGACGGAGGAGAAGAAGAGCAGGGGCGAGGAAGAAAAGAAAGAAAAAAAGGGGGGGGGGGGAAATCGCCACGTGATTGCCACGTGGCTTCGTCTAATGGTCGGATCGCCGAGGTGCCGAACCGAAGGGACGAGGCACCGAACCTGAAATTGGAGAAAAAAATCCCACCGACCTATACTAGTCATCCGATCTTCTCAAAAATTGCGCCACAACATGATCGACGCACAGAAACGCGCCACGTATCTAGAACATGATCTGCTTTGCGATGCGCACACATCTGATCATGATCGACGCTCAGAAACGCGCCACGTGTCCAGAGCATGATCTGCTTTGCGATGCACGCCATCTGATCATGATTGACGTCCAGAAACGCGCCACGTGTCCAGGTAATATTTTATTTATGTATTTATTTATTTATTTGTTTTAATTATTTAAAAAATCCAAAAAAATAATTAAAAAATTGAAAAAAATTAATTAAAAATTTTAAAAATAATAATTAATTCTGAAAAAAATAATAATTATTATTTAATTAGAATAATTAATTAATATTTTTGATAATTAATTATTTAATTCGGAAAATGAATTAAAAAATTCAAAAAAATGAGAAGAAATTCAGAAAAATCTGGAAAATTCACCAAAAATCTAGAAAATTCTGAGAATATTTTTGGGAATTTTACAAGCCCAGAATAACATCGTTACACCCCGAGCAAAATCCAAACTCCCTTAAGAACACAGATAAAATCCCGTACGCCATTAGAACAACAAAACTACTCCTCGAAGCCTGTAAAACTCAGTCTCCAGGAGTGGGGGCTCATGATATGGTTAAAAATAGGATTAAATCGGGGCTGTTCAAATCGGACACGAATCTTAAAGCTCAGGGGTAAAACGGTAATTTCACATACTAACAGGTCTGAAGTGGGAACTGGATCTTTATTCAAAGCCCAATAACCCATGAACGGATATGTCTTACTGGGTGCAGGTTTCGACCCACAACGAATCCAGTCCAGCCGGATAGAATTAGGGTCCCTGATTAATACTAATCAACGGCCCTGATTCACATCTATCCTTTCACTGGGAATTAGGGATTACATTCCTAATCTGATCACATCGATTACATTCCTAATATGATCCCAATGGCGACTATAAATACCCCCCATCCACCACTATTAAGAGGTAATCAATCTTTTGCCAGTTTTACGCTCTTTCATAATCACTTCTGATTACTGACTTGAGCGTCAGAGGGTGCGTCGCCGGGAACAACCCCGGTGTCTCGCACTTTTTACAGGTGAACGGCGGGAGTCAACGGTCAAACTCCGGCAGAACAGGTAACAGGTTCGCTATTTAAGTTTTTCAAGTATCCACAAATACTATCTGTTTGCCCCCACACCAGATTCAGCGACAACACATACGAACATACACCTCCACCTCCATATCGAACATATCCAATAATATAGAACACATATCCAAATTTTACCTACAAATTCTACAATTATCCACTTTTTAAAACTAATACACCTCCACCTCCACCGACACTATCCAAATTTGACACCCAAATTACCCCGAAATTTTATCCCGATTTTCCACAATATCAACACTATGGATATTGTACCTCCAATAATATCAAGCAATTTCTAACTAAATAATTCTAAATATATATACAACATTAAAAAATATAGAGTTTGAGAAATATACCACAATCTTTAGGCAAGATGTGAACCACTACAATCACCCCCAAATCGTTCACCCCCCAATTTGAAGAACGCCACGGAAATCACCACCAAAATCGAAAGAACCAAGAAAAACGAAGTGGCCAATTGAACAGGGATGAGATAATGAAGATTTTCGGAGTGATTCGACAACTAATTTGATGGGTTAAGGGCTTAAATCGAGGCGAGACGATAATGGATTAGGGTTTTGCGAGCGAAGAGGAGAAGGAAATGAGAGAAAGTGAGATCTGTTTGCGAAGGGGGTTTAAGTCCCAAACGACACTCGCTTTTTGAAAAAGCGAGTGTGGGATAATTCCCCCCGCTTTCTCAAAAAGCGATTCTTGAGAGGAAGAAAATTTGCAACCTAAGACTCGCTTTTTGAAAAAGCGAGGGGATTTATCCCAGACTCGCTTTTTCAAAAAGCAAGTGGGGCGTTTAGGGAATAAAAAAAAGCAGGGTAGTTTGGGAAAAACTTTCAAAAATAGGATCATTTTGGGAAAAAATTCAAACTTTCCCAACCTATTTATTAGAGCATCTGTAGTCGTTATCTATATATCGATAATATCGATATTTGGTAAAAAAAGTAGCTGCAGTCGTTTGCTATATATCGATATTATCGATAAAACGCTACAGTAGATTGCTATATATGAGAATGGGTTTAGCTTTTATCGATAAGTCAGCGACGGTGGTCGAAGCGCCGTCCCACGCGTGAAATTATTATTATAATCGTCGGACGGCACTTCAAGTGCCGTCCGTTTGGAAAAATTATATTTTATCTGATTTTTTAAACGCCACAAAAGGACGTGCCGCATATCCCGGACGGCACTTGATGTGCCGTCCGTCGAGTTTTAATAAAAAAAAAAATTATATGCCAAAAGATGCCAAAAAGATACCAAAAAGATGCCAAAAGATGCCAAAAAGATGCCAAGATGCCAAAAAGATGCTAAAAAGATGCCAAAAATTTCAAAAAGCACTGAGAATGTCTTGGACGGCACTTCATGTGCCGTCCTAGACTTAAGGCACTTGAATTTTTTGTTGTTTTTTTCTTTGGTTGAACGGACGGCACTTCATGTGCCGTCTGACCGAATAGGACCCGTTTTTTTGCGCTTTTTCACCACCGACGGCACTTCATGTGCCGTCTCTTAATATTATATTATAGATTGCTATAAAATAGCTTTCAACGAGTGCAGCGGAATCGAAAATCTTATTTCTATTTATCCATATATGGATAATTTTACCATAAACGACTACAGATGCTCTTAACCCATGCAGACTCTCCCTTCCGCCTGTTCGTCTTCTACCCCTTGCACCACTCTCCTTCTCTCAACCCCGTCACCAGCAACATCTCCCGTTCGCCCTCCACCTGCTCGCGCCGCCATCGCGATACCCCAGCCTCCCGCTCTCCTCTTCCATCATGTGGGCCCAGTGGCGGAGCCAGCACTCCAATTACGACCACCTCGTGATGCACAGTCGCGTCCCCTGTCCTCTCGGTGCGCCGCAGCCGCGATGCAACAACCTAATGGCCGCCAGCATCAGCCGTCCTCTGCGCACTTTCCCTGTGCGCGCCCTGTGCGTTGCCGGCACCTCGATGTCACCCTGTTTCTGCCCTGTCCAGCCTTCGTGACATAGTGGCAGTTCAGATGCCAGTCTTCCACCGGTGACTCCTTTCCCCTGCACCTCTCTAGCACCGCACCACCCTGCGGCCACCACCGCGCCACCCTGGGCGTGCCGCCACCTTCGCTATCCCGACCAGTTGCACAGCCTGCCGCACCGCCCTTGCCCCTATGTCGCTGCCGAAGTTCACAGTCACCACCCAAGTACCTTTCGCTGTTTTGGTGAAGATGATCTTATGCTCTATTTTAATGTTGGTTTGATGAGTTTGAATGTGAGCCGTTGGATCTCTTGATCATCAAGATCATTAGCTATGTGATCCTGGCCGTTGATCATGATCATCAAGTCGTGATATGGCTGTCGAATCTCATCATCATCATCTATCTTGGTTTTGATCTCATCTTCGATTGTGGGCCGTCCGTTGATTTGATCTAGATCTTGGCCATTGATTTGATCTAGATCTTGGACGTTCGATTGTGATCACGATCATTGTCAGCTCTTGGATCTAATCGTTCAATCATCTTGATCTTAATCATCATCAAGATCCGTGTCGATCCGTCCGATCGTGTTCACGATCGGTTGTTCTTTGGGTTTGTGATCTTGTTCATGTTCGGAGTTCGTTCGTTGATTTCGTACCCGGGATCCGTTCCCATTATTCTTGTTTGTTGGATCGTCATTTTCGTCATCTCACGGGCAAGTAACTTGTACTCCAATTTATTTGTTTGATACAAGTCAAAAAGTTCACCTATGTAGTTGGGTCTAGAGACGACTCTTGTTTGTATTTTTCTTGGTGAGTTTTGTCTCTATTGTGAAAACTTGACCATAGATGACTTACGACACAATATGAATATGAATTAACTTAGGTTTTGCCTGTTCTTGATTTTGATCATGTATGTGAGACTTGTGCAAGAATTTGTGTTTTGGTTGAGATCCATGTGAAATATTTGGCGTGGACATGTTAATAACCCTATTCATGATGTTTAGACATTTGGTAGACTCAATTTCATGCTTGAATGTGTTTGGATCAATTTTCTTGAATCTATATTGATTTTGTTTTAAGGGGAAAAATCTGTTTTAAGGGGAAAAAATTTGACCATAGATGACTTACGACACAATATGAACATGAATTAACTTAGGTTTTGTCCGTTTTTGATTTTGATCATGTATGTGATACTTGTGCAAGAATTTGTGTTTTGGTTTGAGACCCATGTGAAATATTTGGCGTGGACATGTTAATAACCCTAATTCATGATATTTAGACATTTGGTAGACTCAATTTCATGCTTGGATGTGTTTAGATCAATTTTCTTGAATCTATGTTGATTTTGTTTTAAGGAGAAAAATATGTATTTTGTCATTGTTCTGTTTTGTTTGCTGTTTTCGACTGTTTTAAAGTCAGTATCTTGATTTCGGTATAAAACATGAGTTTTAGATAATTTTGTTTATTTTCAAACCTTTCTGACCTTGCTTGATTTTGTTTTCGTATGAATAAGTTATGACTGTTTTACTACAGAGGTGTCGATCTTTTCCAGATTCTGTTTTTCGGTAATTTTGATGACAAACCATTTCAAAGAACTATGCTATGTATATTATTTTAATCTGAAACTTTGGTCATTCTTTCTATACATATCTAGGGATTACCCAGAATTTTGGTGAATTTTATTGATAAGTTTTAGGTGATGTTTCATGCTCGTTTATAAAATCTATACATGCTGTATTTTGCTCGTTGTTCTGTAAAGAACCTTATTTTCACTATGATTCCTTTTATTGTATGAAAAATGTTTGTGAAATATGAAAGTTAGTAAATCTATCTATTTTCATATCTCTTTGGTGGAATTAGATTTCGTTTCACTGGTTGCGAGATACTTCAGTTTTCGTATAGCAGTGTTGGGAATTTCGGATTTTCCAAAGTGTCGTTTCTTGATGTTTTCTTAATTTTGATGACTAAACTAATTTTACTGGAATATTATGAAACATTATATTTTAATTCTAGACATATAGGAAAATATCCCAGATTTTTTCTGAATTTATTTAAGAGGTTTTGATGCAGTTTTCCTGACTGAGATCTTTTTCCTGATTTCTGACTGAACATGCTTTCTGTTTTCAAATTTGTTTTGAGCTATGATGTTGTAAATTACTATATGACTTATTTATACTCGCTGAATTTGTGTGGATGTCTATTTTCCAGATCCATTGATGGATCTAGATTTGGATGTTTGTAGTAGCGGGAATCACTATTTTTATACAATATTGTCGTGATGTCCTGAATTAGAAAACTAGTTGTTTTACCCTATTATGTGATATCTTGTACATGTACTTGTTTAACTTGCACCCTGAACCTGATACATGTTTATATCCTGTTATCCTTGCCTTATTTTGCGACACGTACATGCATGTCTGTTTATAATAATAAATGACCAAGCCGAGGTTTAAGGGAAAGATCTAGTAGTGGAAAATATAGGAACGTGTACTTGAAAGAGGACCTATGTCCTGCCTGCCTGTTACGTGTTCATGAATACATGATTCATGATCCTGTTACCTGTACCTGATTGCATGCTTCCCTATAGGAAGATGTACACGGAAGATAACCACTAGGTTATGCCTGTTTTCCTGTACCTGACTGCATACTTCCCTTAGGAATGTGTACTCAAAAGAGAACCACTAGATTCTACCTGTTCCTGTTATTCTTGTTTCCTGTACCTAAGCATACTACCTTATGAACTCCACTATGAAATCTAAAGCAAAACTGTTTGTTTTAACAACCATGTAGTAAAAACCGGGATGCATGAAGTGCTACCTAGATAGTAATAACAAGACTTAACATGACATAAATCTGATTACCCTGTTACATGATTACCTGATTACCTGTTTACCTGTTTACCTGTACCTGTTACCTGTATACCTGACTATCTGTTTACCTGTTTACCTGTATACATGTTTCCTGATACCTGTGCATGTTTACCTGTTTACTTGATTACTTAACACTTGATTCATACCATTTACACCTGATCACATTACCATGCTAGTTGTTTATGTTGACATCACACGTATACCATGTTGCTAATTAGTTTCCCCATGTGCTTGTATCCTACATTATTTGCGATCCGTAACTTGCAATTGACAGGTACTTGTTTCTCTTTTTCCTTCTCTTGCAAATTTACTAATTGTAGATCTGGATAGACGACTGCCAGATGGTATTAGCGAGATGATGTATTAGTGCTAGAGTTCTGCTTTATTATTATTTTTATTGTTGCTTTAACATTGAATAAAGTGTATTTGATTTATTGGATATTTATTGTATTTGGGCGATGTGACCCAGGATATTTGTTTTGTCCAGACTCTGATTTATTTGAGAATATTGTATTTTGTTTCAAGTAAATTTCTGTTGGTATCTTGTTTCAATTATGCATGTTGGTTGATACTTTTGCTTCCGACTCTGATTATTTGTGTGAGATACTGTAAAGATTTTTGAACAGGTTATGGATGATGAAAATCATTCGCTGGACTTTTGTTACGTATTCGTATTCCGTATTCTGTTTGAGAAGCGGGGCGTGACAGTAATTCTGTATTAACTCTTATAATATGCATATATTGTCAATCACAAGTCTAAGTTGAGTTTAACAAAGAAAGCAATTGACAATAGTAATTCTAATTTGTGTAGTCCTTGAAAATGGCATAATAGGCTAGGACATATGAACTCTATGTTAAATTATTTATTCTTATTAAAACTCATAACTCTGCTATACGAGACCTCATTAATTATGACAATTATGAAATTTTTGCTCAGATTATAATCACTAGAAAATTATTTAGTATGGTCTCTAGGAGCACACAACTTCTTAAGCCAATACATTCTGATATTTGTGATCTTAGTAGCTTTGTGACTAGATGAGACGATAATTGGTCAGAAGTATTTAATTACTTATGTAGATGATTATTGAATGTTTGTCATATATATATGGAGATTGAAGCACTCGTTATTTTAATGAATAGAAATCTAGTTAAATGCTAAGATCAAAGTGATGAATATATTTTAACAATTTTAAGAGAAGTTTGCATTTGGCATAATCTCTAGTGCACTCTATTTACAACAGTCAAAACGGCATTGATAAAAGTTAGAATCAAATACTTAGTGAAATGTTGAATTCTATATTATTGATTATTGTTTGTCTCTGTGTAATTTTGGGTGATAATGTATTGTTAATCATATTCATAATATGTTACTACACTCTAAATTATTTACACCTTGTAGACTGTGGGATAGAAAGACAAATAGTTTTGTTAAAGTGAAAACATGTGGTGTGGTACCTTTGTTAGAGTACATGACCCTAGAAGGCCTAAAGTAGGACCTATAACAAATATTTGTGTGTGCTTAGAAAGTGCAGAATGTAGTTCTATGGATAGATGTTGGATCTATCTAATTTGTGTTAGAAGGAGCTAGACTTGCAGAGTTCTTTGAGAATGTGTTCATCAAAGATAAATGTATGAAATTATCTAGTCCTACAGAAACAGTCAATGATTCACAGTTGGAATCAAGAACCAGTCCTACCGACACTTACACTTTGATAGAAAATGAGCTAAGAAGAGTCTTTAGTAGACAATGAGATGAATTTGTGTCATACAATTATACTTTAAATTAGTTGATCTGCCGAAAGGGCTAAAACTATAGTAAGTAAGTGGGGTTCTATAGAAAAAACTTAATTTTGATTGTTCAGTAGCAATTTTAATGCATTTTAGTAGGTAAGGATTGACTGAGATAAATGTGATAGATTTGTTTGATGTCTACTCACCTGTTTTTTATATTGCTACAATAAGTATTCTTCTTACCCTTACATCTATTGAAAATTTTGTTATTCATAAAGGATATTTAAACAATTTTGTACTAAAAGTTTTGTACTTGATGTTCTGTACAAAACAGTTTTGTACTGGAAAGTTTTGAACTAATATGTTTGGTGAACAAGAGTTACAATTTAGTAAAATCACTGTATGTTCTTAAAACATGTATAGCCGGTGAATAAATAATTTGACAAATTTCTTAAAGAGCCTAGTATATGAATTAAGTAATTCAGATTTGTGTCTTTAACTTTGTAGTGTGTCAAATATAATGACTATTATTTACTTGTTCTGTTGACATTCTTATTTTTGGAAGTGATCTTTCTATTACAAATGAAGTTGTAGCGCCCCGATTTTCAATACTGGGAAAACCGAGACACGAGCCAAGATCTTTCCTTCAATTAGTCACAATACACAGAAAAATAGGAAAATTTAAAACTTTTTATTCAATGCCCAATGTATTACAAGTCTGAATATTATACAACTGCAATACATTACAATAGAGTTACAATATTACCTTTACATTTCCAAGTATTACAACCTTCAACATCTTACATCAGAGTACTTTTCAGCTAATACACATATTACAGCGGAACTAAACATGACATTGACCCTTGCTTTCCTTGCCTTGAGTCCTCCTGAATCTCGTCCTTGTACTTCGGCGATCCAGTACCTATGGAAGTGGGGACGTCAGTATTCACTGACGCTTAAAGGCTGATATCAAAGCAGCGAATCTCCCAAACAACATACAAAATATGGCAATGGTGTTGGTGTAGTTTAAGTGTTCGTGAGTGCTATGACTAGACTCTAATGCGATATTTAACTAGAACTAGGATGCTTCCTATTCTAATGTCAGCGAGTCTCCGAAAGCAACATGCAGCCCATACTACATGCGACTCCATCTCAAGCCGTTTCTCCATATATAGGGATTTGAACCCGCGTTATGAATTCTAATTGTACACAACCTGTTCCTGACACCTACACGTGACTAATTGAGGTTGCAGACGTGGTCAAGTCCCACTAATGCAGTCCGCCAGTGGTGTCCATGTTCGCCACTGCTACCCGGCTAACCGGACCTCACTCAAAAACAGACGAACCCAATGTATCAGGCGTCGTTCCAAAAACCAAAATCATAGGGTCTCGCAAGCACAGGGTAGCGCGAAGCCTACCCTGTGGCACCCTCTGGGGTCTCGCAAGCGCAGGACTGCACAATGCATCCTGTGGCACCCCCAGCCACGGCACTTCAGGAATTAACAGGGTGAAATACGCAACCTGTGTCCTCAACTTGTGAGACGGCACCGTACGTATCCCTTTGACGGGAAGATACAACCCAATAACACCACCTAAGGCCTGCCTCAAGGGACAAGTTGGTCGTAAGGCGCCCCCTACAACCAACTCCTCTCTTTTCGGCGAGGGTCTAAGTAAATGATCTTTATAAGTCATTACCGTAATGATGTCCCTGACTCGACATTCCTAAGGACGATAATATTATAAACATAACATGCTAGGCCTTAAATTAGACTTCGCAAGACAACTGTACTAGGCTGCTCAACCTAGACTTACCAGAACCCTTCAGGATCCGGTTCGTGGCTTATCGATCCAAGACCTCGGCAATTCGAATATATATGCATGCCACTACCCTGAACTTGGATTCCGTCTATACTCCGGTCCTCGATCAACCTACACAGGTTAAGATCCGATGGTACCCGAGGAATGACTCCTCCACAGTTCCTTAGAGTAAGAAACCACATGTCCTGATGGTCGATAGCCCTAGGGTAGTAATATTACCCTAGATGAGCACAACAACTGTGTACTAGCTAATAAGCTACACACGGTAACTAACCACATACGAGCCAATAAGCTACGTATGATACAATAGCTACCTACGAGCCAGGCGGGCCTCGTAGGAGATAACAACGTACATACCAGCCAAATAAGCTGCGTATGAGACCAACAGCTACGTACGGGCCGGTCGAGCCGCGTACGAGACAACAACCTACATACGAGCCAAATGAACTACGTATGAGACCCACAGCTACATACGGACCAGTCGAGCCACGTACGAGCACAACCATATGCAAACAACCATACAGGTAATCAATCCTAGAAGCAACCAAACGTGCTTACTAGCAAACTTGATCTTCTATTATTAGAAGCAACAGAGGAATCTACTAATAGTCTATGATCGGTATTCTACCAATGAAAAACCGAAGGCGACATAACAATCTTTATCAAACTAACTATTACTAGTGGTCTCCCAAATCCTTATTACTTCAACCTATAGCACTTTAAGCATGGCATACAATTGCAAGCATCTACCTACGACAATCTAATTATGGTACATAACATAACCACCTACCACAATACTCCTAAGTACGAATATGATTTAAGCATGTGCTTATATCAAGCTTAAGCATGAAAATCACTATGATCTAGACATGAAGTCTACTGTAGTCAAGCATAAGCTACAACTTGAGTGTGAATACTTACTACTTAGGGTATATATCTCTACTACCACCTTAAGCACGGATCTTCATTTCTTAACATGATTAATCATCACAACCCAAGCATGAATTGTAAATCCTACAATATTCAAGCATGAATTATAACTCCTACACATTCTAAGCATGGTAGATTAATCCCTACCTTAATCTAACATGGCATTTGTCAAACATGAGTGTGTTCTAGCTTGATCTTGAACAATATTTAGGCATGAACATACACTATTTAAGCATAGATATCGTCTAAGCATGATCGTCTACTAACTTAGCATGAACAACAATTAAGTATGACATCTACTAACTTAGCATGAACAACAATTAAGTATGACATCTACTAACTTAGCATGAGCAATAATTAGCATGACATCTACTAACTTAACATAAACAATCATTAGCATGGTCATCTACTAACTTAACATAGACAATAATTAGCATGATATCTACTAACTTAGCATGAATAATGATTAAGCATGATCATCTACTAACATAGCATGAATATATACTTATCTAAGCATGGATATCATGTAAGCATGAATATTTATTTGATCTAGCATGGTATATAACTTTCCTATAAGCATGTAAGCATGGATAAATTAATCTAGCATGATATACCACTTTCCTACAACTATCAAAACATAGATAAATTAGTCTAGCATGGTATACAACCTTCCTACTAACATGTAAGCATGGATAAATTAATCTAGCATGATATCCACTTTCCTACAACTATCTAATCATAGATAAATTAATCTAGCATGGTATACAACTTTCCTATAAGCATGTAAGCATGGATAAATTAATCTAGCATGATATACCCCTTTCCTACAACTATCTAAACATAGATAAATTAATCTAGCATGGTATACAACCTTCCTACTAACATGTAAGCATGGATAAATTAATCTAGCATGATATCCACTTTCCTACAACTATCTAAATATAGATAAATTAATCTAGCATGGTATACAACCTTCCTACTAGCATGTAAGCATGGATAAATTAATCTAGCATGATATCCACTTTCCTACAACTATCTAAACATAGATAAATTAATCTAGCATGGTATACAACCTTCCTACTAGCATGTAAGCATGGATAATTAATCTAGCATGATATGCCACTTTCCTACAATTATCTAAGTATAGATAAATTAATCTAGCATGGTATACACTTTCCTACAATTATCTAAGCATGTATATCATTCCTAAACATGATAGCTAATTTTAGCATTAATCCTACAACATTCTAAGCATATATATCATTCCTAAACATGAATCTTATTAAGCATGAATACCTACTAAGTATGAATATCTTACTAAGCATGGATAACTACTAAGCATGAATCTTATTAAGCATGAATACCTACTAACCCAAGTATGAACACAATTAAGTATGACATCTACTACTACTACTACTTTATTTTAACCATGAACATCTACTAACATTTTACATAACCTAACCATCTATAACTACTTCTTTTTAACATCTACTATTACTACTTTACTTAACCATACTACTACTACTTCATTTAAACATACTACATACTACTACTACTTTATTTAAACATACTACTACTACTTTATTTAAACATACTACTACTTAAATATCTACTAAATCTTTATTAGCATCGATTTCTTATTATTACTAGTGATCATAAAAAGAGATCTTTTTAACCATTCTACAACTAGTGATTTTAGATTAATTTCTTTTTCATAATTAGAATTAACATCTAATTTAGGTTCTTTCTTACTTAAGAAAATAACAATAATAAAAATAAAGTAAGAGCCTTCATTTGGTTCAACCAACCATATGCATTCTTTCTAGTTCAAGTTCAAGTTTATGTTCTACAACCACAAAGTGGTGTATGCACTATGTCATATGATTATGTATGAGTCCTCATTCAAGTCCTACAACCAAAAATGGTTGTATATGCCAAGTTCATGTGTATGTGTTCATTTTAGTCCAATCCATAACACTAAAACAACAATTACAACTATAAAGATTTAATCTTTATGTCTATTTAGCACTCCCATTTGTTTCCATTTCATTTTATGTGATTATTACCTTTAACATTCACAAACATACAAAATAGGAACCACATACAACAATACTATCACATCAAACCACTCCAAAAAGAACCAAAGAAAACAAAATAAGGAAGGTAAGGAGAAGAAGAAACATCAAACAACAATTCAAACAAACAACAAACAAAAGAGAAACCCCTACCTTCTTTTCTTGTAGGAAGGACTTGCTATCACTCCTACTCTTTCTTCTAAGCTCTTAGAAATCCTTATGAAACCTACAATGGGAAAACTTTCAAGTTAGTATGGTGTTCTCTCTTTCTTTTCCTTTCTTTCTTTCTTTCTTTCTTTCTTTATGATCTTTCTAAAATGAGACAAAGGTGGAGGAAGGGAGTATTTATAGGTGGAGAGAAGGGTGGAAAGTGCAAATGTGCACACACACAATTGCACAAAAATCCCTCCACAATATGGGGCCGGTTTTGCCTAGGGGAGGTGTGGATGAGGTGGAGGTATGGTGAAGGTATGGTGTTTTAGGTGAGGTGGAGGAGAGAAGGTTTCTAGAAGAATACCTCCTAATTCTCTTATGCATACATCTTAATCCTATATTTAATTCTCCTACAATCCTAACTATCTAATTAGGATTGTCATGTCAAGGAGAACAATTTTTATCCATAAAATACATAACACATACTTTGTACAATGTACTAATCGACATACTACACGTATGTGCGCATATATGTATGTATACCGAAAATCTTCGCATAATCCGTATAAAAATAATTTAATCTCGGAAATAATAATAAAATAAATTCTATTATTAATTTGGAAGATCACGGTACCAATTTGATACAATACGGATATATACTGACCGGTATCTGGGTACAGATAA
Source organism: Hemerocallis citrina (assembly GCA_017893485.1). NCBI lineage: Eukaryota > Viridiplantae > Streptophyta > Magnoliopsida > Asparagales > Asphodelaceae > Hemerocallis > Hemerocallis citrina. Next base: position 155,179,311 of record CM030366.1, on the reverse strand, counting down.
TGTCTATGAACAAACCGGGTGAAAAATTACCAAAATATTTCAATTTTGGGATTAAAACAAAATAATAATAAAATAATAATTCGTACAAGGTAATATCCATCCGGGATATTACAGAAGTTAAAATTGTGCTATCCAAAAAAATAAAAATAAAAATAAATTAAAAAAAAATGAAACACCTAGGTATTGTGGATACCATAGGTATAATGGTGAGTTTCAGTTGGCAATGGATAACCCTTAGTCAAACTTATCAAATCAATAATGTGTTTCAAAAGTGGGGATATAGTGACTGAAAGTGTGTTTTGAAACACCTTATGATTATGATAAAAGGTTGACACCTAATGATGGTGTAACTATGAGACAAGTATATCATTCTAAATGAATTGGAAGTCTCATGTATACAAAGATCTGCACTAGAACAGACATAGCTTTTGAGGTAGGTGTGATAGGCAGATTCACTAATAATTCCATACACATTTGAGTGCCCTTAAGAGGTTAATGAGATACCTGAGTGGTATTCAAAAGTTTGCTTTGTGCTACTCAAAGTTTAGTGAAAGTCGACAACTAGTAAATATGTGTTCACACTTGGAGGAGCAGAAAAATTACGGAGATTAAAAGGCAACCAAGTATTGCGTTCTCATCCAAGAAATCAGACCTCTATGTGTTATCCTCTGCAAGGGAAGAGGTTGAGTGGATTGAATGACTTATTGTTAATCATCCATTGAGAAGTTTAACGTAAATTCTCTAAATTTGTTATACGACTATCAAACTATAATGCACTGTAGCTCATAACTCACTCTATAATAGTTAGAGAAGTATATTAAGACTGAAAGAAGTGTAACCCCTGTTTTCCTAAAAATGTATTTTTGTGTAGTTCCTATATTTTAAAAAATTTCGCAAATTATTTTTTTTTCCGGTTTTCAAATTCGTTTATCAAATTGTACTGTTGGATCTCCTATTAAAATTTATTTTCGATCAAAAACTTCATTTGTAAATATTTTCTATGATTTTTATATTATAATACAATTCTTATTTTTGTTATTATTATTATTATTATTATTATTATTATAATAATTATTATTATTATTATTGATATTGGTATTGTTTTTATTGTTATTATTAGTATTTTTTATAAAATCGTAAATTGTATATTTTATTTGTTATTGTATTTTCCTAAAATCCAAACTCATTTAATTTCTTATTAGGTATTTTATTTTACCCTATATTCTATTAAAACTCTATTTTAATTACCCATTACCATTAAATACCTAATCCTATCTGCCCAATCTGCACACTCACATTTTGACTAATATTTAATCTTTCACCATTACCCATTTATTACTTTCCTATTATACAATCCTACCTATTCTACAATCCTGTTTATTAAAACCAGCTGTTAACCAACCTAATACTACCCCAAACCGTGAGCTTCTATCTTCACACCCGGATCCACCATACCAACCCCACCCCTATAACTTCTTTCCCTGTAGCCGCCTCAAAAATCCCCACCCCTCCTTCAACCCTAATACACATGTATCCTATATATTTTAGTACAATCCGATTTCAGCATGCTTTTATTTTCTTCCAAACCATTTGTTGCTGCTGATTTTGGTGTAGGAGCAAACAGATAGTATTTGTAGATTCTTGGAAAAACCTGAATAGCAAACCTGAACCTGTTCTGTTGGAGTCTGACCGCTGACTCCCGCCGTTTACCTGCAAAAAGTGCGAGACACCGGGATGGATCCCGGCGACGCACCCTCCGACGCTCTTGTCAGTAATCTGAATGATTAAGCACGAACTTTAAACTGGAAAAGTATTGATTACCTCTAAATGGAGATGGATGGGGGTATTTATAGTCGCCGTTAGGAATCAGATTAGGAATGTAATCCCTGTGAATCTGTGAATCTGTTAGGGAATAAAATCCTCGTAACCAGATAAGGAATGTGATCCCTGATTCCCGGTGAAAGGATAGGTGCGAATCAGGGTCGTTGATTTGGTTCAATCAGAGACCCTAATTCTATCCTGTCGGACTGGGTTTGTATCGGGTCGGGACCCGTACCCAGTTGCGGTGGATCCGTTCGCGGGTTATTGGATCTGTGAGAAGGAGACCCAGTACCCGTTTCAGACCCATTTGTATATGAAATTACCGTTTTACCCCCGAGCTTTAAGATTCGTGTCCGATGTGAACGGTTCCGATTTAATCCTATTTTTAGCCATATCACGAGCCCCCCACTCCTGAAGACTGAGTTTGATCAGCCTTTGAGGAGTAGTTTTACTGTTCTAATGGCGTACGGGATTTTATCGGTGTTCTTAAGGGAATTTGGATCTTGCTCGGGGTATAACGGTGTTATTCTGGGCTTGTAAAATGCCCAAAAATATCCTCAGAATTTTCTGAATTTTTGGTGATTTTTCCAGATTTTTTTGAATTTTTTATTCATTTTCCGAATTAAATAATTAATTATCAAAAATATTAATTAATTATTCTAATTAAATAATTATTTTTTTCAGAATTTAAAAATAATTTTTCTGAATTAATAATTATTTTTAGAATTTTTAATTAATTTTTTCCGATTTTTAATTATTTTTTCGGATTTTTTTAAATAATTAAAACAAATTAATTAAATAATTAATTAATTAATTATTATCTGGACACGTGGCACGTTTCTGGACGTCGATCGTGATCAAATGGCACGCATCGCAAAGCAGATCATGATCTGGACACGTGGCGCGTTTCTGAGCGTCGATCATGATCAGATGTGCGCGCATCGTGAGGCAGATCACGTTCTGGACACGTGGCGCGTTTCTGTGCATCGATCGTATCGCGACGCGAATTTTGAGACGATCGGACGGATCGTATGGGTCGGCGGATTTTTTCTCCATATACGAGGGTCGGTTCTTCGGCTCCTCGGATCGGCACCTCGGCTCCTCGCCTCGGCACCTCAGCGCGCGTCATCTCACATCTGCCGACCCCTCCAAACGATGCCACGTGGGAATGCCACGTGGCCCCCTTTTTGTTTTTTTTCCTTTCTTTTTTTCTTTCTGCTGTTTTCTTCTTCTGTGCTTCTTTCTTTCCTTCTTCTTCGCCTCTTCCTCTGTTTCTTTCTTCGGCTATTCTTTCTTCATCGCCTCTCCTTCGTCTTCGGCTCTTCTTCTTCGTTGTCGACTGTCATCGACTTCGAGCTTGAAGACAGAGGAGGAGCCTCGGCGAGTTGACGAAGGAGGCGGGCGAGGAGCTTGCGAGAGCTTGAGGCGTGCTCGGCGTTGAGAAGAGCTCGAGCTCGTACAGGGGGGAGAGCTCGGCGCGGGATCTTAATGGAGCTCTGAAAGGCAGCGAGGATTTGGCGGAGTTCACGCTTCGACGAAGGGTGGCTCGTCGAGGGTGGAGCTGCGAGCTGAAGGAGCTCGGTCCAATGTTGAAGATGGGTGTTGGGTTCGTCGAGGAAGGAGCTCGGCGCGTCAGAGTCGAAGCTCATCAAGGCTTCGACGAGGAAGAGGCATGGCAATGGGGTCGAGCTCGGTGATGGAGCTCAGTGAAGAAGGAGGCGAGCGGAAGTGAGCTCGACGACGGAGGGAGCTTGGAGTTGGTGAAGAACTCAACAGTGGGTTCCTCGGCGTAGCTTGAGCTCGGCGAAGGCATGGTGGAGGGCTCGCCACTGGAGTTCGACAAAACCGAGCGGAGGAGCTCAGCTTCGGAACTCGGCGAAGCTCATGCTGATGGAGGGGGGACACCGATGCTTGATGGTGGTCGACGCTTCGTGAGCTTGACGATGGGAGAGGGAGGTTCGACGTGGAGAGGAGTTCGGAGCTCGGTTTGGTGGAGCTTGGCGGAGAATTTGAGCTTCGGCGGAGGGGAGCTCGACGCTCCAAGGTTGAAGATGAATGTTGGGTTCACCGGTTCGGAGCTTCGCTCGAGGGAGTCGAGCTCGGCTATGGGATCGGCAATATGGAGGTCGACGACGTGCTCGGCAGCGCTGAGCTTGTAATTGGAGAAGAGCTCGTTGGAAGTGGAGCTCGGCATGTTGGAGCTCGGCGTAGTTGGGAGCTCGGCGGAAGTGGCTTGGCGTAGAGCTAGAAGGTGACGAGGTGTTTTTTTGGGTTTTTCTTGTGTTGGTTTTAGCGGGAGAATGTAGGGAAGAAGAAGGGAAGGGTTCGGGTTTGGGACCCTAACGGGTCCGACCCGACCCTTCTTTTAATTTTTTTTTCTCCCCTCTCCTCCTTGATGCTCGGCAAATGCGTCTTGTTCGGCAGATCCGAGCACGGATTTTGAGGTGCATTTTTGCCACTTTGCAGTTTGGTAGTTCGGTAGCTCGGATGTGAGATCCGAGCTATGTGGCTCAATCTGGACGGTTGATCACGATCGTGGCGCGAATCACGAGACAAGAAGCTCAAATTTCGAGAAAATGCTATCTTGTCGTTTTGTGGAGACGTGGCGAGATCTGAGCCGTTCATCTTGTTCCAGCACGAATTTTGAGACGATCCGACGATGAGATAGGATCGACAGAATTTTTCTCCAAGTGTGGAGGTCGGTACCTCGTCCCTTCGGCTCGGCAGCTCGGCCATGGCGGAGCTCGGCCCTGAGAAGAAAGAAGAAGGAGAGGAGAGGCATTTGGGTTCTCTCCTCTGCCTTGTTCTTTCGTACAGTGAAGAAGAGGAGAAGTGTTGGGTACTTTTGGCGGGAAGATTGAAGAAGAAGGAGAAGAATGAAGGAGCTAAGAAGGGTATGGGTCGGACCGTGGGTATCGGATCCGACCCCGACCTGTTAGCCTCTTTTTCTTTCTTCCTCTTCATCTGCTTTGCTGCTCGGCAGATGCATCTTGTTCGGCAGATCCGAGCACGGATTTTGAGGAGCATTTTTCACCACTTTCTCGCTCGGTAGATCGGTAGCTTGTATTTCAAATCCGAGCTACGTGGCTCCATCTGGACGGTTGATCACGATCGTGGCGCGAATCACGAGACAAGAGGCACGAGTTTCGAGAAAACGTTATCTTGTCGTTTTGTGGTGACGTGGTGCGATCTGATCCATCCATCACGCTTGAGTGCGAATTTTGAGATGATCTAACGGTGAGATCGAGTCGGCAGTATTTTTCTCCATATGTGGAGGTCGGTACCTCGTTCGCTCGGCTCGGTGACTCAGTAGTTCACCCTCTGCCCGTAGTAGCTCGGTGTAGTGGAGCTCGGAGTTTGGACAGCTCGAGTGTGAGGAGAAGCTTGGCGAGTTGATGAAGGGGATGGGTCGGCATATGGAAGAGGTGATGCTCTGTTGGTTTTGGAGATTTTTGAAGAGGAGCTCCACTCCTAGGGGTGGAGAAGACCCATTCTTTGATGAGAGTGTAAGGAGCAACTCTATGGGAGAGTTTTGGGATCCGAACTCGCTTAGAAGAGGCCCGCTTTGGAAGCGAGCGGAGTGAAGAGCTCGACTCTAGGAGAGAACCATCTGGAAGACGAGTTTTGAGGAGCAACTCTAGAGGAGAGTTGTGAGCTTCGAACTTGTTGAGAAGAGGTCCGCCTTGGAGGTGAGCGGAGCGAAGAGCTCGGCTCTAGGAGAGATCCATCTGGAAGATGAGTTTTGCGGAGCAAATCTAGGGGAGAGTTGTGCTCCGAACTCGTTGAGAAGAGGTCCGCTTTGGAGGCGAGCGGAGGGAAGCGCTCGGCTCTGGGAGAGAGCCATTTGGAAGACGAGTTTTGAGGAGCAACTCTAGGGGAGAGTTGTGCTCCGAACTCGTTGAGAAGAGCTCCGCCTTGGAGGTGAGCGGAGTGAAGAGCTCGGCTTTAGGAGAGCCATTTGGAAGACGAGTTTTGAGGAGCAACTCTAGGGGAGAGTTGTGCTCCGAACTCGTTGAGAAGAGGTCCGCTTTGGAGGCGAGTGGAGGAAAGAGCTCGGCTCTGGGAGAGATCCATTTGGAAGACGAGTTTTGAGGAGCAACTCTAGGGGAGAGTTGTGCTCCGAACTTGTTGAGAAGAGCTCCACTTTGGAGGCGAGCGGAGCGAAGAGCTCGGCATTAGGAGAGCCATTTGAGTGACAAGTTTGAGGAGGAACTCTAGGAGAGAGTTGTGCTCCGAACTCGTCGAGAAGAGGTCCGCTTTGGAGGCGAGCGGAGGAAAGAGCTCGGCTCTGGGAGAGAGCCATTAGTGAGACGAGTGTGAGGAGGAACTCTAGGAGAGAGTTGTGCTCCGAACTCGCTATTTAAATGACAGAATCAACGGTTGTGGGAGCAGTTCCGAATGGCGAACCACTTCTAACCCGCTGAAGAGCAAGTTATTTGAAGAGGAATCGAGCCAAGTGTTGGACTCCGAACTCGCCATTAGAGTTATTCAACGGTTGTGGGAGCAATTCCGAATGGCGAACCACTTCTAACCCGCTGAAGAGCAAGTTATTTGAAGAGAAATCGAGCCAAGTGTTGGACTCCGAACCATCGTTAGAGTTATTCAATGGTTGTGGGAGCAATTCCGAATGGCGAACCACTTCTAACCCGCTGAAGAGCAAGTTATTTGAAGAGGAATCGAGCCAAGTGTTGGACTCCGAACTCGTCGTTAGAGGGATTCAACGGTTGTGGGAGCAATTCTGAATGGCGAACCACTTCTAACCCGCTGAAGAGCAAGTTATTTAAAGAGGAATCGAGCCAAGTGTTGGACTCCGAACCATCGTTAGAGGGATTCAATGGTTGTGGGAGCAATTCCGAATGGCGAATCACTTCTAACCCGCTGAAGAGCAGGTTATTTGAAGAGGAATCGAGCCAAGTGTTAGACTCCGAACTCGTCGTTAGAGGGATTCAACGGTTGTGGGAGCAATTCTGAATGGCGAACCACTTCTAACCTGCTGAAGAGCAAGTTATTTGAAGAGGAATCAAGCCAAGTGTTGGACTCCGAACCATCGTTAGAGGGATTCAACGGTTGTGGGAGCAATTCCGAATGGCGAACCACTTCTAACCCGCTGAAGAGCAAGTTATTTGAAGAGGAATCGAGCCAAGTGTTGGACTCCGAACTCGTTGTTAAAGGTTAGTAAGTTGCGGGAGCAGCCATGTAGAAGAAGCTGGACTCCGAACCCACCATTTAAGAGAGTCGTGACTTGGAGAGATAGAGAAGCAAGAGCAATAATTTTCAATGAAATGATGTAAAGTTTTATTTAAATAAACTAAGTGGCCGCTCCAATAGGGCGAGCCATTATTACATGCTGTTGGCCGAGTTACAAGCATCGGCCTTATTGAAAATCAAGATCCTGCTGCTACAATAAGGTGAAGACCTCTTGGGAGGAGCTGGGAGATTCTGAGTCTTGAAGCTCGGCGGGCCCTTCTGTGCATTTGTAGGCTCCTCAGGGGGGAAGCTCGACCCCCTCTTTTTGGACGAACTTGATCAGGTGCCCCCGCTGTATAAGTTCTTCGATCTCCTCCTTGAGAGCCCGACAATCATCCGTGTCGTGGCCGTGGTCCCTGTGAAAGCGGCACCACTTATCCTTGTTCCTCTTCTTGCCAGGTGTATTCATTCTTGGGGGAGCGCGGAGGAGCCCTTCCTTGTCCACCTCCATAAGAACTTCTGATATATTGGCAATTAGGGGGGTGAACTTCTCAAACCGAGGAGTCGGACGTCGCTGTCCATTGCCGTCCTTCTGGGATTTTTGGGACCCCTCTTCACTTGTGCTCTTCCGTTTGTTCCCAGAAGATGTCTCCTCAAAGCCCGGGAGATTCTCGGCTTCTTCGGCCCGAATGTACTTCTTGCTCCTAAGAAGGAGGTCGGCGAAATTATGTGGGGGCTTCTTGGCAAGGGAGGAGCGAAGGCTAGAGTTGAGGACGTTCGATTGGAAGGCGGCCGCTGCAACAGGCTGATCCAGGGAAGCAATGGATCTCACTTCTGCAGTGAACCTCCTCACATAGTCCCTCAACTTCTTTCCCTTCTCCTGGCGGAGCTGGAGTAACGAGATGTTGGTCTTCTCCGTGCGTCTGCTACTCACAAAATGAGTGATGAAGAGGGTCTCGAATTGCTCGAAGGAGAATATGGAAGACGGGGCGAGGCGGGAGTACCACTCCCGAGCCGAACCCTTAAGAGTGGCGGGGAAGGTTTTGCACAGCAAAGCATCAGAAGCTTGGTGGATTAGCGTGAGGGTCTTAAAGCTTTCGATGTGGTCCACGGGGTCCGACTCCCCCGAGTAAGTTTTGAACTTCGGGGGTTCGAAACCTCTTGGGATAGGAGCTTCCATGATGGTCCGGGAGAAGGAAATTCTGCTCGGGCGGATGGTCCTTCCTCTTAACTCCTCATCCTTGTCTATTCGGCCAATGCGTCTCTCCATCTCGTGGAGATGGCAGTAGAGAGCATCGTCCCTTCGACGATAGTCAAACAGAGCCTCTGGACTCGTCTTCATAGGAAGGGGAGCGACGACGGTAGCTCTGGAAGCGGCGAGGGCTAGGCATGCGCTGTTGGTTGCTAGGAGCCGGAGGAGGAGTTATGGACCGATGGCGAGGACTTTGGACCCGTGGAGGGGTAGGAGCCCTCTGAGCATTGTCATTGTTGGGTCGGAGGTTGAGGACTTGCAATACCGTTGCTTGGAACTGCTGGAACTCGGCACGGGTGATGGGTGCCTCATCGTTCCTCGGATGTTGTCGATCGGCAGGGGAATGAGGTCTTCTCCTATGGTGTTCGGGGGACTCTTTCATTCCTCTTCGGGTAGGGGACCTTCTGTAGTCTCGGCGGTGAGGAGATCGCTCATCCGAACGCTGTTGGCGGGAGGCTCCCTCTCGGGCCCGCTTTTCGTCCAGACGGCGGCGAAGATCATCATCCTTCTGCCGATTGAGGATGGTATTGCGGAGGTCGGAAACTCGAGGATTGTGGGAGGCCATGGAATCCGAAGAGGCATTGTGTACCGAAATGCGGTCCTAATGGAGGGGTTGCTTCTGCGGGTTGGGACGCGAAGCCCCCGCACCGGCATTTTGAGGACCGGCGGGACCCTTAGGGGGTTGCTGATTCTGAAGAGGATGCTGATCTTGCTGAAGAGGGTCTTCCGCCTGGAGAGAAAGTTGCCCCTGATACTGAGCAGTTTGGATGGGGACTACCTCTTGCTGATCAACGGGATTGGGTCCACGGTTGGACCCTCTAGATCTTACTTTCCTAGGAGGCATGGCTAGAGGAGATCTGACCAACGGAAAGAGAGGAGGCTGCTATTCATATGTTTCCCACAGACGGCGCCAATCTGTTACTGTTGATTTTGGTGTGGGAGCAAACAGATAGTATTTGTGGATTCTTGGAAAAACCTGAATAGCAAACCTGAACCTGTTCTATTGGAGTCTGACCGCTGACTCCCGCCGTTTACCTGCAAAAAGTGTGAGACACCGGGATGGATCCCGGCGACGCACCCTCCGACGCTCTTGTCAGTAATCTGAATGATTAAGCAAGAACTTTAAACTGGAAAAGTATTGATTACCTCTTAATGGAGATGGATGGGGGGTATTTATAGTCGCCGTTAGGGATCAGATTAGGAATGTAATCCCTGTGAATCTGTTAAGGAATAAAATCCTCGTAACCAGATAAGGAATGTGATCCCTGATTCCCGGTGAAAGGATAGGTGCGAATCAGGATCGTTGATTTGGTTCAATCAGAGACCCTAATTCTATCCTGTCGGACTGGGTTTGTATCGGGTCGGGACCCGTACCCAGTTGCGGTGGATCCGTTCGCGAGTTATTGGATCTGTGAGAAGGAGACCCAGTACCCGTTTCAGACCCATTTGTATGTGAAATTACCGTTTTAATCCCGAGCTTTAAGATTCGTGTCCGATGTGAACGGTTCCGATTTAATCCTATTTTTAGCCATATCACCATTGAACCCCATTTTCCGTGCTTCATCTCTCCCGCTTTCTCTCCATCCACCGTCTCGCACTCGCTTGCTCTTGGGATTTTATTACGCGTGCTCGAGTGCACGTGTGGATTGTTCGTGAGTCCGTAGATTTTCGTTCATGGGAATTGCTTGATTTGCATCGTTCTTCATCTCCAAATTAAGGCAAGTAACTTGTACTACAATTCATTTGGTTTGATACAAGTCAAAAAGTTCACCTATAGTGTAGTTGGGTCTAGTGACAACCAAAATTTGTGTTTTCCTTGATTAGTTTTGTCTTTATTGTGATAAATTCGCCATAGATGACTTATGACACTAATCTTGATAGGATAATGACCTAGGTTTTGCCCAATCTTGATTTTTAGGCATGTATGTGATTATTTGTGCGAATTTGTGTTTGGATGAATACCCATGTGAAATAATTGCCTTGGACATGTTAGTAACCCTAAATCATGATGTTTAGATGTTTGGTATGTTGTATTTCAAGTTTGGATGTTTTTTGGATTAATATTCTTGAAGTTATGATGTTCTTGTTTTGAAGTGTGAAATCTGTATTTACTGGGTGTTCTGTTTTCATTGCTGTTTCCGTTTATGCTACAGTCCGAATCTTGATTCCAAAATGAAAGATGAATTTTAGATAATTTTGTCTATTTTCAAACCCCACTGGTTTTGCTTGATTTGGATTTCGTATGACTGAGTTATGAATGTTTTGGTACAGACGTGTCGATCAATTCCAGATTCTGTTTTGGGTTAATTTTGTTAACAAACTATTTTCAAGAACTATTCTATACATATTTCCTTTACCTAATATTTTGTCCAGTGTTTCTTTATGATATTAGGGACTACCCAGATTTTTGATGAATTTTAAAGACAAATTTTATGTGATGTTTCATGTTCATTTCTAAAATCTACTCATGCTGTATTTTGCTTACTGTTCAGTAAAGAATCCTATTTTCACTATAATTCTTTATATTATATGAAATTTTTTTGTGAAATATGAAAGTTAGTAAAATCTATCTATTTTCATATCCCTTTAGCAGAATTGGATTTCGATTCACTGGTTGCGAGATATCTTAGTTTTCGTACAGAAGTGTTGAGATTTTCAGATTCGTTAAACTCTGTTTTCTTGTTGCTTTGGTATTTTTGATGACTGATCTATACTTACTGAAATATTATGAAACTTGTTATTTTGACTCTAGACATATAGGGGATTACCCCAGATTTTTTGTGGATTTATTCAAAGTGTTTTTATGCTGTTTTCATGCTCTTGAATTCGGTTTCCTGATTTCTGACTGAACATGTTTTCTGTCTTCGAACTTGTTTTGAGCTGAGTTGTTGTGAACTAGTATGTGACTTTATTATACTCGTTGGATTCGTGTGGATGTCTAGTTTCCAGATCCTTCGACGGATCTAGGTTTGCATTTCTGTAGAGACCAGAATCCCTATTTTAGTACTGATTGGTCTTGCTGTCCTGATTATGAACATAGACTATTTTGCTCGTATATGCGAATGTATATCATCCATGCATGCTGATTTGTTTTCCTGAACCTAAACCTGATTATACCATTTTAGTTGGATATTATTTCGTACACACTCATGCCTGTTTGATAACCATAATAAAAGTAACCAAGTCGGGGTTTAAGGGACAAATAGAATAGTGGATAATTCAGAAACGTGTACTCGGAAGGAGGCCCGTATTTCCTATTACTTGTGCCAAGTTTTATGATTACATGATTCATGCTTGATATTACTTGTACCATGTTTGATGATTACATGATTCATGCTTGTTATACTATATGCCGCCATGTTTCATGACTACATGATTCATGCTAGATATTACTTGTTGCCACGTGATCATGACTACATGACTCGTGCTTGATACTACTTGTTGTCACGTGATTATGACTACATGAATCGTGCTTGATACTTGTTGCCACTTGTTCACGATTACGTGACTCGTGCTTGATACTTGTTGTCACTTGTTCACGATTACGTGACTTGTGCTTGATACTGGTTACTTGACTTGTCCCCGAGTATACTGCGCTCTATGGTCTACTATGAAATCTAAAGCGACACTGTTTGTTGTAGCAACCATGTTGTATGGGCGGTATGAAGTGCTACCTAGATAGTAATTCACTATAAGACTTGAACATGATACTTGAACATGATACATGAGACTTGATACCTGACACCTGATACATGAGACTTGTTTACATGAGATCTGATAACTTGAGACTTGATACATGATTACATGACACTTGACACTTGATGCATGATTATAAGATTCTTGATTACTTGACACTTGTTGTATACCATGTACACGATCACTTTTGCCATGCTAGTTGTTTAGGTGACATCATAATTATACCATGCTAGATTTGTTGCTTAGATTCACCCATTACCATGTGCTTGTATCCTACATTATTTGTGACCAGTAGCTTGCCATTGACAGGTACTTGTGTTTTCTCTTTTCCTTTTTTCTGTATTCGTTGTATTGCAGATTTTGGAGGACAGGTTCCAGATGGTATTGGTAACATGGTGTACTGGATGCTGGAATTTTGCTATTATTATTTCTTGTAGTTGCTTGAACAATAATTGTATTCATGTATTTGGATTTATTCTGGTATTTGGGCATTGTGACTCAGGATTATTTGTGTATTTCAGATCATGACTATTTGAGATTAATATATTTTATTTCAAGTATTCTTGTTGGTATTTGGTTCATATGTACATGTGGTTGACTTTTCTGGCTTCCGACTCTGATTATATTGTGATATATTGTAAAGATTCTTGAACAGCTTATGGATGATGAAAATCATTCGCTGTGCTTTTGTCTCGTACCTGTATTCTGTATTCTTTTTGGGAAGCGGGGCGCGTGACAAGAAACCTAGTTGAACTTTCTCATAAATAAAGTGCAATTGAAATAAAATATGGCTAATGCTCTTACTAAAAGACTTGAAAGTGATTTAATTATCAAAACTGTGGGGGAAATGGAGTAAAAAGCTATTGACTCAAAAGCTTTAACATCTTAATTGTGTTGAAATTTGGAATCCAATTGAAGGCATAGGGAAGTTCAAACTTTAGCATCAATTTTAGTCAGTTGGCATGCTTTAGATAATTTGAAAAGTTCAATGTAAATTTTTTCAATATATAATTTCATTTCAATTTTGATGTTGCTATATATTTTTATGATTTACTTAGAATCATCTTATTATTCCAAAAAAAGTGTGAAAACTTGTCGATATGTTTCTGATATTTAGGATGTCGTTATATCATTCCAATTTTGATGATATATCTCTTTTATGGATTCTTGTTTCATTCCAATTTTGATGATTCAGAATTAACTATAATTGGTTTGGCTGTTCTATCATTCCAATATGAAATATAGTATAGTTCATGTATAGAAACTATAATAGTTCTTGTTCTTTATTTTGTTAAAGAAACTTGATTGTGATGCTTGCGTTACATTTTGCTAAGCTACCATTGAATTGTACTAAATTCTTTAGTGGAACTAGATACTTTATGAAATTCGCTAGAATTCTTAGAGATATGTCTCTTGATATTCATATTTTCAATAAGCTAGCAAAGATGGAGGAGTTGAATCTGTCAATATAGATTTCAGAATAACGATTTGCTCAAAATGGAGGAGTAAACATAAAGCAGTTTGCAAGGATATAGTTTTGGTTTATTTCTCTCGAGAATAAATTAGTCACTTACTTGGTAAAACTTCTTTTGAGTTTAAGACTCTTGTGTTTATTGAGCTTAAAACTCTTATTTTGTTCTTGACGTTTATTTGCTATGTTTGATTTTGAAACTATGACAGATTTCTCTAGTTTGTTTAGTCATTGTGAACTATTCTGTTGTTATATGGTTTGAGAACTATTTAATTATTTTGGTTTAGTCTTTTTTGAACTATTCGGATTTATAATTGATTTAGTCCTTATGAACTGTACATTGAGTGATGCATTTCTTCTATTTAAAGACTGCTATCAGCCAGTCAGCTTCATGTTGAACTGATGAGATAATCCAGTACGTTTATATATTGAGAATATAGGAGGAGATTGTTGGATATATATAGGTATATTCTCACTATATGAATAATATTATATGTAATATTATTCTATGGATAACAAGTGTGTTATACGTACTAATTGTATAGATATCGGAACGCAGGTCGGGTGGGTTGAGAACCCAGTACCGAAACCAGTATTTATCCTATAAATACTGGCTTGTGATAGTAGTCTAGGTATTCCAATCTTGATACCTAGGGTAAATATCTCAAGCACCTTAGTATAGAATATTAACCCTAATTTCTATTGTTATTATCTCTTATAATCTCTAACAGTCATGAATATCAGAAATGTGGAATTATTCTACTAATCATGTTTAGCCCATAAGCCACCGTCTCGGAGCAGTACACCACGTATCCAGATTCCAAAATATGTATGGTATAATTCTTCGAGCAAAACAATAGCCGTCAAAATATATTTCATATTCAATATCCTTTACAGAGGATGCACCTAGTGTTTCTCACTAAAGCATAGTATGTTTTATTTTAATTTGTAGTTCATTCCTTGTATATAAAAACAATCCCTAAGAGCATTTGTAGTCGTTGGCTTTTTACCAAATTTTGCAAAATTTGGAAGAAAAAAAAGCGCTGCACTCGTTGGCCAAATACCCAAAAATTGGGTTTGAGAGCTACAGTGGTCGGCTATATTTGGAAATATCTTCTTTCGTCCGTTGAAAAAAAAAGTTCACGGACGAAAGATCATCTTTCGTCTCTTCTAAATATATTTTTTAATCCGTCGGACGGGAAATGATTTTCCGTCCGTGGCTATTTATTATATATAAAAAGTTGTTTAATTTTTTAATAAAAAAAATAGTAAAATGAGCAGGGACGGGAGATGAAGCCCTGTCCCAGCCATTTCTTTCTTTTTGTTTGAGAAAAAATCTATAAAATACACTCTATAATTATTTCTATGGATAAAAATTAGGTTTTAATTGAAATTAATTAAAAATTAAGATTTATTTAAGCTTTAATAAGAATTAATTAGGATTAATTTAATAGTAATTTAAGAATTAATTAGGATTCAAATATTTTAATTTTTTTTTAAATACAACAGACGAGAAATGATTCCCCGTCCGTTGTTTTTCTATTTAAAAAAAATAAATAAAAATTAACAGGCGGGAAATCATTCCTCGTCTGTTCATTTTTTTAAATTAAAATTCAAATTTTGGGTTCGAACGACTACAGCTCAAACCATTTTTTTCTATTCCTATATGCCAAATACCCAAAATTTGAGTCGAAACGACTACAGATGCTCTAAAGCCATCACTTTGCTTTTTTAAAAAACTTATTTTAGAAGGGAAAAAAAGCTATCTGTTTTGAGGATTTTTTTCCCCAAAATAGGTCACTTTTTGAAACTAATTTCCAAAATAGACCACTCGCAGTTGCAAACTGCGTCCTATTCTATTTTTTTGCCGCAGTTTCATACTGCGGTCTAAGTATATGCCACAATAATCCAACTCCAACACTTGTGCCAAAATAGTGTTAAGGGGGAAACTATGTTCACCTTAGACTACAGTTGGCAACTGCGTCCTCGATTGAACTAAGCCCGTAGTTCCCAACTGTAGTCCTAGTTCAATCCCCTTCCCCCCACTTAATATCATCTTCGAACTGTATTTAACCGTGGCTAACTGAGACCGCAATTGGCTACTACAGTCTCAATATTATGTAGAACGCAGTTCACAACTGCGGGTTTATTTAAATCCCCTTCAAAATGTCACAACCCCATTATTCATATAACTTCATAATTTTTCCCAATTCACTGCTTCTACTCTGAAACCCTTCGAAACCCAAACTCCATAAAAACCCTATTACCATAATCTAGTTCATCCCCCTCTCTAAAATCTCTTCCTAATTAACTATTCAACCTTCAATCCCCAAATCTCCAAGTCCCCCAAACCCAAATTTCCCTATTTCTCAACCAATTCTCAAAATTTAACTACCCACATTGTTCGGCGACAACACTTCCGACAATTAGCACCATCTTTGTGAACTGCGACATCATCCGTGTCGTCATTGAAGTATCAAACACCAGGGTTTTTTTGTAAGGTATTCGTACAACCGTAGAAACTATAATTTTTGTTTTTTATTATTGTTTGCTCAGATAATTACTCGCATATTTGTCCATTTATGTATAGGTATGGATCAAAAAATTCCTATTTGGCTATATTATGGGGGAGAAATAATTCGAGACCCTAAATTAGGAGCTTGTTATAATGATGTTGAACCGTAAGTAATTTGAGCTCCGCATAATATTACAAAGCACGAACTTGTAGATAAGGTGTATGAAATTATTAACTGGGATGGAGTTGAATGGAATATTAAAATCCGAGCTTGATATGCAGCTGGAAAAGGAGACTCACAATATTTCATGGTGGTGATATAGTCGATAATGACGCTATTGCTTCCATGATTGCAATAACAGTTGATCTGAACTACAGTTGGACTGCATTGGAGTTATACGTTGACAAAGTAAGAAATCGTAGTAGTCCGCCACATGTTAATCATATACCAAGCCCATTACATGAAGTTGCTACTCATGAAACGAGTCCCCATCCAAGTCCTTCACTATATGAAAGAGTGTCGCCTAGAGAAGATAATCCAGTTTTCACAAATCCACTTTCGGGAAATTCACCCTTACATGACTTGCAAGGGTTGAATTTAGAATTTATCCGCAATCTTGTTGATAAGGAAAACAATCTTCAAAACTTCAATAATGCTACGGTTAACCATGAGTTGATAGATGATGAAGAAATTGAAGAGGATGATATAGATGTAGATGAGGAGGAACATGAAGACGATGATCATTTTGAAGATAACGTTAATGTTGGTGTGGAAACTAGAGCCAATGTTCCACTCCCACCCCCTCCTCCTAAATTTATGAGGCCAACTGTTCCTGAATTTGAATCTACTGAAGAGAGTGATAATGCTCAGGTTCATCAAAATCCTGAAGAATCATGTGGATCATCGGAGATCGGAATGTTGTACATTGGGCAAAAGTTTGAAAGCAAAGATCATATTCAACATGCGGTGAAGATGTTCTTGATTAAGGAACATCGAGAATTTGTAGTTGTGATATCGAACAAAAAGTGTTATGTCGTCCAATGTAAATTCCATACAAAGGTTAATCCAAATGATGGTACAACACAAAATCCTGAAGGCGGAGCCAAGGTAGTTTGTCCATGGCGACTACATGCATGTATCCCAAAAGGAC
The DNA here is from genome assembly GCA_017893485.1 of Hemerocallis citrina. Taxonomy (NCBI): domain Eukaryota; kingdom Viridiplantae; phylum Streptophyta; class Magnoliopsida; order Asparagales; family Asphodelaceae; genus Hemerocallis; species Hemerocallis citrina. Next base: position 155,162,218 of record CM030366.1, on the reverse strand, counting down.
AGACGTACTTCATCATGAAGAAGTTAGGAGGGGCACATACATGTATCAATCCGACATTAAGTCAGGATCACACCAAAGTTGATTCGAAGCTAGTTTCTAATATAATTTTGAATGTTGTTAAAGCACAGTTAGGAAAAACACCGATAGCCATATTGAGATTGTTTTACTGAAATGTAATTATAAGATTTCTTACAAGAAAGCTTGGATTGCAAAACAGAGAGCTATTGAGAAGTTGTTTGGAGGGTTCGATGAAGCATATACGAAGTTTCCTGCCCTTTTATCAGCAATACAAGCCTTTAATTCTGGAACTTACGTGCATTGGGATAAGATTCTTTCCGGTCCCTGTGAAGAAACAATTAAAGGAGTCTTCTGGGCATTTGTGACTTCGATTGAAGGTCTTAAGTCCTGCAGAACGGTGATTAGTATAGATGGAACCCACTTGTATGGAAAATACAAAGGATGTTTGTTGATTGGGGTTGCAAGTGATGCAAATAATAGGTTATTTCTATTTGCTTTTGCAATAGTAGATGGAACGAGTATAGAGAGTTGGACTTGGTTCATGAGTTGTATTCGATATTTTGTGACCGATCGCCAAGGATTATGTGTTATTTCTGATCCTCATGCAGGTATCTTATCGACGATGGAGCTTCAAAATGGATCATGGAATGAGCCACATACATATCATAGATATTGTATGCGACATTTTGCAACAAATTTCTACACCAAATTCGGTTGCATGGCTTTGATGAAAAAGTTAAAAGTTGTTGCATGTCAGAATCAACCAAAAAAGTTTGACACACAATTGGGAGAGATTGAAAAAGCTAAACTCGAGGCTGCCGATTGGCTAAAAGCAAAACCGGTCGAGAAGTGGGCACTAGCTGCGGATGGAGGGTTTCGATATGGTGTAATGACCACAAATGCATCAGAAATATTCAATTCCATTTTAAAAGGTGTTCGTAGTTTGTTCGTAATGGCAATTGTCGAGCTGATATTTTACCGTCTCAGTTCGTACTTCACCGAACGTTGTCAAGAGGCACAGAAACTTATAAGTGAAGGAAAGGTTTGGGCTCCAAGAGTTCAAGAAGTAATCAATGAACGATGTGATAGAGCCAATTTGCATGAAGATATAATGTTCCATCATAATCCGGGCGTATTTCAAGTCAAAACAAGTGTTCGACTTGTTGGCACAAAAAGTGTAACACCCCGAATTCCAAATATAACTGAATTCGAAGTTTCACAGGATCTTTACACTTCTTTCGTACAATTTTACAAGGAAATAAAAACTTTTGTACATCGGAGTTTACACTTTCATTACATATTTACAGCGGAAGCAATTTTACAACAAATTACATGAATTGAAATGTACAACACTTGGATCATCTTTTAATCAGCATGCATTCTTGTTAATCACTTTGCCCTGCATAAAACTGTGGGCACGTCAGTTCGTTCAATTGACGAAATATTATACACGACTATTCTCTCTATGCCGAAAACAGTATAACGATTCTCAAATGCTTAACAAACCAAAAACTTGTTCACAGACAAAGCTAAAGGGACTATCCTATTGATGTCGTGTTGTACGGTGCACTTAGTCTTTAATGCAGTTGTTATGTTACATGACACTAATGCGCACTTGCTCAAATTCTATGCATCTCATACTACATAGGTCTGAGGGCAAGTCCTTAACCGTTCTTCATCTTGTGGGGTTCAATCTCTCGTCATGACTTAACTACTACTGTAACTACGAAAAGTATCCTAGATGTTCTATGAGTTACGAGATCATGTCCAGACAGCCTGGAGGGGACTCCCACGTCATGTCATGACGCATCCTGAAGACAGCCTGTGGACAATTCAGCCTCCGTCATGGGACATGACACCACCCGCAGTCACCAAACACCCCACGAGCATCGCCTGCGGTACTGACTCCTGGAGACATATCCACGTCATGTCACGACACATCGTGAAGACAGCTTGTGAATACTCTCACACCGTAGCTCCGAGGCCATCATACTCGTGTTTTTCTCTTATTTTCATCACATCTTCACTATGTATCTAATCCTTAGTTATTTGAATCATGAACAAAAATCAATTCCCTAGAGTTAGTCTTTCCACTATAGCGGTCTTAACCATGATATAACATGACCCAATCTTGGTCGTTTCATCTCAAATTTCATTTCAACATATCTCTTTTCAATGCCGGTATGAGGCTTAACTACACTCTAGTTCTCAATTTCAATTCACAATCACAAAATCAAGTTTTCACAGTCATAAAATCTTTTTCATCATTAACATTAATTTTCCTTTCATGTTCATAGTATTTGTATATTCATGCTCATAAAATCTTTCGTAATTCATCATAACAATCAATTTCACTTTCATGTACAAACTCATGCATAAACAAAAGAATTCGTTTTTCTAACTTGTCACATTCATAGCTCATTCAGCCACCATGAAATTACCGTACTGTCATTTTATCAAAAATTTACACTCTCATTGCCAAAACTCATTTCAAAACTCTTTTAAACAAGGCATGTATTTTTCTTTATTCAAGGACAATTTGAACTAATAAAAATAATAAGTTCTTGCTTGCCAAAAATAGTCTCAAATCCTTATTCATACTGGGCCACAGGTTATCGAAAGTTCTTTTACAAAAATCCAGATATTAGTTGAAACTTCAGGGCAGTTGACTGTTAAAACATGGACAGTCGGCTGTTCTGTGAGGATTTACAACTCGAAAATCAATGGTCTGGGTAGCCGACTATCAAAGTGTAGCCGGTCGACTGATCCGCAAGGGTTTGAACTCGAAAACAAATAATCCGGTTGGTCGACTGTTTCCATATAACTGGTCGACTTTTTCGCAATGATTTGAACTCGAAAACAAAATACTCAGAGCAGTCGACTGTTTCAATCTAATCGGTCGACTGTGCTACTAGGTTTTTCAAATTCCCAAAATGTTTTTAGTTCTTTTTCTTCTCTTTTTGAGTCAAAATTTTCAGAATGCAAATTATATGAAAATACAGTAAATCAGTATTTTTATAGTCATTATTTGCTTTATAAAAATATATATTGAGTCATATTTTGTGTTTTATGTCCATAATTTCGACATTGAAAACACTTTCCATTTCTACAAAATTTATAAATCTAGCTTCCCAAAATTCACTTTATGTCTCTATTTAATACTTTATCAACCCATTACCATGATTAAAGCACTAGATCTTGTTCTCTACAATTGAATTGTTCTAATTCAAATTATTAATTCTACAAGATGCATTTAGTCAATTTGTGTCTCATAAACACAAATTCGTCTCACATAGCATAATTTATAGACATAAAGCATGATGATAAGATTGATTCTAGCACTGCAATTTCACATCTTTATTCATTAGCAATCATCTTAACAATCATTCTTGAAACTACTATTTTATCTCTAATCAACCAAACATGAGACTACAATTTATCAATTTTTTCTCAACTATTTTAGCAAACATCCCTAGCATGGCATCTACATTTAGAAGTATTGAGAAACACCCACCTATAGTTGATGAAACGAATTAAAACTCCTAGAATGAAAGAAAGTAGCCTTCTCCTCCTAGAATGGATTTCAAATTGTCTCCTCCTCCTTGTGCTTGCTAGGAACCCGAGCCTCCTCTTGTGCTCCTTGGATGATTGGTCGGCCTCTCCTTGGTTGGAACACAAATGCACACTCACTACTACTTCTCAATCTTTTGCTCTCTTGTCTTTTTCTCTCTTAGTCTTTTCTCTTAACAAATTGTTTAGTGACTTCATGAGAGGAATAGTTAAAGGATATTTATACATTTTTAGGTTGAGAATGGAAGGCTAAGATTCAATCATGGAGTTATGGATTAAGGACCAAAATGAATTGGAAGTTGTAGTAACTTCTCATGATCACATACCCACTCCCCTCAACTGCACCCACTCTCCCTCTCTTCTTGCTCAAAACCGGCCACTCTATAGGGTGTGCATTGCACACTCTAGTATGTGCACGTGCTCCCTAGTACCCCCTATTATAAAGTTGTACAAATTTAATTAATCAATTGTCCACTAATTATGTCTACATGACACGTTGTGACAATTAAAAGATTAATTAAGTTTGTGGGCCTAAAAAATAGTGGCTTTAGGATCATGGGCTATTTAATAAAATATTTTAATTTATTAGGGTGGGCTTAATTTAAGAAAAAAGTTTAGGCTTTATAAAATAGGCTTTTTAGAAAAAAATAATGAGAAGGGAAGAAATAATTGTGCATGTTATAAAAGATAATTTTTATAAGAAAATATGCATACAAAAATTTGTACGTGCATAACATGTAAAAATGAATAATTCTCATTAAATAAAAATTCGGGATATTACAAAAAGGATGGGTGGAAAAAGCCAGATTGTTGACTTGGGTGCGTGTACATGTACATGTCAAAAATTTCAGCTTTATCATGTACCGTGTTCACACGTATTGGCTGCTTCTGCTTCTCGGGCCCTTGATTATTGTCCGTATATTGATCCATTCTACTCTTTGGCATCCTTAGCAGCTACATGGATGCCCAACTTTTATCTTATACAAGACCAAGCATACTGGCCTATTCAAATTGGTCTCAAACTAATAGTTGATGCGAGACTGAGAAGATGTAGGAAAGGACGCCCAAGAAATACATGTATTCGTAATGACATGGATTTGGAAACAAGCTCCAAGAGTAGTATTACTTGCATTAAATGTCATCAAAGAGGACATAATAGGTGCAGTTGTAATATTGATATGCCATCTGGTACTACTACCAGTGGGCCAGGGTAACGCATTTAAACTGATTTCAATTTCTCAATTTTGATTGCATTTATATGTGAATTTATTTTAACCATTTATGCATATTTTACAGGGTGAGTCTAGTGGTGTTTCTGCAACCGATCCCGCACGTAGTCGGGCACGAGGTCTAACTGGACGACCCCCCAGGGTGACGATAGAGATTCCTTAAATTAACCAATGTCCTCTATTTATGCAGGGATGGTTGTTGTTTGCAATATTTTCTATTTTAGTTTGAATGTTGTAATATATAAAACAATCCTGTAGCTTGAGTGTTTTTATTTGGGAATGTTTGTCAAGTTGGAGGATAGTGATGATCAGATGTAGTTGCTTGTATTGCTTTTTTCGCTTGTTTGGCAACTGTGTTTCTCTTGGATGTTGTTCTTCTTTAGCTTGGATGTTGTTGTTGTTTAGCTTGGATGATCGGATATTGTTGTTTAGCTTGGATGTTGTTGTTCTTGCATGTTATCCTCAATTGTGAGTGATAATGAGTATTGGAATAAGGTAGTTGTGAATAAAGTAATTGTATACATCGGAGTTATGATCGAATACTGCAAGTATTTCATGGTAAGTTGCCCAATTGTGATCTGGCAGCCTACCTATACCCTTCGTTCCATGCAAATTTTTGTATAGGTACAGGGTGCAGGGATGTGTTGGTGCAGTCCAAACTGCCGAAGCACACGGTCGGCAAAATAAAATTCAACAATACCGAAGTTAACGAGTGGTGATCTCGTCAACCATAACTGTGGGATCGCCCTACATGCAGGTGGCAATCTTTCAAATCTCTATTCATTGTAAGGCATCCAATTCATGAACTCATCTCGCAATTGATCTAACTCGTCTCTATAATACGTCAATACACCACATGGGTTATCATTCCACATGTGTGACCTAGTCCAATATACCCTGATGGGTGCCAACAGTGCTTCATTCTCTGCATGAGCCATCCACCCCTGTGATTGCCGGGTTATGCGAGGACGACTGATGTGTAGATGTTCCCAGCTCCATACTTGCAGTATTACCATTGGCCTAGTCATTTGAACTGCATTCAAGGAACATGTGTTGACTCTTAGTTTGGTGTGCACAAAACGTACTCATTAATACTAATAAGTTTAAAGTTAGTTGTTCAAATCTTCAAGATCAAATAATATCAACAAGAGATCCAAGAGAGATTCAGGAATATTCAAACAAGAAAAGCAATAAACAAAGACTGCGAATACAAGCAAAAGAGAAAGTTATTCGAAAAGAGCTCATGATTAATTGGTCTACAAGCAAAAGAGGAAGATATCAAGACCTGAATTTTTCCTTCTATTTTCATGAGATTTTAATTGTATAAGATTGATTAAAGATTGATTATTTTATGGTAAGAAAACAGGGTGGATTCGGATCACACAGCGCGATACCAGTCGACCGTACTTCATGACGGTCGACCGCATCGCAAGTTGACCGCAACTTTGAGTTGCTTGAGAAGCGGTCGACCTTTCACCTCTCCACTTTACGTCAGAGAGCTGAACGGTCGACCGCACCAATATGTCGGTCGACCGCACTTTGCGCTGTGTATATTCTAAGAAAGTACTGTTTCTATTTTTGATCGATACACTTTCTGGTCTATAAATATTGGACGAATCCACCATGTATTTTTACTCTATCACTTTCGATAAAATTCTTCTGAACTAATCTTTCGATAATCAATCCGAGTGAAAGCGATAATTTTTCTGTATTCTTCAGTCAGGATCATTAAACGATCTTGAGTTTTGGTTTTTCTTTCTTTTCCACTTCGGTGAGATTGACGGGACTTGTATTGAAAGTCCTGTGGGTGTAATAGGTCTCTCTGTCTGAATCCGAGAATCACTGTAAAAAGGGTTTTGAGTATATTGGAACACTTGTGGCGGAGAATTGCTACAAGTAGGTAGTGTAGACGTAGACCTGGGGGTCGAACCACGTTATATCACTGCGTCATCTGTGTTTTCTGCTCTTAACTCTTTTATTTACTTTGCACTTTATTTTATTAATTTTTTAATTCTGCACAATCACCCTATTCACCCCCCAGGATGATTTACAGTGGTATCAAAGTGAGGTGCTTATCAAGAAGCTTAAAAGCTTAAGCAAAAGGTCCAATAGCCGAAATCCCTCCTCCCGATAACTTGTACTCATCGGAGCCATTTATCTCCAATGGGGCAAGCCTTACAGGATCACTATTTTTTTTATGGAAAATGCTATGACGTCTGGAAAGTTCGTATGTCTCATTTTTTACAAATGCTCGGAGAAGAAGTATGGAATGTGTGTATCAATAAAATAGAAATTCCAGCCAGTGACGGGAAGACATCCTTCACAAAAGCAGAGTTGGCCCTCAAGATAACAAATTCCAAAGCCATGGCGGCTCTCTATGCAGGGTTGAATAACGAAGAACTAATGCGAAGCGGGCATAACTGCAAAACAACATGCGAGATCTAGAACAACATGCTGAAGCGGCATGAAGGAACCGCTTCTGAGGTAAAAGCTAAAGTTAATTTATGTTTCTATAAGTTTAATGTGTTTCGCATGTTGCTAGAGGAAAATGTGGATCAAATGCTCGCCCGCTTCGATATCATTGCCCACAAACTTGAGAGCTTAGGTAAGGGGCTAGATGATATCCCAAAGGTCGGAAAGCTCATAAGCTGTCTCACGCCGGAATGGGATGTAAAGACCGCTGCTATGAGGGAGACTCTTGAAGAGAAGGGATTCGACTACTACACATTTTAAGGAAAGCTGAAGACATACGAGATGGAAATGTCGGAAACAAGAAGATACAGACAAAACATCGGGATTGAGCCAAAGACCGAAGAGAAGACCATTGCACTAAAAGCAGAAAAATCTCGACCATCAAAAGCAGATTCAGATCGTGAGGAGTCAAATGAGGACATTACTCTATTGACAAAATAATTTCGTAAGTACCTCAAACATAAGAAATATGGCAGGTACCAAGGAGAAAGGGAGAAGGATAAAGATGATGTGTGCTATAAGTGCAAGAAGCCTCGACACATTCGTGCAAATTGTCCCGTCTCACAAGACAGGAACAGGGACTACTACCGCTCAAACCCAAGTTTGAAAAGAAGGCGCTAAAGGCAACATGGTTAGATTTCGATTCAAGTGAGGGAGAGCAAGGCTACGATGACGTCGGCTTCATGGCTCTTGGTCATGGTGAGGTGTAATCACCATCTCAGAAGAGGTAATCGAAGAACCCACTTATGATGAACTAGTAAACATGTGTAATGGTTTGAAAGACTATGCTAAGAAATTAAGTCGTGAGCTTAGGCAATATAAAAAAATTTCAAGTGATACTCATGACTCTTGTATTACAAAAAATCAAAAACTAAAAAATAAGAATGCCTTGATCTTGGAAAAATTTGAGTCGTTTAGAAAAGATCATGATGTATTGGTAGAGAAAAATGAAATCTTAAAACAACAAATTCGAGAATCTTTAGCAACACATGATGATCACTTAAAAAAAATTCATGAAAAATCTGTTTATATCGCTAAACTAACAGACGATTTAAAAGAATGTAAGAAGAAATTTGATGAGGTAGTGGAAGGATGTAATGAAGCTCCTGAACAAAATAGGATTCTTGATGCTACACTAGACACTCTTCATTGGAACACAAAAGACGATGAGATGACTAGGAAAAGATTATGTAAAAGAGTAACTGAGCTTGAAAACATTGTTAAAAAATATGAAGGGCCCAGTTACCTTATTACAAAAAATTCAAGATCTTATCATGATAATCGAAGGCTTGGTTACGAAGAGCCAATACACTATCAAAAATGTAAATCATCATGCCATACACACTTGCACAAACTCCAACATAATCATAAAGCAATCCAAAGCTATGCAAGTGTGCATGACCCAAGACATAGTCATATCACATGTCATTATTGTTGTAGACTATGGTACATTTCTTTTAATTGTCCATTAAAAAGGAATACTAATTGTGTGTGGGTAAGAAAGGATGTAAATGCATGTTCAAAACAAACTTGGGTACGCAAAATTATACCTGCTAATCTTGGTGTAGGTACCTCAGCGTATCAAGACTAAAGATCGGTGGTACCTTGATAGTGGATACTCAAATCATATGACAGGTGACAGCAAATATTTTGCATCACTATCAAGGAAAAAAAAGGACATCATCTTTGGAGATAATAGCACGGGACAAACCATTGGTAAAGGTAAAATAAACTTTGGTTCCTCATGCTCCATTGAGGATGTTCTATTGGTAAGAGGTTTGAAACATAATCTAATTAGTGTCAGCCAATTATGTGATAAAGGCTATACAGTCACTTTTGATAAAAATTCATGCAATGTACTATATAGCAATAAATCTTGTTTACTCCTAGCTAACCGATGTAACAATGTCTATGTTATAAATTATAATGAATTAGCACAGGAAAATATGAGGTGCTTTGTTGCAAGAAATGAGGATGAATGGTTATGGCATAGAAGACTTGGACACACGGCTATAGACAGTCTCAACAAACTCGTAACCAAGGAGCTTGTAAGGGGGATCCCTAAAATAAAATTTGGGAAAGATAAACCATGTGAGTCGTGCCAATTTGGTAAGAAAACTAAAAGTTCTCACAAACCCAAGAAAATGGTATGAACTTCTAGACCCTATGAACTCTTGCACATGCATCTTTTTGGACCATCACGGACACGTAGTAATGGAGGTGCACGATATGCTTTTGTAATTGTTAGTTTCGTACTAAGACAGTCGACTGGTGCCTTATAGCGGTCGACTGGTACTTAACAGCTGAGCTTTTTCAATCTTGTTTCGATCTTTTTAAGTTTGAAAAACACTCAATTATTTTAAAGATAATGTGTGAGTATGTATGACAAGGCTTTTACAGAATTTTTAAGACTCAAAAAAGAATAAAAAAGTTACAATTGTTACAAGACACTTAATACAATAAATTGAAGCATATGTCTTGTCTTGAGTCTTGAGTCTTAAGATGGAGCTTTTAGCCTTCGTCTTTTTCTTGTAAGCTGGAAACCTTGTAGCTTTCTTGATCAATTATCTATAAGAGCTTTGTTTGTAGCTTTACTTGATCAACTTACTTTAAGAAGCTTGTTAGAACATTTTGCCTTTGTATATCCTGTAATATGTAAGAAGTAGAACAACAACTTTGCATTATGTTGTAATCATCAGAATCAAGAATCAACAAAAATTTCATGTGTTTTTCTGCATTCGTTTCCATACTTGAAACTAAGAATATTAAGGAGGCCTTGCAAGATAAGGACGTAGACCTGGGGGTCAAACCACGTTATATCGCTGCGTCATCTGTGTTTCCTGCTCTTAACTCTTTTATTTACTTTGCACTTTATTTTATTAATTTTTTAATTCTGCACAGTCACCCTATTCACCCTCCCTAGGGTGATTTACAACATGAACACAAACTCCTATAAAATGCGGCCAATGCGGCACTACCCCAGCTGTATTCCCCTGTTCTTCTAGTATCCCCGATCAATGGTAGATACATTACTGGTACCAAATCACCTGACGAGTTCGGAAAAATCACACCACCAAATATTGTCATTATATAAGCTCGAGTGTAACACTCCACTTGGAACTCGGTCGAATCATCACTCAATTCGTCTCTAAACATCTCCTCCAACCACAACAACCTAATAGATTGGACAAAAAATGTTTTCTCGCCCGGATCAACACCTAGATATTCTTGAACTAATCCTTCTTTATCAAAGCCCATACTCCCAGTCATGGCTACCTCGTTAACATGCATACCTGATATCATCGCAATATCTTGTAACATGACCGTCATTTCTCTTACGGGTAAATGGAAAGTATGGGTCTTCGATCGCCATCTCTCCAGAAAAGCTATAAGTAGGCCACGATCGAGCTTGATACTCCCCATCAAGCTAATCCCATATAACCCAGCTGTGGCCAGAAGTTCGTGTATGCGTGGGTGCATCGGTAACTGTGGAGGATGCCTACGAAACGTGCACTCCTTCGATACACCATTCCATAAGAACTAAGAGCGGTGTTCGTTCTACAAGGTCAACAGTTTTAGGTCCAAAGGACCTGGACCTCCACGTGCAACGGATGAGGAACTAGGCTCAGCTGCATCGGAGGATGTGGGAACCTACAAGTTCATGAAATAATCGATATTTTAGTAACAAATTTATTTCAACAACAACCTATACAAATTTAAAAAGTTAAAAACACTTCTTACCTGTGTAGCAGAGGGAACTTGCTCTCGGACTTCATTACTACTCGAGGATCTTCCCCCGCGGTTTCTTGGTCCCTGATCTCAATCATTTACACCCCTCGTTCGTGCCATTTCTAATATTAGACTATCACTACACATGATAGTTACCAAAGTAGATAATGTTAGTATATAACGAAAATAGTATAAGATATGAAACATTTAAAGATTGACAACACATGATGGAGTCAGCCATTAAGGAATTTAACCATTCATAGAAAAGCAAAATTTGTGCTATTTTGAAGATAAGGTCTAAAATCTATTAACATAACCAACAAGACAATTCAATAAATCCAACTCTCACAAACAATTCTTCAAACATACGTTGGAAATAAAACATTAGATAATATGAACTAAAACTCTTTAACAATTCATAGCAATTATTGTTTTTTGCTAAGTCTACCACTAGTAAATTATCAAACTCAAATAATTTGTCAACATGAATTTTCATATAGAAAATTTCACTAAAATTCACATACATTTTCATAAACATTTGACACACAATTTTTATTTTTTCCCAATCTTCTTATTTTTAACCAATCTCATCATAAGCTCTTTTATCGTACTCTCAACACGGTGACGACATACAAACAATAATAACTAACAAATCATTTCTTGCTCCAACAATGCAAATATATTCGTGAAGATATGAATCATTACCAAAAAATTAGGAGCTTTGATCTATATGTAAAATCATATTTTGCTATGCTTATTCCATATGAGCACACCTTTAAAATTAAAGCAAATGGTGGCTACAAGAATCTAACAGGTAACTCTTCAAAAATATAATGAAAAATACATAATATTATGTATTCATATTTCTTACAGCATACCAAAAACAATGAATTGGGGCATGCTATTTGTTGCCGCTGAATCTGGTGTGAGGGTAATAGATGGAATTTGTAGGTTCATAGGAACTCGAACAGGTTGAATCTGACTGCTTCCATGTTGACTAGTTGACTCTTGGGTCCCCGTGGACCTGCACAACCATTCGAAACACCGGGATGGATCCCGGCGACGAACCCTCCGACGCTCTTGTCAATACCAGAAAAAGGAAAGGGAGAGAGCTTGAGTAGACAAAGAGTAATCACCTGTGACAGTAGGAGGTAGGGGGTATTTATAGCCGCCGTAGGGATCTACTTCGGGATAAGAACGAATCCCTACTTCCTGGTGTGACTGGATAGAAGTGGTTGTAACCACCTCCAGTGGATAAGCGCGAGCCAGGATTTTCTCATATCCTGTTTGAATTGGTCCTTAACGGTTGAGACCCGTACCCAGTAGAACAGATCCGTTCATGGGTTATTGGGCTTTGAAGAAAGACCCAGAATCCATTTCGGACCCGTTTGTAGGTGAAATTACCATCTTGCCCCTGTGACTTATAGATTCGTGCCCACTTTGAACGATTCCGATTTAACCCCATTTTTAGCCATATCACTATTGTTGTTAAGGAATTTTTGAAGATGCATATATAGATTACATTGTTTGGGGATGGAGATGCATATATAGATTACATTGTTTAGACTAACTATCATTTCTAGGGAATTTTTGAAGCATAAATAGTGAAGAGGATATAAGTTATAACTTCTGTATGACAATGTAAAACTTATTTACATTCCAAAAGTTGTAGTGAAAATGCCAAACTAGATACTACTACGCACGAGGCAAAAGTTTAACAATCTCACTCACATTAGGCAAAAGCTTCATCTTTATTTTGCATTCATCATGTACAAAGGGTATAATAAAGACAACTTAAAAGCTTCCCCATTTTGCATTCATCTTAAAAGCTTCACAATATTGCATTCATCTTCAATAACATATGCCTAGGAGAAAAGATAATTAGATAAATGCAATGAATACAGTCATCAGGATTGCTTGCTTACTACTTCATCTATATGATGAATTAATCTATATGCTACTACAAATTGAACAAAACTCATTGAGTTTTTGGATGAACTCATTGTTAGTAATAATGGACCAAAACATTTCACAACAGTTCACTAACAATCCACTAACATTTCACTAACAATTCACTAATAATTCATAATCAATTCATACCAGTTAACAATTCATAGCAATTATCTAAGACAATTCAATAAACAATAACAATTCATTATATCCACTAACAAATCATACCATTTATCAAGAGAAAGGAGACATACCTTCAATAACTTCAGGAAACGGCGAAAATGATCTCGATTTTGAAGCTAGAGATCGGATTGAAGATGGGTGGCTACAGTTGGGCTGATTTCAACAAAATTGTCAAAAACTAGGGTTTGGGGAATTTCTATTTCGAATGGGGATGGAGAGAGGAAGATGAAGTGAGGTTGATAATTGGATTTGAGAGAGATTCTAGGTAGTAGAAAGAGAGCAATGAGGGTTTCGGAGGCTTGACGGGATGGGTTTCCAAAGTTGAGAAGGGGCACAGTTGGGAAATGAGATAAAGTGGAGTGAAGAGGAGATGAAGGGTTTAATAACTGGACCCTATGAACGATTGAACTAGGACTGCAGTTGGGAACTCGGGCTTAGTTCAATCGAGGCCGTAGTTACCAACTACGGTCTAAGGTAAACAAAGTTTTCCCCTTAACACTATTTTGACACAAAGTGTTGGAGTTGGATTATTGTAGCATATACTTAGACCGCAGTACGAATGTAACCCCTGTTTTCATTAATACGTATTTTAAAAATATATTTTTCCCGTATTTAAATAATCAGTATTTTTCTCTAATTGATTTTATTATTTAAATAATTTTTACGAGCCCACTTGTTTATTATAAACCCAAGTTTGGATATTGATTTTTATTAATTATTAATATAAGCCCAAGTTGTATTTTGATTTTATTATGTATTATTCTGAAACCCAATTATTTATTCTAAAGCCTAATTTCGTGTTTTGATTTTATTAAATTAATTTGAGCCCAGAAATTTTAGCCCAACATCCTAAGTATTTTATTTAAATGTATGAAACTATTTTAAAGCCCAACCCAAGCTATATTGATATTATTTTATTTTGAGCCCATTATTTTGAAGCCCAATCCAACCAATATTATTACATTATTTTATTTTTAAGCCCAAGAACTAAGCCCAAACCCAATACCCATATCTATACAGATTTGCCTACACACCTATCCCTATACAATATTTATTTCCTCCCCCACTTTCTGTCCCGTACTCCAACTTTCCCCACTCTTGATTCCCGTACTCTAACTTCTGCCCCACCTTTGCACACTTTCTCCCAACTACCCCCACTACTTCACATCTTATTATACAATTATTTAAAGTCTCCCGTTTCATTCTCTCCCACTCTCCCATACTGTCTCTCCCTCTCACTGTTTCTCTATCAAAACAGAGCAAAACCAAATATACAAACCCAAACTCTCCCTCCTTCCACTTCGTCATCTCCACTTCATCTCCACCCCGCATCACCAGCCGCTCGCCTCACCTCTCCTTCGTTCAGCCAGCATGCACAGCCTCGCCTTCAACCTTCGAGGCGCCACGTCGCTCCAACCTCGACAATTCCTCCTCTCGTCTCCATCGACCGCATCCCACCCCCGTCTCCCCCGAGCTTCCCCTGTCACGGTGCTCGCAACGACCAGCCCCTGTTCCACTCAACCGAACCCATCGAAGTCCTTCCGCTCGACCCCCGCTTGCTCTGCCTCCGCTCGAAGCACCACCAGTCGAGCCATCCGCTCGTGTCGCCCACCTCCTCGACCACTCCCTCCACTCTCGCTCCCCCGTCGACTTCGCCAGACGCCTGCCACTCGTCTCCTCCGTTCTAGCCTCCGCCATTGCCGAAGTCGAGCTCGCCCACCTTGCTGCCTTCGCTCCATCCCTGCCGCCCTCACTCCGCGCGTCGAGCGCTTCCGGCTCGCCTCCTCCAGTCGCGCCAGTTCCCTTTCCCCGTCGCTCTCGAGTCCTCCACCCAGCGCCGCTCGCCTCGCTTCCGCTCGACCTCCCATCCCTGCTCGAACTCAACCGCCGCTCTGTCGCATCCGGTCGCGACCACCGCCCGAAGGCTCCATCGAAGCCGCCCCTCGCTCAGCCTCAGCGCCACTCAAGCCCGAAGCTTCGCAGCCTACATCGTCTTCTTCGCCCTCGCTCAGCACCCCGAACACCACTAGCAGTGGCGGAGGCAGGATTTTCATCCAGCGGGAGCGAAAGAATAAAAACCACAAATTTATAAAAGACTTTAAATATCCACATCACAGTAATATTACAAAAGCAATTAAACAAACATAGTTATATTACAAAACTCCCCTACGCGACTTCATATTTTGAAACCTTTTCATGATATCATCATTTTTGATTGACTTCAACGTCCTTTTCTCGACATATGCAATCAAACAATCATTAAACCATTCATCTCCCATCTGGTTGCGAAGAGAAGTTTTTATAAGCTTCATAGCTGAAAATGCTCTTTCACAGGTTGTCGTTGCCACCGGTAGGAGTAATGCCAACTTCATAAGTAAATACACCAATGGATAAACAATATGTCTTCTAGTCTGAACCATTTTTTGAGTCAAATCATTAATTCCAGTCAGATTAGAAAACTCAGCAGCATGTGTGACATCTTCAAGGTATGTATCAAGTTGGAAACTCAAAGCCATCAAATCAGTGGGATAAAAATCAACTGGGTAAAATTTTGCAAATTGCAGTAGCTTTACCTTATCAAAAGCAGAGAATGAATCTCTTGGATCAAGACAAGCAATGCACAACACCAACTGGATATTTATTTCATCAAAGCGATGATTCAACTCTTGAAGTTGTAAGTCGATCACTGCATAAAATATCTTTACACGGTAATGATGAAGGTTTGTCAGTTCCTCAGCTCGACGACGTGATCTCCCAGGTGCTACAAAAATTTCATCCATGTTTGGAAATGAAATTTCATTTTTCTTGCAAAACTCACAAACTTCTTCTAAGAAAGACTCTCATTCGTTCTCCCGCAATTTCTGTAATTGTCTTTTGGTTACACCAACAAGATTGATTGCATTTAGAATGTCTTGGTCCCTTCTCTGTAATGCTTGAGATAACTCGTTACTGATTCCCAATACGGTTCTCATCAAATGCAAATTAAATGCAAATTCAAAATCAAATAACTTCAATAGCATATTTGCATCTCCATGTAGGTCAAAATTCAGATTGCTTAGTCGTCAAAATTACGAAGCAATCTGACTAATTTTTCATATGAGATAACATGGACAATCACATGGACAATCAATCATATATGGTATAAACTGTTATACAGAGATTATTAACAGCTAACCATAGGCATAGATCTTCATGAGATGATTCGGTGTTTTCTAAAGGTTGATACATATGTAATAATTTTCTGATATAAGTTAAATTTAGACAGTTATAAGGGAATTGATATCAGGTGTCAATGCAGTAATAACATTGAGAAATACAATGAAATCTGTTGTAATCATTTATTTTCTTTTTTCTAAAATATCTATGTAGATTTGCTCAACATATGTTTGTAAGACTCGCAGATTTGTCTGGAGTTTGATTGAATGTTTACTTGGCTTTTTAAAAGAATTATTTAGGACTATAATACATTCTTCCTGATCAAAGCAAGTTTCGTTTAAGACTTAAGTAAAGACCTGTAACAACAACAGGAGACTTTATCTGGTAGAAGATTAAAGCCACTTAGATAGCAATATACTATCCTGCGCTCAAATTTCCTACACCAATATGTATCCGCCAAATTGTATGGCGAAAAGAAAAGAAAACAAAATGAAAAAAAAAAATGTTCTGGCTATATTTAGAATGGTCACTATATGAAGTAGAGATGGTCATTTAACCTTAACGCTTGCAGGTTTAAAGATACAAAACAAAAGTATAAGAAAGCGATGTGCAAGAAGAAATGGCTTTCTAGCAAACGTACACATTGACTTGTAGTTATGATTTGTAAGAATTAGCATATTGTGTCAATCATAAGATATTTACTTCAATAACGCCACCATCTATTGAATTATAACTCAACCAATCCAGTTTCTCTCTCACAAATAGGAGAAGGTTTTTAACTATGTCCACCTAAAAAAGTGAATGGTGTGCATCAGATTGGACATTCACTGTGTTCAAATTGAACCAGATGTCTTAACTCATCTACAAATTTAAAATGGGCAAGGTTTAGTACTAATATTCATGCTTGAAGTAGTTTAGACATTGTAGTTTTATTTTTATAGAACAACTAATAAACAATATGAAACATGAGTTGGAAATCGTCAAAGATTCAAGTATTTACATGCGCGCACACGCACGTATATGTATAAAATTCAGTACATTATTGGCCAGTAACCTCATTTACACAAAAAACCATCTTACACACATCAAAATTTCAGTGTACTCAAACAGTTGACTTTTATCATTTTTATTTTTTTGGATAATAGGGATGGAGCTCTACTAAACTCCAGCCAAAAAGTAAAAATATCTTAATAGTAGCAACTGAGTACATACTAATACAGGTTCAGGGCAACAGATTTAACTCTTTGAACAATTTTTCTGTCAATCAACAAGATAGCACAATTTGGCCTCCAAAATAGCAGTTCTAAACTTTAGATACGTTAATTTTTATTCCTTTTTTTGTTGAGTGCTTGGAGTCGATTGGCTAAACTTGCCAGTAAGAACAAGATGGCAATCATGTAATTCCTAAAAACATAATCGAGTTATCCAAAAATAAATATAAAAAATATGAACACATAATATCTTGCATAAAGGAAATAAATAATAAATTACAAATCCTAACAGACGAGAATATGAGATGATTTCTTTACCCAAAAAAAAATTACTAGATCATGAAATTCAAAAATTTCAACAGATTCAAAAATTACTAGGTCAAATTAGCAGATCTGAATGAGGAAATAACAGCAAAATTGAAATTGAGAAGATCTAGGAATTGAGAGAAAGGTCGAACCTTGGAGTGAAGGAGGAAGAAGAAGATGGAGAATCGAAAGAGCTTCTTGGTTGAGAACCGTGGAGCCGTGGAGGGCCTGGAGAATAAAGGAGAGATTGAGAGAGGCTGAGAGTGAGAGCTAGGGTTTCGTTTTTGATTTTGGAGCTGAAAGAACGAAAGAAAGAAAAGAAGAAAGAAGGGATGCAACGATCGGGGGAAAAAGGAGCGGGAGCATGGGCTTCGACTTCGAGCCTTGGGCCTAAGAGGGGAGCGAAATGAGCTGCCTGAGGGGGAGCGAATTTTTTCTTCACTGGGCTTTTTTAAGCGCTTGGCGAAATCCAGGGGGAGCAGCCGCTACCCCTGGCCCATTACTCCATCCGCCACTGACCACTAGTGCTCCGCCACCGTCAGTCGCGCTCCACCTCCGTCGCTCTTCCCGTTCGAGCTCCGCTCCCTCCATTACGCCGTCTCTCGCGACCGTCTCCATTCCGCAGCCTCCGCCATTGCTGCCGCTGTCTTCAATCCACTGGTCGTCTTCAACCTCCAGCTTCGCCTTCTCCATCGCACCGCTCAGCCCTACCGAAGTGCCGTCCAACCGCGCCTCCCGTCGACTTCACCAGCGTCGCTCCTCAGCCGCCAATCGCCAGCACCGTCTCCCATCCCCCGCCGAAGCTTCGTCTGCTTCCCACTGTGCCGCCGCCCTCTTTTCCGCCGAATCTCCCTACCGCTCGAAGCCCAACCCCGTCGCCGAGCTCGCCACTCCCGCCAGTCGCCGCCGTCGCTGAGCTAGCCGCTGCCCCCATCGCCCCGCACTCAGGCCGCTCTCTCTCTCTCTTCTTCTATCTCTCTCTCTGTTCTGAGATAAAAAAAAAGAAGAAGAAGAAGAACAAGGGGATTGGGATTGGGATTTGTTGCTGTTGTGTGGGTGTCGGGTTGATATTATATTGGTGTTGGATTGTATTGTGGATTCTGTGGAGTATTACACTGGTGTTTGAGTTGCTCTGTCTTGGAGTTGCTTTGTGAAGTTGTTGTTGGGAGTTTTGCTGTTGTGTTGCTGTTTGGAGTGGTTGAAAGAGGTCGTTGCCGTTTGCTATTGGAAGTTGCTATTTTGGACTTTGGCGTGGCTGCCATACACGACTCGCACGTGTTCTACTGCCCGGGATACTGATCCCGTTATTCTATCTTTAATTCATCGTCGTCAAATACCAGGCAAGTGTCTCTTGTACAATTTTATTTGTTCTAGTACAAGTCCTTGTAAAAATACCGCAAGTATATTATTTTTGACTCCAATTCGCATTCATAAGTCGAATTGATAACCGTTTCCATACATAATCCGTATCCCGTATTCGTACAAGATCACGAATACTTTGTTGCCATGTCTGTTGCATGAACACGATACACATATATACTATTATACATGATATTGTGCATGAATTGTTTGTCCCTAGGTTGCATGTTTTTATAATAAATTTTATTCTTGATTAAGTATTATACATGTCATTAGTCGCATCACATGTTTTATAAGTCCTGAAATATGTTTCCTGCCTCGTGTAAGTTTTGATACTTGATCTTGTCATGTTACCCTTGTCATATTACCCGTCCCTGTTGTTGCATGTAGTCATTGTTCATGTTTAATTATAATTAAAAAGATAACAAGCTGGGGTATAAAGGGAAAAGATTTAGTAGTGGGCAATATAGAAGACCGTACTCGGACAGGGGCTCGTGGTTCCCCGACGCAAATTTGCAAGTTGCAAATTGTAAATTTGCAAAACTTTATGTTCTATGTTTCACGCTACGATACACTATGTCCACATTGCACGTATCTTGATACAAGATATACTTGACATGACTTCTGGATATGTTTTCCGAGTACGTGACCTATAGAATCCACCACGGTCTAAACGTTCACTTGTTTGTGGATAGCAACCATGTGGTATGGGACGCATGAAGTGCTACCTAGTTAGGTTAATAAAAGACATAACATTGACACGTACAGTTGCATGATCCGTTTATATGTTACATGGTTATGATGACTCGTTTACTTGTCTACATGTTACTCGTTTATGTTGACACGTTTACTTGTTTACTCGTTTACTCGTTTACATGTTACATGTTCTTATGGATTAGTTACTTGATCACATGCATACTATTTGTTCCACGATATCTTGTTCTTGTTTCTGTCATATGTTGTATTTGCTTTATCATATGATTCTTGATTCTCTGTTCTTTCCTGCTTTTGTTTTATTCTATTTTTGTTCCGTAGCTTGTACCACTTGCGGCCCGTGACTTGCATTAACGGGTACCACTTGTTTCTTTCTTGTAATAATATACTTGCAGGTCCAGATGGAGAATTACCTAAAGGTGTTGCTGAACAGAGATTCTAGTCTTGTTTAGTTTCATGTTATTTTAATTATTGTTTTATTCATGTAATCTTTGTGTAATTCGGGCGTGTTTGACCCGTAACTATGTTTCTTTCCAGTTGTTGGTTATATTCATGTAATATGTCATGTACCTTATTATCCTGTTGTGATTTTATATGCTTTCGTGGTTAAAATTGTTATCTTGTTGTTGAGTTAAATTTACAGCTTATGAATGATGTATCCGCATCATTCGCTGGGCCTCGGTTACGTATCTGTGTTCCCGTATTCTGGGAAGCGGGGCGTGACAACGAAACTGCGGCAACAAAATAGAATAGGATGCAATTTGCAACTGCAAGTGGTCTATTTTAGAAATTAGTTTCGAAATTGGTCTATTTTGAAAATTAGTTTTAAAAAGTGGCCTATTTTGTTAAAAGAATCCAGTAGAGTGAAAGTGGCCTATTTTGGGAATAGAAGTGAATTAGGAGATGATACGTATTCGGATTCATGTGAAAGAACCAATCATTTGTATATTCTGTCATCCTTTGTAGATTATTCTGAGTGCATATTCCAGGAAGATGCGCATATTGCCAGAGAGACTATGGGACCGGACAACTTCACAAAAACCCTCTCTATATAGCAGTAGGACCCAAAGGTAGATCGCTATGGAAAGATCAGACATGGGAATCCAATGAGTTTGGGGCCTAGCTATCAGGTTGGAGTTCAATTAACAGGTGAAGTAATTACCAAAAGAAACTTACAAGTGAAGTAAATTATTTGAAATGTATGTTTTCAAGGTATATCATTTGGTACATTTAGGATCTAGCTTTCATCCAAAACTAACCCAGAAAAAGGTAATGCCACCCCGTAGTTTAAGTTGCATGACATAGCTATCACGCTACATGCATCCTCGTCTTAATAAAACCCCTTGTTTACATTTACAATTACAGCTGTTGTTTGGAGGCCGCATCTCCAGATTTGGCCACATCATCATCTAACCATAAGTTTTTTGAATTTTTGCCATACTCGGCCAGTTTTTGAAATTATTTGCGATTTTGGACCATTTCTCACACTATTAGCATTTGTGGTCTAGTCGTTGCCATATCAGCAGCGGCTGCTATTCCTATTAGCGGTCACTGCCTTTAGGAGTTCACTAATAGGAATAGCGGTCGCTCGTTTACATTTTTTTTTTTTTTGAATTTTTTGTTTCTTGTCGCTATTCCCGTAGCGACCACAGTATATGTAAAGTCGATTATCGGAATAGCGACCTTATTTGAACTGTATTGAGACACTTAGCGAATTCCAAAAAACACGTTCTTTCTAAAGAAAAAAAAACTATTTTTTTTTTAAACAGAAGTCGCTAGTCCGAATAGCGACCTCAGTGTTAGGATTATGTCTTGTATACTCGTGATTCATATTAAAAGAATAAACAATGAAGCACGGAAGTCGAAGCAGTCGAAGAGATGAGAAGAAAGAAACAAAGCAGCAACAACAACAAATAGCTGTGCAGTCGACTGTGTGGTCGATTGCACACCCATCAGGTATGGGAACTAGGGAGGTGCGGTCGACTGCACGACCAATCACGGCTGCAACAACGTTTTGGGCCTAGGTCTTGGTGATCGTTTCAGCCCAACCTTCAACTACAAGTTAGATCGTGCGGCTCATATTCAGTGACTTCTTCTACATGATATATCGAACGACTGATATATCATGTCTACCCTAGGGTTCTCTCTATTCTTCTTCTATATATTGTAATAGCCTCCAATATGAGAGGTGAAGTACTTCATTAATTATTTTCTCCATTGCAAAGAGAGTCTTGAGAGATAGTTCTTGATGAGTGAGTTTAATTTCTTGTATTAAGTAAATCTGTAACTCATTGTAAAATCTTCTAGTTGAATATTATATATCCCTATATTTTCCTCCGGATTAAGCGAAAGCTAACCAAGATAAATCCTCGTGTATTTGTGTTGGATTAGTGGATCTATTATTTGCTTGTTCGGTTGATTCGTCTCCTCTACCTAGCCATCCTCATCGCTCTAATTAGTTTCGCTGCTCCACTGGTGTTTGTCGACATCCCCCAATACTCAGTAGAGAAATAAACTTCCTGCTCTTTGTAAGATTTGCAAAAAACCCATCCTAGTTGTGCAACTATTTTGCGAACAGAGAACAAGGAGATTTAGTCCCCTACTGAGGTCGCTTATGTGAATAGTGACCTAAGTATACTTAGGTCTCTAATCTGAATAGAGACCTCGGTAGGGGGAGTACATCTCCTTGCTCTCTAAAAGATTTGCAAATAATTACCCAACTAAAGTTGCTATTCCAAATAGAGACATCAGTTTGAAAAAAATAAATTCCAAAGATAACTAGCTCTATGAATTTCGCTAAGTGTCTCAATACAGTTCAAATAAGGTCGTTATTCCGATCAGCGACTTCACATATACTGTGGTCGCTAATGAGAATAGTGACAACAAACAATTTTTTTTATTAAAAAAAAAATTAAACGAGTAACCGCTATTCCAATTAGCGATTTTCTAAAGGAAGAGACCGCTAATAAGAATAGCGACGGCTGCTGCTCATAAATGCTTATAGTTTGGAAACTAGTGCAAAATTACAAATAGTTTCAAAAGGTGGCTTAGAGCATCTGTAGTCGTTAAAGCTAAATTTTGGGTATTTGGCAAATAGCAAATAGCAAAAATTGCTTTGGTCTGTAGTCGTTGTTGGCCAAAATTTGGCTTTTTCGATATCCAAATAGGAAGGACGGTAAATAATTTTTCGTCCGACTTTTAAAAAAAACCTTAAAATTTCTTTTCAAAATGGTTTAAATCATCCTTGATCCTAGGACGGGAGATAATGTGTCGTTTGAGAAGTTTTTGTTTTTTTCAAATGGAACGGACAGGAAATGATTTCCCGTTCGACCGTTTTAAAAAATAATAATAATAAAATTAAGGGACGGGGAATAATCCCTCGTCCGATGAGTACGCGTGAAAAAAAATCTCTCGGACGAAAAATAATATTTCGTCCGATCGAACGGACGAAAGATTATATTTCGTTTGCTATATTTTGGCAATTTCCATTTCGTCTGCCAAATATAGATGACTACTGTAGCAGCGAAACTCAATTTTTGGGTATTTGGCCAACGACTACAGCGGCAGAAATTTTGGTAAAATGGCCAACGACTACAAATGCTCTTAGGGCCGATTTGGTGTGCAGTAAGTATACTGTAGCAATTTAAAATTCTCGGAATAGCACTGTTCACCGGTTTGTTTAGGCATAAGTGTACTGTAGCGATATACCGCTTCTATAGTAGCAAAAGAAATCGGACAACAAACACATGAATTTCTTTGGAAAATATTTGTAGCTCTACTCTTCCAAATAATTTACAACCAACCAACCAGCCCTTTAGTACAGAAAAAACTCACATTTATCCCTTGCTTAAAAAAATATTAATAATTAAAAATTAAAAATTAAAAATTAAAAATTAAAAATTAAAAATTAAAAAAACTCTTCCCTAAATCTGGGAGAGATTTTTTGTACTGACCCACTTTTGAAAATATTTGGGGGTCTGACCCACTTCCGAAAATAATTAGCGATCTAATCCAGTTTTTGACACGTCAGCATAAGTCGTTATTGGAAATAACAGCATAGGTTATTTATATGCCGTTATTTTCAATAACGGCATCATTTTACAATTTATTTTGCATGTCGTTATTTGGAGTAACGGCATCAGTATATTTCTCATACAAGTGTGAATTGAAAAAAAGTCTAAGTGTTGAAACAACTTAGAAATAATGTCGTTATCCCCAAGAACGACATCCGAATTACTGATGTCGTTATTGGAGATAACGACATCAGTTATAATAAAATGATTTGGATGCCGATGTTCCAAACAAATGCAACATATGCAATTGTGGGGAAAAAAGTAATTGATGTCGTTATTCAAAATAACGGCATCAGTGTAAACAATGTCGTTCTCTCACATGAACGGCAATTCTTTACTTTATTTTCATACTTGTCTCTCAGTGCACAATTGAGACTATTTGCTCATTCGACTAAAAGTAACAGTTGTCGTTATTCCAAATAACGGCATGAAAGTTTTTTTTTAAAACAAATGCCGTTATTGAGAAATACGATATCGAAATAACCTATGCCGTTTTTTCCAAGAATGTTTGTTGCTGACGTGTTCAAAACTGGGTAAGTTCGCTAATTGTTTTCGAAAATGAGTCAGAGCGCCAAATATTTTGAAAAAGTGGGTCAGCTGGAAATCGTCTGTTCTTTGGCTGGGAGGTTCGCCTAACCGCCAGCTGGAAATTTCTAATTTCTTCAACTGTCCTATCGCTTCCTTCTCTATTACGTATTTGGGAGCGCCCTTAAGATGGGGGAAACTGCATAGATCTGATTGGCTGCCTTTGGTGGATAAGGTGGAATCCAGAGTGAATTTTTGGACGGGCAAGCTGCTCTCTAGAGGAGGCAGACTGGTCCTCCTTAATTCGGTGCTATCTTCTATCCCCCTCTTTATGATGTCCTTCTATTTCGTCCCTTCCTGGGTTATTAAGAGAATTGACCAAATTTGGAGTAATTTTTTCTCGTCAGGCTCCCCCAATCACCATCCGGGATCCCACCTTGCCAATTGGACCTTAGTCTGCTCCTCCAAGGAGGCAGGGGGCCTGGGAGTCCTTAATCTTCGCAACCATAATATTACTCTCTTGGGTAAATGGCTCTGGAAGTTCCTCAAATTCGATCATCTACCCTGGATTCAATGTATCAAGGCTAACTGCTATCCAGATGGCTTTTGGTGGGTCCTTCCCAACCATGTCCATCGTTTCGCCTCCCCATTCTGGAAAGGTATCTGGAAAGCTGCCGCCGCTTTCCAATGTGGCATTTTCCATGTCCGTTTTAACAGATCCAAGACTCTGTTCTGGAATGATCTGTGGATCGACAATGCCAAATTAGCTTCTTCCTATCCTGCTCTCTACCGGTTGGCCGCCGACCCTCGCGCTACGGTAGTAGACTCCTTCACCCTCATTAACTCTCGACGAGTCTGGACCGTTCCTTTCAGTACTAGCCTTCCCCCTCATTTATCCTCCCAGTTCATTGAGCTTCTTTCCTCCTTGAACAATTATGATTGGCACCCTATAGAAGATTTCTCTTGGCGATGGCATTCGGCAGGAGTCTTCTCTGTCAAATCTTTTTATCAGTTTCTCAATTTTAGAGGCATCAGCTCTCCTTTCGCCGAGTCCATTTGGCAATCTTGCGCCCCGCTTAAGGTTAAAATCGTTTCCTGGCTTGCACTCAACAACAGACTTCTTACGGCTGAAGTTCTTAACAAAAGAAATCTGGCTTGGGGACAGAGTTGTCCCCTTTGTGCCTCCTCGTTTGAGGACGCCAATCACCTGTTCGTGGGATGCGAATTCTCGCGTCCGCTTTGGAAAATCTCCTCTCTTGCTTGGGAAGTCCCCGCACTCCCTACAAACTTACACTCTTGCTGGTCGCGTCCTCCTACTAGCATTAAGTACCACCACTCCTGGAACCTTTCGGTACAAATCATTATCTGGGTTATATGGTTGGAAAGAAACAAAAGATTATTTAGGCAGTGCGCATCCCCTACCCTCTCCATCATTGAAGAATTTGTATTTCTTTTCAATTTCTGGTCTTCTACCTTAAAGCTTGAAGATAAAAATGATCTTCACGGTTTTAGACTGGTCGAAGCGATTCATTGTCTTCGCTCTTTACATGTTATTTAAGTGTTTCTTTTTCCCTCCTCTTGTGCTTTATTTTACTAGATTTTGCTCTGATGTTCCCTTCTATCTCCTCGCAGGATTGAGGCTGCTGTGTTTGGTTTTTTGGGTTTTTGGCTGGCTGTCTCGATGTACCGCCATTTTGCGGGGTTTGATTTTGCTTTGCTGCGGTTGCATGCAGTGGTACATCACTATCAATTCCCTACTATTGATCGCTGTATCATGCTGATGTTTGTACCTGGGCTCTAAAGTTTATTATCTTCAGCCTTTTCTACCCTTGTTGGTAGTTAGTTTAGATGGTTTCCGCCATGGCTGCTTTGGTTTTTGGGGACGGCTGCGATGTAGCGTCCTATAGCGGTTTTGTTTTGTTGTGCAGCTGTTGTTACATGGTGGAATCCATCTTTCTTTTCCCCTGCTGTGACCTTTGTATCATGGAGCAGTGACTCTCTGGGATGCTCTTTTATCCCAGTTGTTTTTTGTATGTTCATGTTAATATTATTCTGATGATCCTTTATAATGCTCCTCTTATTTTGCGCTTATTATTGTTTCGGATGTAGATTTTTCTACTGCTTGTTCATTTTTTGCTTTTAGTCGTTCCGCATTGTCTGCGGTCGGGCTCTCATGCGTCCCTGGGTCTCTCTCTGTGTAGCCTCTTATCGATTTCTTTTGTGCTTGTGTTGCTGGACCTGCTAGCGTCCTATGTTGTAGCAATCTTGTGGTGGAGCATCTTTTCTCGTTTTCTGGCTTGGGGCATTCGGGGTCTCCAGTCTAGTTTCGTTCTGCTTGTCCTTGGCTCTCGGTGTTTCAGCCGATAGTTGTCTGGCATAGCGTCAGTCGCGTCGCCTGGCATGTGCCTTGCGGTGGGTCTTGCTTTTCTTATCGCAACGCGTTGTAGCGTCGTTGTTCCAGGATTCTGTGTTGTGCTGCACCCGGCTTGTGGTGTGGTTTCTTCTGCTCGATCGAGGCTACGGTTTCTCCTGGATCTGCTCGTTCCCTCGATGCTCAGATTTCATGTTTTACCTGCTGTATCTTTTGTTTTATCGATGTTTACACCTTGTAAATATTATACTGTTTTTTTTTCTGTTTATACTATCTTTTATTATATATATTTGATTGCGTGGCTGGAGCTTTTAGACTCTATCCAGTTCATAAAAAAAAAAAAAAAAATTGGGTCAGTACCGCAAAATTTTCTAAATCCGGTGGTACCCTCCCTGAGTCCTTCCCACGTGACTAACCCAACCAGCGTCAGCCAACCACCTCACTTTACTCGCTGTCAAATTATTCCCCTCTAAATATATCACAATCCAAAAATTAATAAATAAATAAAATAAGTAAAAAAAATTAACAAAATGAAACAAGAAACTACTTAATTTGTCCATCTCCCCATCCAATCGCCCCCATATCCGTTCCCCCCACCACCCCACTCCACTCCTCCCCCCAAACCCCGTTACAATATAATCTCCTCCAAATCCACCTGCCTCTCTTCTCTTCTCTTCTCTTCTCCTCTCCTCTCCTCTCCTCTCTTCCTTCCCTCCAAGAAAGAGAAGGAGAAGAAGAAGAAGAAAGGGAACCGCTACCCACAATATATCATAATAATCATCATCATCATCGCATTCCCAAATCAAACCCCATTTCAACAATAAAAAAACTAACTCTAAAAAAAAATATGTCAGTGTCAAAAGATCCTGTCAGAATTACCTCAGCAGAACTCGGGGCCCACAACAGCTCCTCAGATCTCTGGATCTCTATCCAGGGCAAGGTCTATGACGTCACCAAATGGCTTCCCTCCCACCCCGGCGGCGACCTTCCCCTCCTCAACCTCGCCGGTCAGGACGTCACCGACGCCTTCGTCGCCTTCCACCCCGCCTCCGCCTGGGCCCACCTCGACCAGTTCCACGTCGGCCACCTCTCCGACTACCGGGTCTCCCCTGTCTCCAAAGATTACCGCCGCCTCGTTGCCGAGTTCTCCAAACTCGGCCTCTTCGACAAGAAGGGACACACCGTCGCCCTCTACCTCACCCTAATGCTGTCTCTATTCGCCATCTCTTGTTACCTGGTCGTCTTCGCTCAGGGCTTCTTCACCCATTTCGTTGCCGGCTGTCTGATGGGTGTGCTGTGGATCCAGTCCGGCTGGATCGGCCACGACTCCGGACACTACACGGTAATGTCCAACAAGTTTTTCAATAGATTCACGCAGGTATTGTCGGGTAACTGTTTAACCGGTATAAGCATTGCCTGGTGGAAGAGGAACCACAATGCCCACCATGTCGCCTGCAATAGTCTCGAGTTCGACCCTGATGTGCAGCACATGCCCGTTTTCGCTATATCCTCCAAGCTTTTCAATTCTCTTCAGTCTTATTTTTACGAGAGGAAGATGGTTTTTGATCCGATTTCGAGGTTTCTTATTAGCTACCAGCATTTGACGTTTTACCCGGTGATGTGCGTGGCGAGGATTAATCTGTTTGCGCAGTCGATTGTGCTGTTGCTGTCGAAGAAGCCTGTGCCGAACAGGTGGCAGGAGGTTGTTGGGGTTGCCTTCTTTTGGATGTGGTATCCGTTTTTGATTTCGTGCCTGCCCAATTGGGGGGAGAGGTTGGTTTTTGTGTTGGCGAGCTTTTCGGTTACTGGGATTCAGCATGTGCAGTTCTGCTTGAATCATTTTACGTCGGAGGTTTATATTGGGCAGCCCAAGGGGAATGATTGGTTTGAGAAGCAGACGGCCGGGACGATGGATATTTCGTGCTCGCCCTGGATGGATTGGTTCCATGGTGGGTTGCAGTTTCAGATTGCGCACCATTTGTTCCCGAGGTTGCCTAGGTGCCATTTGAGGAGGGTGTCGCCGATGGTGAAGGCGTATTGCATGAAGCATGGTTTGACGTATAAGTGTGTTGGGTTCTACCAGGCAAATGTAGAGACTTTGAAGGTGTTGAGGACTGCGGCTTTGGAGGCTCGTGTCAACCCGGGGGCGAAGAACTTGGTCTGGGAGGCTGTCAACACCCATGGCTGAGGTTGTTGTGATCTTCCGTTTGCCTTTTTCTTATGCTTCAGTGAGATTTTCAAAGGCATTTGTTGTTTACTATGTTTTTGGGGTTTTGATGGAGCAAGTGAAGTGCTTCGTAATCTAAAAGTTGTTTTGAGGGTATGTGGTTTCCAGCAAGTTGTTTTCAGACTGCAATCCAGCAAGTTGTTTTGAGACTGCAATAAGAAGTTGATTGTAGTTGTGTAAAACCGATTGACTCTCTATTTATTTGCTTCATTTGAATTTGCATTTCTCGAACTCTCTCCATTGATGATACTATGACTGGGAATGAAATTATCTCTGTTTGTCTAATGGATGTGATTTCTATGGTCAATATTTGCTTTTGATAGAAAGGAAGCCAAGAGATATTCTATAAATTATAAACTCGTGCTTTTTAATTCGAGTTTGATTCGATAGAAATTCAGGTGTTCGGAAATGTGTGGGGGATAAAATCTACATATGCCCATTGCAGTTTAACCTATAATATTGGGATAAGGCAGTAACATAAACAGATTATTGCATATGTAATTAGGTATATGATGAAACCTTGATTTCTTTCGCACAGTATGGTTTGTCTTCGAAATTGTCTCAGCTCAGCTCAGCTATCCCCATCATATCAGAAATGAGATCTACACTGCAAACATTTTACCATTTATAAGAGCATCTGTAGTCGTTATTGTTAAAATTATCCATATATCGATAAATAGAAATAGAAATTTGGATTTCGCTGCACTCGTCGAAAGCTATATTATAGCAATCAATCATTTAATATTAAGCGACGGCATTTCATATGCCGTTGGAGGGCGAAAAAGCGCGCGAAATCGTCGGACGGCACATGAAGTACCGTCCGTTTAAAAAAAAAAAAACAAAAAAAAAAATATGCACCGTGTGTCTAGGACGGCACGTGAAGTGCCGTTCAACACACTTTTGGACTCTAGCACCTTCACTTTTGGACTCTAGCACCTTTTCTAACACACTTTGGACACTAAGCACATAATAATTACCTAATCTATACTTAATAGCTACTTAATTAATACCTAATTAGCTACTTAATACCTAATTATCTTTATTAGCAGCAGATTTTATTTTTTTTATTAAAGGTCGACGGACGGCACATCAAGTGCCGTCCGGAAAAAAAGGCTTTATCGGATAAATTCGGTTTTTTTCAAACGGACGGCACTTGAAGTGCCGTCCGACGATTATAATAATAATTTTCCGCGTGGGACGGCGCTTCGAACACCGTCGCTGACTTATCGATAAAAGCTATTTCGATCTCATTTATAGCAATCTACTGTAGCGATTTATCGATAATATCGATATATAGCAAACGACTGCAGCTACTTTTTATACCAAATATCGATATTATCGATATATAGCAAACGGCTACAGATGCTCTAAGCTTCATGAACATGGATTGACTGTACTGTAAGATTTCCGTATCTTTACATACATCAAGTATATTTCTATTTCTACTTTACAAGTGAATTGAGCGTGTTATCTTTGGTATGAACTTTTTGTATGACATGGCTCTCTTTGATTGTTATTTGAAACTCGCAGAATTGTATATTAGTCTTCTGATACCAACTACGACAGAATTATTTTTCCCAAAACATAAGCATTATTACAACCAAGGTGAAATAGAAGGTGAGGACAACTTACATGTGAATGAGGCCCATTGCACATAAAGTTTGAAATATTAGAAGACAACTACAACTGAAACCTAGACAAACAGAGGCATCCTAAATTTGGCTAATGATAAAGATCATGACGAATCTGTCCTACTTGAAGACAAATGAATTCATTCAATGTTCTTATATATTTGTTGCATCCTCTGTAACCTTGAATACTTTTAATGCGTCGACATAAATCATTGTTTGTCCAGATCGTTGTTGCCTAATTGAATTTTTCTGTCTTCTGTTTGCTTCCACTAGATCTTGGTGGAAAACAACCTGCCTTCTTTTATAGTTTTCCAGATACTGGAGTCTGAAGCACATGAACGAAATAAAACTGCGAGAAATATTGTTACAGTTGTGATATGGGAGTTAACATTTATACCGCTAAGTAAAATCAGTCTCATAGTGAATGCTTGGAATTTTCGATTAGTCGTTTGATTGAACCATTATCCTAGATTTTGCAGCGCAAACACTTACCCTGACTGTTTTAACTGAGAAGATGATGCATTGAAACTTTTGGATGCGGATCCATAAGCTCTTATTTATTAATATTATTATTATTTTGAGATGCTCAAGCTCTTATTGTATTTGTATGCTATTGCTATCATATTTTCATATTTATGCCTGCACAACACCTAAAACATATGTAACAATTATTCCTGTTGTCTTATTTTATTCCATGGACAGCGCAAGGTTTCAAAACTACAACGCTTCCCACAACGTGCTCTGTTGGGATGGAGCCCATCAATTTTTTGAATTCGAATTTGAATATATTTTTTTTAATTTAAATTTTTATAACAAACTTCAAATTTTGCACAACTAGAAGATTTTCTCACTGATATATTAGCCCAATATTTTTTTTTATAGGACACTTTTTGAAAATATTTGTAAAAAAAAAAGGACAGTTGCTAAAGTATTTTTGCTCGTGGACTCAACAACTAAACTCACCGTTCCCAACGACGAGTTTAGTTGTTTCATACTTGCCATTGGCACACGGCTAGTCTAGTGCTAATTTTTTTAAAAACTCGTTGTTCCCAACAGCGAGTTCAGTTCAAAATTTTCAATGAATATTCGCCGTTCTCAACGGCGAAGATATTTATACTAGACTCGCTGTTGAGAGCAACGAGTTTAGTTCAAAATTTTGAAAGAAGACTCGCTGTTCCCAATGGCGATGACATTTATATTAGACTCGTTGTTGGGACCGGCAAGGATATAGGAAATTTCATAGAGGGCGAAACATTCTGTTAGACTTAGTGAATTTTCGGAAAAAACTCTATCGAATTTTTTTTTGAACTAAACTCGTCATTCCCAACAACGAGTCTAGTGTAAATTTACTCATCGTTGGGAACAACAAGTATTCATTGAAAATTTTGAACTAAACTAGCTGTTCCTAAGAGTGAGTCTAGTGTAAATGTTTTCGCCGTTAGGAACGACAAGTCTTCATTGAATTTTTTTGAACTGAACTCGCCATTGGGAACGGCAAATTTCTAAAAAAATTGGCACTAAACTCGCCATGTCCCAATGGCGAACATGAAATAACTAACTCGCCGTTGGGAATGACGAGTTTAGTTGTTGAGTCCACAAACATAAATACTTTGGCAAGTGTTCTGTAAGTGCAAATATTTTCAAAAAGTGGCATAGAAAAATAATATTAAAAAATCTTAGCCCAAAGGTGTTTATTTATTTTTGTTGTGGGTTTTTTTTATATTGAATTATATTGGAAATATTCGTTGCTTAACCTATAACCCTCATAAGCAAGGTGACATCGAACAGCTCCATTCTCAATAAACAAGCTCTGAATAAACATGCTCGACGCCACCAATGCGCCGATTCTACGTTGTTTATGATGTAAGGTGGGCCTATAAATGGGTCTATCTAATTAAATTCTGAAGAAGAACTTGGGCCCCTCCAGACCCAATAGCCAGAGTTATGTCAGAAGTGAGCTGGAAGCCCAATCTAATGTGTAATAACCAGCAGCTTATTAGAAAAAGCATAGAAATGAAGAACAATTTGCAGGAAATTACATCAATGAATCGATTAGTGCTACTTGAAATTCAGGATATCTTTAACTATTTTTTAACTTATTCATACTTTTTAATAAGTAAGAAATGACCACAATTGCATGATCCTAGTGAATTAGCAACTTGAGGTACCATCGAAACATTGCATTGTTTTTTTTCTGGTAATATGGTTGTAGTTTGCACTGTCCGTCGATTTCCCTTAGATTGGTGATTATAACCACAACTAACAAACTTGAGGACTGCAATTCATTGCTTAATTAAACAGATGGCGACTCTCACATAGGCACCTCAACAACACGACAGATAATCGATACAATGATGAGACGGACTAAAGCAGATTGATCATAGCCATAGCATGGTATGTTTTAGCATGTGAGAAAGCCTATCTTTTTTGTTTTCCATATCTAATTCTGGAAAATTAGAATTTCACTATCCAATGCTTCAGAGAATTAGTATGTATAGTTAGCAATCATCGCATTAGAAGAATATAAATTTGGTGCAGGAAATTTTGAGACCACTCCAACCCAGTGCCATTTTGGCGCAAAACGCCATTTTTGGCGCTGAATAGAGCTCCAATCGAGCGCCATTTTCAGCACCAAAAATAGCGTTTTTGGTGCTGATGAACACTGTTGCGCCAATTATGGTGCGGCACTGCTCATCATCGCCAATTTATTTTTATTTTTTTAATTGTACATTTTGTAAAAAAGTCTCATAGTTTTAAATAATTGTATATTTTGGTCACAATTGTCTTAGTTATATGTTTGTGTTTTTGCAAATTTTACTATTTTAACAGTTTGTGTAAGTTATTTTGAAAGTGTTCTATATTTTACATTGGTCTAGTAGTTTTAGATTTGTCATTTTAGATCATTTTTTTTCCTAATAATATATTAACTTTTTCATTTTATATAATAAAATATAATTTACTCATATGATATTTTGTTTAAATTTTTGATTAATTATGAAACTTATCATATGATTAATACGTAATAAAAATTTGCATGTGGAGAATTGATGAAATAGATAGGAAATAAGGATTTCAGTAAAAAGTTATATAAAAAGTTAGTAAAGAAGAATATTCAGAGAATATTCATTTTTGGTGGTAGAAATGGTGTTATGGATTGGAGATAAAGTTACCGTTTGATGTGATTTTTACACAATTTTGGTGTAAAAGTTAAACCAAAATGGTGTTGTGGGTTGGAGATGGTCTTAGACCAACTCCAACCCAGCGCCATTTTGGCTCAAAACACCATTTTTGCGCTAGATGGAGCTCCACTCGAGCGCCATTTCCAGGCCCAAAATGGCGATTTTTGTGTTGGTGAACAGTGTTGCGCCAATTCTGGTGCGGCACTGTTCATCAACGCCAACTTTTTTTATTGTACATTTTGTAAAAAAGTTTCATAGTTTTAGATAATTGAATGTTTTGGTCACAATTGTCTTAGTTATAGGTTTGTGTTTTTGCCAATTTTACTATTTTAACAATTTGTAAATTATTTTAAAAGTGTTCTATATTTTACGTTGGTCTAATAGTTTTAGATTTGTCATTTTTGATCATTTGTTTTTTAATAAAGAATTAATTTCTTCATTTTATATAATAAAATATAATTTACCAATATGATATTTTGTTTAAATTTTTGAATAATTATGAAACTTATCATATGGTCAATACGTAATAGAAATTTGTATGTAATGAATTGATGAAATAAATAAGAATTGAGGATTTTAGTAAAAAATTATATAAAAAGTAGGTAAGAAAGAATATTCAGAGAATATTCCTTTTTGTGTTGAAAATTGTCTTATAGGTTGAAAATGAAGTTACTATTTGATGTGATTTTTACATTATTTTGATGTAAAATTTATACCAAAATAGTGTTGTGGATTGAGATTTACATTTGAAGGCAAATGAATAACATGACTCTAAATTCAACATTAATTAATATATTATCTCAAATCGGTAATCTTCGTGTTCGCAAATTTGTCACGGTCTAGTAATCAAAATCTTATCAATTTTATTTTAGCAAAATGTTAAACATACATGAGTTTTTACCCCAAATATACATTATAAATATATTGTGGCCCACTTCTCACTAAAAAGACAGTTTTAACATTATCTTTTAGTAAGAAGTGGACCTCAATTCATTTATAATGTATGTTTAGAGGGTGAAAACTCATGTATATGTAGTCACTCTTTGTTTTATGTTTTATGCCAACTTCAAATTATGGTCAATGCTTTCCTTGCAATTAAACATCTGAATTTCCTGTCCAAAACCAAACCTTAAAACAAATTCAGAATTAATTATCTCATAAACAAACAGCTGTATCAGTATACGAAGCATTAAATATGCCACCGAATAAATAGTAGTTTTTGGCTAATAACAATGAAATAGTTGTTAACAATCATCCAAATCGCTCCGTTACTCACCATACATACATCCCCCCTTCAAAGCCCAACCAACTTTTCAAAATATCCTGTTCCTATACACCCTACCCGCATAGCTTCTTCTCCCCTTTATTTAAATTTAGTCTTAACCAAGAAGTAATCACTAAATATTTACAATCATACCACAACATGTACGTTGGACAAAGTCCTCGGAACCCAACATGAAAGAGTCCGTCCGTTGAGATCAACGTGCCGTGCCACCACACAGGCCCCTAATTCAAATTATCCAATCTATAATCGTAATTACCTGATGAAGCAAACAAATACCATTCAATTCAAAACATCCAAACTTATTAGCAAACGATTATAAGTAGCAGTGGGTGGCTCTCAGCCTCTTTCTCCCTTAAAACTCTCTCTCTATCTCTCCCTCTTGCCAAAAGAAAAACTAGTGGTTTCAAATCCAACTCCCCACCCTTAATATTCTCTGCTCCTCCCCTTATAAATCCTCCCCCTTAACCCTCATCCTTTTCCTCATCAAAAAAACCCTTCTTCTCTCTCTCTTCTCTCTTTTCTTGAATTTTTCAATAAAAGAGAGAAAGAGAGTAAAAAGGGTCAATAATAATTTTTTTTATATATAAAATTAAAAAAAAAAACCCAAAAATCAAAAAAAATGGCTTATTCAACAGTCGGATCAGAGACAGAAACAGTATCCACACCGAAGAAGATCTACATCACCTCCGACGAGCTCCGGTCCCACAACACCCCCTCAGATCTGTGGCTCTCCATCCAAGGCAAGGTCTATGACGTCACCAAATGGCTCCCCAACCACCCCGGCGGCGACATCCCCCTCCTCAGCCTCGCCGGCCAGGAGGTTACCGACGCCTTCGTCGCCTTCCACCCCGCCTCCGCATGGGCCCACCTCGACCAGTTCTACGTCGGCCACCTCGCTGACTACGAGGTTTCCCCCGTGTCCAAAGACTACCGCCGCCTCGTCGCCGAGTTCTCCAAACTCGGCCTCTTCGAAAAGAAGGGCCACGGCGTCGCCATCTCGCTGACCCTCATGTCCGTTTTCTTCGTCCTTTCGGTGTCGATGGTCCTCTACACGGAGGGCTTCCTCAACCACATGATCGGCGCGGCCATGATGGGGTTCTTGTGGATCCAGTCGAGTTACGTGGGCCACGATTCCGGCCACTATAACGTCATGACCGACAAGTTTTTTCATAGGGTGACTCAGATCATCACTGGAAACTGCCTGACTGGTCTCAGCATCGGGTGGTGGAAGCGCAACCACAACGCCCACCACATTGCCTGCAACAGCCTAGATTTCGACCCCGATCTGCAGCACATGCCCGTCTTCGCCGTGTCGAACAAGTTCTTCAGTTCCCTGACGTCCCGCTACTACGATAGGAAGATGGTGTTCGATTCGTTGTCCAGGTTCTTCATTAGCTACCAGCACTTCACATACTACCCGGTCATGTGCGTCGCCCGTGTCAATCTCTTCCTTCAGACCATTCTACTTTTGGTGAACACGAAAAGGCCGGTGCCTAACAGGGTTGGAGAGATTGCCGGAGTCATCTTCTTCTGGACCTGGTTCCCGCTGTTGGTTTCCTTCTTGCCAAACTGGATCGAGAGGATTTTGTTTGTTCTCATCTGCTTCGCCGTATGCGGGATCCAGCATGTTCAGTTCACGCTGAACCATTTCTCCGGCGATGTGTACGTCGGCCCACCAACCGGTAATGATTGGTTCGAGAAGCAGACTGCTGGAACGGTGGACATATCTTGCTCGCCGTGGATGGATTGGTTCCACGGCGGGTTGCAGTTTCAGGTGGAGCACCATCTGTTCCCCCGGTTGCCCAGGGCTCAGTTGAGGAGGATCTCGCCGATTGTCAAGGAACTGTGCAAGAAGCACAATCTGACTTACAAGAGTGCGAGCTTCTTCGAAGCCAACAAGATTACTTTGAAGGTGTTGAGGACTGCAGCGCTGCAGGCTAGGGACAACTTGGTTTGGGAGGCATTGCACACCCATGGTTAATTTGCTTTGCTGCTTATGTTTTTTTTTTTTTTTTTTCTTTTTTGATGTAGGAAGAGAAAAACATGCTTTGATCTTTAGATGGATACTGATTTCAAAGATCACCACCGCAGTATCAGTTTCAGGGTTGGTAACTGAGGGTGTAATAAGTTTCGAATTTGTAGGTTTCGTTATAAGTATACTTATTTGGTTTGTTTCGATTATGCATTTTTCTTTCCCACTCTTCCTTCTTCTTCGATTTAGGAGATTTTTGGGTGTGATGGGAATGTAATTTCGATCCTGTGAAAAAATTATGCGAGAATGTTTTATTTAATTTCTGTCTATCTTTTTGTACTACATGGTGGGGTTTCAACTTCGAATGCAGCTTGTACTTCTTTGTAATAATGGATGTGACATTAGTACTAAATACTAAGTGTAGGTATGTGTTGAATCATTGAGCTAAATTTGATTACATATGAATGAAAACTAAGTCTGTGAAGACTAATAACTGAATCAATCCATCCACGGTGCATACAAATATGCTTATACTTACACAGACACGGGTCAAAAAATTTCCTAGTAAACAAATCATAAACTACTGCTTATTTGAGATGACTTATTACAAACATCTGGAATACCAGCAGAAAAATCTGCTAACATTTCTGTCTTTGATTCTGACGTCATTGTTATTAAGATACCTCAAAGAGTTGGGAAAAGATAATACATGCCGAAATCTTTTTCTTTGACCTAAAGTATGTTAGGTGTTTAGATGCTCAGAGTGTAGAAAGGTTTTGTAGAAGAAAACAGGCTACATTTTTCTGTAATATTTAATTTGGCCTCTTCTTGTTTTTGTACAGAGGGGATTTTGGGTTTGGTATGGATATTAGGGAATCAGAATTGCTGGTGCCACTAAAGAAACAACAACATGCAGCTCTGCTGCAGAATTGAAATGTAGAGCATATTCATATATAGAAGGTTGGTTGAAAGACCCAAAATGTAGAAGATGTAGATTGTGGGTGTAACATGATTGTTGTTTATTCTCTCATTTCTTTTTTTTTCTTTTTTCGAATAAAAGTAGAATGAATATCCCCCCAATATATATTCAAAGAACTAGAAAAGCTTGAAACTATAAAGTACTAACTTCTGATGTTATCAACATTTCTTTAGATATATATGTGAATATAAAAAAATCTTTACGGCTCAATGCCTATATATATGATTTCTAGATAGTGTGTGTAGTGTATTCGAATCTATTACATAGTGGATGTTGACCGTTTTGTTGTTTCCCAGTTTGTCACGGCCAATCTTGGATACTCTTTGGGTGCTTAACTCAATCAGATGAATCAACAAATGGACACACAGATGAGCATCTCACTCTATTTCTGTCTATAACGCAAAACATGACAAATGCTGGAATTCAGTCAAATTATTTTGAACCGTCTCTACCCTCTCAAAGTAAGGCTAAATTTTAAAAAACTCACTGAACTTTGGTCTATTTTTTAAAAACCGCATTAAGGTTTTTTTTATTTATTACAAAAATCGCACAAAACTATAGTTTTAAAAAACCCACTTTAACGGAGTTAGGTATCCGTTAAGCTAAATTTAAAAAAACTCACTTTCATCTTTCATTTGTGTTTAAAAAAATAATTTTCATCTTTTATTTGTGTTTAAATAAATCCCACTAAACTAACTCTAAACTCCCTAACTCTAACCCTAACCCTTACCCTAACTCTATCAGTGTGTATTTTTTAAAACTTTAGTTTTGTGTGGTTTTTTTATATAAAAAAAAAAGCATAGTGAGGTTTTTTTTTAATGGCCCAAAGTTCAGTGGGTTTTTTTTAAAATTTACCCCTAAAAGTTAACTAACTAAAGAACGAAACAGATGTCGCATTCAATCAAGACTTTTTTTTGTTGTTACTGAAATAAACCATTCAAATCTTAATTAAATCATTGGTACTCAAAACTTTGTCACTTTTTGATACGAGTATGAATATATGATATGAATTTGAGTGTACATGTGGAGGGGAGTATGGATACAACTACTAATGCTGTTGCTGAGACAATATTGAAGCTACTGAAAATACAGAGTTGGATAGTAATGACAGTCGACTGTGTGAATACCTGTAATTCACGCGCTTAGCGCACTATTTTCTTGTTTGAACTTGAATGTATATTAGATAGCGGGAAGAGGGATGGTGAGCTGCAACTGAAGCTATTATAAATAGTGAGTGATTGTATCAGAATGGGGATTATGAATGATATTGATTCTTGATCTCTCTTTTGCTCTGTTCTATCATTCCTTCCTCTGTTCTTACCCAGTTCTTCCCAAATTTCTCAATTCTTGATCCCTAATCTCCAATCTCTTATTCAAATTTCCTAATTTCTTCCCCAAACTCGTATCAATTGGTGCTTTCACCGATTTGGATTCAGAAAATTGCTCAGCATTTCACCGACTGAAAATCAAGCCATAGCGATCGATGAGGTAATCACTGGATTGCGGGAGACAACCGATCAATGCGGCGAGTGGCTAAGGATGACATCGACGTTGATGTCGAATATGATTCACAAATTAACGATTTGTGATGGCAAGCGTGAACAACAACGTCAGATTCGAGCGACGATTGATCAAGAATTTCATAGCAATGACAGGATTCCTTCTTTCTCTATTCATGAGTCTAATGTTCGAAACCCTATATTGGATTTTCCAAGATTTGAGGGGACGAATCCAGTAGGATGGTTATTCGAAGCCGATCAAAATTTTTAATTATCACAAATCAGCTGAAGAACAGAAATTGATGCTGCCGGATGTTCATATGGATAGTAAGGCTCGGGTTTGGTTTCAAATTCGACAACCATTCCAATCATGGAATTCATTTGTGGAGTCTTTCATACGATGGTTTGGATCTTTAGAGTGGAAGGAAGATTATAGAAAGAAAATTGTAGAATCTTTTTCTTCAAATTCAGATTGCTCACAAAGTGTTTTTCAAAAGGTCCAAGTAAATTCCAGCCACACAAATTTTCAAAGTGAAGAACTGGAAATTGATGAATTGAGCCAGTTTGAATCACTACTTCTACAAGAAGATTATAATTCAAAACTTAATGTTTTTTCTGAGCTTGTACATGCGGGTGAGCAAAAGAATGCATCCAGGCTAGAAAAAAGAGAAAGAGTTATTTTTCAGCATCGTGGAGTCTGCTGCCGAGTTACACAAACAACCTGCCCAGGTACTTACAATTGAAGAGGTTGATCCAGGGTGTTCATGTATTAAAGAAGGTGGAAAACATATTGTTTCAATGAAGAATTCTTCAGTTTTTACAGAGATCAGCAGTTTCAACCTTGGATACAGTCTTCGGGTAAGGAAAATCTAGGTGAATGTTAGGAATTGTGGCATCAAATACACGTAGGCACTGAGTACTTGAAGTTGGAGAAGAAGAGGATGAGACAAAGAAGTAAGAGAAGACAAGCAGCGAATAGAAGAATGCAGCTTGGAGAGTTGAGGTTAACCGACCTGGGGGTGCGGTCGACCGACCTAGTCTGCTGAGAGTTCTTCGAGTGTAAATGTCACGCTCCACTTCCCCAAAATACGGAATACGAGCACGTAACAAAAGCCCAGCGAATGATTATTATCATCCTTAAGCTGTTTCATGAATCTTTGCAACACATCACAGAAAATATATCAGAGTCGGAAGCAAAAGGTGGAACCAACATGCAACATTAAAACAAATTCACCAGCAGAAATTTACTTGAAATCAAATACCATATTCTCAAATAAAACAGAGTCTGAAAAAACAAATATCCTGGGTCACATCGCCTAAATACAAATAATATTCAATTCTCAAAATACAAAAATAATCCAAGTCTCACGAATACAAAATATCGTTCTAGCACGATACAAGAAATAATAATAATAATCAAAAGCAACTAATACTTTAAGTCTCCGTTACCGCCTTGAACCTGTTCTCCATAATCTGCAATTCATCGAATGCAGGAAAAAGAAAAAGAGAAAACACAAGTACCCGTCAATTGCAAGTGGCGGGTCACAAATAGAATAGGATACAAGCACATAGGAAACTAACTAACAACACGGTATACTAACAGGTATAGGCAACAAATGTCAAGTGTCAAGTCAACAGGTAAACAGGTAAACATGTATAATTATCAGGTAATCAGGTAATCAAGTAAATATGTAGCAAGTATCAGGAAATCAGGTAATAGGGTAATCAGGTAACAGGTATCAGGTAACAGGTAATCATGTATGAGGTAAACAGGTATCAAGTATCAGGTATCAGGTTATGTTAAGTCTAATCTTGTTATTTACTATCTAGGTAGCACATCATGCGCTCCAAATTATATCACATGGTTGCTACAACAAACAGTTTCACTTAGTAAGATTTTCATAGTAGAGTCCATAGGGCAGTGTACTTAGGTACAGGAAACAGGAACAGGTAGAACCTAGTGGTTCTCTTCTACTCTACACCTTCTTACATAAGAAGCAATGTGGACAGGGTCAGAAACAGGTATAACCTAGTGGTTATTTTCCGAGAACACCTTCCTATAGGGAAGCACGCAATTAGGTACAGGTAAACAGGCAGGCTGGACACTAGTCCTCTTCCAAGTACACATTTCTATATTTTCCACTACTAGATCTTCCCTTAAATCCCGGCTTAATTACTTTTATTATTATGGTCATCAACAGGCATGAGTGAGTACAAAATAATGTCAAACTAACATGGTATAATCAGGTTTAGGCTCAGGGAATCAAATCAGCACGCATGGATAATATACATTCACATATACGAGCAAAATAGTTTATGTTTGTAATCAGGACAGCACGACCAGTCAGTACTAAAACAGAGATTTTGAGAGCTACATGCAAATCATGATCCGTCAAAGGATCTGAAAACTAGACATCTACACGCATCCAACGAGTATAATAAATTCATATACTAGTTCACAACATCTCAACTCAAAACTGATTTGAATGCAGATTTTATGTTCAGCCAGAAAACAGGGGAACGACTTCAAAAGCATAAAAACAACATGAAAACATATCAAATAA
Source organism: Hemerocallis citrina (assembly GCA_017893485.1). NCBI lineage: Eukaryota > Viridiplantae > Streptophyta > Magnoliopsida > Asparagales > Asphodelaceae > Hemerocallis > Hemerocallis citrina. The sequence goes on along the minus strand of CM030366.1, from coordinate 155,120,016 downwards.
TTCCACGAAAAATCTGGGGTAATCCCCTATAGATATAGACTCAAAATAACTAGTTTCATAATATTCCAGTAAGTATAGATAAGTCATCAAAATAAGAAGTAACACAACATCATAGTTTGACGAATCCGAAATTTCTCAACGCTGCTGTATGAAAACAAGGATATGTCGCAATCAGTGAATCGAAATCCAATTCCGCCAAAATGATGTGAAAATAGATAGATTTTTCCAACTTTCATATCTCACAAATAATTTTCATAAAATATAAGGAATTAGGGTAAAAACTGCATTCAATATAGAACAGCACGCAAATTACAGCACAAGGTGAATTTAGAAAAGAAAATGAAACACTACACAAAACTCATCTTTAAAATACAAAAAAAATCTGGAAAGTCCCTAGTATCATGGAAAAACACTGAGAAAAATATTATACCAAGATATTATGTATAGTCTAGTTCTTGAAAATAAATTGTTAACAAATTTATACAAAACAGAATCTGGAAATCTATCGACACACCTGTACCAAAACTATCATATCTCAGTCATACGAACTCCAAATCAGGTAAAACCAGTGGGGTTTGAAAATAGACAAAATTATCTACAATTCACTTTTAATTTTGAATTTGAGATTCAGACTGTAGCATAGGTGAAAACAGCAAACAACATAGAAAAGACTGCACAATACAGATTTCACACCTCTACTTAAATTCAACATAACTTTCATAATATTGAACCAAACTCAACCAAATTTGAAATACAACCTACCAAATATCTAATCATCATGTTTTAGGGATTCTAACATGTCCAAACCTATTATTTTTCGCACTGACAATCAATCAAACACATAGCATGCAATTATCACATACACGATCAAAAATCAAGTTTAGGGTAAACCTAGGGCATAAACCTATCAAGTTTCATGTACTAAGTCATCTATGGCCAAATTTATCACAATAGAGACAAACCAACAAATAAAAATACAATTTTTGGACGTCTTTAGCCCCAACTACTCTAGGTGTGAACTTTTTGACTTGTATCAACCTAATAAAATTTTGTACAAGTTACTTACCTCTTAATGACGATGAACGCGAAGAACGAGTCCTATCAACGAAACCCACGAGAAAAAATCCCTCCAAGCGCGAATCCAAGCAAACCTACGAACCCAAAATGCCTTACGAACGATCTCCTTGATGCACGAACCAAAGTGGATGATACCCACTTCAAAAACACAAAGGGAGGGTCTTGTGCTGATTTGGATGTTGGTGGTGCTTTTTTGGGATAGCCGGCTGTTGCCGCTAAATTCGGTGTGGGGGCAAACAGATGAATTTGTGAGTTCTTGGGGAAACTGAATAGGAGAACCAGTATACCTGTTCCGTTGAACTCTGATCGTCGCTCCCGCCGTGCACCTGCAAAAAGTGCGAAACACCGGGGTTGTTCCCGGCGACGCACCCTCCGACGCTCAAGTCAGTAACCAGAATTGATTATGAAAGAGCGTTTTGCTAGAGAAAGATTGATTACCTCTTAATGGAGAAGGGTGGGGGGTATTTATAGGCGTCTTAGAGAACAGTTTAGGTATGTAATCCGCGTAGTCTGATATAGAATAATCTCCTTGTGAACAGATTGGGAAAGTAATCTGATAAGGTATATTCTGGTAATCAGATAAGGAATTTTAATCCCTAAATCCCAGTGTAAAGATTGACGTGAATCATGGCCGTTGATTTAGATCTAATCAGGGACCTTGATTGTGTCTTGCCGGATCGAGTTGGTAGCGGGTTGAAACCCGCGCCCAGCTGAGGTGGATCCGTTTGCGGGTTATTGGACCTGTGAGGAGGAGACCCAGTACCCGCTTCGGACCCGTTTGCATGTGAAATTACCATCTCGCCCCCGAGCTGTAGGATTCGTGCCCCGTTTGGACGGTCTCGATTGAACCCCTGGTTTTGGCCACATCACGAGCCCCCCACTCCTAAAGGCTGAGGGTGGTCAGTCTTTGAGGAGTAGTTTGACTAACTCAGTGGTCGGTGGAATCGTATCGCAGTCCGAATGGGTGATTTTTGAATCCTGGAGCACGGGGGTAGGCTAGTTCCTCCTTCTTTGATGCTCCGAAGCTGTGTCGAGTTTTTATCTATTTTTTCCGGATGATTTATTTAATTTTGCGATGTGTTGGCTAATTGTTCGGGGGCTTTAACCGTGTATTCTAGGTAATAATTGCTCGTTCGGTGGCTTAGAAATATTCCCCGAATTTTTAATTATTTCCTGGAATTTTTAGCTAATTTTCCCGAATTTTTAGCGATTTTTCGCAATTTTTTAAATAAATAAACCGATTTAAATAAATAAAAATCAATTTTTAATACCTATTTATGGCGTGGCGTCATCTGGGCCTTCGATCAAGACGGAGCGCGAGTTTCGGAACGATCAGACGCCTCCAGCTCCTCGGAAGGATTTTTCCCAAAAACGAGGGTCGGCACTTCGTCACCCCGGCCCGGATGCGTCGCGCCGCGGCTCGAGGGGTCGGCGACTTGGTTCGAATGGTCGGTACCTCGGTTCGGATCATCCGAGGTACGTGGCATCATCTAGGCCGTCCATCTTTGGCGTGGATCCCCATAAAACGCTATCTTGTCGTTTTATGGACGTGGCAAGATCTGGAGCGTCCATCATGACGAGCACGCTTTCCTACGAGATCCAACGGCTCCTGAGGGTCGGAAGGATTTTTTTCCAAAAACGAGGGTCGGTAGCCCAGCACCACGGCCCGGATGCGTAGCGCCGCGGCTAGGGGGGTCGGCGACCCGGTTCGAAGGGTCGGTATCGCGGTTCGGAGCATCCGAGGTACCTGGCATCATCTAGGCCGTCCATCTTTGGCGTGGATCCCCATAAAACGCTATCTTGTCGTTTTGTGGACGTGGCAAGATCTGGAACGTCCATCATGACGAGCGCGCTTTCCTTCGAGATCCAACGGCTCCTGAGGGTCGGAAGGATTTTTTCCCAAAAACGAGGGTCGGTACCCCAGCACCACGGCCCGGATGCGTAGCGCCGCGGCTAGGGGGGTCGGTACCGCGGTTCGGAGCATCCGAGGTACGTGGCATCATCTAGGCCGTCCATCTCTAGCGTGAATACCATGGAACGCTATCTTGTCGTTTTGTGGACGTGGCAAGATCTGGGCCGTTCATTTTGGCACGCATCACGAGGATGGGGTTCAGATCACGAGAAAATGCTATCTTGTCGTTTTGTGGGCGTGGCGCAATCTGAACCGTTCATCAGATTCTGACGCGAATTTTGGAGAGATCCGACGGTGATTTTGATTCGGGAGGATTTTTTGCCAAAAACGAGGGTCGGTATCTCGTCACCTCGGTCTGCATACCTCGCGCTGCTTTCCGGGGAATGGGCTGAATGTTTTCGGGCCAACCCGGTGGTTCGGTCCCTGAGCATTTCGTTCGATAGCTCGGCTCGTTAGACTGGTGGCCGAGTCGCGACTTGTGTTTCTTGGGGAGTTCTGTCATCTCTCTCATACCGCCGCCTCTTTCTTGCAGGGCGTTTGGGATTCTTAGTGGGCCTTTGGGATTCCCAAGGAGGCCCGTTATCCGTTGAGGTTATAAGTTACCATTCCTTCACCCCTGAGCTCATTTCTCACTTTTCACTCTACGAATTTACTTTTGTTCTCTAAGTCTTCTGCTAGCGGCGCTCTTGCTCCACGGTGCTGTCGTTAGCTGTCGCGTGGGCCAGGCGATTTCCGGCGAGCGTTCTCCGACCGTGAACGTCACTTCAAAGGTTAGTTTGTCTTTGCCTTAGCTTTTTCAAGAGATGTCAAGGGTTAGCTCGGGTAGTGGTGCCTCGTCCTCGGGCGGTGATGGCGCCGGGGAGAGGAGTAGGGCGGAAGCTCGCAGGAAGGGGAAGCAGATGGCCGAACCGCTGGCTGCTGAGTCGAGGATCGGGAAGAAGAGGAGGACGGGGGAGACCCCGCCCCCCATAGTGGGGGTGATTGTGGAGAACCCGAAACGAGCTCCCGAGATAGGACAATATCCTTCCGTCCTGTCCGGGCATTCGGGAGTCAGGCAGTACGAGGGTGATCTTCTCGAGAAAGCGATCTACGGAAAGTCGAAGATCGTCGAGGAGCCTAGTCCGTTCCATCCCTCCGAAGCCGACGAGCTCACTTCGTCGTTGACTGAGAAGGATCTTCTTCGGATCAGGAAGGCCTTCGCTATCCCGTCGGAGTACAAGCTGATGGTCGCTGGCCCCGGGGTGCGAGCAAACACTAAGTTGCCGTCGTCGGACATGTGCATGTTTGACGTCGACTCCTTGAACGCGGGACTGCGTTTTCCGCTGCACCCTTTCATACTTCAGATCCTCGGTTGGTATTGTCTCGCCCCTACTCAGTTCAGCCCAAACACTTGGCGTCATGTGAACGCATTCTTGCTTCAGTGCCACCGAGCCGAGGTAGCGCCGGATCTGTCAGTTTTCCGGGGCCTCTATCGGATAAACAGGCAACACCAGACGGAGTACCGGTACTATTTGGGGCCGAGGAGAGGTGTTAAGATTGTAGAGAATCCCGACTCTCTTAAGGGTTGGAGGGAGAAGTATTTTATCGTAAGGGGTGAAGCGATTTGGCACATTCCGTCCCGGTGGAAGGTAGAAGTGCCGAAATTTGCGCGGGGCGACCCCGCGCTATCTGAGGCCGAGGAGGAGGTAGCGAGGAGGATCACGGCCCTTCCGGTATTGAGTTGGAGGGATTTGACCGAAGAGGTGTTGTTCGGGTCCGGACTAAGCCCCATCGACCCGAGTACGCTCTTGACATCTCATTCATTTTTTTTTTTCTAAGTCTTCAATTCGTCTGTCTTGATTCGGTTTTCTCCCCCCTTTTTTTTTGTTGATGCAGAGTCGATGAAGATTGACTTTAAAGCTATGATGGCCGATAGGTCCAAGCTGACCGGGACCAGAAAAAGGAAGAGGGCGGCCGAGGGTGCGTCTTCGGGTGCTCAGCCCGCGGTCGCCACTAACGTTGCTCCGCCTCCCCCGGCTACCGAGGTGCCTTCGGAGGTAGTGGTGGTGGAGGAGACCTCGGCCCCTGTCGCCCCGTCTGTGAACGAGGGTGTCTTTGATGTCAATGCGGCGCTGGCGCTCGAGTTTCCCCCATTGACTCAGGATGCCGAGGAAATCCTGACCGAGCAGCACAAGCAGTTGTTTGTGCCGAACTGGCTGGTGAGGAATCATGATGGTTTCCTCGGCAACTCGCAGATGTCAATGCAGGTCGTCAAACACTTGGCGACCCCGAAGGATAAGGCCGCGCTGAATGCGGGGAGGGTCGGCGACGACACTTACGAAGTCGCCCGGGGGCTTGTTTCGGTAAGCGTTCGCAAATTTCTTCAAGTTTGTTACTCGGCGCGTACTTCGTACTTATCGTTGTCTTCGTAGGCCACCGTTCACTTCGGCCATCTCATGGAGGCGTTCGCCGCACAGGAGAAGGAGCTGAAGTCCGCCAGCGAGAAAGACAGGCTGGCGAAGGTCCGGGCGGTCAAGGATCTCGAGGCCGAGCAGAGGCGGGCTGAGGCTCTGGACGTTCGGGTGGCCGACCTTACTGCCGACCTGAAGAAAGTGAAGGAGGGCCTCGAAGCGGAGTCCGCCAAAGCCGCCAAGGCCGCCCAAGATCTCGCTGCGGCATTGAAGTCCTTGGCCGACGAGAAGGCGGAGAGGGAAGCGCAGGCCGCGAGGATCAGGGCGGAGGTTGAAGCCGAGATTGAGGCAGAGGCGAAGAAACATATGGCTGAGAACATGGAGCGATCCTACCAGACGGCCCTGGACCACGTCCAGGCTCGTGTCCCCGGCTTCGAGCGAGTCGGCTATCGACTGTGGCCCGGGTCGCCCGTGGACGACGAGGAGGGGGATGACGAGGACGAGGTCGAAGGCGAAGACGGAGGGGGAGAGGATGACCCGGCTAAGGGAGAGATCGAGGGGCCGCCCGTTGATGCGTCCGGGGTGGGAGCGGAGACGCAGGTGGACCCTTGATTCTTTCGTTAATCTTTTTGTAGTTTCTGTTCTGCTTTTTCTTCCGAGCTTTGTAACGCCTTTTGCGGACTGGCCACCGCTTTTTGATAAATGAAAAAAACGTTTTGTCTTTGAAATTGTCTAAGTGTTTGGTTCGGTCGTAGGATAGGCCCCCGGCACTACGATGGCTCGACGACAAGTAGAGCTGTTCCATCTATCTCTCGTGAAACGCCTTGAGGGCGAGATCGACCTGACGAGGAGGATGCTGTACAATATGGAGATGAAGAACGGGGATCTGTTGGCCGAAGTGTACCATTTGCGGATAGCCGAAGCCGAGCTATTTGCTAAGGAAGAAGAATTGGCTTCTGTTTTGGCCGAACGAGATGAGCTCGTGAAGAAGGTCGAGCATTTGCAAAGGGTGACAGTCGACAAGAGTATCGAGGTGACCCATCTGCGTCGTGTCATATCTGACAGCGCCGAATACCCTGGATCGGCGAAGCTTCCTCGGTTCAAAATTGTCGTGAGGGACGAGGCGCTGAAGGACCGGATCGTCGAATTGGAGGAGGAGGTCGCTCGGCTCAAGCCTCAGCCGGTGAGGGCCAACGTCCGGAGCACCTCGTGTACCCGCGAAGAGATCGAGCGAGGTATCATGTTCTACCAAGCGGCGTCCCGGACTCCTATCATCGGGGCGTCAGCCGCCGACGCACAAAGTGGTGTGGCGGTGTCTTCAAGTGGCGCTTCGGTCGGGGCGACTGTGAGGCTCAGCGGCGAAGGGGCGTCCCGGTTCGTCGGCCTGGAGACGAGCTCGGAGGCCAAGAAGCGCCGACCCAAAGTGTCGTTGAACCGGAGTGTCCCCCTTCCTCGGAGGAAATGAGCGGGTCATGCCTTCTAATATTTTTGTTGAACTCGCTGTAGTAATCTTTTTGTAAACTCGTCCAAGTCATTAATAAAATTGGGGTTGATTTATCCGAAGTGTCTTCTATTGGCTGTTCGTCGAGTCTTTTGTCGCAACTCTGATCCTGTCGCTCGGCTATTGACGCCGGTCGACGTGGGGCGTCTACAACCGTTGGATGGTGGCACGAATCCAGAGGCAGGCACAAGTCCCAAGAAAACGTTATCTTGTCGTTTTATGGGCACGTGGCACAACTGGATCCACTCATCACGCTCTGGCACACAATTTGAGAGGATCTAACGGCGATTTGACCTCGGGATGATATTTTGCCAAAAACGAGGGTCGGTACCTCGTTAGTTCGGCGCAATTGATGGCCGAAACGAACTCTCCAACAATGTGTTGTTCTGACTCTGCCGTTCGGCTCTTGGTGCCGATCGACGTGGGGTGTCCATAACCGTTGGATGGCGGCACGAATCCAGAGGCAGGCACAAGTACCAAGAAAACGTTATCTTGTCGTTTTGTGGGCACGTGGCACTACTGGATCCACTCATCACGCTTTGGCACACAATTTGAGAGGATCTAACGGCGATTTGACCTCGGGATGATATTTTGCCAAAAACGAGGGTCGGTACCTCGTTAGTTCGGCGCAATTGATGGCCGAAACGAACTCTCCAACAATGTGTTGTTCTGACTCTGCCGTTCGGCTCTTGGTGCCGATCGACGTGGGGTGTCCATAACCGTTGGATGGCGGCACGAATCCAGAGGCAGGCACAAGTACCAAGAAAACGTTATCTTGTCGTTTTGTGGGCACGTGGCACTACTGGATCCACTCATCACGCTTTGGCACACAATTTGAGAGGATCTAACGGCGAGTTGACCTCGGGGTGATTTTTTCCCAAAACGAGGGTCGGTACCCGGGCACCTCGGCTCGGAGGGTCAGTACCGTTGGCCGAGGTGCTGAGTTGTCTGTTTTGAAGGAAGTGTTCCTTGAAGACTCGGTTGAGCTGTTCGGTAGCTCGGCTATTCGGATGGCTCGAGCGTGAGGAGAAGCTTATTGAGTTGATGAAGGGGATAGGTCGGTGAAGCTCTGCTCCTCGGCTCGGGAGGATGGGTCAGCATATGGGAGAGGTGAGGAGCTCTGAAGTTGTCTCTATTCTGTTTGGTTTTGGAGATTTTTGAAGAGGAGCTCCACTCCTTGGAGAAGAGGTGCTGGGAAGACCCATTCTCTGAAGTGAGTGCAAGGAGCAACTCCAGGGGAGGGTTGTGAGCTCCGAACTCGTTGGGAAGAGCTCCGCTTTGGAGGCGAGCGGAGTGAAGAGCTTGGCATTGAGAAGAAAGAGGAAGGGGAGGAGAGGCATTCGGGTTCTCTCCCCTGCCTCGTTCTTTCGCACAGTGAAGAAGAGCAGAAGTGTTGGGTACCTTTGGCGGGAAGACTGAAGAAGGAGAAAAATGAAGGAGCTAAGAAGGGTATGGGTCGGACCGAGGGTATTGGATCCGACCCTGACCCGTTAGCCTCTTTTTCTTCTTGCTCTTCATCTGCTTAGCTGCTCGGTAGATGCATCTTGTTCGGCAGATCCGAGCACGGATTTTGGGGCACATTTTCCGCAACTTTGCTTCTCGGTAGATGGGTAACTCAGCTCGGATGGTCGTGGGGGCAGTTCGGAATGGCTATCTTCCTCCGGCCCGTTTAAGGACGAGCCGGTGAAGTAAAGTCGAGCCATAGGACCCCGACCATCGTGAGGTTAGTGTGAGGGATGCAGGAGCAGTTTCGAATGGCGAGCTACTTCTAGTCCGCTTAGGAGCGGACTTGCGAAGCAAAATCGAGCCAAGTGTTGGACTCCGATCCATTCAACGGCTGCAGGAGCAATTTCGAACGGCGATCTATCCCCGGCCCGTCTGAAGACGAGCCGAGGAGGAAGAGTCGAGCCGAGTGCTGGACTCCGAACCATTGTGTGATTAGTTTAAGAGATGCAGGAGCAGTTTCGAATGGCGAGCTACTTCTAGTCCGCTTAGGAGCGAACTTGCGAAGTAGAATCGAGCCAAGTGTTGGACTCCGATCCATTCAACGGCTGCAGGAGCAATTTCGAACGGCGATCTACTTCCGGCTCGCCTGTAGACGAGTTGAGGAAGAAGTGTCGAGCCGAGTGCTGGACTCCGAACCATCGTGTGGTTAGTTTAAGGGATGCAGGAGCAGTTTCGAATGGCGAGCTACTTCTGGTCCGCTTAGGAGCGAACTTGCGAAGTAGAATCGAGCCAAGTGTTGGACTCCGATCCATTCAACGGCTGCAGGAGCAATTTCGAACGGCGATCTACTTCCGGCTCGTCTGTGGGCGAGCCGAGGAAGAAGAGTCGAGCCGAGTGCTGGACTCCGAACCATCGTGTGGTGCTTAGCAAGTTGTGGGAGCAGCCATGTAGAAGAAGCTGGACTCCGAACTCGTTGAGGGGTGGTCCGCCTTGGAGGTGGGCGGAGCAAGGAGCTCGGAACTTGTTGATAAGGGGTCCGCTCCGAGGTGAGCAGAGTGGAGAGCTCGGCTCTGGAAGAGGGCCGTTTGTGAGATGAGTGCGAGGAGGAGCTCTTGGTGAGAGTTGTGAGCTCCGAATTCGATGAGAAGAGGTCCGCCTTGGAGGTGGGCGGAGCAAAGAGTTCGGCTCTGGAAGAGAGCCATTTGGGAGAAGAGTTCGAGGAGCAACTCTAGGAGGGAGTTGTGCGCTCCGGACCTGTTGAGAAGAGGCCCGCTTCGGCGGCGAGCGGAGGGAAGAGTTCGGCTCTTGGAAGAGAGCCATTTGTGAGATGAGTTTGAGGAGCAACTCTAGGTGAGTTTTGTGAGCTCCGAACTCGTTGAGAAGAGGTCCGCCTTGGAGGTGGGCGGAGCAAAGAGTTCGGCTCTGGAAGAGAGCCATTTGGGAGAAGAGTTTAGGGAGCCACTCTAGGAGAGAGTTGCGAGCTCCGAACTCGTTGAGAAGAGGTCCCTTCCGAGGTGAGCAGAGTGGAGAGCTCGGCTCTGGAAGAGAGCCGTTTGTGAGACGAGTGCGAGGAGGAGCTCTTGGTGAGAGTTGTGAGCTCCGAACTCGTTGAGAAGAGGTCTGCCTTGGAGGTGGGCGGAGCAAAGAGTTCGGCTCTGGAAGAGAGCCGTTTGTGAGACGAGTGCGAGGAGCAACTCTAGGAGAGAGTTGTGAGCTCCGAACTCATTGAGAAGAGGTCCGCCTTAGAGGTGGGCGGTGCGAAGAGCTCGGCTCTGGAAGAGAGCGATCTAGAGGACGAGTTTGAGGGGCAACTCTAGGAGTGAGTTGTGCTTCGAACTTGATGAGAAGAGGTCCGCTTTGGAGACGAGCGGAAGTGAAGCGCTCGGCTCTGGGAGAGAGCCATTTGGAAGATGAGTGCGAGGAGGAGCTCTTGGTGAGAGTTGTGGGCTCCGAACTCGTTGAGAAGAGGTCCGCCTTGGAGGTGGGCGGAGCAAAGAGCTCGGCTCTGGAAGAGAGCCATTTGGGACGAGTCTGAGGAGGAGCTCTTGGTGAGAGTTGTGCTCCGAACTTCGATGAGAAGAGGTCCGCTTCGGAGGTGACCGAAGTGAAGAGCTCGGCTCTGGAAGAGAGCCGTTTGTGAAACGAGAGCGAGGAGGAGCTCTTTGTGAGAGTTGTGCTCCGAACTCGATGAGAAGAGGTCCGCCTTGGAGGTGGGCGAAGCAAAGAGTTCGGCTCTGGAAGAGAGTCATTTGGGAGAAGAGTTTGGGGGCAACTCCAGGAGAGAGTTGTGTGCTCCGGACTCGTTCAGAAGAGGTTTGCCTTGGAGGTGAGCGGAGCAAAGAGCTGGGCACTGGAAGAGGGCTGTTTGTGAGGCGAGTGTGAGGAGGAGCCCTCGGAGAGAGTTGTGCTCCGAACTTCGATGAGAAGAGGTCCGCTTCGGAGGTGACCGAAGTGAAGAGCTCGGCTCTGGAAGAGAGCCGTTTGTGAAACGAGAGCGAGGAGGAGCTCTTTGTGAGAGTTGTGCTCCGAACTCGATGAGAAGAGGTCCGCCTTGGAGGTGGGCGAAGCAAAGAGTTCGGCTCTGGAAGAGAGTCATTTGGGAGAAGAGTTTGGGGGCAACTCCAGGAGAGAGTTGTGTGCTCCGGACTCGTTCAGAAGAGGTTTGCCTTGGAGGTGAGCGGAGCAAAGAGCTTGACTCTGGAAGGGAGCCGTTTGTGAGACGAGTGTGAGGAGGAACTCTTGGGGGGAGTTGTGCTTCCAACTTTGTTGAGAGGAGGTCCGCTTCGGAGGTGAGCGGAGGGGAAGAGCCCGGCTCTGGGAAAGAGCTGTATGTGAGACGAGTGTGAGGAGGAACTCTATGAGAGAGTTGTGCTCCAAACTCGTTGGGTCTCGGCGCGGGTGATTGGCGCCTCCTCGTTTCTAGGCTGCTGCCGGCCCGCGGGGGAGCGTGGTCTTCTTCTGTGATCTCAGTGGTGAGGGGACCGCTCACTCGGACGTTTCTGGCGGGAGGCTCCCTCTCGGGCCCGCTTCTCGTCCAGACGGTGGCGTAGGTCCTCTTCCTTCTTCTGGTTTTGGGGATTGTGAGAGGCCATGGAATCCGTAGAGGCATTGTGTATGGAGGCGCGGTCCTGATTGAGTGGTTGCTTCATACGAGAGCCCCCCATACCGGCATTCTGTGGACCGGAAGGACCCTTGGGGGGTTGTTGATTCTGAAGAAGAGGCTGATCTTGTTGAAGAGGGCCCTCCACTTGAAGCGGGGGTTATCCCTGCTGCGGAGCGGGTTGGACGGAAGCTACCTCTTGCTGATCAGCGGGGTTGGGTCCATGGTTGGACCCCTAGATCTGACCTTTCTAGGAGGCATGGCTGGAGAAGGTCGAACCAACGGGAAGAGGCGCTGCTATTCGTTTAGTTTTCCCACAGACGGCGCCAATCTGTTGCCGCTAAATTCGGTGTGGGGGCAAACAGATGAATTTGTGAGTTCTTGGGGAAACTGAATAGGAGAACCAGTATACCTGTTCCGTTGAACTCTGATCGTCGCTCCCGCCGTGCACCTGCAAAAAGTGCGAAACACCGGGGTTGTTCCCGGCGACGCACCCTCCGACGCTCAAGTCAGTAACCAGAATTGATTATGAAAGAGCGTTTTGCTAGAGAAAGATTGATTACCTCTTAATGGAGAAGGGTGGGGGGTATTTATAGGCGTCTTAGAGAACAGTTTAGGTATGTAATCCGCGTAGTCTGATATAGAATAATCTCCTTGTGAACAGATTGGGAAAGTAATCTGATAAGGTATATTCTGGTAATCAGATAAGGAATTTTAATCCCTAAATCCCAGTGTAAAGATTGACGTGAATCATGGCCGTTGATTTAGATCTAATCAGGGACCTTGATTGTGTCTTGCCGGATCGAGTTGGTAGCGGGTTGAAACCCGCGCCCAGCTGAGGTGGATCCGTTTGCGGGTTATTGGACCTGTGAGGAGGAGACCCAGTACCCGCTTCGGACCCGTTTGCATGTGAAATTACCATCTCGCCCCCGAGCTGTAGGATTCGTGCCCCGTTTGGACGGTCTCGATTGAACCCCTGGTTTTGGCTACATCACCGGCCACAAGGAAGGAAGCTAGGGTTTGTAGGGTTGTAGGATTAGTATATATGGAGATGGAGAGGGATGAGATGGTCGGATTGGATGGCCGGAGTAGGGTGGAGGGCTGATGGAAGAGTCGGTTTGAGGAGGGAAGATGCAGGCCGGGAGCAACTTTGGAGAGGAAAGGAGGTCGGGATTACAAGAGGGGCTAATTAGGTTTAGGGTTAAGGTTTAAGGGATCATGGGGTTATATATATGGGTTTAATTGTGGCTAATGGGTAGTGGGTATGAATATGTAGTAATAGGTAGACAAATGGATAATGGGTATTGGGTAGATTTAAAATAGGGATACAATTTATAGTGAATTCTATGGCTCCTAAAAATCTCCTTAAGGGTTAAAAATCACAATTTTGGTAAAACACCACCAAAAATCCACATCATCACCAAAATAAATAATAATAATGAACGAGGCCAAGAAAATGAGAAAAGAGCTCAAAATGGTGAAAACAAACAAAAACGACGAACAACAACACAAGGAGTCCAAAAGCGAAAGAAAAAGAATATATATTGAAAATAATCCAATATACGTTTCCAAAAATACAAGAGATGTAAAAATACACAAAATGAAAAAAAAATACACTCCAAAATACCAAAAATGAAAAACAGGGGTTACAGTAAAGGTCCAACAGAGGAGAGGGCGGCGACCGACCTTGGGGGTGCAGTCGACCGGTCAGCTCTCAGGTCTGGACTTACACGTTGCGGTCGACCAACCTTAAGGATGCGGTCGACCGACTTCGGTGGCTGATTGTTATTGGGCTTACGAGTTTAAAGGCCCAATTGCTAAGATTTTTATTTATCTTTTAGGGTTTACTTGGGAGCTATATATATGGCCGTAAACTCTAGGGTTAGAATCAATTTCTGTAATCAAGAGGTGAGCCGTTATCATTGTTCAACTTCAAGAGAGAATTGTGCGGAGTGTTTCAAAGGGGGGAGAGAGAGAGATTGAGAGTTGTAATATCTTTTAGAATTTTTGTATTTCTTAGGAAATAAGAAGTATTGGTTATCTGTGCATATTGATTGTATTCTTGTGAGATCTTGCATAGATTGTGGTGGCTTGTTCTTGGTTCATCTAAGTTTTAGGAGTTTCTATTGCTCGTGGTGTGTTTTCGCTATTAGCACTACGAGTTGTAGGGTAGATTCTTCGAAAAGTGATATCAGAGCGAAGTTGGTTCGAGATGGCCGATAACAAGATGAAGATCGAGAAATTTGATGGGAGTGACTTCGCGATGTGGAAGATTCAGATGATAGCGTACCTTCGTCAGAAAGATCTTGATGTTCCATTGTTTGATGAGAAACCGATAGGTACAGACAAGGATGCGAAGGTCTTGGCAGATTGAAATCATTTAGATCAGAAGGTGCTGGGGCAGATTCAGTTGGGGCTGAGTAGGAAGGCATTATTTCATATCTCGAAGGCGAAGACCATAAAGGAGGTTATGGAGATTCTCACGGATATGTATGAGAAATTGTCGGCATCTAATCAAATTCTTCATCTAAAGAAATTGGTTAATATGAAGTTGAAGGAAGGGGGTTCAGTAGCAGAGCATGTGAACAATTACTGTATGGTTTACAACCAGATGGAAGCTACAGGTTTGAAATTTTCAGAGAGGGGGCAGTCATTTTTACTTCTATCTACTTTACCCGATAGTTATGGTACGGTGGAACAGACTATTACAAGCACTATAACAGATTTGACGACTCTACAGGATGTGGTAAGTAGCATTCTGAACGAGGAGGTAGAAAGGTAAGAAATGGGGGATATCCATCATCATCTTCTAGAGATTCCACCATGTACGTTGAGAAGAGACGTGGGAGATCTAAGAGCAGACGAAGAAGAAAGGATCAGAGTAGTTAATCTGAGAGTGGGTCTGATGACAACGATGGGAGACATGGGCCTGAGTACTGGTATTGTCACAAGAAGGATCACATGATGCACAGTTGCAAGGCTTATATGATAAACAGGAGAAACCGAAGAAAGATACCCCAAAGGAAGCTCAAGTGGGGCTTGTTGAGAATCTATGTTTATCAGCACGGGAGGAGTTGGGCACTCAAGATTGGTGTATTGATTTAGGAGCTTCTTTTCATTGTACTCCGAGGAGAGAGATATTTGATGACAACGATGAGGGTTCTTTTGGAAATGTGATCGTGGAGAATGGTCACCGGTGTCTTATACGTGGGATTGGTATTGTTCGCGTGAACACCATTGATGATCGAAGTGTTGTCTTGCAGGAGACAAGACATGTTCTAGACTTGAAGGGAAATCTTATCTCGATTGGAAGGCTAGATAAGGAGGGGTTGTCTACTACAGTTGGTAGTGGGGAGTAGTGTATAGCTGCAAATTCAAGGGTGATTGCAAATAGAAAGCATGAGGAAACACTGTATTTGCTTAAAGACGTGAGGGGCATCTCTTCTGTAGTTGACTCTCAGCCGGAATCGAGTAGTAGGTTGTGTGGGGTGCAACCGAGTTCTTTCAGTTGTGGAAGGGAGGTTACTAATTTAATGGGAGCTGCTGGCTATGGAAGTGATCCTAAAGGGTAAGATATTTTTACGGTGAGGGTACTTTGCGATATGGCAGTTGAAGCTTCAAGTCGCTCTTGTGTGATAGCGAGCACTGGTATCGATATGCGGGGTGATGTCGATGAGGGTAACTGAATTGGTATTGTAGGGGTTGAACAGTCTGCGGAGTTTATGGTGGTGTCGTCCACGGAGGTTTCTAGTGCATATGGTGCATTGAAAGGTTTTGAACTATGTCCGGCGTTGATGGAGATTTTGCGAGTTGGGGAGTCACATAACACGGAATCCGACACAGGAGATTGTTTCTCCGGTATTCATGCTCTATGCGATTGGTGGAGCACATCCTTCATGAGGCAATGCGGGGTGGTTGGTGCACTCCACGTGGTGAAGTGACAGAGGTGCTCTTCATGAGAGTGGAGAGTACTTGGGTCTTCCATGAAAGTAGGAGATTGGCAGAGATAATGCGAGGTAAAGATTGCAATAACTATGAAGCGTTGTGTATTTGGTCCAAGTGGAAGATTGTTAGGAATCGTGGCCTCAAATACACGTAGGCACTGAGTACTTGAAGTTGGAGAAGAAGAGGATGAGACAAAGAAGCAAAGAGAAGACAAGCAGCGAGTAGAAGAATGCAGTCTGGAGAGTTGCGGTCGACCGACCTAGTCTGCTGAGCGTTCTTCGAGGGTAAAGGTCCAACAGAGGAGAGGACGATCGACCGACTTTGGGGGTGCAGTCGACCGGTCAGCTCTCGGGTTTGGACTTACATGTTTTGGTCGACCGACCTTGGGGGTGCGGTCGACTGACTTCGGCGGCTGATTATTTTTGGGCTTACGGGTTTAAAGACCCAATTGCTAAGATTTGTGTTTATCTTTTAGGGTTTACTTGGGAGCTATATATGGCCTTAAACTCTAGGGTTAGAATCAATTTGTGCAATCAAGAGGTGAGCCGTTATCATTGTTAAACTTCAAGAGGGGATTGTGTCGAGTGTTTTAAAGGTGACTAGGTGAGAGAGGGAGAGAGTTTGAAAGTTGTAATCTCTTTTGTAATCTTTGTATTTCTTGAAAAATAAGAAGTATTGATTATCTCTGCATATTGATTGTGTTCTTGTGAGATCTTGCATATATTGTGGTGGCTTGTTCATGGTTTATCTAAGTCTTGAAAGTTTCTATTGCTTGTGGTGTGTTTTCACTATTAGCACTACGAGTTGTGGGGTAGATTCTTCTACAGTGGAGACTTTAGCTGTGATAATACACTTCTCAGACATGCTTTTGGGGTGCCAAAGGGTGATATGAAGCTCACTTTTCTAATGAAGAATGCTGCGAAGTCAGTAAGTCCCAGTGTGAGGTTCTATGTAGACATAATTATATTAGTGAAGGGAAATAGGCTATGTTTTGATCCTGGTGGAAGCTATCTTGGCGTTACTAGCAAGACCCCTCTAGTAAAAGGTACATTTTTAGGTGCTATTGCGCAAAAGACAGTATGGATTGGCCAAAAAGACTGTCAGTTGATTAGTTTTGATAATGAGCTTGAGAGAAACCGTAAACTTCACATAACAACAGTTCAAAGGGATGTTCTACAGCTGCAACGGGATTGGTGAGAGTGTAATAAGTTTCGAATTTGTAGGTTTCGTTCTAAGTATACTTATTTGGTTTGTTTCGATTATGCATTTTTCTTTCCCACTCTTCCTTCTTCTTCGATTTAGGAGATTTTTGGGTGTGACGGGAATGTAATTTCGATCCTGTGAAAAAAATTATGCGATATTGTTATTTTTTCTGTATTTCATTTTGTACTACATGGTGGGTTCAACTTCGAATGCTGCTTTTACTTCTTTGTAATAATAATGGATGTGCATTAGTACTAAATACCAAGTGTATGTATGTGTTGCATCATTTGAGCTAAATTTGATTACATATGAATGAAAACTAAATCTGTGAAGACTAATAACTGAATCAATCCATCCACTGTGCATACAAATATGCTTAATTAAATACAGACACAGGTCAAAAAATTTCCTAGTAAACAAATCATAAACCACTGCTTATTTGAGATGACTTGCAAACATCTGGAATGCCAGCAGAAAAATCTGCTAACTTTTTGTCTTTGATTCTGACGTCATTGTTATTAAGATACCTCAAATATAGAGTTAGGAAAAGATAATACATGCCCAAATCTTTTTCTTTGACCTAAAGCATGTTAGGTGTTTAGATGCACAAAGTGTAGAAAGGTATTGTAGAAGAAAACGGGCTACATTTTTTGTGTAATATTTAATTTGGCCTCTTCTTGTTTTTGTACAGAGGGGATTTTGGGTTTGGTATGGATATTAGGGGATCAGAATTGCTGGTGCTACTAAAGAAACAACAACATGCAGCTATGCTGCAGAATTGAAATGTAGAGCATCTTCATATATAGAAGGTTGGTTGAAAGACCCAAAATGTAGAAGATGTAGGTTGTGGGTGTAACATAATTGTTGATATGGGTCAGATGACGCGGTCCGTCCTGGACCACAGGATCCTCTCAAAAACCGCTCACCTCTGATCATCAGGTCTGCCAGGTCAGCCCAAAACCCCATGGGCTCCTGCCACGTCAGGCCCACGGGCAAACGGGTCCAGACCCGCTTTGCACTGCCTATAAATACCAGCTCCTTTTCCACCTTCAAAGGTAATGAATCTTTCCCCTCTAAAAATCCTAGCTACTGTTACTCTTCAGTGACTAACTAGACAGTCGGAGGGCCTGCTACCGGGATCAACCTCAGTGTTCCTAGGCCGAGTGCAAGTACACGAGACCGAGCCGAGGGCCGAGACTCCAGATCCGAGCCGAGCATCCGACCTTCACCTCATTCCTGCCTACTTCCGAGCCGTTCCCTCAGCTAAGGGTCGGGCGTACAACCAGTACCGAAGCTTTCACTTTATAAATTGTGAGAACTCACACCTGTTGCAGTCACCCCAAAAATAAACTGCGTCAGGTTGGCGCCGTCTGTGGGAACCCTCGGTACGGACCTCAGTCTGAACCCAGCTATTAACGACATCCCTTCAATCCGAGCTCATATGGCGCCCAAACCCAGAAGAGCTGTCACCTCTGCACGTCGTCAGGATGTCCCCGCCGACACCCATGAGTCCAACCATCCGAGGGTCAACCTCAGACCCGAACCTGGCACTTCTCGCTCAGTCGCAACCGACCTGCGTCAGGTCATCCAGAACCGACAGGCCAGCCAAACTAGTGGAGGGGCCACTTCCAACTCGGCCCCGAACCGTCTCAGGCATCCATCCCGAGAGCAGGAGTCGGAGCTCATTCGCGCCGCCCAACGCGACCCGACCGGATGAGCTCCAGTCACCCACCGTGAGTTCCAAAGCTTCCGGAACGAGATCCTGCAGGCCATCTTAGGGATCCCCGTCAACGAGACACTCCACCGCTTTCACTCGAGGTCGCGGTCGGATGCCGGAGCCAGCGAGCCTCGTAGCCTAACCCGCCCGCCAGAGTATGACAAGGACGTCCTAAGATGCCTACAGAAAATGGAGAACCGCTTCGACCACTTCGGCGACGGCTGCCCGAGGCTGGCCCAGGGTCATAGGCCGACCCGACCTCCTTTCTCACTGCAATCATACAAGCAAAAATACACCGAAATTTCCGACCTCCCCAGTTCGAGACCTATGACGACGAGGGTGATTCAGCTAATCACATGGAGGATTTCAAGACCCTCATGATGATTCACAGCGCTTCAGATCCCCTCCTATGCCGAGCCTTCCCCACCACCCTCCGGGGTCCAGCTCGGGAGTGGTTCTCTAAGCTCGTCCCCAGCTCGATCCACTCGTTCGACCAGCTGAAGGCCAATTTTTCTGGCCCACTTCGTGACCAGCTGCAAAGCCGAGAAGACGAGCGCGTCCCTACTGGACCTCCGACAGAAGGAAGGGGAGTCGCTCTGGCAATTCGTTCGGAGTTTCACCACAGAGGCGAGGTCGGTATCCTCCCTCGACGCTGGGGTCGCCTCGGCGGCATTCCGACACAAGGTCCGACACGGCCAGCTGAAGGCGTCCCTGGCCAATAAACCTCCCCTAGATTGCCCTGACCTGCTCGATCGGTTTAAAAAAAACATCCGGGACGAGGAGGCCCTAAATCCGGAGGACACCAAAGAGGTCCTAGGGAAGGGGAAGCATAAGGTCGATGAGGCGGAGCCGGCCAAGAAAGTTCCGAAAGACGGGACCGGCATGAAGAGGGTCCATCCGGTTCCACGCTTCGAGAAGTACACACCACTGATACAAAACGTGTCGGCCATCCTCTTAGCGATCGAGGATAGGGACCTCGTCCAGATGCCCCCTCGACAGACCAGCAACAAGAAGAGGGACCAGCGGTTCTACTACCACTTTTACCGGGACAACGGGCACGACACCGACTTTTGCCGTGTCCTGAAGAACGAAATTGAGGCCCTCATCAACGAGGGTATCTCCGAAAATTCAGCCAGAAAGACGCCTGGGACCGGAGGGACACGAGGAACCGGAGGCCTTCTCCTCCTCCTCACGCCCCAAACAGCGTCCCGAGCGGGACCCCGAGCTTGAAGAGACCGGAGGTCAAGCCATCCTATATTGCGTCCATGGGGGCCTATGGGAGGGGATTCTAGCACTTACCGCAAGGCGTTCGTCCAAGAAGTAAACGCCGTCCGAAATCTCCCTTCCCCCCAGGTTCAGCAGCTCCCTGTCTCCTTTTCAGGAGAAGATCTGGAGGGGGTTCGACTCCCGCACTGCAATGCGCTCGTTATCAGCCTCGTCATGGCAAACTACGAGGTCTGCTGGATCCTCGTGGACAACAGGAGCTCGGTGAACATCCTCTTTCTGGAAGCGTTCGAGAACCTCAGGCTCCCCGGAGATAAGCTAAAGCCAGCCGGATACACCGTGCACGGGTTCTCCGGCATCCCGGTGCCGATAGAGGGGGTCGTGACCTTGGATGTCACCGCCGGTATGACCCCTCACAGACGGACCGATTCGATGGACTTTATGGTTATGAACATCAAGGCAGCCTACAACGCCATCCTCGGTCGACCAGGGCCCTGCTCCCTCCAAGCTATTCCCTCGGCCTACCACTTGAAATTGAAGTTCCCCACCGAGACAGGTGTCGGGGTCGTCCTACTGAACCAAGAAGCAGCACGATTGTGCTATATGACGACGGTCGGGGCGGTGTATTCCCCTTGGACGTCATCGAACTGCTGCCCGAAAGGAGCCAGCCCGAGCCCGAGCCGGCGGACAAACTAGAAGAAGTCTCGTTCGAGATAGGGGACATGTCAAAGTGGTTCCGCGTGAGCTTCTCCCTCGCGCCCGACCTCTAGTCCGACCTGATCGATTGCATTCGCCGCAACGTCGTCCTCTTCGCTTGGAAGCCCTCTGACCTGATTCGACTGTGTTTATACCTGTAATTCACGCGCTTAGAGCACTATTTCCTTATTTGAACTTGAATGTATTAGATTGTAGAAAGATGGATGGTGAGCTGCAACCGAAGCTACTGTAAATAGTGAGCTATTGTATTAGAATGGGGATTATGAATGATATTGATTCTTGATCTCTCTCTTGGTCTGTTCTATATTTCCTTTCTCTGTTCTTACCCTGTTCTTCTTCAATTTCTCAATTCTTGATCCCAAATCTCTAATCACTTATTCCAATTTTCTAATTTCTTCCCCAATCTAATTATACTCGTATCACTTTTGAGTGTTGATTCTGTGAACGACAAAATTAGGAGAAAACTATGCAAGATGTGAGAGACAAGGATGATGCCAATTCCACAAATGATCAAGAAAAATTTCGAAGAAACAATCGGAGAGAAAGACTTGGTGGTTAAGTGTATTTCACAAGTGGTAGAATCCTGCTCTTTCTATTACAAAGAAAAAACCTCGTGTGAAGGCTAAGGAATATTGAACACCATTACCTTTCCTCATACACGTTTGCCTTCAAAATTGTAGAGACCACCCTACCTTAAATTTCAAATATTTTCTTATGCCTGTGTAGAAATAAGAGGACAGAAAAAAAAACTTAAAAGTTTTAGTATTTACAATTTAGTCATCTACATCAAAATAATTACGATCAAAACCTTAAATAGAGAACACACATTAATTTACTCACTAAATTTATGTAAATCTAATAAATTCAACTCAATTAAGTTTTAGACTACTCAAACTTTGAAATGAGAATAAGACAAAATGATTTTGAGGGCATATGGAAAAAGTCCACCTTGAAGAAATATCTCACTGACGTAGTATGAGAACGAGTCAATAAACCTTTTAACAAACTGAACAGACGATGAAATTGACGACGCGTCAAATTGTCAATTGTGAGGTCTACATTACAAGTTGTCAATTGAGACTTGGGAGGTACGGTTAGCTGGTGACACATGCAGAGACTAGCAAAGTTCGAGCTAAAGTATGCCATAATAACTAGTAGTTATCTATGATGATTCTTACCAAATAACTAAAAGAAAAGAATAATTGCTGTATGTACCCATTTTGGAATTTGGCAACTTCAAACAAAGGTATAATTTATAAAGGTCCCCTAAATAAAGTTGGTAGTTGATATTTTGGGTTGAATGCATGACCCAATCGTAATTCCTTTTTTAAATTTTTAGAGAAATATAGAATACCGTCATCCAATTTTATTAATAAAATTTTAATAAAATAATTTATGAGTACCGTGAAAAAGTACAAAGAACTTTCTAAATCACTGTTGTTTTAAATGAGACATGTATCGTATGATTGTAAACTTTTTATACTAACAATACAAATAAAATGTATTTAAGGAAAACTATGTTTGCGATATAGGGCGAGCAAACGTGGTCTGTCAAGAGGGCCCCATTATAAGATTTCAAGTCACTCTCCTCCTTGTATTTGAACACAGGAACATGGATTCAATGAATGAATTAGAGATAGACTGAACCAAGAAATCCCTACCACATTAGAACCAATCGATTTTTTTTTTTTAAACCAATCGATTTTTATTTTTTTTAAACCAATCGAACGGGAAATCATTTTCCGTTCATTCGATTTTATTTTTTATTAAATATGTGGGACGCGTAATCATTTATCGTCCTTGAATTTTTTTTATTTAATCTGTGAAACATGTAATCATTTGTCGTTTCTGAAATCCATTGGAATGAAAAATGATTCTCCGTCCAATATATTTTAATAAAAAAATTCAATGACAAAAAAATGATCTTTCGTCTGATTGAACAAACATCTTTCGTCTGTTATTTTTTCCAAAT
The DNA here is from genome assembly GCA_017893485.1 of Hemerocallis citrina. NCBI lineage: Eukaryota > Viridiplantae > Streptophyta > Magnoliopsida > Asparagales > Asphodelaceae > Hemerocallis > Hemerocallis citrina. The sequence continues at coordinate 155,097,812 of CM030366.1, read as the reverse complement.
TTCTATACCTGCTTCCAAATATAGCATGCCACTGTTCCCTAAAAAACTAAAGTTTGGGTATATAGTCAACGACTGTAGCAAAAAAATTTCTATATTTTTTTTCTTTCTAAAAATGGGTATATAATCCACGACTACAGATGCTCTTAAAGAGAATAAAGGCTACTTAGAGCATCCACAGTCGTTTGCTATAATTCCCATTTTCTCATAGTTTGAGAAAAATTTGAGAATTGAGCCTCTGTAATCGTTTGCTATTTTCTCAAAAAATAGCAAACGATTCACAGTGACTTCTCATATATGAGAAGTGGAGAAGCGAATATAGAAAAATAGAGGACGAAACATGATGTGTCGTTTCAAAGATAAAATAATTTTTTATTATAATCGGACGGGACTAGTTGTCTCGTCCCGTAAAATTTTTTTTTTTTTTTTTTTTTTTAAAATGGGTCGGACGATACAAGATGTATCGTCCTTCCCGAGTTAAAAAAAAAAATTTGGTATTATCCTCTTTGATCTGATCGTCCTTCCCTTTTTTTTTGTGATGTTTTTCCCTAAATGAAGCTAAATGAAGCCATACAATATGAAGCCATACAATATTTCAAGACATAAATGAAGCCATCCAATATGGACGGCACATCATGTCCCGTTCTAATTTTTTTTTTTTTTTTAATTCTTTGCGGACGAGACACCTTGTCTCGGCCCGCTTAAAAACAAAATGAACCGACGTTACATGATGTCTCGTCGCAGGCAGTTTTCGAAATTTTTTTAAAGCGACGATACAAGGTGTTTCGTCTTACCGATTTTTTTTAAGGGACGATACATCTTGTATCGTTCCACACAAAAATAAGAAAATTTTGAGAAATTACCATTGCAGACGATACAATCTGTTCTATTTCTATTCTTTTCATTTTGCCAAAATATAGCAATTGCCATTGTGGATGCTCTTAGGCTTTTTCCAGAGCCAATTATGGAGAACCGTAATGTATTAATTATCTTTATAAATCAACTGTCTGAAGGATATTCTGTAAATTAGTATAGTCTATTGTTCTGAACATATTTCTGGATTTGTATGATCTCGTCAAATTTTATAAATGTACAGGTCATTTTTTTTTTAAAGGTAAAAGGTGGAATAGTGCGACCCTAATTCATTAATAAGAAATTAATAAAAAAATCCTGGTGAACCGGGAGAAATACAAAAGTACAGTACAGGAAATAAAGTACAGTGCAGGAAATAAAACATAAACCCCCAACAAAACCTTGGGGGGTGGGTCTAATCCTCCATACATCAAACACTCAAAAGTACAGTAGGCCAAATATAAACTAGCAGAGACTGTAGCTATTGAGACTCTGATGAGTATGGATGGCGCCGACTCCTCAGTCCAGTGTCAGCCGAAACTCTACCTCCTCATCATCAAAATCCTTCACCTAGAAGACTCTGGCAATCATTCCTCTCGCTCCTGTGGTAGCAGCTGTAACGCAAAATGAAATAAGATGCATGATATGAGTAAGGTTGGCAGAAATACTATTACATGAAGCACGAAAAAAAAAGTTGTTTTTGTCTAGCCATAACACCTATGTAGTTACCGCAATGGCAATGTACCACGCATCCTTCATTTCATGGCAAATTTGGGGCCAATCCTCTCATGTGTATGAGGCAGCTATAGTTTAAATAGACTCGGGGGGGGGGGGGGGGGGGGGAATTTTTTTTTTTTAGTTCCCATATTTGGTATGATAATTTTCAATTTCAAATTTTCAGAAAACTAACATTCCTAGGAAATTTTTTTGCCACAATTCCCACAAAATTTTTTCCGTAAGGGTGGGATTCTTAGATTCCAAGTGTTTGGAAAAATGTTATTTCCTTAAAATTACAATTTTGCCCCTAAACCTGACTCTTCATATTTCTTCTCCTTTTCCTTCCCAATAAACCCATCCCTTCTTTCTCTCCCAAAAATCTGAGCACTCAACTTGGCCGCCATCGATCAACTCGTTGTACCGTCTATTCCACTTGTCATCGTCGATCCCCGAGCACCCCGACCATCTCTCGCGCCGTCGATTTCCGAGCACCCCGACCATCGGAGTAACGAGGAAAACGATGGCACAATTGCAAGTTAATTGGGTACGTACTTTGGATAGTTGGATTGCCCATAGATGTCTCAACCAAAGCAGAAACACGTTTTTGATAGGCTAGTTAAATATTTTGAAGAGAAAATGCAAGATTTTGAAGGCGTAACGTTAGCTATTCATGGTTGCTTCGTTAGAATTCTAACGACGGTGCAGATTGTCAATATGAGTGTGAAATATACTTGGGAGCTGATAATACTTTTAGCATCTCACTTTCGTTGTGTAATATTGTATTGTAAGTACAATCTTTGTATGCATGTTCCTTTATTTGTTAGTTAATAGAACAAATATATTCATTATGTTTTCTTTGCTAACAAAAGAACAAAAAAAAAAACAAAGAAAAAAAAAGAAAAGAAAGAAAAATTGTTTGTATTTTGTGGCCCAAATTTGCATCATTTGTTTTACTCAGGTATTTCATCAAATAGTTTATTTTGTTATTTGAGAGGGGGTATTTTGAACAATAAGATTAAGATTCCCAGAAAATATGCAGCTCAACCAAATATAAAAAATTAAGTATCCAAATAACATTTTCAGAGATGTTTAAGACCTACCAAACATATTTTGTGATTCCTAAAAATCATAAATCCCAGAATTTATTATTCATAGAAACCAAAAAAAAAAGTCATTGTACCAAATGCCCCCTTAAAGCATGAACCTTGAGAATAAATTTTGTTAATTATTATGAACATTTTTCTTTACAATTTTAAGTTACACAATACTATTAATGGTTTTTATAATTTACACTATAAAAACATCCAATAGTATTATTCTTACTAAGAACGTAAAGATAAAGATTCTAAAAAATATTGTGGGTGTAACGTTATTCATTATTATGATTATTTTTCAATTCAAATGTCTACATCTAATCTAGAAATTAAAAATTAGAGGCAAATCATTTTCTCTTTAATAAGATCGATCACATCTTGGGCTCTTCCAATTTAAATATGAATTAACGGCTGAGAGCATCCGTAGTCCTATAACAATAGCAAAAATAGCTTTCGTCTGTAATCGTTCTTAGCTAAATTTTGGCTTTCCGAAATCTTAATTGGACGGACGGTAAATTATTTTACGTCTAACGTTTTTTTTTAATCCTTTAAAGAATTTCTCATAAGTCTTGACAGTGACATTTTCAAACAAAAAAAAAAAAAAAACCAAAAAAGTCTTCCACATCCATAGGACGGGAGATGATACAAGGTTTGGGAAACTTTTTTCTTAATTTTTGGTTATGGGACAGTAGCAAAAAAAAATTTCCCAAAATTTTCGGACGGTGTATTATCTCCCCTTTTATTTTTTTTATAAAAAAAAATTGGGACGGTATATTATCTTCCGTCCGATTATTTTATTAATTTTAAAAAAATTTGGATACTAAATTATTAACCGTCCGATTAACAGATGAGAAATAATATTTTGTCAGACTATTTTATCAATTTAGTCAAATCGCCTACTAAATATAGCTCGTGATTGTTTTCCGAAAGCGAAATTTTGGAAAAATAGCCAACTGGTTGCAGCACCCTTCGACTCTTCGAGCCAAAAATAGCCAAAGAACTATTTAAGGAATATAAAGTGTGTGGGGTCCACAAGATATTTTCACGTACAATCATGTTCTACTTTACTTATTTTATTGTTTTATCTTTTATATACACTAAGTTTGATAATTAGCTTTAAAAATACTACTCCACCAAGTTTGATTATAATATTAAGAGATACTTTTAGTCACTTTCCATGGTCATTGTCAAGACATCATATAATATCTATCAACAAGTTAAAAAGGAATATTTCAAAAAAAAAAAAAACAAGTTAAAAAGGAAAAAATATATATTTAATAAAATACTGCGATGGAACCGAATTGCTTTAGTATTGTGATACAATCATACAACCAAATGAGCGTAAATGTATGTATATATATATATTTCGGTTTTGAATAGAGCGATACAATCAACTATTATTATGTATATTTGGTATTCCAAGGAGAAGTACAAGGATCCGCCAGTTCATTTACACTCTTTTCCTTTAGACTCTGTGGTCTGAATTAGTTTCTTCTAAATCCATTTCTCTTTGGTAAATTATGTCATGCAAAACATAAGAAATAATAAAGAAAGAAACATGTAATTACTCTGATGGAGCTCCTACCAACTACCATCTACCTTCCTTCTCCTCACCACCGATCTTCCCCTCTGGCACTCTCCCAAGTCTCCCCCTCTCTCCCCTTCTTATGCCTCAGTCTAACCTGCTTGATAGAACCAACTCACCACCACTTTGCTTCTTCTTTTTCCATCCGTGGAAGCCTCAGGGGAAATTGCTATTGGTTTCAACTCGGACCTGCTCAAGTGTTCAGAGGTCTATAATGGTACATTCTCTCTGACTGCACGTCTGGAACAACGGTCTGATAAGTATATGCAGACTATCACAGTTATTTATGGGCCGAACGTGGCTTCAGAGCGTGAGGTCTTTTGGCATGAACTGGCCAGTATTCGTCTCCGGTGGCCGGGGGCCTGGATTGTCGCGGGGGGGGGGGGGGGGGGGGGGGGACTTCAATATTACCCGATTTGCGTTCGAACACAAGGGTAGAGGTTCTAGCGACAGGCACAGAGCGGAGTTCAATAGGGTGATTACGGATCTTGAGTTGATAGATATCCCTATTAATGATAGACTATTTACGTGGACTAACATGCAGTCTACTCCGATTATGGCTAAATTGGACAGGATTCTCGTGTCAATAGATTGGGAGTCAAAGTTCCCCCTTCCAACTGCTAGATCGATCCCTAGACCAACGTCAGATCACACCCCAATCCTTCTTGACATTGGGCTTCAGGGAGCCAAAAGGCACAGAAAATTTCGTTTTGAGAAGGCCTGGCTGGAGATCCAGGGGTTTCACCACATGGTGATGGAAAACTGGGCGCTCCCAGTGACTGGCAATGATGCTGCGGGCCAATGGTGTGAAAAAATTTGCAGATTAAGAAAGCGGCTACGTAAATGGAACCGATCTAGGTTCTCGACCATCTGGCGCGCAAAAGATTCCCTGTTGGAAGGAATCGATGAACTCGAAAGGCTGGAGGAAGCAAGAGACCTGTCACAGGAGGAAAGAAATAGACTTCTAGAGCTCCGTGAGAGTATTGCCAATCTCTATAAGCTGGAAGAAATTAAATGGCAACAATCTAGAATTTCCTGGCTCAAAAAGGGAGACGCAAACACGGCTTTCTTCCATCGAGTGGCTAGTGCGAGGCGCAGGTCAAATCTCATTTTATCCTTAGAAACAAGCTCGGGGACAGTACAAGACGAACAAGTGATTTCCACAACCTTCCAAGGATACTACAAGGACCTCTTGGGAAAGAAGAATGACTTCCGGGTCCCACTCAGGAATGATTTTTATGGCAGACTTACCAGAGCGAGTCATTGCCTTCGCTATCCGGCCTGGAGTCCCCGTTCTCGGAGGAGGAAGTTAAAAAGGCTATCAGTCACATGGGAGCGGACAAGTCGCCAGGGCCAGATGGCTTCCCAATGATGTTCTTCCAAATCTTCTGGGAAGAAATTAAAGAGGATTATACGGCACTGCTGGATGACTTCTTTCACAACAAGCTCAGATTGGGTATGTTTAATTTTACGGATGTAGTCCTCATTCCCAAACGGGAAGAGGCGTCGAAAGTGGGCGATTTTAGGCAGATCAGCCTCATAAATTGCTCGGCGAAGATTATCACAAAAATCCTAGCCATCCGCCTGGGGAGTATTATGCACAGTCTGATCGACAAATCTCAATCGGGCTTCATTAAGGGCAGAAATATCCTAGATTGTGTGGCAACGGCGGAACAAGTTATCCATCGCTGCCATACGACCAACTCTAAGAGCTTTCTGCTTAAGCTGGACTTTGAGAAAGCTTATGATTCGGTCGATTGGGAATGCTTGTTGGAAGCTCTCAGGGATAGGGGCTTCGGGAATAAATGGATCTGCTGGATCAGGCAATGCTTGCAGACTAGCAAGAAGGCCATAGCAGTGAATGGTAGGTCGGGGCAGCCATTCTCTTGCAGGAAGGGTCTCAGACAAGGGGACCCGCTATCACCTCTCCTGTTTACCATCATAGCAGATGTGTTGAGGGTTATGCTGGAGAATTGTCAGGAAAAAGGTTGGATCACACCAGTAGCCAGTTCCGCGTCTACTAAAGGGTGTACGATCTTACACACTACTCTTTGGTAATGGGTCTACACAAGAAACTGTCTGCTTTAAAGGAACATTATACTGTTTTGAGGCTTGGTCAGGCCTTAGGATTAATTTTTTCAAGAGTGCGCTGATGCCAATTTCCTTATCCGATGATGAAGCAGGGGAGCACGCTACGATTTTGAACTGTACGACGAGTGGCTTCCCTATCAAATACCTAGGACCACCACTCAGACCAGGAAAATTATCTAAAGTAGACTGGTTGCCTATCATTGACAAGGTGGAGGACAGACTGTCTGGTTGGAAGGGTAAATCGTTGTCTCTCGGGAGCAGAGTGGTACTCATCAACTCATTGTTGTCTAACCTGCCAATCTACTACATGTCTTTTTTTGAGCTTCCTAGATGGGTGATCCAGAGGATTGATCGGATTCGAAAACGATTCCTTTGGAAGGGGGCAGACTCAGATAAAGGAGGTTACCACCTTATCAAATGGAGTACCGCTTGCATGATGAAGAAGCATGGAGGGCTAGGCATCATCGACCTCAGAGATATGAACCTCGCCCTGCTGGGGAAATGGTGGTGGAAGGTATTCCACAATAGCGGGGAAGGTTGGCAGGAGTTCATTCAGCCTTATCTACAAGGAAAAGGCACGAGAAACCTTGGCTTCCGAGTAGGGGCTAAAGTTTCGCAACTATGGAAAGGAATTGCCAAGGCTAGCAGCTCCTTCAATTCGGCAGTTACGTCGAATATCGGCAATGGCCGGTCCACCAGATTCTGGTGGGATAGGTGGTGTGGAGCCCACATCCTGAAGGAAACATTCCCAGAGCTGTATGAGAGGTTGAGTCGACCCAATATGTCCGTTGCCGAAGGTTGGAAAAGGGGAGGCTGGAGACCGGCATTCCGAGGAACACTCACCCCAAATTTACACTAGCAATTGCTTGACATGCAAGCACACATCACACGGGCAGGCACAAGGTGCACACAAGGCCCGGATCAGAAGCGCTGGGGTCTCGAAAAAAAGGGAGCTTTCTCAGTGAGATCGCTGTATCATCGGATCCACTTTCGAGGATGCAGACCCAGCTGGGCACAGGTGTTGTGGAAGGCAAAAACTCCTCTTAAAGTCAGAGTTTTCTTGTGGCTAGTGCTAAATAATGCTATCCTCACTAGGAAAAATCTTGCCAAAAGTCAACCACAGGTAGCGACCAACTGTGGTTTCTGCGAAGTACATGTGGAAGATCTAAATCACCTCTTCATTCACTGCCAAAGAAGTAAGGCAACTATGGTTGAGGTATTCCGAACCTTAGGAACAAGCGACTACCCCTGCGTATATGAGGATTTGTGGATCGGCCCCAAATTTGCAACGAGTCGACATGATATGAAAGAGGCGTGGTACATCGCAATTGCGGCAACAACATGGGTGTTATGGCTTAACAGAAATAATTTTTATTTTCGTGCTTTATGTAATAGTATTTCTGGTAACCTGACTCACATCATGCATCTTATCTCTTTTTGGGCTACAGCTGCGGCCACGGGAGCAAGAGGAAGGATAGCCAGAGTATTCCAGGTAGAGGAGTTTGACGATGAGGAGGTAGAGATCGGGCCGATGCTGGATTGAGGGACTGGCTTCACCAGTCATGACTGTGATTATGCCAGCCTATATCTTTGTCTCAGCATGCTGTTCTCTCTGGTGGCTTCTAGTTTGAATTGTTAGACCCACCCCCCAGGGTTTGTTGGGGGTGTATGTTTTGTTTTCTTTCAGTTTCTTCCTGCATTGTACCTTGTTCTGTACTGTTGTTTTCTCCCGGTACGCCGGGGTTGTTTTATTAACTTCTTATTAATGAAACAGGGTGGCCTTATTCTACCTTTTACCTCAAAAAAAAAAAATTTATGTCATGCATCCTCACCAATTATCAATTAACAACATATCAACCTTGATATTTGATGAATTTTTTGCCGTACTGACCCACTTTTTAAAAATATTTAACGATCTAACTCACAATTAAAAATAGTTACCCAGCTAACCTAGTTTTGGACACATCAGTATTATCCGTTATTGAAAATAACGGCATATGTTTTTATATGACGTTATTTTCAATAGCGGCATCTGTAAAAAAAAAATCGTGTGCCGCAATTTGGAATAACGACGTCAGTTAACTTTTTCTCAATCGTGTACTCTCTCTGACTTCAATTCCTATAGCTGATGACGTTGTTTGGAACAACGACAACAACATTACAGATGTCATTGTTAGAAATAGCGGCATCAGTTATAATATTTATTGTTATGGATAACTAATGCCGTTGTAATCCCTGTTTTTGGTTTTCTGTATTTTTGGATGTATTTTTCTTTTTGGGTATTTATTCATATTGTATTCTCTTTTGAACCTTGGTTTTGGATCTTCATCTTCAATATATCCATTTATTTGATTTGTCGTCTTCCTATTTGAGTTCGTGATTAAATTGTCAGTCTATTGTTTCATCTCTATTTAATCGAGCCATTATTTTTTATCTCCATTATTTAAATTGTTCATGTCCTATCTTATTTATTTATTTTGTTCTCATCTCATTATGTTGGATCATCCTATTTTTATTTGGACCTTTCATTTAACCCATAAACTCTACTAAACCCTATTCAAATTCCTAGTGGATATTTAATCCATTACATCTATTTTACCCGATCTAAAACCCTACCCGTTAAGCCCAAACTAAACCCGTTACCCATTACTATACCCGAAACCCTATCAGCCACCTAAACCCTAATATTATTTGTATAAATACCCACATGTATCCCTTCCCTGTTCACCTCTATACTCCTAGCTGCTCCTCTTACACTGTGCTTCCCCGACCTCCAAGCAACCCACTGCACCCCTCTCCTGATCCCTCTTCATCCTATCCCCTAAGCACCCTGTGCCCCTCCTCTCAACGCTCTGCAGCCCAGTACAGCACTGCCCTTAAGCCGTCGTCCCCGTGCACCCCTGTACCATGCCGAACTCCTCGCCCTACTGACTCCCGACCACCATCCTCCTCTCCTCGTCGTCACCTTCTCGTCGTCCTCCCTGCCACTCGCCATCGCGGCACCCTGTGCACAGCCGATGACAGCCCCCGCCTCTCTTCTCCTCCTCCTGGCCAGACCGTAGCCCCCGCTGCCTTCCTTGTGTGTGGGTGTCGGTTTATGTGTGTGCGTGTGATCTTGAGATTTTGTTCGTGGTTCGTGTGTTTTGCTCGTTGTTCATTGAGTTCGTGCCCAGGAATCCATTTCCGTTATTTTCTTTGCATCGTCGACTATAAGGCAAGTAACTTGTATTAATTTCTGTTCCAAATACATGTACTAAATACCACTTGTAGTGTTGTTGTGTTCTAAAGACAATTCTTGTGCAAAACCCCTGTTATTGCTTGTCTCCATTTGTTGATTTGCCCATAGTTATCTTATTACACACACGGCATAAATTTAGGGTTAGAGATAATCAATTCTTGTATATATGCATGTGTTCGTGTTTATGAGGTGTTGTATGATCTAGTATGCGTAATGTATTCGTTGCAGAATAACTCGTAGTAGACTTGTCAAATACCCTATACCATGTTGTTTGGACATCTAGTATAACTTATTTCACGTTTTGTTGTGTTTTGGATGTGTCTCATATGTTCTAGTTGATTTTATGCATAGAGAATATTTCTGTATTTGTTGTTACCCCGTTTTTGTTCAGTATTTTAGACCCTATTAAGGTCAGTATATGAAAATTATTTGTGAATATAAATTGTAGAGAATTTTGTATACTTTTCAGATTTTATAACAGATCTCAGTTTCGATTTATGAGTTGCAAATTATGGCTATTTAGTACAGATGTGCAGAAAACTACAGATTCGGTTTTAGATAAATTCTGGAGAGTAAATTATTTTTATACTGATGTTAACGATATTATTTTGATCCAATATTTTGCTGAGTACAACTAGACCTGATTGGGATTAACTCCTAATTTTTTTTGGATTTAATTGATGACTTTTATGAACTATTCTATACCTGCAAACATCTACTATACATGCAGAATTTTCATACTGTTCAGTAAAGAAGCATAATTTCGACTTGATTCTATTTGCTGTTTATAAAAACTTTGCGAATATGAATTGTAGCCTATTATATCTATTTTATCACCCTTTTGACGGATCTGGATTTCGATTTATATTTTGTAAGATATTGCTATTTTAGTACTGCTGTGTTTAAGATTTTAATTTACAAACTTGCTGTATCTTGTTATTTTCTGATTTTACTTAACTATGCTATATATGTTGGAAAATTATGAAACTTTATTTTCTGATACTAGACATACTAGGGAATACCCCAGATTTTTTGTGGATTTAATTAGAAAGTTTTTATGCTATTTTCCAATTTATGAATACAAACTTTGGATTCCTGGCTGAACACATTTTCTGGATATAAATCTGTTTTGAGTCTTGTTTTGGTGAAATACCATATGACTTATATATATTTGTTGGATTCGGCCGGGATTCTATTTTCTAGATTTTCTGATGGATCCAGGTTTGCATATGTGTGGCAACGAGAATCTCTGATTTAGTGCAGTACTGTCATGCTGTCCTGAACTAGAATTTTCGTTGTTCTACTCTTTTATGTGTTGTTTTTCACCCGTGCATATTTATCTTCCAACCTGAACCTATTACTTGATCATACTGTGTATTTCTTGCCATGTTTTGCACACATACATGCCTGTTTGATAACAATAATAAATAACCAAGTCGGGATTAAGGGAAAGACCTTAGTAGTGTACAATATAGGTATGTGTACTCAGAAAGGGGCCCGTATTTCTCATTACCTGTTGTAATGTTTCGTGATTACATAATTCATGCTTGTTATTACTATTTGCTGCCATTTTTCATGATTACATGATTCATATTTGTTATTACTATATATTGCCATGTCTCGTGAATACATGATTCTTGCTTGTTACTACTATATGATGCCACGAGTTCACGATTACGTGATTCGTGCTTGTTACTTGCTACTTGTTACTTGACGCCTAAGTACACGGACCTATAGAAACCCACCACTAGATCTAAACGTAAATTGTATGAATGTAGCAACCATGTGGTAAAAACCTGAGACGCATGAAGTGCTACCTAGATAGATTTAATACAATACTTGAACATGATACTTGATACTTGATACTTGATACTTGCTACTTGCTACTTGCTACTTGTACATGATACTTGTTACTTGTTACTATATATAATACATGATCACTTGACACTTGTTACTTGTTACTCGTTACTCGTTGTATGATACTTGGTTACTTGACACTTGTTACTTGTTACTTGTTTACATACTACTTAACACTTATTATATGCCACTTGCACTCATTCATCTTGCCATGCTAGTTGTTTTATTTTGTTGTCATGTCTATTCCATGCTATGTTTGCTTCCACTGTTACTCTATATTTGTTTATTCTTTTCCTGTACTTGTTGCATGCACTACAAGCAGCCCGTAACTTGCATTGACGGGCATTTTGTTTTCTTTTTTTCTCTTCCTGTAATTTTTTAAATTGAAGATTTTTGTGATCAGCTTCCCGATAGAGTAGATGATCTAAGATTCTAGTTGCTGGAGTTCTTGATATATTTATTTTCCTGCTATTCTTAAATAAATGTTTTACTACATGAATTTAGTATTGGGCAATGTGACTCAGAATTGTTAACTTGTTCAGATCTGGTTTATTTGAGATTATTAAATTTTGTTTCAAGTAAATTCATATCGGTATATTGATTCATATATGCATGCATGGTTGATTTCTCCTTGTTATCTCTTGATTATTCTTGTGCTTGTTGTAAAGATCCTGACAGCTTATGAATGGTACAAGTCATTCGCTGGACTTAGTCACGTATCCGTATTCTGTATCTCCTTTTTGGGAAGCAGGGCATGACAACCATTGTTTGGAACAGTGGCAACAGTTCATTTTATTACTTATACTTGGCTAATCTATTTCTGTGAATTGTTTCTGCAGTTTCTAAAAACGACAACAGTTATCTCATGCCGTTGTTTGGAAGAACGCTTGTGGAGGAAGAGATTTTAATGAGTATTATAACTGATGTCGTTATCTCCAACAATGACATCAGTAATGCTAATGTCGTTCTTGGGGATAACAAAATTATTTATAAGTTGTGTAAGTACTTGGAACTTTTTCAAGTTAGAATGTTCACACTTGTATAAGAAATGTACTGATGCCGTTTTCCAAACAGCGGCATGCTAAAAAAAAATTAAATTGATGCTGCTTTTTGGAAGAACGGCATGGTATTAACCTATGTCGTTATTTTCAATAACGGTTAATGCTTACGTGTCCAAGACTAGGTCGGTTGGGTCATTATTTTAGAAAGTGGGTCACATCGCTAAATATTTTCAAAAAGTGTGTCAGTACGAAAAAACTTTCATATTTGATTTGGGCCTACGATAAATTAACTTGGATATTAAGAAATTGAACATTTTATCTGATCTTCTTTGTTCCACATATACAATTACAGCCAAAATAATCTCTATCTCCAATATCTCATATTATAATGAGAGAAGACCTTAGTGTCATTTGTAAATCTATCAATGCGTGTGACGCACACATAACCAAACCCCCTAATGCAGGTATTTCAATTTTAGTGTTGGTTTTATATAAATTCCTTTTTGGCGTGCTAGTAAACATAGAAAATTTCCTACAAATGTTAATGAAGGAAAATATGATGCATATTCTTCAATATCGATTTTAACTTATTTATGGATTAGCTAATTTTAGTGTATGTTTTATATTTTATATTCTATTAATAAAATTAAATGTGGTATTGTCCCTAATATTCATTAAAGCTTGTTTAATTTCTCTGTAATTTATTTATTTACTTAAAACCAAAGGTCTCAAAATATCAATGTAACCCTTATTGCTTATATTTGTATTTTTAACTATATTTAATAAAATTCTTGAGTATTTATTTTATTTTTGGTTGTATTTAATTTCATTCCCTTTGTAAGATGGGTTGTTTTTTTCTCTCTTGTGATTCATTTTACATTGATTCAGCTTGTTATTCTCATTTATTTGGTCTACAATTTGTCTTTGATCTCGCCTATTGTTTAAACCTATTTCATGGCCTATTTACCTCATATTGGATTTTTAATATCCTGAATTTTCATATAATTAAATATAATTTTTTTTATTTGATTTCACTTGTTTCGTACGTGCAAATTAATGTGTGCATTAGCCTTAAAACTATTTTTTTATGTAATGAAAAAATATTTTATTTCTCTTTTAAAAGTATCTTATTATTTATCATAGAGTCCTAGACCTAATAACTTAATCCTAGCCCACCCAAAATAAATTAAATTAATTAATTAAAAGCTCATAGTATTAGTCCACCTAGCTAGCACACTAGTTAATTCATTTGTTAATTAAACAACTTGTATGGTAGACATTGTCATATAACAAGTTAGTATAGCAAATTAATGAACAAATTATTTATAGGTATGCATGTGGGGGCACGTGCATTGCACATGCACGTGCAAGGTGAAGAGGGATAGGCCGGCCAAGCTTGGGAGAGTGGGAGGAGTGGAGAGAGTGGGAAGGTGGTTGTATGCTAGTGGGTGGTTTTCTAACTCCCAAATGCATCTTAGCCATTCATCCAAACACATCTCAACCTTCCATTTGACCATGGATTGTGTATAAATAGGCTCGTTTATCATTCTTTATCCTTTGCACCTAAGATTTTAGAGAGAAAGAGAATAATTGTGTGAGAAAAAGATTGAGTGTTTGTTCTTTCATTGGAGGCCGAATAGTTCAAGGAGGAGGGAAGCTCGATTTTGCACAAGCTTGGAGGAGAAGGCTCACGGCTAGGATCAAGGAGAAGGGAAGGCAATCGTGCTTTCGAGGAGTCTTTCTTTAAGAATTCTCAAATTCGTACTTCAAGAGGTGGGCAATTTCTCTACTTTTAGTCTAGATATCATGTTAGTAGGCTAAGTTTATGAATATGCCAGAGTAAATGATAAAATTTTCCATGTGATTGTTTAAAGAGACTAGTAAGGAAAAAGAGAAAATCTTGATGGTCAATATAAGAAAATTCGTAGAATGGATTTGAGAATAGTGAATTAAAACTTATCATTGTGTCATATCAATATATTTCATGATAGAATATCTATTTTAATGAACCATGCTAATATGATAATTTTGCTTAGTGAATGGCTTGTGTAAAGAATTCTGTAGAATGTAAAATGACACCATGAATTGTTGAATCAAAAATGATTAGTATAGGAAGTTGCAATAGATGTCGAATTTTATTTACATTGTATGAATAGTTCTATATCAACCTTAATGTCGAAATATGTTGCATTTGGAACTATAAGAGAAGAATTAGTCTCATGCAAAGGATAAAATTGATCTAAGAGAAATATTTATGTTAGGAATAAAAATTATGCAAAAACTATGTGAATAAATGTGAGGAACAAGTAGCTAAAGAATTTATTAAGAAAAGAAACTCCAATGTCAATAAATGAAAAATTGTTCATTTCTCAAAAGAGATAAAAGGAATAATTTTTATTATATTGTTGAAAATAGGAATTTTGTAAATTTTAATACATGCACTATACTGTATTTTTGAAAGAAAACATCCTGGAAAAGAATTAGATTTTTAAATGGTACGAATTTATTGGGAAATCGAAATTGTTAAAGAAAGAGTTATAAACAAACGAGTAGAATAAAGAAATTGTAACTTATAATTATAACAGAGAATGGGTTTGGGAATACTGGTTTTCAGTGAGGGTATAGAGCGCTGTGAACAGTGCTTGTCTTCATGGGTTCGAGTCTTGAAAGTGCTCTATTTTTGTTAAATTTGATTTTTACCCAAATCCCTGAAGACCAGTACATAAAACTTTTGAGTTTACCTTTAATCACCAGTTGCCTTTGGCTTTTCTGGTCTTCGGGTGCACTTTGAGTTGGTCATTGTAGCTGGGCGGAGGTCTCTGGTTCGAATTCACCGGCCCACTTTTAATTATTTTTTCGGTGTTTTTTTTAGTTTTAAGAAGTAATAAATTGGAAAAAAATTCTATTATTCCTCTAAGATTATCTAGACTTTATAAAAAATATTTTCACAATATTTTGACATATTTTTTGAGAATTAGAAGTGATTTTTATATTAAAACAATGGGATGAAAAACTTGATAATTCTTCTTAAAATATGACTCTTGTATAATTAAAGAAAGATGAAATTTTGAATGTGAAGAGTTTTGTGTCGATATCAAATTATGAGATTTCGACACGGAAGATTGGAGTAAGTCAATAAATGAAATTGATGTTTTAATATACACAAGTGTGCATGGAAAATAAAATAAAAAGATCATAATGGAATATGGAATTTGTGAGTATGAACATCCAAATTTTGGTGAACATGAAAAGAGAGTTAAAGACTAGAGCATAGCTAAATCCTTGCACCGGCGTGAATGAATTCTTGAAGATAAATGTTGTAGAAAAAGGCCAAGAAATGGTCATTGTCATTGAATGATGTTTAAGACTGATGTAGAGGAAATGCTAACTCTAGGGTGTTAATTTACTCATGATTCAAATACCTGAGGACAACACTATGGAGAAGATGTGAAGAAAGTAAGAGAAAAACATAAGTATGGGGGGCCTCTGATTCATGGTGTGAGAGTTTTCACAGGCTGTTTACATGATGCATCATGTCATGACGTGAATTCATCTCCAAAATTATTGGGATCGTGGTGACGCTTGTGGGGTGCTTGGTGACCACGTAGTGCCATCGTCCCATGACGGAGGTGAATTTTCTATAGACTGCCTACATGATGCGTCATATCATGACGTGAAATATCCCTCCAGGCTGTCTGGACATGGGCTCGTAACTCATAAAACATCTAAGAACTTACCATAATTATCGTAGTAGTTAAATTCATAACGAGGGATTCAACCCTACAAGATAAAGTACGGTTAAGGGCTTGCCCTCGGATCTCTGTAGAATGGGATGCATAGGTTCGAATAAGTGTGCATTAGTGTCATGAAATATAAATAACTGCATTAAGACTAAGTGCAGTAGCACACACAACATCAATAGGATAGTCCCTCCTTAGCTTTATTTATGATCAAGTTTGTGTTTTCCAAGTAAGAGAAATTGATGAATCATATCTTAGCGTCAGTTGTATACGTGCCCACAGTTTTTATGTAGAATAAAATGAATGAAAGAACAAAAGAAAGGATGCTGCTTAAAGAAATGTTTCAACTGTTATTTTATTAGTGTATTATGTTGTATTTTACTTCCGCTGCGTTGATGTAAACAATGTTGTATAAAAGTTTTTAAAATTTCTTGTAAAATTGTACGAAGTGAAGTGTAAAGATCCTGTGGAACTTCGAATTTAGGCTTATTTTGGAATTCAGGGTGTTATAGGATTCTTTTCGTCCTATTAGATACTACCCAGTTCACCCAAACTCATATTGTCTCTATATAATAACCCTAATTGTACCCTACCCCTAATCACCAAAACCTAATACTATTCTCTCCCTATCTTGTAACACCCCACAATTTATTTTTAATTAAAAATGCATTTTTGATTTTTGCACGTATGATGCACGTGCAAATTTTTATTCTCATTTTGTTGTTCTCATTTACAATTTTTTAGCATGCATAATTTTTAATTAGCCTTCTTTTGATCCATTGACCCATAGATTAAAATCTAGCCCATTAGAACAAGAGCCCACTAGATAATTAAATTAATTAACTAGAAATGAACTCATGTAGCAAGCCCACTAATAAAAACACAAATTAAAGTTGAGCTTGGACTAATACATGACATGTTACAACTTTTGGCACACATTTAGGACTATGAAAATTGTATTAATATTTGTATGTGCATGTGTGCATGCACACACACATGTTGACCGATTTTTAACCATGGTGTGGCCGGGATTAGGGTGGTGGGGGAGAGGAAGAGTTGGAGGTTTTGGGGGTTGCAAATTTGAAGAGTTGTAGGTTTTAGGAGTTTGGAGAATGAAGAGTTGTAAAATTAATTTGGAGAGTTATTAGGTGTAAAATTATGCATAATAGTCCTTAACCATACCCTATAAATAGAGCCCCATTTCCTACTTCTCCTTTGCACCAAAAGCATAATCAAAAGAAAGAAAAGAAACAAAGAAAAGAAAGAGAGTGAGAGTTCTTTTGCTTGGAGGAATTGCTAAGAGGAGAAGCCATTGCTAGGAGAGGAAGCTTTGCTAGGAGCAAGGAAGTGCTTGTGGAGCTAGGAGCTAGAAGGAGTCCTTTTCTTTAGTAGTTTTCATTCTCCAATTAAGGTGGGTGTTCTCATGCTTTCTAAAGTAGAACTTGCATGCTAAACTAGTTAAAAGAGTAATATAAGTTGAATGAGATATATGTAGAATCCATGCTAGCAAAATATACAATGATCTTGTTGAAAGTTAGTGAACAAATTATTACCATGCTAATTAAGAAGTAGAAAAATAAACATATGGACTGTGTTAGAATGTTTGCAAATTCTTGTTTGTCAAATGTGTGATAAGTATGAGTATTTGTTAAAGAATATTTTTATAGTGACATAATGCTTAAAAAGAAGAAAGAAAAGAGAAAGATAAATTTTTGTTATTTTGACATGACGACATATGTTAAAAATACTAGTTTTCGCATGAAGAAACACTTGAAATATCCATGGTTGATTTAGAGATACATTTGGTTTTTTGTACAAAAATTTTAATTTGTATAATAATGGACTAAACTAGTTTTTAGAAAAACATGATTTCTACATTTCGAATATTGATGAGAAAATGCAAATTTTTATAAAGAAAGGAAACTTTGTTTAAAGAAAGAAGTTATGTGCTAAAAACAAGTTTGAAATGGTTGATTATTATTCTTTTTAAGTTTTCATCTCAGTCCAAAAGTGAGGTTTATTCCAATGTCTAAATGATTGGATTATTGGGTAAACAAGTTTTATTAAAAGAAACCAAATTCAGAATAGTATAAACAAAAGTACACCAATACAACTTCTAAACAAAAAATACATTTGGACTTACTGGTTAGCCAGTGCACTACAGAGCGCTGTTTTATAAGAGGTCCTGGGTTCGAATCTTGATAGTCAACTTTTATTTTGTTTTACTCAATAAAAATCTGAATCGGTATTGTTGGTATAAAGTGATTTTTATCCAATTCATGACACATGTCCACAATGGACTTAGTGACTAGCCTATTGAACTTTGGGCTCTGCTGTGAGTGGTCGGCAGACCCGGGTTCGAAACCAGCCAGCCCTTTTTATTTTTTTTGATTGTTTTGTTTAGTTCCATTGTTTTGGACACTTTCTGACTTGAAGGAAGTTTGGGAATTTTTTTTTTCTTATATTCTAAACTCACATAAAGATCCATTAATAATAAATTTTAAGTTTAATCTTATATTTGTTTTGTGACAAAGAAGTTGAAATAGTGAAATTCACTTTGTTTCCAAAATTATTATTTTGAATAAATAGTTCTTTTGAAGAGAAGAAAAATATGTAATAAGATTCTCGTCATAAACAACCCTTTCGTTGAGTAAGAATGCTACATGAGATTAATAGATAATGAATACTTTGAGTTAAGACATGCTTATTAAAGGATGTGAATACCCATGATTCTTGTACATGAAAATTATGATTTAAGAGTTAGTGAGACCTCGATTACTGGCAATACTGAAAGAAAGATTTGAGATATGATTTTGAGGTATTGTCGTGGGGCGATCTCGTATTTGTTAACAAGTCCGGTAGGAGGTAATACTGATTCTAGGAATGATAACACATTCATGTCTTGAACTAAATAACTAGGCACATAAGTGAAGATGTAGTAAACTTGGGCAAACGTAAGTGGGTTGCCTCTATATAGTCGGCGGTGGATCTCCGTGGCTATAGACCCATTCGGCGGACTGAGGTTACACTGTGGGAGACGGGTTTTTATATTTAAATCTGGGACTTGGCGAAGTCGGGTGGATAGTTTGTTGTCTCCAATATATATACGTATACTGGGGCTAGGGGGCACTTGCGGGATGATTCACACAATGAGGAAACCGTTATAATAGCCGTCGGGCAGGGACCCATATTTGTGAAATGATCTAAATCTTGTTTTATTACCTAGTAGTTTTTATGGCGAGGGATTGAGCCTTTTATTGTGGATTACGTAGGTGCTTGCCCTCGGACCTATATAGTATGGGATGCATAGAATCCGAACAAGAGTGCATTAGTGTCATCCTAGTATAGAAATGTGTGCATTAGGGCATTAATGTAGAACCCCGTATTTTCAAATATTATTTTAAATATTTGAAAACGAATTTAAACGATTTTTTGAGGATTTAATAAATATTTCTAAAAGATTTATCTTTTGTACACGTGCAAAACACGTGCAAATGACTTTTGAGAAGTTTGAAAGTTCAGTTTTCTTTATGAAAAATCATTATTTAATATTTGGGATTCATTTGGTATTTTTCCAGATTTTTCTGAAATTAATTGGGTCTATTTGCAATTTTTGAGAAGAGAAGGACCTCTTTGCAAAATTGACATTTTTAAGGGTTAAAGTGCAAAACATATTTTCTGGACATTTTGAAAAGTACTGGTTAAGATTTAGAAGTATATTTTTCTTTTAAATCCTAATTCAAATGAATTTTATTGAATTTCCAAGACTAGACCTATATATGTAAGTTGTATTTTGGAAAGGATTATTTTGCAAAAAATGGGTGAAACCCTAAACCTATTCCCGGATATAAAAAGGGATCTTTTCAGCCGTCAACTACAAAAATATACAGAATTTTTGAGAATTGTTTTGGTGGAGCAAGAGGAAGATTTGGATCTAGCAAAAAGGAAGGCTTTTATTTGGATCTCTACAATTCTAAGGTGAGTGACTTTGTGTGTTTTGTTTTGTTTGTGAATGACATAAATTTATCTTGTTGTTGATCTATATATGCGAGTGGTAATAATGTTAGATTTGATGTTGTGAATGATATAGATCTTGTATTGTGGTTTGATTCGTATGAATAAATGATTGTTATTTATACCATGTTGAGAAATTTAAGAATGATTAGTAGATCTTGTTTATAAAACCGTATTATTAAGATTTGAGTATGATTTTGATCGGATGAGGAACACCTGGATCTTATATATATATTGTAAATCAGATTTTGATTTAGATTTTAATCTTGGGAAACCCTAATGAAAGAATTAGTGATCTAGAACATGAGAACTTGGGTTTTGGCATATTTGAGGTTTTGAGTATTATACCCTTAATGAAGATCTTTTTGCCTGAATACGAACTATTTTTCATAAACAATGAATCATTAGAAAACCTCAGTTTTGATTATTGTATTCAGACCTAAATTATGAGAACTGTAGGCCGACAGCCGACTGGTCCACCTATCAGTCGACTGGTAAGACCCTACGGTTGTATCATTAGCCCTTTTGAAATTCGATCTGGACAGCCGACTGAGACCCTTGTCAGTCGACTGGTGTACTTAGAATTTACTGTGTAAAATTATGTCAGTTTCTTGTCTGGACAGTCGACCTATACCTCCTTTAAGTCGACTTATGTACTTAGAATATTTTTGTGAAATTTATTGGAATTTATCTCGGGTAAGTCGACCGATTCTCTTTTAAGTCGACTGTTATGACTTAATTCATTTTTGTAAAACTTTGGATAATTGTCTTCTGGACAGTCGACTTACCACAGTATAAGTCGACTGGTACTGAAGGATCTTTGTAATCTTTAGTGTTAATTCGAATGATTGGTTTTTCAGATAATTCAGTCTATACTTTGTCTTCAGTTAAGCTTTTGATTTGAGATATTCAGTTGAGCTAATTTTGTTTAGTGGAAAGTTGTTTAAGACTTTTGAGTTTGAGTCTCTAGAAGTGCGTGACCCTAGTATACCGGTGTTGAGTATTTTGTTGAGGCCCATTGAGGCATTTCAGTTATTCAGTTTAAATTTAGGCCGGTAGGGTACACCACTCTAGGAGATTCGTTGAGTAATCAAATAACCCAAATGTTAAGGACAGGCACTAGTGGTGATATGATGAACGGGAACATAGGCTATGCACCTCAGTATGGCTTTAGATGTGGGATTTAATCTCCGGAATTATCCAAGTAACTATCTTGAGATGTGGGATTATCTCCGGAATTATCCAGGTAAATTACCTGAGATGTGAGATATATCTCCGGAATTATCCAAGTGGTTTGCTTGAGATGTGGGATTAATCTCCGGAATTATCAAAGTCGAGGCGACGTACATGGGGTATTCATGTGATGATGTGTCTATGTCTAGATGTGGGATGATCTCCGGAATTATCCAGGTAAAATACCTGAGATGTGGGATCCATCTCCGAAATTATCAGGCATGGGCTAATTCTCACAGTTTATCTTTATCTCATAGTAGTCATCGTGATAGGATTAGTTGCATAGCGAAGGATTGAACCCTATGAAGTGAAGACGTTAAGGGCTTGCACCGATGCTATGTAGAATGGGATGCATAGACTTCGACAAGTATGCATTAGAGAGTCCGCATATAGACTTTGTGTTGTCTTGACTTGGTCTCGTGCATGTGTTTTTCAGTTTTCCCACCCTTGGCACTTAGTCTAGATGCACTTGTTGTTTTCATTCTATGACGTTTTCATGCTTTACATCTTTGCTATTTCTCATTCATTTATCATTGTGGTTAATACATGTTGTTGATGACCTTATGTTTTACGATTAAATTATGTTGTTTGTTTTTATGTCACTCACACCATTTATGGCTAACCCCTTTGGTTTTGGGGGTTAGGGATCATCTCTAGCCTCATATGTTGCAGGTTGCTGCTTATAGTTTGGGGTTTGTACGCTTGAGTTAGCCTTGGAGATTATAAGTAATGTAATAGAGCCTTGTGTAATTTTTGTAAAGAGTAGTGTTGTAAAAAGAATGTTTTTAATTCAAGGTGTTTGTATTTCCGTTGCATATGAAAAAGATTGATGTAATAAAAGCTGGAATGAAATTATTTGTGTTTTTGGGCTATGTGTACTATTATATTGAAGTTGATGCTGGGATTGTGCCACGTATTTTCTAAGTTATTATATTAGAAATTCGGGGCGCTACAGATTGGTATCAGAGCATGCTTCAATAGTAATAATATACATAGTATGAAAACCAACCTAGGTGTGGACACTAGAGCGTGAGTACCTAGGTGGACATTAGAAGTGTGAGTACCCTGGTGGACATCTGATGTGTGTGAATTGATTGCTTTGGTCATGAAGACCTGTAATGAGATTTAGGCTGTTCGCATGCTTAGACTTGAAGGAAGTCTCTTTATCACAAGTGTATTGATTATTTTTGCATAAAGCAAATATTTTCTCACTAGCTATTTTTGACATCTTTTGTTCGCTTTGTGTATTTGATATTTATTTATGTAAGGTATTACCCTTTCGAACTTATATTTTTATATTCATGATCTACTATATATTTTGCTATCCTACCCACTGTATATAATTTCTGGACTATATGATTTTCGCCAAAGTAGTTTTCATTTATTTATTCCTAGTTATAAAATTTAATTATCTTCCATTAGATTCTTTTAATTATTTGCTCTTTTGTATATTTTGTGCTCACTCTTGTATCCTATCACTCTTACTGTTTTATATTTGTTAGCTTACTAAATAACTCTTGTGAAACTAATTTGCTTTACTTTTATTCGGTCTCTTTTCTTGACAGCAACTGAAGTTATTTCTTGTTTCTATATCTCCAACCGAGTTTATATTATTTCTATCCATCAGTGCAAACATTAAACTTTTACTAATCGTCCTGTTTTCTTTTAAAACTGTTCCTTTGACTTTACTATTGGTTTTTACTTCTTATTCTTTTGTCCAAGTTATTATTTGGCAACTTTTGTTGTAATTCAATAGTACATCCTTTAGCATTTCACAAGCTTATTTTATTTTGCGACTCCTACCCATTTCTTTCTTGACATCTTATTTATCTTACTTTCATGAGTTTTTCCGTTACTCGTATACTTTGATATTACTTCTACATATTCTATTAAAGTTTTGAATTACTACGTGTTAAGTTATTATTGCTACTTCTATTTCCTTTCATTATTGTTTTGCTATACTATAAATTTTGTTTTGCATATTTACTTTCAAATTATTATATATACTTGGATTTTTCAACACTATACTCTCCATTATTTTGTGTTTGTGCTTAGGCATGTATTTTATTCCGTTTCTTCTTACTTTTATAAATTTCTTTCACTATTATTATTTTGTACTAATGTGATTTATAATCCATACTTCTATTTTAATATTCCACCAGATGACTTTCAACTCCATTTCTTACTTTGCTACTATTTTTATATCACGAATTTCAAAACATATCTTCGTACTTAAATTAAGCAATCAATATCCAAGTGCGTGTGGAATATTGCATCATCTTGTTCATTGTTTTGTTGCAACTGGATGTCGAGATGGCAAACATGCAACTAGACGTCAATGGAGGCAAATTGCAACTGGATAACGGGGAGGCAAAATGTGCAACCGAATATCCAGACGGCAATCTGCAACCTGATGTCAGGGAGGCAAACATGCAACTTGATGTCGAGAAGGCAAGTCTACAGTTGGACATCAATGAGGCAAACCCACATTAAAGAATTTCTACTATAATAACTCCACTAGTGTTTTATGTGTGTATTACTTATTAATGTGTTATTCTTTTGTACTAGTTCATACCATTTTATGAGATTTTCAAACTTAACCCATTACTGATTTGTTTTACTCAATTTTCTTTAACCATTGTTGCTCTGCCTTTCTTTAAATCCGTTTGATACACTCTCGTATCTTATCTCGCTCACTTCTATTACTTTTTGGAATTTGATCCTTCTGGTTTCTTGGTACAATTTCTACTCTCCTTCGCATTTTCTCTAATCATAATAATATTTGAGTTTTTACTTAACTTTCACTAGATTCTCTAAATCTGCATACTACCCAAATTATTTAGTACATCTTCATTTTATTCTTTCTTAATATTGTCCTTTTTGGGATTTTTACTTCGTTATGTCCACTCTATGCAAGTATTATGTGTTTAACAAGTTTTTCTGATCGAACCATTCTTACCTTCGATTATTTTTCTTACTTATTGCTAATTGATATTTCAAGAATTTTACTTATATAATGAAACTAATGGTAAAGAAATAATTCTTTTATGACATTTTATTTATACAAATTACACTATACGTTTTCATGCAATTTGAACTAGTATGGTTGATTTTACTCTACTCATATTTACCAAATTTCATGTTTGTGTTAAGATTGGATACTTCAACTACATGTGGTCTAAATTATGGTTTGGGGTATGGGTGAGGTTTTGCCATGAGGTGTGAATGTGAAATGTGTGTGTGATGTTCTAACTTTACCCTCGTTTTGTAGTGATTAGTATGGTTGCATCCAGACCCAGGAACGAGGACAACAATGGCGATGGATCTGGTAGTTCTCGAGGAACTGGAATTGATCTTGAGGCTGAATTCGCCAAGGTGTATCAGACTCTGGATGCGCTGATGGCAGCTAATTTGGCGCAAATTCGGAACCAGAATCAGAACTATAGGATTGGACCAGTGTTTATTAACGCTGATCCCATCAAGCAGGACAAGTCTCTCAAGAGGAGGAGGCCAGCATCAGATCAGGAAGGGAAGGAATCCCCAGCGAAGCAAGTCAAGTCCAGTAACCCAGTGCAGAAGGCACCTGCAACTCGGGAAGTAACTTGTTATTTCTACAGGAAGGCAGGTCATTACCGGTTGTTACCGCTAAATCTGGTGTGGGGGTAAACAGATAGTATTTGTGAGTTCGTGGAAAAACCTGAATAGCAGATCCGAACTTGTTCCGCCGGAGTTTGACCGCTGACTCCCGCCGTTCACCTGCAAGGAAGTGCGAGACACCGGGGTTGATCCCGGCGACGCACCCTCCGACGCTCAAGTCAGTAACCAGAAATGATTATGAAAGAGCGTTTAACTAGCAAAAGATTGATTACCTCTTAATGGAGATGGATGGGGGGTATTTATAGGCATCTCAGGGAACAGATTAGGCATGTAATTTCTGTGTATAGATAAGGAATGTAATCCCTAATCCCCAGCGAAGGGATAGATATGAATTAGGGCCGTTGATTTGGTTCAATCAGAGACCCTAATTCTATCCTGTCGGACTGGGTTTGTATCGGGTCGGGACCCGTACTCAGTTGAGGTGGATCCGTTCGCGGGTTATTGGATCTGTGAGAAGGAGACCCAGTACCCGTTTCGGACCCATTTGTATGTGAAATTACCGTTTTACCCCTGAGCTTTAAGATTCGTGTCCGATGTGAACGGTCCCGATTTAATCCTGTTTTTAGCCATATCACGAGCCCCCCACTCCCGAAGACTGGGTTTGATCAGCCTTTGAGGAGTAGTTTTACTGTTCTAATGGCGTATGGGATTTTATCGGTGTTCTTAAGGAAGTTTGGAATCTTGCTCGGGGTGTAACAGTGTTATTATGGGCTTGTAAAATGCCCAAAAATATTCTCAGAATTTTCTGCATTTTTGGTGATTTTTCCAGATTTTTCTGAATTTTTTCTCATTTTTTTGAATTTTTTATTCATTTTTCGAATTAAATAATTAATTATCAAAAATATTAATTAATTATTCTAATTTAATAATTATTTTTTCAGAATTTAAAAATATTTTTTTCTGAATTAATAATTATTTTTAGAATTTTTAATTATTTTTTTCGATTTTTAAATATTTTTTTCGGATTTTTTAAATAAAAAAACAATTAAATAAATAAATAAATAATTTAAATATCACCTGGACACGTGGCGGATTTCTGGCCGTCCATCATGATCAGATGAGCACGCATCGTGAGGCAGATCACGATCTGGACACGTGGCGTGTTTCTGACCGTCCATCATGATCAGATGAGCGCGCATCGTGAGGCAAATCGCGATCTGGACACGTGGCGCGTTCCTGAGCGTCGATCGTGTTGCAATGCAAATTTTGAAACGATCGGACGGATCGTGTGGGTCGGCGAGTATTTTCTCCATATACGAGGGTCGGTTGTTCGGCTCCTCGGCTCGGCCACTTCGGCACAGTGATTTGGATCAGCCGATCCTTGAGGTGATGCCACGTGGCGCCACGTGGCTTTTTTTTTTCGCCGCTCTGCTTCTTTCTTTCCTCTGCTTCGACTCTTTTCCGAGCGTCCTCTTCGTGCTTCGACTCTTTCCTCTGCTTCGACTCTTTCCCCGCCTTCTCCTGTTCTCTCGCTCGTTTCCCTCTCCGACCTCCTCTCCGTGCGCCATGGGGCTCGAGGCTTCGGAGTAATGGCGAGGCGGTGGCTCGTCGAGGAGGATGACGGAGCTTCGACGGTAAGCTTCGACAGGGGAGCTTGGCTCGGCAAAAGCTTCGACGAAGGTGGCGAGGCCAAGGCGGGAGGTGAGCATGGAGTTTGGCAGCGAAGGAGGCGAGCGGAAGTGAGTTCGACGACGGAGGGGAGCTCGATGCTGTCTTAGTAGTGAATGGAGCTCATCATGGAGAGAGATCTTCGATGGTTGATGATGGGTTCGGAGCTCACTGTTCGAGATCGGTTGCAGCCTGAGCTCGACGAGGGGGAGGCAAGCTCGCCATCGTCGAGGAGCTCGGCTCAAGACGAAGTGGAGTTTTGAGTTTGGCCAGAGACGGCACCGTGGAGCTTCGACGTCGGCGTTTCTCGGGGATCGAGCTCGGTGGCGGAGCTTGACGGTGTGGGGACGTGGTCGAGCTCGGTGATGGAGCTTGCGACGAAGTGGAGGCGTGGTCGAGCTCGGCGCTGTTGTGGAGCTTCGACGGGGTGGAGACGTGAGCGCTCGAGGTTGAAGGAAGAATTGCGGAGGCGGAGTTCTGGCGTCGGAGCTTCGAAGCTCGACGTTGACGGAGAGGCTCGGAGCTCGCTATCGGAGCTCGGAACTGGGGAGTGAGTCTGACGATGGGCTTCGCTATTGGAGCTCGGAGTGAGAGAGCTGTGAGCTCGGCAGTGGAGGCAGGCGAAGAGCGCAGCGACGAATGGAGCTTGCGAAGGAGGAGAGGAATGTGGAGCTCTTCGGCATGGCGAGGAGCTTGGAGCTTCAGTTCGATGGGTTCGACGAGGAGCATGGTGGAGCTCGGCCGTCGAAGGAGGAGAGCTTGGTGATGGGTCGTTCGGTTCGGCACCATTAGAGCTCGGAGGTGGAATGGAGCTCGTCGGTGCTGGTGGTTCGACGTCGGAGGTTTAGGAAGAAGATGTTGGGTTTCTTCTTCGGTTGGTTTTATTTTGGCGAGAGTATGGAGAAGAAAGAGTGAACGAAGTGGGTCGGGTTCGGATCCCTTAACGGGTCGACCCGCCCCCCGTGCCACGTTTTTTTTTTCTTTTCTCTCTCTCTCTCTCTCTCTCTCTTCTTCCTTGTTGCTCGGCAAATGAATCTGGTTCGGCAGATCCGAGCACGAATTTTGAGGAGAATTTTTTCCCACTTTGCTGTTCGGTAGGTCGGTAGCTCGGATTTGAGATCCGAGCTACGTGGCTCAATCTGGACGGTTGATCACGATCGTGGCGCGAATCGCGAGACAAGGGGCTCAAATTTCGAGAAAACGTTATCTTGTCGTTTTGTGGAGACGTGGCGAGATCTGAGCCGTTCATCATGTTTCAGCACGAATTTTGATACGATCTGACGGTGAGATGGGGTCGGCCGAATTTTTCTCCATATGCGGGGGTCGGTACCTCGGCACCTCAGATCGGCAGCTCTTCTGAGAAGAAAGAGGAAGGGGAGGAGAGGCATTTAGGTTCTCTCCTCTGCCTTGTTCTTTCACACAGTGGAGAAGAGGAGAAGAGAAAGGGGAGGAGAGGCATTTGGGTTCTCTCCTCTGCCTTGTCCTTCCGCACAGTGGAGAAGAGGAGAAGAGGAAGGGGAGGAGAGGCAATTGGGTTCTCTCCTTTGCCTTGTTCTTCCGCACAGTGGAGCAGAGGAGAAGTGTTGGGGAAGAAGGAGAAGAATGAAGGAGCTAAGAAGGGTATGGGTCGGACCGTGGGTATCGGATCTGACCCCGACCGTTAGCCTCTTTTTCTTTCTTCCTCTTCATCTGCTTGCTTTGTTCGGCGAATCCGAGCACGGATTTTGAGGCACATTTTTCGCCGCTCCGCAGTTTGGTAGATTGGCAGATCCAAGCTACGCGGCTCAATCTGGACGGTTGATCACGATCGTGGCGCGAATCACGAGACAAGAGGCACGAGTTTCGAGAAAATGTTATCTTGTCGTTTTGTGGTGACGTGGCACGATCTGATCCGTCCATCACGCTTGAGTGCGAATTTGGAGATGATCTAACGGTGAGATCGGGTCGGCAGAATTTTTCTCCATATACGAGGGTCAGTCCCTCGTCCGCTCGGCTCGGTGACTCAGTAGTTCACCCTCTGCCCGTAGTAGCTCGGAGAAGAGGAGAAGAGGAAGGGGAGGAGAGGCATTTGGGTTCTCTCCTCTGCCTTGTTCTCTCGCACTGTGGAGAAGCGGTGCTGGTAAGATCCTCGTAAGAGCCATGGAAAGACCCATTCTTTGAAGTGAGTGCAAGGAGCAACTCTAGGGGAGAGTTGTGCTCCGATCTCGTCGAGAAGAGCTATTTGAGAGAGAAGTTTGAGGAGGAACTCTAGGAGAGAGTTGCGCTCCGATCTTGTGGAGAAGAGCTCCGCTTTGGAGGTGAGCGGAGTGAAGAGCTCGGCTCTAGGAGAG
Source organism: Hemerocallis citrina (assembly GCA_017893485.1). Taxonomy (NCBI): domain Eukaryota; kingdom Viridiplantae; phylum Streptophyta; class Magnoliopsida; order Asparagales; family Asphodelaceae; genus Hemerocallis; species Hemerocallis citrina. The sequence continues at coordinate 155,068,798 of CM030366.1, read as the reverse complement.
CCATCTGGACGAGGAGTTTGAGGAGCAAATCTAGGAGAGAGTTTTAGCTCCGAACTCGTTGAGAAGAGCTCCGCTTTGGAGGCGAGCGGAGCGAAGAGCTTGACTTGTAGAAGAGCCATCTGGAAGAGGAGTTTGAGGAGCAACTCTAGGAGAGAGTTTTTAGCTCCGAACTCGTTAAGAAGAGCTCCGCTTTGGAGGCGAGCGGAGTGAAGAGCTCGACTTGTAGAAGAGCCATCTGGAAGAGGAGTTTGAGGAGCAACTCTAGGAGAGAGTTTTTAGCTCCGAACTCGTTGAGAAGAGCTCCGCTTTGGAGGCGAGCGGAGTGGGGAGCTCGATTTGTAGAAGAGCCATCTGGAAGAGGAGTTTGAGGAGCAACTCTAGGAGAGATTTTTAGCTCCGAACTCGTTTGAAAAGAGCTCCGCTTTGGAGGCGAGCGGAGCGAAGAGCTCGACTTGTAGAAGAGCCATTTGGAAGAGGAGTTTGAGGAGCAACTCTAGGAGAGAGTTTTAGCTTCGAACTCATTTGAGAAGAGCTCCGCTTAGGAGGCGAGCGGAGTGAAGAGCTCGGCTCTGGGAGAGCCATCTGGAAGAGGAGTTTGAGGAGCAACTCTAGGAGAGAGTTTTAGCTCCGAACTCGTTTGAGAAGAGGTCCGCTTTGGGGGCGAGCGGAGCGAAGAGCTCGGTTCTAGGGAAGAGCCACTTGGAAGACGAGTTTGAGGAGCAACTTGAGGAGAGAGTTTTAGCTCCGAACTCGTGGAGAAGAGAGCTCGGTTTTTAGAAGATCCATTTGGAAGACGAGTTTGAGGAGCAACTCTAGGAGAGAGTTGTGAGCTCCAAATTCTTTGAGAAGAGCTCCGCTTTGGAGGCGAGTGGAGTGAAGAGCTCGGCTTTGGGAGAGAGCCATTTGGAAGACGGGCGTAAGGAGGAACTCTAGGAGAGAGTTGTGCTCCGAACTCGTTGAGAAGAGCTCCGCTTTAGGGGCGAGCGGAGTGAAGAGCTCGGTTTTTAGAAGAGAGCCATTTGGAAGACGAGCGTAAGGAGGAACTCTAGGAGAGAGTTGTGCTCCAAACTCGATGAGAAGAGCTCCGCTTTGGAGGCGAGCGGAGTGAAGAGCTCGGTTTTTAGAAGAGCCATTTGGAAGACGAGTTTGAGGAGCAACTCTAGGAGAGAGTTGTGAGCTCCAAATTCTTTGAGAAGAGCTCCGCTTTGGAGGCGAGCGGAGTGAAGAGCTCGGCTCTGGGAGAGAGCCATTTGGAAGACGAGCGTAAGGAGGAACTCTAGGAGAGAGTTATGCTCCGAACTCGATGAGAAGAGCTCCGCTTTGGATGCGAGTGGAGTGAAGAGCTCGGTTTTTAGAAGAGCCATTTGGAGGACGAGTTTGAGGAGCAACTCTAGGAGAGAGTTGTGAGCTCCAAATTCTTTGAGAAGAGCTCCGCTTTGGAGGCGAGCGGAGTGAAGAGCTCGGCTCTGGGAGAGAGCCATTTGGAAGACGAGCGTAAGGAGGAACTCTAGGAGAGAGTTGTGCTCCGAACTCGATGAGAAGAGCTCCGCTTTGGAGGCGAGCGGAGTGAAGAGCTCGGTTTTTAGAAGAGCCATTTGGAAGACAAGTTTGAGGAGCAACTCTAGGAGAGAGTTGTGAGCTCCAAATTCTTTGAGAAGAGCTCCGCTTTGGAGGCGAGCGAAGTGAAGAGCTCGGTTTTTAGAAGAGCCATTTGGAAGACGAGTTTGAGGAGCAACTCTAGGAGAGAGTTGTGAGCTCCAAATTCTTTGAGAAGAGCTCCGCTTTGGAGGCGAGCGGAGTGAAGAGCTCGGCTCTGGGAGAGAGCCATTTGGAAGACGAGCATAAGGAGGAACTCTAGGAGAGAGTTGTGCTCCGAACTCGATGAGAAGAGCTCCGCTTTGGATGCGAGCGGAGTGAAGAGCTCGGCTCTGGGAGAGAGCCATTTGGAAGACGAGCGTAAGGAGGAACTCTAAGAGAGAGTTGTGCTCCGAACTCGTTGAGAAGAGGTACACTTTGGAGGCGAGCGGAGGGAAGAGCTCGGCTCTGGGAGAGAGCCATTTGGAAGACGAGTTTTGAGGAGCAACTATAGGAGGGAGTTGTGAGCTTCGAACTCGCTATTTGGGTGAGAAAATCAACGGTTGTGGGAGCAGTTCCGAATGGCGAACCACTTCTAACCCGCTGAAGAGCAAGTTATTTGAAGAGGAATCGAGCCAAGTGTTGGACTCCGAACCATCGGTAGAGGTATTCAACGGTTGTGGGAGCAATTCCGAATGGCGAACCACTTCCAACCCGCTGAAAAGCAAGTTATTTGAAAGGGAATCGAGCCAAGTGTTGGACTCCGAACCATCGGTAGATGTATTCAACGGTTGTGGGAGCAATTCCGAATGGCGAACCACTTCTAACCCGCTGAAGAGCAAGTTATTTGAAGAGGAATCGAGCCAAGTGTTGGACTCCGAACCATCGGTAGAGGTATTCAACGGTTGTGGAAGCAATTCCGAATGGCGAACCACTTCTAACCCGCTGAAGAGCAAGTTATTTGAAGAGGAATCGAGCCAAGTGTTGGACTCCGAACCATCGGTAGATGTATTCAACGGTTGTGGGAGCAATTCCGAATGGCGAACCACTTCTAACCCGCTGAAGAGCAAGTTATTTGAAGAGGAATCGAGCCAAGTGTTGGCCTCCGAACCATCGGTAGAGGTATTCAACGGTTGTGGGAGCAATTCCGAATGGCGAACCACTTCTAACCCGCTGAAGAGCAGGTTATTTGAAGAGGAATCGAGCCAAGTGTTGGACTCCGAACCATCGGTAGAGGTGTTCAACGGTTGTGGGAGCAATTCCGAATGGTGACCCTCTTCTAGCCCGCTTAGGAGCGAGCTTGCGAAGTAGAATCGAACCAAGTGTTGGACTCCGGACTCGTTGTGAAGTGCTTAGCAAGTTATGGGAGTAGCCATGTAGAAGAAGCTGGACTTCGAACTCGTTGAGAAGAGGTCCGCCTTGGAGGTGAGCGGAGTGGAGAGCTCGGCTCTGGAAGAGAGCCGTTTGGGAGAAAAGTTTGAGGAGCAACTCTAGAAGAGAGTTGAGAGCTCCGAACTCGTTGAGAAGAGGTCCACTTCGGCGGCGAGCGGAGGGAAGAGCTCGGCTCTGGAAGAGAGCCATTTGGGAGATGAGTTTGAGGAGCAACTCTAGGAGAGAGTTGTGAGCTCCGAACTCGTTGAGAAGAGGTCCGCTTCGGCGGCGAGCAGAGGGAAGAGCTCGGCTCTGGAAGAGAGCCATTTGTGAGATGAGTTTGAGGAGCAACTCTAGGAGAGAGTTGTGAGCTCCGAACTCGTTGAGAAGAGGTCCGCTTCGGCGGCGAGCGGAGGGAAGAGCTCGGCTCTGGAAGAGAGCCATTTGTGAGATGAGTTTGAGGAGCAACTCTAGGGGAGAGCTGTAGCTCCGAACTCGTTGATAAGGGATCCGCTTCGGCGGCGAGCGGAGGGAAGAGCTCGGCTCTGGAAGAGAGCCATTTGTGAGATGAGTTTGAGGAGCAACTCTAGGAGAGAGTTGTGAGCTCCGAACTCGTTGAGAAGAGGTCCACTTCGGCGGCGAGCGGAGGGAAGAGCTCGGCTCTGGAAGAGAGCCATTTGTGAGATGAGTTTGAGGAGCAACTCTAGGGGAGAGTTGAGATGAGTTTGATGAGCTACTCTTGGAGAGAGTTTTGAGCTCCGAACTCGTTGAGAAGAGGTCCGCTTCGGCGGCAAGCGAAGGGAAGAGCTCGGCTCTGGAAGAGAGCCATTTGTGAGATGAGTTTGAGGAGCAACTCTAGGGGAGAGCTGTAGCTCCGAACTCGTTGATAAGGGATCCGCTTCGGTGGCGAGCGGAGGGAAGAGCTCGGCTCTGGAAGAGAGCCATTTGGGACTGCTCACCCGAACGTTGTTGGCGGGAGGCTCCCTCTCGGGCCCGCTTCTCGTCCAGACGGTAGCGCAGGTCCTCTTCCTTCTGCCGATTTTGAGGATTGTGGGAGGCCATGGAATCCGTAGAGGCATTGTGTATGGAGACGCTGTCTTGATGGAGAGGTTGCTTCATGCGGGAGCCCCCCGCACCGGCATTCTGTGGACCGGAAGGACCCTTGGGGGGTTGTCGATTCTGAGGGAGAGGCTGATCTTGTTGAAGAGGGTCCTCTACTTGAAGCGGGGGTTGTCCCTGCTGCGGAGCGGGTTGGACGGGGACTACCTCTTGCTGATCGGTGGGGTTGGGCCCACGGTTGGACCCTCTGGACCTGATTTTCCTCGGAGGCCTGGCTGGAGAAGAGCTAGTCGACGGGAAGAGGAGAGGCATCTATTCGTATTGTTTCCCACAGACGGCGCCAATCTGTTACCGCTAAATCTGGTGTGGGGGTAAACAGATAGTATTTGTGAGTTCGTGGAAAAACCTGAATAGCAGATCCGAACTTGTTCCGCCGAAATTTGACCGCTGATTCCCGCCGTTCACCTGCAAGGAAGTGCGAGACACCGGGGTTGATCCCGGCGACGCACCCTCCGACGCTCAAGTCAGTAACCAGAAATGATTATGAAAGAGCGTTTAACTAGCAAAAGATTGATTACCTCTTAATGGAGATGGATGGGGGGTATTTATAGGCGTCTCAGGGAACAGATTAGGCATGTAATTCTTGTGTATAGATAAGGAATGTAATCCCTAATCCCCAGCGAAGGGATAGATATGAATCAGGGCCGTTGATTTGGTTCAATCAGATACCCTAATTCTATCCTGTCGGGCTGGGTTTGTATCGGGTCGGGACCCATACCCAGTTGAGGTGGATCCATTCGCGGGTTATTGGATTTGTGAGAAGGAGACCCAGTACCCGTTTTGGACCCATTTGTATGTGAAATTACCATTTTACCCCTGAGCTTTATGATTCGTGTCCGATGTGAACGGTCCCGATTTAATCCTATCTTTAGCCATATCACCGGTCAACGTGTCCGAGGTTAGCAAAGCAAACCTGTTTCAATTGTGGAGAGACAAGACATCAACGAGCAACATGCACCAAACCTGGGAAGACGTGTTATCGTTATGATCGTGAAGGGCATATTCGATCAAACTGTCCGCAGCGGGAGAAAGATGGTGCCGGAAAGGGCAAGGATCTGAAGAGGGACGAGAGTCTGCATTGACTGATGAGGATACTCAGGATTATGACTCGTGTGTGCAAGAACTTGGAAATTCATTCTTTTGTATTAAATAAAACTTTTATTTGGAATAATTGAAGATTGAATATTTTTCTTCATGTAACAAGATTTATTTGGATTAATGGAATAAAGACAAAGTTTTATTTGATACTGTTTTCTTGCATAAAATTGTGTCACCCAAATTCTTGTTAGTCTTAGTATGGAGCTTAGGTGTTCCAAGCAAGGTCTTGAGGTGGCTATCCGTAGTCATGTCCTTTCTAAGGAGGGAGTGGCCACTGATTCTTGGAACAAAGGTAGAAGATCAGAGTTGGATGCAGGAGTTCAGTAGTTGTTGCAGCATGGCTTCCGGTGGCAGTTATCAGAGTTGCGCAGCGGAAGTTTGATTTTCTGAATTTTTTGCATGATTGTGTTTTGTCTGTATGTTGTACATCTTTTGTTGAAATGCATTCCCTTGTGTGATTGTATTTCTTTAAATTATGTCCCTATCCATAAGTTTTCATTCCTTCTTGATGTGTTTGTTTGGACCCCATTAGCATTAGTTCTGAAGACAGAACTCTTCTAAGGAGGGAGTGATGTAGAACCCCGTATTTTCAAATATTATTTTAAATATTTGAAAACGAATTTAAACGATTTTTTGACGATTTAATAAATATTTCTAAAAGATTTCTCTTTTGTACACGTGCAAAACACGTGCAAATGACTTTTGAGAAGTTTGAAAGTTCAGTTTTCTTTATGAAAAATCATTATTTAATATTTGGGATTCATTTGGTATTTTTCCATATTTTTCTGAAATTAATTGGGTCTATTTGCAATTTTTGAGAAAAGAAGGACCTCTTTGCAAAATTGACATTTTTAAGGGTTAAAGTGCAAAACATATTTTCTGGACATTTTGAAAAGTACTGGTTAAGATTTAGAAGTATATTTTTCTTTTAAATCCTAATTCAAATGAATTTTATTGAATTTCCAAGACTAGACCTATATATGTAAGTTGTATTTTGGAAAGGATTATTTTGCAAAAAATGGGTGAAACCCTAAACCTATTCCCGGATATAAAAAGGGATCTTTTCAGCCGTCAACTACAAAAATATACAGAATTTTTGAGAATTGTTTTGGTGGAGCAAGAGGAAGATTTGGATCTAGCAAAAAGGAAGGCTTTTATTTGGATCTCTACAATTCTAAGGTGAGTGACTTTGTGTGTTTTGTTTTGTTTGTGAATGACATAAATTTATCTTGTTGTTGATCTATATATGCGAGTGGTAATAATGTTAGATTTGATGTTGTGAATGATATAGATCTTGTATTGTGGTTTGATTCGTATGAATAAATGATTGTTATTTATACCATGTTGAGAAATTTAAGAATGATTAGTAGATCTTGTTTATAAAACCATATTATTAAGATTTGAGTATGATTTTGATCGGATGAGGAACACCTGGATCTTATATATATTTTGTAAATCAGATTTTGATTTAGAGTTTAATCTTGAGAAACCCTAATGAAAGAATTAGTGATCTAGAACATGAGAACTTGGGTTTTGGCATATTTGAGGTTTTGAGTATTATACCCTTAATGAAGATCTTTTTGCCTGAATACGAACTATTTTTCATAAACAATGAATCATTAGAAAACCTCAGTTTTGATTATTGTATTCAGACCTAAATTATGAGAACTGTAGGCCGACAGCCGACTGGTCCACCTATCAGTCGACTGGTAAGACCCTACGGTTGTATCATTAGCCCTTTTGAAATTCGATCTGGACAGCCGACTGAGACCCTTGTCAGTCGACTGGTGTACTTAGAACTTACTGTGTAAAATTATGTCAGTTTCTTGTCTGGACAGTCGACCTATACCTCCTTTAAGTCGACTTATATACTTAGAATATTTTTGTGAAATTTATTGGAATTTATCTCGGGTTCGTCGACCGATTCTCTTTTAAGTCGACTGTTATGACTTAGTTTATTTTTGTAAAACTTTGGATAATTGTCTTCTGGACAGTCGACTTACCACAGTATAAGTCGACTGGTACTGAAGGATCTTTGTAATCTTTAGTGTTAATTCGAATGATTGGTTTTTCAGATAATTCAGTCTATACTTTGTCTTCAGTTAAGCTTTTGATTTGAGATATTCAGTTGAGCTAATTTTGTTTAGTGGAAAGTTGTTTAAGACTTTTGAGTTTGAGTCTCTAGGAGTGTGTGACCCTAGTATACCGGTGTTGAGTATTTTGTTGAGGCCCACTGAGGCATTTCAGTTATTCAGTTTAAATTTAGGCCGGTAGGGTACACCACTCTAGGAGATTTGTTGAGTAATCAAATAACCCAAATGTTAAGGACAGGCACTAGTGGTGATATGATGAACGGGAACATGGGCTATGCACCTCAGTATGGCGTTAGATGTGGGATTTAATCTCCGGAATTATCCAAGTAACTATCTTGAGATGTGGGATTATCTCCGGAATTATCCAGGTAAATTACCTGAGATGTGAGATATATCTCCGGAATTATCCAAGTGGTTTGCTTGAGATGTGGGATTGATCTCCGGAATTATCAAAGTCGAGGCGACGCATATGGGGTATTCATGTGATGATGTGTCTATGTCTAGATGTGGGATGATCTCCGGAATTATCCAGGTAAAATACCTGAGATGTGGGATCCATCTCCGGAATTATCAGGCATGGGCTAATTCTCACAGTTTATCTTTATCTCGTAGTAGTCATCGTGATAGGATTAGTTGCATAGCGGGGGATTGAACCCTATGAAGTGAAGACGTTAAGGGCTTGCACCGAACCTATGTAGAATGGGATGCATAGACTTCGACAAGTATGCATTAGAGAGTCCGCATATAGACTTTGTGTTGTCTTGACTTGGTCTCGTGCATGTGTTTTCCAGTTTTCCCACCCTTGGCACTTAGTCTAGATACACTTGTTGTTTTCATTCTATGACGTTTTCATGCTTTACATCTTTGCTATTTCTCATTCATTTATCATTGTGGTTAATACATGTTGTTGATGACCTTATGTTTTACGATTAAATTATGTTGTTTATTTTTATGTCACTCACACCATTTATGGCTAACCCCTTTGGTTTTGGGGGTTAGGGATCATCTCTAGCCTCATATGTTGCAGGTTGCTGCTTAGAGTTTGGGGTTTATACGCTTGAGTTAGCCTTGGAGATTATAAGTAATGTAATAGAGCCTTGTGTAATTTTTGGAAAGAGTAGTGTTGTAAAAAGAATGTTTTTAATTCAAGGTATTTGTATTTCCCCTGCATATGAAAAAGATTGATGTAATAAAAGCTGGAATAAAATTATTTGTGTTTTTGGGCTATGTGTACTATTACATTGAAGTTGATGCTGGGATTGTGCCACGTATTTTCTAAGTTATTATATTAGAAATTTGGGACGCTACAATTAAGGCATGGCATACACTTACATGTTTAGCGTAGTCACATTTAACACTTTATGTCATTCAAATTTGTGATTTTTGATAAAGTAATGAGATCGTTATATGTACGGCATAGAGAGGATAGCCAAATATAACCTTTTTGTCAGTTGTAAGTGACTAACGTGCCCACAGCTTGATATGCAGGTAATGGACTATTCATGAAGGAATAAAGCTAATATGATGCACTCAATGACTTATTTGATAAAGTTGTACAAATTGTATTTTGTTTTTAATATTGTAATCTTTTATTCTTCCACTGTGTAAACAAAGTGTAATGTAACTCTGATGTACTCTTGAAAAGGTTTTAAATTTCCTTGTAAAATTGTACGAAGTGAAGTAAAGATCCTGCAAAATCTCGAATTCGGTCTTATTTGGAATTCGGGGCGTTACAGATGGTATCAGAGCCAGGTTCACAAGTAGTAAAAATTTATAAGGAACGACACCCTAGAGTGGACACTAGCGTGTGAGTTTCAACTTATTGAGATTTAAACTTATATTTTTGTTGCTCTATAAGATGACTTTTTTCTCCTCCTTTTTCCTATAAGATGGCCAATCAGCATGATCACTAGAATGAGGCACCTTGGTTTGTCCACTTCGAGGATGAAGAGGAAGAACCAATGGAAGAAGAAGAAGAGGACCCAGAAGAAGAACCAGATGAGGAGGAAGAAGAAGAACCATTCGAGATAGAAGAAGAATTTCCTGAGTCCCGGGAGATTACTCCACCTCCGCCTGATCTTCCCGAAGACTCCCCAGAAGAAGAACTTGTTCCAGATAACCTAAATGACATTGTTATTTCTCTTCGACGGGAATTGGATGCTCAAAAGTGGAGATTTAACCACTTGGAGTTACAAGGGGCTGAAGACAAGGAGCACATCCGGGAGCTGAGCTTTTAAGTGTCCGAGCTTGAGAAGGTCCGACTCGTGAATGATCGACATTTTGCCAAGTTGGACCACATCACTCGCTGGGACAAGGAAGAATGACAACAGAGATTTGAAGACATGAGGAAAGAAATCCAAGACCTACGGGAAGAGCTCAGAGAAGCCAAGAGAAACCGTAGAATCTAGGGTGTCTCAATGAAAGGTGTGATCTTGAGATCGGAGGCATGATCTTTGGCATCGGCCTCATTTAGCTGGCAGTTTGGGGGTCGACATCTTTATTGGCATAGACTGGATGTCAGTGTACAGTGCCACTATTGAATGCAAGAGCAAAAAAGTTGTGGTGAAGGCTCCAGGGGGACCAGCTGCTACATTCCAAGGTAAAAGAAAGTGTAAGCCGATGGTAGCAGCTTTGCCAGAGCAGAAAGTTCCAGCAGAAGTGAAGCAGATCCCTGTTGTCTAAGACTTCCCAGCAGTATTTCTTGATGATCTACCAGGGCTTCTCCCTCATCGAGATGTAGAGTTCAGCATCACTGTTCAACCAGGAAGTGCACCTATTTCCAAGGCACCATACAGAATGGCACCAGTTAAACAAGATGAGATCGAGAAGTAGATCGAAGAATTGTTGAGCAAAGGATTCATCAGGCCAAGTGCATCACCGTGGAAAGCCCCAGTTCTTTTAGTGAAGAAGGATGGATCAATGAGGATGTGTATCGACTATAGAGAGTTGAACAAGGTAACAGTACAGAATAAGTAACCCATTTCTCGAATCGATGACTTGTTTGACCGTCTACAAGGAGCAGCAGTTTTCTCCAAATAGATCTGCGGTCAGGATATCATCAAGTCCGAGTGAAAGAAGACGGCGTGCACAAAACGGCTTTCAGAACCAGGCATGGTCACTATGAGTTCCTAGTTATGCCATTTGGAGTCACAAATGCACCGGCTATTTTCATGGACATGATGAACAGAATTTTGCGGCCTTTCATCGATTCTTTTGTCGTAATATTCATTGACGACATATTGGTCTATTCCAAGACAGAGAAGGAACATGTCGAACACTTAGCAGAGGTTCTGAAGAAGCTACAGGAGCATTAGCTATATGCAAAGTTATCCAAATGTGATTTCTGGAAAATCGAAGTCGCCTTCCTAGGTCACATCCTTTCTAAGGAGGGAGTAGCTACTGACCCGCAGAAAGTTGAAGCTGTGAAAGATTGGCCAAGACCGACCACAGTGAAGGAGATAAGGAGCTTTCTGGGCTTGATTGGATATTACAAAAGGTCCATTTAGGGTTACGCCTAGCTAGCGGTCCACTCACAGGGCTCATAAGGAAGAATGTGAGTTTCAAATGGTCGGATCAGTGTGCAGCTAGTTTCCAAGAGTTAAAGGAAAGGTTGACAACCGCTCCCATTTTGGCATTATCAAGAACAGGAGTCGACTATGATATCTATAGCGATACTTCCCATCGCGGATTGGGCTGTGTGCTGTTGTAGGAAGGGAAGGTAATTGCTTACGGGTTTAGGCAGCTAAGACCACAAGAAAAGAATTGCCCAACCCATGATTTGGAGCTGGCAGCAATCACCTTTGCTTAGAAGCAATGGAGGCATTACGTGTACAGAGAAAAGGTCAACATGTATACGGATCACAAAAGCCTGAAATATATCTATCAGTAGAGGGACCTGAATCTGAAGCAGATGAGATGGTTAGAAGTGTTAGAAGACATCCGACCTGAGATCAAATACCATCCAGGCAAGGCAAATATTGTGGTAGATGCGCTCAGCAGAAAGTGCAGCTTGTCTCAGCTGATCACAACTCAGAAGGAATTGGTAGAGGAGCTTGATCGAGCCGGGATTGAAGTGGTCTTACAAGGTGTGAAAGCTTCCTTAGCTCAATTGATGATTCAGCCCACTTTAAGAGATAGAATTATCAACGGTCAGAAGGCAGATCCAGAGATCCAGAAAATGATAGAGCAAGTTGGTATTGGCAGATTATCAGAGTTTCAAGTGAAGGATACAGTGCTGTGGTATGGCGAGCGGTTGTGTGTGCCAGATCTAGCACAACTGAAAGAAATCATTCTTCAGGAGGCACATGCTACTTTGTTATCGGTACATCCAGGGAGTACCAAGATGTACAAGGATATAAAGCTATACTTCTGGTGGCCAGGGATGAAGCGTAAGGTAGCCGAGTTTGTTGCCAAGTGTGCAGTGTGTCAGTAGGTCAAGGCAGAAAATCAGAAGCCCGGCGAGTTGTTGCAGCCATTACCCATCCCGGAGTGGAAATGGGATTGTATCAGCATGGATTTCATCACGAGATTACCCAAGAGTTCCAAAGGGAATGATACAATTTGGGTAATAGTGGACCGACTCACTAAATCGGCTAACTTTTTAACTATGAAACTTACTTGGTCAATGAAGAAGCTGGTAGAGATGTATGTGGATGAGATTGTGAAGCTGCATGGAGTTCCACTGTCAATAGTATCCGATCGAGATGTACGTTTCACTTCGCATTTCTGGAGAAGTCTTCAAGCAGCTTTGGGGATAAAGACTGATTTCAATACCGCTTTTCACCTTCAAACTGATGGACAGACTGAGAGTCAACAGGGTGCTAGAAGATATGTTGAGATGCTGTGTGTTGGATTTCGGTGGCAGATGGGAGAGGCATTTAGCTCTTGTGGAATTTTCCTACAACAACAGCTTTCAGACAAGCATTGGAATGGCGCCATATGAAGCTCTTTATGGAAGGAAATGCAGGACTCCGGTTTGTTGGTATGAAGTGGGAAAAAGTCATCTATATGGACCAAAAATTGTGCAGCAGACCTCAGAAAAGATCGAGCTGATCAGATTGAGGTTGTTTGATGCACAGAGCAAGCAAAAGAGTTACGCCGACAACAGGAGGAAAAACCTGGAGTTTGATGAAGGTGACTATGTCTTTGTGAAGGTGTCTCCAACTAAAAGGGTGATTCGGTTCGGAAGGGGAGGAAAATTAGCCCCGAGATACATTGGACCCTATAAGATATTGAAGAGAATTGAGAAGACAGCTTATCGGTTAGAACTACCAGAAGAGTTGGCCCAAGTACACAATATCTTTCATGTGTCCATGCTAAGAGGTTATGTTCCTGACCCGACATCATTTGCCAGAAGTGCCAGAAGGTTTACAACTGGATTTAAGCTATGCTGAGCGTCCTATTGAGATCGTGGATCGTCGAGAAATGGTCTTGAGAAACAAGACGATACCTATAGTCAAAGTCATTTGGAGGAACCAGTTTGTTGAGGAGGCCACTTGGGAATCAGAGGAAAAGATGCTGAAAAATCACCCTGAACTCTTCCACTGAAAATTTTTGTAAACTTTTTTTTTCCTCTTGGTATTCTTCTTGCTCCTAAGTGTAGTTCCAGAGATGGAACTATTCTAAGGAGGGAGTGTTGTAACTCACAATTTATTTTTAATTAAAAATGCATTTTTGATTTTTGCACGTATGATGCATGTGCAAATATTTATTCTCATTTTGTTGTTCTCATTTACAAATTTTTAGCATGCATAAGTTTTTAATTAGCCTTCTTTTGATCCATGGACCCATAGATTGAAATCTAGCCAATTAAGAGAAGAGCCCACTAGATAATTAAATTAATTAACTAGAAATGAGCCCATGTAGCAAGCCAACTAATAAAAACAAAAATTAAAGTTGAGGTTGGACTAATACAAGACAAGTTACAACTTTTGGTACACATTTAGGACTATGAAAATTGTATTAATATTTGTATGTGCAAGTGTGCATGCAACCACACATGTTGACCGGTTTCAACCATGGTGTGGCCGGGATTGGGGTAGTGAGGGGAGAGGAAGAGTTGGAGGTTTTGGGGGTTGCAAATTTGAAGAGTTGGAAAGATGAAGAGTTGTAGGTTTTAGGAGTTTGGAGAATGAAGAGTTCTAAAATTAATTTGGAGAGTTATTAGGTGTAAAATTATGCATAATAGACCCTAACCATACCCTATAAGTAGAGCCCCATTTCCTACTTCTCCTTTGCACCAAAAGCATAATCAAAAGAAAGAAAAGAAAGAAAGAAAAGAAAGAGAGTGAGATTTCTTTTGCTTGGAGGAATTGCTAGGAGGAGAAGCCATTGCTAGGAGAGGAAGCTTTGCTAGGAGCAAGAAAGTGCTTGTGGAGCTAGGAGATAGAAGGAGTCCTTTTCTTAAGTAGTTTTCATTCTCCAATTAAGGTGGGTGTTCTCATGCTTTCTAAAGTAGAACTTGCATGCTAAATTAGTTAAAAGTATAAGTTGAATGAGATATATATAGAATCCATGCTAGCAAAATATACAATGATCTTGTTGAAAGTTAGTAAACAAATTATTACCATACTAATTAAGAAGTAGAGAAATAATCATATGGACCATGTTAGAATGTTTGCAAATTCTTGTTTGTCAAATGTGTGATAAGTATGAGTAATTGTTAAAGAATATTTTTATTGTGACATAATGCTTAAAAAGAAGAAAGAAAAGAGAAAGATAAATTTTTGTTATTTTGAAATGTCGACATATGTTAAAAATACTAGTTTTCGCATGAAGAAACACTTGAGATATCCATGGTTGATTTAGAGATACATTTGGTTTTTTGTATAAAAATTTTAATTTGTATGATAATGGACTTAAACTAGTTTTTATAAAAACATGATTTCTACATTTCGAGTATTGATGAGAAAATGCATATATTTATAAAGAAAGGTAAATATGTTTAGAGAATGAAGTTATGTGCTAAAAACAAGTTTGAAATGGTTGATTATTATTCTTTTTAAGTTTTCATCTCAGTCCAAAAATGAGGTTTATTCCAATGTCTAAATATTTGGATTATTGGGTAAACAAGTTTTATTAAAAAAAACCAAATTCAGAATAGTATAAACAAAAGTATACCTATACAACTTCTAAACAGAAAATACACTTGGACTTACTGGTTAGCCAGTGCACTACAGAGCACTGTTTTATAAGAGGTCCTGGGTTCGAATCTTGATAGTCAACTTTTATTTTGTTTTACTCAATAAAAATCTGAATCGGTACTGTTGGTATAAAGTGATTTTTATCCGATTCATGACACAAGTCCACAATGGACTTAGTGGCTAGCTTATGGACTTTGGGCTCTGTTGTGAGTGGTTGGCAGACCTGGGTTCGAAACTAGCTAGCCCCTTTTATTTTTTTTTGATTGTTTTGTTTAGTTCCATTGTTTTGGACACTTTCTGACTTGAAGGAAGTTTGGGAATTTTTTTTTTCTTATTTTCTAAACTCACATAAAGATCCATTAAGAATAATTCTTAAGTTTAATCTTATATTGTTTTGTGACAAAGAAGTTGAAATAATGAAATGCACTTTGTTTCCAAAATTATTATTTTGAATAAATAGTTCTTTTGAAGAGAAGAAAAATATGTAATAAGATTCTCGTCATAAACAACCCTTTCGTTGAGTAAGAATGCTAAATGAGATTAAAAGTTTGTGTGAATTCATATAAAGTTTAAAAAAAATTTCTTTACAAATTATTTTGACTTGACAAGATCATGTTTATTTGTTGACGAGATCATGTAAATATGCTTGTTTTTAGTTAAGAACTTTTATGTGATTAATTTTCCAAAAGAGATTTGGATTTATGCTATAAACTCATAAAAAGAATTGTTGTCATAGAAAGATAGTGATTGAATTGAATGAATGATGCTAAAGAAGACATATAACAAGTTGTAAATAGATAATGAATACTTTGAGTTAAGACATGCTTATTAAAGGATGTGAATACTCATAATTTTTGTACATGAAAATTATGATTTAAGAGTTAGAAAGACCTTGGTTATCAGCAATATTGAAAGAAAGATTTGAGATATGATTTTGAGGTATTTCCATGGGGCGATCTCGTATTTTGTGAACAAGTCCGGTAGAAGGTAATACTGATTCTAGGAATGATAACACATTCATGTCTTGAACTAAATAACTAGGCACATAAGTGAAGATGTAGTAAACTTGGACAAACTCAAGTGGGTTGCCTTTATATAGTCGGCGGTGGATCTCCGTGACTATAGACCCAGTCGGCAGACTAAGGTTGCTCTGTGGGAGACGGGTTTTCATATTTAAATTCGGAACTTGGCGAAGTCGGGCGGATAGTTAGCCGTCTCCAATGTATATACGTATACCGGAGCTAGGGGGCACTTGCAGGATGATTCACACGAGAAGGAAATCGTTATAATAGCCGTCGGGCTGGGACCCATATTTGTGGAATGATCTAAATCTTGTTTTATTACCTGGTAGTTTTCATGGCGAGGGATTCAGCCCTTTATTGTAAAGTACGTAGGCGCTTGCCCTCGGACCTATGTAGTATGGGATGCATAGAATCCGAACAAGTGTGCATTAGTATCATTCTAGTATAGAAATGTGTGCCTTAGGCATTAAGGCATGTCATACGCTTACATGTTTAGCGTAGTCACATTTAACACTTTATGTCATTCAAATTTGTGATTTTTGATAAAGTAATGAGATCGTTATATGTACGTCATAGAGAGGATAGCCGAGTATAGCATTTTCGTCAGTTGTAAGTGACTGACGTGCCCACAGCTTGATATGTAGGTAATGGACTATTGATGAAGGAATAAAGCTAATATGATACAATCAATGACTTATTTGATAAAGTTGTACAAATTGTATTGTGTTTTCAATATTGTAATCTTTTATTCTTCCGCTGTGTAAACAAAGTGTAATGTAACTCTGATATATTATTGAATAAAGTTTTAAATTTCCTTATAAAATTGTACGAAGTGAAGTAAAGATCCTGTGAAATCTCGAATTCGGTCTTATTTGCAATTTGGGGCGTTACATATCTAGCCATCACCCTCTCCCTCCCCTACCTCCCAACCTACCCCGACCCTCTCTTCCTGCCTCATCGCTGACGTCGTCCTGTTCCAACGCCGGCGACACACCCCCCCAACCACTGCACCCACCCCCCTCTTCTTCTTCCTCACGTGCTCTCACCCCCAAGCTGACCCCTACTGTCGTCGACTTTTAGGTGGTCGAAAACACCCCAGGCGCCGCTCCGGTTCGTCGCTGCCATCGTCTTGTCCTCGAGCAGCTGCGACGTGCCCAAGCCACCATCATCCTCTCGAGTTGCTGCTGCCAATCCTGCTATCCCTTGTGTGTGCGTGTGAAGACACGTGCACCGCTCGTGGTTCTATTGGTGTGTTTCTCGTTTCTTGTTCATGATCGTTGTGTTCGTTGTTCGGGATCCGTTCCCATTATTATGTTCTTTGTTTCCAACGTCTTCATCACAGGCAAGTAGCTTGTATGTGTTCTTTTTTTATACAAGTTAATACCGTAAGTAATCTAGTATGAAAATATTTATACTCTCATGATGATCTTATTTTGTTAGGTTAACTATTGACATCACCTCTTGATCATGAGTAGTTACAATAGTTGACACCCGTTGCTTGAAAACAATTAGATTAGTGGACATCTTGATTATATGTTGTTGTGGCACACCGTATGTTGTAGATGACCGTTGCATAGATATTGTTGGATGTATTATCTCTTTATGGACTATTTGATTCACATGCCATGCTGATTGGAGTAACCCACATATACCATGCTTTGTATGACATCTAGATTGGACCGTTTGTAGTTAAGTTGTCTGATAAAATACCGAAAAGAGCTTTTGTTTTGTTGTTTTCTTATTTTGTACAGTAATTTCGACCCTGTTAACATCGGTAAAATAAATAAGTTTGTGAACATGATTTGTAGCCTTTGTTTACTAGTTTCTAGAACTTTCGACGGATCTGAATTCTGATTTTTGATGCATGAGTTATTGCCGTTTTACTTCGTATATTCCAGATTCTGAACTATATGTATTCTGTAAGATATTTTATTTTAAAACTGAAATTAAAAGTAGAATTTGAACTCTATATTTTGCTGAGTATATTAGATATGACTGGGAGAAATTCCTAATTTTTGTGAAATTAATTAATGACTTTTGTATCTCATTTTATGCTTTTGAAACTAGTCGATAATTCCAAATTGCATGTTGTTTAGTAAAGAAATATATTTTCAACCTGATTCTATTCGTTTTTTATAAAAACTTTGAATAATAGATGTAGATTGATTTGTCTATTTTATCACCCTTTTGACGGATCCGGATTTCGAATTATACTTTATGAATTATCTCTGTTTAGGTACTGCTGTGTCTGAACTTTCAGAATCGAGATTTTGTTGCATTCCTCTTTTTTCCCAATTTTGTTGACCATACTATCTGTAATATAAATTCACTAAATTTTATATTTTGAAACTAGATATGTTAAGGAATCTTCAAAAAAAATTTCAGATTTATTTATGATGATTTTAAACTCTTTTCATGCTTATAAATAAGATTTTGCTTTTTTTGGCTGCACACGATTTTTGTATTAAATGCTGTTTTTGACCCTGTTTCTGTGGCTGATATGTGACTTATATATATGTTCTTGAATCGGCAGAGAGTCTAGTTTCTAGATTTTCTAACGGATCTGGATTTGCTATTCTTTAGCAATGGGAATCTCAGATTTGGTACAATAGTGTCTTGCTGTCCAGAACTGAAAAATGTCTTTGTTTTAACTATTATGAGTTGTTTTTATCAACCGTCGCAATCACTATTTCATCTTAGACTTATTCCCTGTTCTTGAGATTTCTTTAGTCTGTTTTTATTCGTTCACATATGTTTATTAATAATAAAAGAAATCAAGCTAGGGTTTTTAAGGGAAAAGATCGAGTAGTAGACAATATAGAACTGCATATTCAAAAGGGACTCGTTTTTCCACTGTTTACTATAGTACCTACTGTTTATCTCTGGATGCATGAGGGCATGATCCATGACACTGTGTGTTATCATTGTTACTGTTACTGTTGTCTGAATATATTGCCCTATAGAAGTTCCACTACAAAATCTTAAAAAGCAAAACTGTTTGATGTAGCAACCATGTGGTAAAATTTGGGATGCATGAAGTGCTACCTAGTTAGTAATGAACATTAGATATAACAATAAATGTTGACACTGTTACATCATGTTACTGTAACACTCCGCAAAGTTGAGTATTGATAATTTTGCCCTTGTGTGTTACGCACGTATATTTTGTACAATTACGAGTAATATTCGTAACATATTTTTATATAAATGTCAGAAGTATCTTATATTTTGATTATTTATATGTTTTCCGTTTTCTCAATACTCGTTTCAATCCTATTTTGAGCAAAATCAAACATTTATTTTAATCTTTGTGTTTTATGTACATTGCACGTGTTTTCGATACACGTGTCGATTACGTATATTTTTCTGTTACGTGAAATATCTGTAACACTATCAATATGAATATTTTACATATGTTGTATTTTTATTTTTTATGAATATTTTCCATTCTCCCGAATTTATTTTGTATTTGAATAGTTATTATTTTCTTTCGCATGTATTTTACACGTAAAATTTCATGCACATTTAACTCCTAAAATTTTATTAAGTCATGAGAACTTTTCTTCTCATTTTCTGATCACAAATGTATTATTTATTTTTAATTAAAACTCATAGGCCTAAAGATCACCTTAAAGCCCATTAGAAAAATTATTTTAAAAAGAAGCTCATTAGTTAATCTACATTTTTAATAAACACTTTTTATCCTATACTTGTCATATAACAACATGTACAATCAAATAAATAACAACTAACTAAATGAGAAGTGTGCACATGTGGAAAATTCAAAGGGTTCTTGCCATGCATAAGAAAGGGAAGAGTTGGAGTTTGTGTAGTAAATGGTGAGTGGGTATTTACTCTTGATAATGGGTATTTATTTTGGGAAGTGGGTGTCTCTTCATGCACCCATTTAGCCCTATAAATAGCTCATCCTAATTCATGAACAAATGCACCAAGAATCAAAAGAAAAGAAATAAAAGATAAGAAAGATAAGAAAAGAAAGAAAGGAAAAGAAAGAAAAGATAGGAAAAGAAAAAGAAAGTTGTTTGAATTCTTGCTTGGAGGAAGGAAAGCTTGCTAGGAGGAGAAGGGAGTCCCATTCTTGGAGCTAGGAGTCATCTACTAGGAGTTCATTTTCTTTCTTCAAATAAGGTGGGTGACTTCTTGAACTTTCTAAAATTTAGTATTATGCATGTGTAGTAAAATTGATATTTAAAATTGTTTACACATATGAATAGTGATTAATTTGTGATGATGATATTTAAATAAAATGCATGTTAATTGAGAGATTATCTTGTAGATAAGTTAAAATGATATTGTTTGGGTGCATATTAATATATTATGATTATATTGAATGAATTTGATATAAATTTGTACACAAAGTTTCTAATAATGCCAAAAAAGTTACTGTTTTAAATTTTGTTTGCACTTCAGAAAATCATGTCTAATAAAATAGATGGAATCTAGAGTTAAGACTTTTTTGAGAGCATCTTGTATGTGTCAGGAACATTCCTTTAAAATTTCATAAGATTTGGAGGTCGTTTATTATTTTAATAAAATCTAAACTCAAAACTGGTTAGTAGTTGGCTGGTTGCTAGAAATCTGCACATCTTTCAGTTTTTGATCAATTCAGCAATGTAAATGAAATAATTTGAGAAAAGTCAGAACTAAGAAGTTGTATTAGACTCGTTAAACTTTCTGAAAAGTCCAAGAAATCAAATTTTCATAAAGAATTAAATTTTATATGAATTTTACAAGACTGTACAGTGGCAGTATTTCAGTATTTTGACTGTACTGTATATTTCGAAGAATTCAAGGTATAGATACAGTATTTTGAGGAAACTTATAACTAAGAAATTGTAGTAAACTTGTACACCTTTATTTTGATATAAATATCGTAAAGTTTCGTGAAGTACAGTTTCTGACTTTATTTTGATATAAACTTGTACACCTTTATTTTCTATGATTTTTACAAATAGCATGAAATACAGTTTCTGACTTTGAATTTACTGTTTTGTAAATGATACTTAAACAAGGTGATTGAAAATATATTCTCGTCGTTTTAAGTTATATTTTGAGAAAAATAAAGATCATAGTCATACTTATATGAGAAGTTAACTCAAGAAAAATATATATATGGTTAATGATGTTAGGAATTGGTTTAAAATAAATCAAAGAAAATGATGAGAGGTGTTTTAAATGATGAATTTTAATAAATTATGTTTTAATCTTCATAAACTTGTATTAAGAAGGTTTTGATGAATATGAAAAGTTTATTTGTGAAAATAAATAGTTTGAGATTGTTCTTAATTGATGAATAAATAAAAACGAATGAAAAGATTTGAATGAAACATGAATAAATGAAATTGAGAACATGAGTTATAAGGGTATGAGTACCTCAAGTTGTTGAACATGGAAAGATGTTGATTCTAGAGGCTTATTGATACCCTGGTACCGGCAAAAGTAATGAAAATGAATAACTAATTTTTGAGAAGTGGCCAATATGGGTTGTCGTTCTCGATATTTTTGTGTAAGACCGGTAGGAGGGTAAACTAACTCTAGGTAATATAATTTATCCATGTTCAAACTTAAGAATTAGGCACTAAGTGAAGATGTAGTAAACTTGGGCAAACGTAAGTGGAGGGCCTCTATATAGTCCGGCAGTGAATTCCGGGATTATAGACCCAGTCGGACGGAGGATTCCGGGGCTGTGGTTGCTTGTGATAGAGTCAAGCCTTAATTAAATTCGGAATTATGATTGATCGGGCGGTGGATTTCGGGATCATGATTAGTCGGACGGATAGTAGGCCGTACTCCAGTGTATATGCGTATACCGGGGCTAGAGGGACACTTGCGCGATATTCACATGACGAGGATTCTGTATAGTCGGGCGGTGGATCTCCGGGACTGGAATCTGTACTCGTGGAATGTCTAAACTTTGTTTTATTACTTGGTAGTTATCATAGCAAGGGATAAAACTCTTTAATGTGGAGTACGTAGGTGTTTGCCCTTAGACCTATGTAGTATGTGATGCATAGAATGCGAACAAGTATGCATTAGTGTCATCCTAGCGTAAACATGTGCATTAGGCATTAAGTCATATCATACACTAGCATATTTAGGATAGTCACTCTTTACACTTTTATATGCATTCAAGTTTGTGTTTGTTAAAGTAAGAGATTTTGTTGTAATACAGTATAGAGAGGA
Organism: Hemerocallis citrina; assembly: GCA_017893485.1. Taxonomy (NCBI): domain Eukaryota; kingdom Viridiplantae; phylum Streptophyta; class Magnoliopsida; order Asparagales; family Asphodelaceae; genus Hemerocallis; species Hemerocallis citrina. Next base: position 155,047,174 of record CM030366.1, on the reverse strand, counting down.
TCGTTGTTTATAATATTGCGTCGGTTGTAAAAAAACTGATGTGCCCACAGATTTTCAGTGCAGGGCTTCATTGGATTGGCAAGGACTTAAAGACGGTTGATGATAAAAATTATATTCATGATTAAAGCTTCTGATATTAGAGTTGTATTTCATACTGTATTTCATTTAACTTCTGCTTGTAACTCTGTAATAAACATTGTTATGTAATAAAAGAAAAGTTTTAATTTTCTTGTAAAATTGTACGAATTGAAGTAAAAGATCCTGTTGTACTACGAATTACATGTAAATAGAATTCGGGATGTTACAGTTACGGTTACTGTGGACTTTACTGTTATTGTTGATTACTGCTACCGTTGATTCACTGTTACTATTGATCCTTACTGTTACCGTTATGTTTCTTCTGTTATCACTACATTGCTTACTGTCATCGGTAGACTGTTATATTTGCTACTCTCTCTATGTTAGTATTACCTGTTTGGTTTAGTTTTTCCCTTCATTTTCCTACTTATATTGCTTGCGGCCCGGACTTGCATCTAATAGACGTTATGTTTTCCTATTTTCCTATTTTTGTTGTAATTGCCATATGAGTTGGTTTTGCTGATCAATTGCCTACTGGAGTTGGTGAGCAAAAAATTTTGAGCTGCGCAATTGGAACCATTTGCTTAAAATATTTTGATGAACTATTTATATTTGTGAACTGTATTGAGACTTGTATTTGGACTTATTGTCCCAGGATTATTGTTTTTGTTTCGGATCTAGTATTTGTTGGAACATCTGTTATTGATACAATAAATACTGTTGAGTTATGATTATTTTTGCATGCCTGGTTGGAGTATATTGTTATATTTACTGTTATGATGAGTCAAGTAGATTCGTACAGCTTACGGATAGTGAAAACTATCCGCTGGGCTTAGTCGCTACCGTATTCTGTATTCTTTTGAGAGTGGAGCGTGACAATCAATGACCAAGGAAAGAAAGGAACTAGTACAACCATTCAATTCTAAACTTTTCTATGCGGATCCTCATCAACAATCTAATTCCGACTATATAAAGCCTATCAATCTACTTCAAAACAGAATACACCAGAATTGTTAATTTCATTAGTTAACTAACTGCTTTCAACCACCAATGTATCCCTTCTTCTGATTTCTTATTCAACATGCATCTATGAGATCTCTATATTTACATTACATCTTTGATTTAAACACTCTATAGTCTATACTACAATTTATTAATATGTTATTGATATAAAAATTTAAAAACTTCCTTCAGCTCATTGTCAACACAATGATTATCGCACCCATCTTGAGCAATATCAATAATCTGCACGCTAGCATCGTAAATTGTGCCCACTTTCCAAGCTGACGCAAAACCTTCCTTCTGGGTCCACACCCATTTACCATCGTAGCCACATGTAACCACCATCCTTAATTCGAGTGGCCCGACTGGCACTTTGCTTGAGGTCCATATTCCAATTAGACGAACGGTGTGGTGCTACATCAACAGCTACGATGTCAGTTTGACCACCTTGATACAAAAACTTGATTGTCAAGTTGTTGGGTTTGTAGCTGTCTTCTTCCACTCGAACTGATACATTTTTGTTCTTTTATTAGCAAGGGGCTCTGAGGAAGATAAATAATTATTTTTAAAATTAGTATGTCGATGCGAGAATTTCATTTATATATATTCTATATATTCTTTTGACGTAATACGAGAATTTCATATATTTTCGCAATAACATATTGATGTCTAATTTGCATATCCTTTATTTCAACTTAAGGCTCTTGCATTTAACGTGCAAAGAGCTACATCTAGTAGATCAAAATCAATTTAGATAAATAACATCACAAGGTTCAATGATGAGATTTTTCAAAAAGGCTACAATTTCCACCAACAGCATGTCATTCAACCTATCGTACGTAACTTCGTAACTCCAATATCACACAACCTATCGTACGTAACTTCGTAACTCCAATATCACACGCTTACTTCAACTTAAAACAAGCTACTTGTTGAAAAATAAAAACATAATAATTCCTTTAGGCAATTACACAAACAAGTAATCTACAACAACAACAAAAAGATTCAATTTTTTGTACAAAAAGTTACAAAGGATAGTAATACCTCTTCAAAGTTTGTAACCACTGTTTTTCCAAAAATGTATTTTTGTGTATTGTCTGTATTTTTTTTAAAAAAAAATTTTGCAAATTATTTTTTTGGTTTTCAAATTCTTTTGTCAATATGTAATATCGACTCTTCTATTAAAAAAAATCTAATTTTTCGATCAATAATTTTATTGTAACTATTTTATATGAATTTTACATTTTTTTAATACAAATCTTATTTTTGTATTAGTAGTACTATTATTATTTTATCAGTTTCTATTATTATTATTATTGTTATTAGTATTATTGTTATTATTGTTATTATTGTTATTTTTGATTAGTTATTAAAAATCCATTTTACCTACTAGTCGTATAAATTATATTTTTTAATGCAAATTGTATTTTATTAGAGACAGTATTTTTATTTGTTATTTTATTGAATTTATATACCCATTTTTCTTATTGAAATTTTTCTTTAATACCCATTTATTTAATTCTGATATCCATTACCAATATTATATCCTACTATACTGTTTTATAAAATTCTTATTTTTATCACCTTATGTATATATATCCTGACCCATATAAACCTACTACTAATACCCATTAACTTACCTATTAATCCTACCTGGATTAACCTTCCCTAATTTCTATACCTACTACCTAATCAGTATACTTCCTATTTTGCAACCTACCAATTCCCTTCCGTGAGCAATATTTCCCTCACCCGGTTGCACCCAAAATCCAAACCGACAACTTCTTTTTTTTTTTCCCTTCTTGTAGCCGTAAATTATGTGTAAATTATGTACATCTCTCCCTTCTTCAAGCCTAGTGCATATACATCCTTATATATATTTGCAAACACATTAAGCCTAGATTTTTCCAAACCATTGCGCCGTGCTTCATCTCTCCCGCTTCCTCTCCATCCGCCGTCTCGCGCTCTTTTGCTCTTGGATTTTTATTGCGCGTGCTCGGGTGCGCGTGTGGATCGTTCGTGAGTCCATGAATTTCGTTCGTGGGTTTTTCTTCTAGGACAATTTGCATCGCGTTCATCTCCATAATAAGGCAAGTAACTTGTACTACAATTCCTTAGGTTGATACAAGTCAAAAAGTTCACATCTAGTGTAGTTAGGTCTAGAGACAATCAAAAATTATATTTTTCTTGATGGGGTTTGTCTCTATTGTGTTAATTTGGTCATAGATGACTTATGACCCCAAACTTGATAGGATGATAACATAGGTTATGCCCAAAACTTGATTTTAATGCATGTATGTGATTATTGCATGAATTGTGTTTGATTGAATGCCCATGTGAAAATAATAGGTGTGGACATGTTAGTAACCCTAAATCATGATGATTAGATGTTTGGTAGGTTGTATTTCAAGTTTGGTTGTGTTTGGATCAATATTCAGAAGTTATGATGTTTTTAATTAGAGGTGTGAAATCTGTATTTACTGTTTGTTCTGTGTTGATTGTTATTTTCGTCCATGCTACAGTCCGAAATTGAATTTCAAAATAAAAGATGAATTCTAGATAATTTTATCTATTTTCAAACCCCACTGGTTTTGCTTGATTTGGATTTCGTATGACGGAGTTATGAATGTTTTGGTACAGACGTGTCGATCAATTCCAGATTCTGTTTTGGGTTAATTTTGTTAACAAATTATTTTCAAGACCTATTCTATACATAATATCTTGACCTAATATTTTGCTCAGTGTTTCCTTATGATATTAGGGACTACCCAGGTTTTTGATGAATTTTAAAGATAAGTTTTGTGTGGTGTTTCATATTCTTTTCTAAAATCAACTCACGCTGTAATTTGCGCGCTGTTTAGTAAAGAACTCTATTTTCACTATAATTCTTTATATTGTATGAAAATTTTTTGTGAAATATGAAAGATTGTAAAATCTATCTATTTTCATGTTCCTTTGGCGGAATTGGATTTCGATTCACTAATTGCGAGATATCTTAGTTTTCGTACAGCGGTGTTGAGAATTCCAGCTTCGTCAAACTATATTTTCGTGTTGCTTCTTATTTTTGATGGCTGATCTATACTTACTGGAATATTATGAAACTTGTTATTTTGAGTCTATACCTATATAGGAATACCCTAGATTTTTCGTGGAATTATTTGATGTATTTTCATGCTGTTTTCATGCTTTTGAAGTTGTTCCCCTGTTTTCAGGCTGAATATAAAATCTGTATTCAAATAAGTTTTGAGCTGTGTTTTTTTTTTTTTTTGAGAGAAAAGGTGGAATAACACCACCCTGTTTCATTAATAAGAAATTAATAAACAACCCCGCAGAGCCGGGAGAAAACAGAAGTACAGTGCAGGAAATAAAACATAAACCCCCAACAGGACCCTGGGGGGTGGGTTTCATCGTCTAAACCACGGACAACAGGAAATAAAACATAGACCCCCAACAAAGCCCTGGGGGGTGGGTATCAACCTCTAATCCTCAATTAAAGCACAAAGCAAGAGACAACAAAATAGACACAGAGAAAGCCATTGATGCAACTGGGATGTGAGACTGGTGCCCTCCTCAGTCCAAAGTCGGCCCAAACTCTATCTCCTCATCGTCATATTCTTCCACCTGGAAGACCTGTGCAATCCTCCCTCTCACTCCTGAAGCCGCAGCTGTAGCCCAAAAGGAAATCAGATGCATGATGAGAGTGAGATTACCAGAAATTGAATTACAAGAAGCACGGAAATAAAAATTGTTTCTATCTAGCCATAACACCCAAGTGGTAGCCGCAATGGCAATGTACCATGCCTCCTTCATGTCGTGTCGTGTCTTTGCAAATCTAGGGCCAACCCATAGTTCCTCATACTCTCTTGGGTAGTCATTTGAACCTAAGGCTCTAAGAACTTCTGTCATGACAGCCTTGCTTCTTGTGCAGTGAATAAACAGGTGGTTCAGATCTTCCGTATGTGTGTTGCAAAATCCACAGTCAGTCGCAATGTGAGGTTGCCTCTTGGCTAGGTTCTCTCTGGTAAGGATAGCGTTGTTGAGCACAAGCCAGAGGAAGACTCTGACTTTAAGAGGTGCTTTTGCCTTCCATAACACCGTTGCCCAGGGGGGTCTGCATCCCCGATAGTGAATTCGGTGGTAAAGGGATCTAACCGAGAACACTCCCTTCTTCTCAAGTCCCCAGCGCAACTGGTCTGGGCCTTGTGCACACAACACCCCAAATTGGGTAATTCTCGTCTGTAGTTCTCGCAGTTGCTGGCGCAGCTCTGGTGAGAGCATACCCTGGAACGATGGTCTCCAAGTCCCTCGTTTCCAGGCATCTGCCACCGACATATTCGGTCGGCTCGTTTTTTCATACAGCTCTGGGAAACTGTCCTTAAGAGCGAGTGGGCCACACCATTTGTCCCACCAAAACCTAGTGGACCGTCCATTACCAATGATAGAGGTTACTGCTGAGTTGAACGGTCCACTGGCTTTTGTAATTCCTTTCCAGAAGCGGGAGGTCTTGGGACCCACTCGGAAGCCTAAACTTCTCGTCCCTTTTCCTCGGAGGTAGGGTTGAATAAATTCTTGCCACCCTTCCCCACAGTGGTGAAACACTTTCCACCACCATTTGCCTAGGAGAGCCAGGTTCATATCTCTAAGGTCAATGATACCTAGCCCTCCATGCCTCTTCTTCATGCAGGCAATGTTCCATTTAATAAGATGGTAGCCTCCCTTATTTGACTCTGCCCCTTTCCAAAGGAATCTTTTTCGAATTCGGTCAATCCTTTGGATCACCCACTTTGGTAGTTCAAAAAATGACATGTAGTAAATGGGCAGGTTGGACAGCACAGAGTTGATGAGTACAACTCTTCCCCCGATAGAGAGCGCTTTGCCCTTCCATCCAGACAGTCTGTCTTCCACCCTGTCTATAATGGGCATCCAGTCAGCCTTAGAGAGTCTCCCTGGCTTGAGCGGGAGCCCTAAGTATTTCACCGGGAACTCCTCCGTCGCGCAATTTAGAATGGTGGCATGCTCCCGTGCTTCTGCTTCTGATAGGGAGATTGGGATCAATGCGCTCTTGTGGAAGTTAATCCTAAGGCCTGACCAGGCCTCAAAACAGTAAAGGATCCCTTTAAAGCAGATTGTTTCAGATATAGAGCCATTTCCAAAGAGTAGGGTGTCATCAGCATATTGCAGGATCGAGCATCCTTGTTTAGTGGGGCTACTGGTCACAGGCGTAATCCACCCTTTTCTGTGACAGTTTTCCATCATTCCTCTAAGCACATCCGCAACAATAGTAAATAATAGCGGGGATAGTGGATCACCCTGCCGGAGTCCCTTCTTGCATGGGAACGATGGACCGGATCTTCCATTCACCGAGATTGCCGTTTTACTAGAGTGCAAACACTGTTTGATCCATCTAATCCATTTGTCTCCGAAACCTCTGCCTCTAAGTGCCTCCAGCAAGCATTCCCAGTCCCCGGAGTCATATGCTTTCTCAAAATCCAACTTTAGGAGGAAGTTCTTGGAGTTGCACTTGTGGCAGTGGTGGATAACTTGTTCAGCGGTGGCCACACAGTCCAGAATACATCTGCCCTTAATGAAACCCGTCTGGGTTTTACTAATAAGGCTGTCCATCACATTACCCAAGCGGATCGCTAGTACCTTAGTGATGATTTTCGCCGAGCAGTTAATCAGGCTAATAGGTCTAAAATCCCCTACGCATTTGGAATCCTCACGTTTGGGGATCAACACCACTTCTGCAAAGTTGAACATTCCCAGTCTCAGACTGTTGTGGTAAAATTTCTCCATAAGATCCATAAAGTCTCCTTTAATTTCTTCCCAGAACACCTGGAAGAACATCATAGGGAAGCCATCTGGACCCGGCGATTTGTCTGCTCCCATCTGATTGACGGCTGATTTGACTTCTAACTCCGAGAAAGGTGCCTCCAAGGAGGCCAAGTTCTGACCTGATGCATTCTGATATTCCCGCCAGTAGTTCTCGCTCAGAGGTACCCTATACTCATTCTTCCTCCCAAAGAGGTCCTTATAGAACCTCTGAAAGGTCGCTGAGATGACCTTTTCATCTTGTGCAGTGCCAGACTCTGTCTGAATTGACAGGATAAGATTGGATCTCCTTCTGGCGCTTGCAACCCGATGGAAGTAGGCCGTATTCGCGTCTCCCTCTTTGAGCTACGAAATCCTGGACCTTTGTTGCCATTTGATCTCTTCTAGTCTATAAAGATTGGCTATGTTATCATGGAGTTGTAATAGCCTGTTACGCTCATCCTGGGAGAGGACCCTGGACTCTTCAATTCTCTCAAGCTCATCAATACCTTCCAAAAAGGATTCTTTAGCCTGCCAGATAGTAGAGAACCTAGAACGGTTCCATCTTGCAAGCCTCTTCCTCAACCTACGAATTTTTCCACACCAGCGAGATGCCGCGTCCCTGCCAGCTATAGGGAGCGCCCAGTTCTCCATAACCAAGTGATGAAATCCCCGGATTTCCAACCTAGCCTTTTCAAATCTAAATTTCCTAGGCCTGCGTTGTCCTCTAATCCCCGCATCGAGGAGGATTGGCGTGTGATCAGAAGTAGGTCTAGGGATCGCTCTAGCCGACACTAGAGGAAATTTAGCTTCCCAATCCATGGAGACTAAGATCCTGTCCAACTTGGCCATAATCGGGGTCGCCTGCATATTAGACCAGGTGAAAAGTCTGTCATTGATTGGGATATCGATCAGTTCCAGTTCTGTGATCAAACTGTTGAACTCCTCTCTGTGCCTGTCACTGGCGCCTCTCCCCTTGTGCTCAAAAGCAAATCTAGTGATGTTGAAGTCCCCACCTACAATCCAGGGCCCCGGCCACCGTCGTCGAATGTCGACCAATTCTTGCCAGAAGGCCTCCCGATCCGTGGCCACATTCGGCCCGTAGACAACAGTAATCGTCTGAGTCCAATCATCGGAACGTCGTTTCAACCGTGCCGTCAGGGAGAACGTTCCTTCCTGTACCTCTAAGCAGGAGAGGATATCCGAATTGAAACCTAAAGCAATCCCCCCTGAGGCGCCAACTGACGGCCGTAACAGCCATTCCTTGATTCTACTACCTCCAACTTTTTTAAGTTTGAACCCGTGCTGGAGTTTGGTCTCCTGCAGCCCAACAACTTCCGCCTTGGAGTTGTTAATGATGTCCCTTATCATATCTCTCTTCCCCCTATCCCCCAACCCCCGAACATTCCAGAACAGCGTATTCATTGGGGGATATTGTCAGAAGGGATCGTTGGTGAGAGTGCGGGGCTGGCTACATCCTCATGAATGATAGCCGGCCCAGTACTCCCACAGGTAATGGAGCCTACAACCTCACAAACACTAGGCTTTGCTATCTCAGATTCCCAACCCCGCATTTTGTTTAGCAGAAACGCGTTGCGTTCTCTATCACACACTTCCAAACCACAGGTAGCAGCTAATATAAAGACTTCAGAATCAGACATGAAATTTAAAATATTAGCAAGAAGAGTTTTAGTACCTCCATTGACGTGTTTTGCCGCTTTGGCGCTCGTCGCTCTCTCCAGAAAATCATCCAAGGACTCCGCATGAACCCTCTTTGGTGAGCGTAGAACTCTGCACCCAACTGTCCTCTGAGACACCCCTGAGCGTCCACTGGGGGCTGTATCTGGCAGTGTGGACAAAACAATCTCTGGTGAGCGCCTCCCCTGGGTGTCTGCAACGAATTCAAGATCCTCAGAGTCCTCGTCTGTAAGAGTGAAATCAACCTCCAGGTTCAACCGCTGTTCTGAGTCATCATCACTAACTGCTATCTGAGTAAGAGTATGAAGAGTGGGCCCTGACAATGTGGACTCCTCTACAAGCCCAACCATCGCCGTCTGCCCCCCCTCAATAACTATAGTTCCACCGGTGGACCCCTCACTGGGCCCACCCTCTAAAGACTTTGGCGCGCCGATATCATCAGACCCAAGTATAGTAACAGTCTCTATGGGCCCCTCATTGGGCCCAATAGATCCTGTCTCTAGCCCATAAGAAGCTTCCGGAGTCAAACCCCCCTCAGATGACCCACTCATCTTGTTGCACCTGCGGAGCTCCATACCGTATGCCTTGAAACTGTCACCGCCTGTTAAATCGCAGCTGTCGATGCTGCCAGCTGTCGCTGCCCCATAAGCGAACGCAGCGGCACAGACAGCTGTCTGCGGTTTCTTCGAGGCGCCAGTGCTGCCATCTGTCGCTGAACTGCCATCTGTCGCTGTCCCATTAGCTGGCATAGCGGCACATGCAGCTGTCTTCGACAGCTTCGAGGCAGTTGATGCTTTCACAGATGCAAGACTGGCAAAAGGCGTATCACCATCCCCACCTTCCCTATCCCCCGCGCTCCTCCCTTTCTCCTCAAAACCCCTGTCAAATTTCCCCAAATCGCCTCCTTCCAAAAGCAACCTCCTCCTACCAACTCCACCTTTGCTCAAATCGAGCGCCGAAGCATCCTCTGCCCGTTCTGGGTTCACCACTTTCGCCAGTGGTAGCTCTGGCACCCGGCGCAGCAACTCCACAGAAGGTTCTTTTACTTTTTCTGGTGCATGCCACAGCCTTTCGACCCACTCTTTGGTCGAAAGTTTACCACCTTCTGTCGTCTTCCTCAGTTTTGTCGCCTCGCTCGCCGTTGGCGTTTTCTGCCTGGCACTGCAGTCTGTGGCCCAGCCACTTTTGGGGCCTGCCTCTGTCCCGTCCCTCTGACCACCTGCGATTCCCACCCATGATGAGGGACCCGTTGGCTCCACCGACCGATCCACCGTGTTGAAGGCCCCACAGGGTTTTTGACCAGTGGGTTGGGCAGCACGCTCCCTACGAGGCGGATCTCTGAGCGTTGGGGCAGGTTCCGGTCGCTCGAGACATTTTTGGGCTCTCGCAGCCATGAGGATTTCTCGATGGGCTCGTTCAACTTCGTGCGAGCCGTCAATCGTGAGGCTGTCAGATGGCGAGACTACTTGCTTGTAAGTCCGGTGATCTGTAAGGGCGATGGTTGTTTTGGGGGAGAGAGCAGGCGCCGTTGTCGTCGTTGCCTCAATCTTTTTAACAAGCACAAACCTAATCAAGTAAGCTTCCTCAAAAGAGTGAACTTTGGCAAATCGCGGCATCGCCTCGATGTCGCAGCTCCTGATCAGGATCTTTGCGGAGACCAATTCCGATCGTCTAACTGTTTTCTCATCAATTTCTTCTATACTCCCAAAGTCGGCGACCATTTCTTGGAGCGCCTCCTTCTTCCAAAAATGCATGGGTACGTTGTGTACCCACCCAAAACAGGTCTCCTTGCGGTGGTTCGGCTCCGAAGTTTGTGGTCCAAGCAGTGAACTCAACTTGGAAATGTCCAAACTCTATGATCCCCAAGCTAACCGTCGTCTCCACTCTCGCCGGTGAGGGGAACGACACAAGGAATTGCATGTGACAACTTTTTGGCCACCCAATCTCTATCGGGCCCCGCTGGCCATTTATCATTGAGAGCTTGCAGTAGGTGCGCTTCCGATGGCCTACCGGACTTCACCTTGGCAATCGCACACCAGCTCCTTAACCATCTTTCTTCATTTTTAACTATATCCAGGCTCTTGGCCAGACGAATGATGGTGGGGTGGTCGGTGGATCTCCCCCGTGTCACTTGCCGTTCTTCGTCGCTCTTGGATTCCACCACGTTGGTGCAAACGTAAGACAAGTGTCCCCACATCAAACACTTAAGGCACCACACTTCTTTCGTACACTCACTTCTAAAGTGGCCGAGGTCGCCACAATTAAAGCAGGGAACTGGTTTCCGTTTACCCTTCCGTTGTCTTTTATGGTTCTTGGGGTACCCTTCCGCATCAATCTGGTGAGTGTCCAAAGTCTCTCCTCTTTTCTTCTTACTCCGCACAACTTCCCATTGTCCCCCGCCTTCTTCATCTCCGGAGTGTGCCTCCATCAAGTTTCCGCCCTGCGCAAGCCCCCCCCCCGGGTCTCGCTTGGCTTTGGAGACCGGTGTTGGGCACTCCGGAGCCGTTGCAATGGCGTGTAGGATGGTGGATGGTTTTTGGGAGTTGGGGGGGGGGGGGTTGGGCTTTGGGGCTTGACGTCTGTATGTGGTTTGTATGGGCGTTGTGGGTTTTTGGAGTCATGGGGTGGGTTGTTTGGTGATTGTAGACTTCACGTTGCCAATGTTGTTGTGGTTGTAGGGTCTGTGGTGGACCTGGTGGTTGTCTCAGCACATGTTTTTGGTTATAGCTGTTATGCCTGAAGTTCTTGTGCGGTAGTCTGTGCGGCGAAGCTGCTGAAACCTCCTGGCGGTGACCCCTGTGCGGAGGTGGCTGATGCTGACGCGGTGGGGAACTCTTCCGCCTATAATGGCCTGGAGGAGGACCCCATCGTTGGGCCCTACCTCCGGCAGACTCCCCTTGCTGGTGATGGGAATAGGGGCGATGATGATCGTGCGTCCTCCCTGCATTGCGATGCCGTGCACTCTGATGTGCGCGCATCGGGGAGCGATCACGCCTGAGCCCACTATCTCTACTCTCCACCAGGAGCTCGGTCGCCAGTCTAGGATCTTTCAAACGTTGGTCCACAGTGCACACTGCCGCGGGCTCCACCACAGTGAGAGACGCTTGAGCATGGACGGGGGTGTCAGCTGTGGTTGTATTTGGTGCTGCAGTGGTAAGGATAGCCTCGCCGGCAATGGAAGAGGGGGGGATCGGTGGGTGGCGGACCCCTTCATTGGGCCCGCACCCACTGACAGCGAGTAAGATGCCATGGAAGTGAGTCAGGGTAGGGAGAAATGTTTGAAGCTCGAAGCAGGAACTGAGAATAGAGGAGAGGGGATGAGGACCAAAGGAAGGAAAGGGGGGGACAATCTGTGACAAAGGGTGAGGGAGAAGAAGCTAGGGGTCGGCGATGCAGGGGATGGGTAGGGTAGCGATCCTGAGGAAGATGGCCGGAGTTGGAGAGTTGGGGGGATGGGGGGGGGAGTTGGTAGGAGACAACATCCTACCCAACTGAAGGTGGACTTTTGCAGTTTTGAGCTGTGTTGTTGTGAACTAGTGTGTGACTTATTTATATGCGTTGGATTCATGTGGATGTCTAGTTTCCAGATCCTTTGACGGATCTAGGTTTACATTTCTGTAGAGACCAGAATTCCTATTTTAGTACTGATCTGTCATGCTGTCCTGATTATGAACATACACCATTTTGCTCGATTATGTGACTGTATATTATCTATGCATGCTGATTTGATTCCCTGAACCTAAACCTGATTATATCATGTTAGTTTGGCATTACTTCGTACCCATTCATACCTGTTTGATAACAATAATAAAAGTAACCAAGCCGGGGTTAAGGGAAAGATCGAATAGTGGATAATTCAGAAACGTGTACTCGGAAGGGGGCCAGTGTTTCCCATTTTGATTCATGTTGATACATGAACCTGTTGATGCATGGACTGTTGGTTCATGTACCTGTTATCTTTTGATGCATGATACCTGTTGGTTCACGTACCTGTTACCTGTTGATGCACGTACCTGTTGGTCGTGTACCTGTTGATTCATGAATCCGTTGATGCATGAATCGGATGATTCGTGTACCTGTTTTGATTCATGAACCTGTTTCCTGTTTCATGTACCTGAGTACACTACCCTCTATGGTCCACTATGAAATCTAAAATGAAATTGCTTTATTGTAGCAACCATGTGGTGTGGGCAGCATGAAGTGCTACCTAGATAGTAAATTAACAAGATTAGACTTGACTTAACATGACACATGTTACATGATACCTGATACCTGTTTACCTGATACATGATTACCTGTTACCTGATTATCCTGTTGCCTGATTACTTGTTACCTGATTATCAGATACTTGATACATATTTACCTGATTACCTGATTACCTGATAATTGATACATGTTCACCTGTTTACCCGTTTACCTGACACTTGACACATGTTACCTGTACCTGTTAGTATACCATGTTGTTAGTTAGTTTCTCCATGTGCTTGTATCCTGCATTATTTGTGATCTGCGACTTGCAATTGACGGGTACTTGTGTTTTCTCTTTTTCTCTTTCCTGTGTTCGTTGAATTGCAGATTTTGGAGGACAGGTTCCAGACGGTATTGGTGACATGATGTATTAGTTGCTGGAGCTCTTGCTACATTTATTTAATTCTTGTTGCTATTTGAACTTGGATTTATTCTTGTATTTGGGCAATGTGACCCAGGATTATTTGTGTATTTCAGATCATGACTATTTGAGATTAATATATTTTATTTCAAGTATTCTTATTGGTATTTGGTTCATAGGTGCATGTGGTTAATTTTTCTGGCTTCCGACTCTGATTATACTGTGATATATTGTAAAGAATTCCTGAACAGCTTATGGATGATGAAAATCATTCGCTGGGCTTTTGTTACGCGCTCGTATTCTGTATTTTTGGAAAGTGGGGCGTGACAAAGTTAATCACCACCGCCTATTGGTGAAATCCTAATCCCTGAATTCGAACCTTATTTTTTCTCCCTCAAAATTCTCGGGTTTGCAAATTGAGAGCAAACCACATATTGCGAAAGAAGAGATCGATTTCAATTTTGAAGTTGAACAATTGAAAGGAAAAAGAGCTTGTGTTTGAAAAACTGGAGCCGATCCTCTATGGGTCCATATATTTAACCCATATCCGAACCGTGAGAACCGAGTCCGGGTCCTCTAAAATATTTGCTACCCGTTCCCGTTCGGGTCTAGGTCCGATTCGGGTCCAAATCCGATTCAGGTCCAGATTTTATTTTCTCATATTTGGTTCAGGTATGGGTCTTAAATACGTAATCGACATTTTTTTAATCATTTTTTGCTTATTGATGCGGTTTGTTTCTAGGAGACGTGTGGATGCACCAGGTGTGAGTTCGGACTCGATTTGTATTGAAGGAGAAAGCTGCTCGTCTGACGATCCTCGGCTGACCGGGCGGAACCCGCGACGGGCTCGGAATGAGGTGGACGCCTGGGCTCGGATCAGAGGGTTCGGATCCGAGGTCTTGTGTACCTGCAGACGGTCCTGAAACACCGGGGTTTATCCCGGTGGCGGACCATCCGACGATCTAGTCAGTCTCTGTGAGAGAGTAGCAATAACTAGGTGAATTTTAGTGGCAAAAGATTGGTTACCTAAAAAGGTGGGTGAGGGTCTAGTATTTATAGAGAATTCCAACCGAGTTTGGATCCGCTTGGAGGCCGGGTCTGAACCTGAAAGCCCATGGGCCTGACGTGGCAGAAGGCCCAGGTGGTTTAGGGCTGACGTGGCAGTACCAGGAGTGGTATAGGGCTGACGTGGCAAAGCCCTTGGTGGTATTTGGAGCAGACATGGCAGATCATGGGGCTCCTGTGCTCCTGGGAGAATCTGGTGGCCTGGGTTGCGCCAGGCCATCTTCATTCGACACCAGGATGGGCGGACGGCCCGGAGGACTGTCGTTGATCGGAGGCCGAGGGCCATCGATGTTTGTCGGATACGAGGAGACCAGTTCTGCGGGGGTGAACTTTGAGGTTCGGCGCCGAACCTGTCTGGCTCGAAGCCGAGCCAGATTGTTGTTTTTCCTGTTTTTGAGTGAGAGCTGTATTGGACCCTGGTTGGGTCCCAAGCCATTTTTACCCTACCACACAAGCCCCTCACTCCTGCGGGAGTGCGGGAGCTAGCCGTGGAGGAGTGTTTATGGTTTGTTAGAAATGGGATAGCGAATCGCTGGGCCTTCATTAGGGGGTTGCCCTGATGTTGGAGTGAGCCTCGAGCCGGCGAGGGTTGATTTCCCTGATGGTAGAGCGAGCCTCGAGATGGCGAGGGATGGTTGCCCTGATGTTTAGAGCGAGCCTCGAGCTGGCGAGGGTTTAAGGGTCGGCAAGGGTGATGGCGAGCCGTTGAAACTTCCTGAGAAGATTACCCTGGTGCTAGACCGGACCTCGAGCTTTCGAGGGATTATGGGTCAGCAAGGGTGATGGCGAGCCGTTGAGTCTTCCGGAGAAGACTACCCTGGTGCTAGACCGGTCCTCGAGCCGGCGAGGGTGATGGCGAGCCGTTGAGCCTTCCTGAGAAGACAACCCTAGTGCTAGACCGAACCTCGAGCTTTCGAGGGATTATGGATCGGCAAGGGTGATGGCGAGCCGTTGAGTCTTCCGGAGAAGATAACCCTGGTGCTAGACCGAACCTCGAGCTTTCGAGGGATTACAAGTCAACAAGGGTGATGGCGAGCCGTTGAGCCTTCCTGAGAAGACTACCCTGGTGCCAGACCTGACCTCGAGCTTGGCGAGGGATTACGGATCGGCAAGGGCGATGGCGAGCCGTGGAGCCTTCCTGAGAAGACTACCCTGGTGCTAGACCTGACCTTGAGCTGGCGAGGGATTACGGGTCAACAAGGGTGATGGCGAGCCGTTGAGCCTTCCTGAGAAGACCACAATGGTGCCAGACCTGACCTCGAGCGGGCGAGGGATTACGGGTCGGCAAGGGTGAGGGCGAACCGTTGTGCCTTAGAATGTTTGAGCGGGGTAGCCCGCTGTTTTCGCGGAGCATTGAAGGCGCTCCGGAATCTGTGCGATATTCCAATTTCCCAGGGGCCTTAAATGCGCCGCCTAATAAATGCATGGCGCATGGGCTTCCATCGTTTGGCTTTCCCCATGTCATAAAGGCCGGCCTATGGGGGAGGCTATAAGTACCCCTCCCTCCGCAGCGGGTTTGATCACAGCAAGGGTGGTCCATTGGCCACCAGAGGTGTCTGCTCCTGCGGACGTCTGTCTCTTGCAAAATTTTACCCCCGGTCGTGTCCGAGAGGTGGTTACTCTGCCGCCCGGATCTTCTCTTGGATCTGATGGCTCTGATACGGTAGCCAGATCCAGGGGAGATCAGGGCAAGAGGGGTAACGACCGAAATCCGGACCGGTAGATAAGGAGCCTCGGATTGGTGGTGGCTCTGCCGTCTAGATCCTTTTTCGGGTCAGACGACCCTGACACGGTTGTTTGGCCCGAGAGAGATCCGGACGGGAGGGGCACCAACCGTATTCCGGACTTGGGGCTGAAGAGCCTTCGATAGAGGGATCGTCTCCGATTGGAGGTTGGCCAATCTGTCTTCCGATAGGGTTCCAGGTGATGGTGGTTTCTGTCCCACCCTCGAACAGTTCGGGGTTTCGGCTGCCGAGGCTATAAGCCCCGAGCTGCTCGCGGGTGAGAGGGGAACCGACCGAGCGCTGTAGCCCGGGGCGTCTGTCGAAGGACGGCACCTTAAATCTTAAGTAAAATGTTTTCTCCGCCGAATACTCCATCCGAACCGACCCCTGCGTCTGGCTGCCAGTCTGGCACCTGATGACGTCAGCAGTGAACGTTTCGAGGACATGGCGCGATTTTCCAGGCGGCAGTTGCACGTCAATCGGTGAACAGTAATTGCGGAAATCGAGGAGTCTTTTTTATCCTCTATAAGTATTCCCCCCTCTCCCCCTCTCGCCCACTTCTTTCTCGCTGTTTTCTTTCTCAAAAAATCTTCCAACCCTTCAGCGCTCGTCCCTGCAGTTTGCTGTACTAGGCTCGTCCTTCCGAAGCGACTCCAGGTTAGTTGGTAAGTCTGTTTAGTTTAGGCACAGATGGATAGGGCTCAGTCTGGTTCGTCAGCGTCGACGTCTAGGGGGAAAGTGAAACCTACCTCCAAATCAACGTCGTGGGAGGATCCCGTGCTTGAGGAGGAGTCAGTACACGCTGCGGAGCCTTCCGATTCAGTTTCGTGGGAGGAACCAGTAGGTGAGGGGGAGGTGGTACACAAGGTGAGGCCGTTACGCTCCCGACATCCCTTCGTGGTAGAGAGTAGCGAGTCGGAGGAAGCAAGTGATGGTTCGGACGGTGTCCGTGTTCTGGAGTTGTCTTCCGAGGAGGAGGGAGGCGAGGGCGACTCAGTAAGGAGATCCACGGTTCAGGGTGCGGGTTCGAGTTCCCTGCCGACTGGTCTGGGGCCATTATTTACCCCCTCGTCGGAGCGAGCCAAGAAGAGGAAGAGGGCTCTGAGGAAGGCAGGGTCGAGGACTGGTGGTTCGAGCCAGGCGCCTGTTTACCGCAATTTGATGACAGGTTCGCCCGTACAGCCGAAGCCTTTCCGTCAGTATCCCGACGACCTCTCTGACAAGGAGCTCTTCGGCATGCAGCCCTCTTCGCCGAGTCGGAAGAGGGTGATGATGGACGCAATCCTGACCGTCTTGGAGGGCGGGGACTTGGAGGTTTTGCAGCTGGCGTACCACATAGGGCCCGGCTACGAATTGTTGTTGCCGAGCTCTACTCTGCGCCCCACCGATCTCCTTTCTGCTTGGTATTGCATCTTCCCAGTGGATGCCTTCATCTCCGGACTGAGGCTGCCAGTCCACCCGTTTGTTCGGGATGTGCTGAACTGGGCCTCCTTGGCGCCGATGCAGTACGGGCCGAACTTTTGGAAGCAGATTATCTGCTTTGTACTGATGTGCGAGGAACAGAAGGTACCCCTACGGCTGAATGTGTTTCGAGCGATGTTGATGATCAGCTCGGCGGCTGAGGGTGTTTACTACATCTCGCCCCGGAGTAAGGGAAAGGTCGTTCACAGCCACCCGGACTCCATCAAGGATTGGAAGAAAAAATATCTGGTGATCCGGAGTGAAGAGCCCTAGGACATTCCCACTCGATGGAACCACTCCAAGCCGAGTTATCAACCGCCGAGGCCGAGGGATTTGACGGCCGAGGAGTGGGGGTTTGTCGAGCGCCTCCGTCTGTCACATGGTCTCGATTGGACGAAGGTGACGGAGGCCCACCTGGCGAGCGTTGGACTGAGCCCAGCCGTTCTGTGTATGTAGTTGTTTCTTTTCTTTCGATCTTTTCGTACTTTCTAGCTCATTGCTCTTAATGGATCTTTCTGCAGATATGGATGAAGCATCGATCAAGGCAAAGAGGCTCGCCCTGAAGAAGGAGAAGGCCGAGAAGAAGGGGGAGGCGATGAAGAGGCCGAGGGAGTCATCCCTAGTCATCTCGGAGGCCCAGCTCGAGCCGAGGACCACGAGGATTCGCTCGGAGACGAGCAAGGGGGTGGCTACTTCGAGGGGCCAGGGCCTCCGCTCTTGACAAGGGGAAAGGTCCCTTGGTCGAAGTCGAGGAAGAGGACCCGGTGGTGGAGTTACTGCGGCAACGGTGGGCACCGGACTGGTCGGTTCGGATGGGGGATTGTCTGACCGAGGAGGCCCAGGCCGTTGAGGTGGTGGAGAAGTTGGCAACCCCTCGCGACCGTAAGGCGATGGAGAGCGAGCCCGTGGAGGTGGCGTTTACGCGCCTGGCGCAGGCCACCGTGCTGGTAAGCTCGTCGACCCTATCCCCTTTGTTTTTTCTGCGGAAGTCTTTTCCTTATCTGCGCTGGTTAGTCGCAGGCTTGCGTGCAGGGGGCTAACATAAAGAACCTCTACGAGGCGTCCCTGGCACAAGAGCGAGCTCGGGCGGATAAGAGCGAGCGGGAGATGAAGGAGATGCGGATCGAGCTCGAGGGCTCGCACAAGAGGGAGCAGCAGATGAAGCTCGAGCTCGAGGCCAAGGATGCGGAGTGGGGGAAGAAGGTGGCCTCCTTGAAGAAGAAGTTCGCCAAGGAGAGGGAGGAGTTGACGAATGCGGGTCAGATGATGGTGATCAAGGCCCAGGACGAATGTTATGCGAAGGCCCTCAGTCATGTGAGGCACTTCTACCCGACCGTCGATCTGTCCAATTTTGAGTACGACATGGAGATCGAGGGGACACCGAAGACTCCTGGCGAAGAAGGGCCCGCTCTCGACCCGCCTGCCGACCCCCCTGTGAACCCGTCTGTCGACGCTGAGGTGGGAAAATAAGTTGTATAATTTTGTCTTTCTTTTTCCCCCTCTCAATTGTATTTTCCTCCCGCGGACTGGCCACCGCCCCCTTTTTTTTTGTAAGAAGCAACTAAATTTATAGAAAAAGATTTTTGGACCGGCCAAGTGTTTTGACCTCGGATATTTCCGAACCTTCTTGCGTATGTGTGTTGAGTTGGCTGGTTCTCTTGTAGGTTGCGGCTCCCCTTCCCGAGGTGGACCCCCGTCGTTCCGACGTGGCATGGCTCCGGAGCAAAGTTGAGGCCCTGGAGGCCGCATTGGTTCGCTACCGAAGGGGGGCTCGTGACACTGATGCGGCTTTTAACTATTATCGGAATAAGTCTGAAGCCTTAAGTGAGGAGGCGAGCCGGCTGAGGAGGGCGATGGTGGATCGGGAACTCGGCGGTGCAAGCCTTGGACAGGCCATGTCGAGTGCCTCGGTGCAGAGGCCCTCTTCTGAGGGGTTACTTCGCGATGTCATTGTGGAGAAGGAGATGGAGATACACCGTTACAAGACGATGCTGGGTGTCTCGACATCTTCCTCAGTGGGTCGGCAAGCGGAGGGGGTTCCCTCTGCGCTGCTGCTGTTGCAGCGTATGCGACCGGATGACGCCCAGAGCTCCGTGGCTGGGGTGTCGACCGTGGCTGAGCCTAAGGACCGTCATAACGAGGAGAGGGCTCCTAGTCGCTCGGTCGGAGTAATCCCACCCTTCGTCGGACCCGAGGGGCCCTAAGATGGTGACTTCCTCTAGTTTGAGATGAGTGGAGTGGTCCTGTAACGGTCTTTGTTTGTTTTCTCAGAACAAAATAAAAGGGTATGAATAAAGAATTCTTTTCCTTCTTTGCTCCGGCTAGTAGTGTAGTGACTGATGGCGAAGGCGAGGTTCGGCTCTGCCGATCCGCGAGGGATCGAAGTGGGGCCTTAGGAAGAGTTCCTGGTCTGGATTCGGGTTGAACCTACCGAGGTGTTGGGGACGATGCCGGAGTGAGGACTCGGGTACCGATCCCATTGTCCGGCGTTAGGTCGGATATTTAGCCAGGCTAGAACCTATGTTTGTCCCTCAAGGAGCTTCATTAGGTGCTTGGCGTCGACTGGGACCTCCTCCAGCTTGATGACAGGTTTGGGAGCAGGGTCGTCCCTCTCAGGTTCGAGTTCGACGGCGTCGAGGGGGAACACACCTCCCCCGACGGTGGTCATGTAGCACGATCGCGCTGCTTCTTGGCTGCCTCGGACGATGTCGACTCCTTGCGGGGTGGGAAATTTAAGTTTCAGATGGTAAGCCGAAGGCACCGCTTGGAGGGAGCATAGTCCGAGTCGGCCGAGTATGGCATTGTAAGCCGTCTTGACGTTGACTACCATGAAGTCCATGGACTCGGTCCTCTTGACAGGAGCCGATCCTGCGGTAACGTCGAGGGTAACAATCCCTTCTATCACGACAGGGACGCCGGAGAACCCATGCAAGATGTATCCGGCCGGCTTGAGTTTGCCTCTAGGTAACTTGAGATTCTCGAAGGCTTCGAGGAAAAGAATATTAACCGAGCTGCCGTTGTCGACGAGGATTCGGCGAACTTCACAGTTAGCCATGTGGAGACTAATGACGAGGGCATCGCAGTGGGGTAGGCGTACGCCTTCGAGGTCCTCTCCTGAGAAGGAGACCGGCATCGGTTGTAGCTTGGGCGAGGGGTTGTCTTGGACAGCATTCACCTCTCGGATGAAGGCTTTTCGGGAAGTATTTGATTCTCCTCCCATTGGCCCTCCGTGGACACAGTGCAAGATGAATGGCGTATCTGCGGCTCCCTCGGACTCGGAATCTCGACCCTGGATGCGGTTCGGAGTAGGGTTCGGAGGCGAGAGCCTCCGGTTCTTAGCATCTCGCCGATCCCGTGGGCCTTCTCGGGTAAATTCTCGGAGGTACCCTCTTGAGATGAGTTCCTCAATTTCGTCTTTCAGGGCCCGGCATTGGTCGGTTTCGTGCCCGTGATCTCTGTGGAAGCGGCAGTAGAAGCGCTGATCTCGATTCTTGTTGTTATTAGATCGGGGAGGTAGTCGGACAATGCCTTTGTCTTCGATTTCTAAGAGGATGGCGGATACGTTATGCGTCAAGGGAGTGTACCTCTCGAAGCGGGGGACCGGCGGGACCTTCTTCATGGCCCCCGCGTCCCTCGGAGCTTTCTTTGATGGTTCGACTTCTTCGACCTTCCGCTTTTCCTTCCCGGTGGCCTCCCTGGTATCTTCGGGGTTAGGGGCCTCTTCTGCCCTAATGTATTTCTCGACCCTATTGAGGAGGTCGGGAAAGTCGACGGGGGGTTTCTTCGCCAAAGAAGCCTTCAGCTGTCCATGACGGACGTTGTGCCGAAATGCCGTGGAGGCGACGCCAGGATCAAGGGAGGAGACCGACCTTGCCTCTACCGTAAACCTCCGGACGAACACTCTGAGTGACTCCCCCTCTATCTGTCTGAGCCCAAGTAAAGAGGCGCTGGTCCTTTTGGCCTTCCGGCTGGTGACAAAGTGGGCAAGAAAATTACCCTCTAGTTGGTCGAAGGAGTAAATGGAGCCAGGGGTGAGCTTCGAGAACCATTCACGAGCCGGACCCCGAAGGGTGGCAGGGAAGGCTCGGCACAGCAGGGGATCCGAGGCGCTGTGAATCATCATGAGGGTTTTGAAACCCTCCATGTGATCAGCAGGATCTCCCTCACCGTCGTAGGTCTCGAATTGAGGTGGTCGGAAATTCCTGGGTATTTCCGCTTGGAGGATGGGGGCGAAGAAGGGAGGACGGACAGGTCTGTACCCCTGAGCCGCTCGTTGGCTGCCGTCTCCTATGTGATCGAGGCGATCCTTCATTTCTTGGAGGTGCCTTAGGAGTATGCCATCGTCCTCTGGCTGGATTGTTGACGGGCGGGACACGCTGGCCTCGGCGTCCGACCCAGTTTGGGAATGGAGGGTTTCCTCCCTGGGGGCCCGTCGGAGAGCCCCAAGAATTTCTCTTCAGAAGTCCTGGAACTCCTTGTGAGTGACGGGGGCTCCCTCGACCCTGTTCGGTCGGTCTGAAGGTTGCCTTCCGACGCGGCTGAGCGCTGGCCTTCGTCCCTCGGACGGCGGTCTTGGATGGTTCGGGGCCAGGTTGGAAGCGGCCCTTCTCCTGCTGCGGGTAATCTGCCGGTTGACGATTATCCCCCGTAGGTCGGGCTGGACTTGATGGGTGACGCTCCTTTGGGACCCCTGATGGGGAGCCCTGTGTTTTGAAATGCGTGGTCCGGTGTTAGCAGCTGGTGGGGGCGAGTCCCGTCGGTTGACGGAGGAAGCAGCCCCCTTGCCCTTGGAGGCCATGAGAGTTCGGCTGTCGAGGTCCCTTGATGGTCGGGCTCGGGTCGGCTTCTGAAGCAGTGTTCCCACAGACGACGCCAACCTGATGCGGTTTGTTTCTGGAAGACGTGTGGATGCACCAGGTGTGAGTTCGGACTCGATTTGTATTGAAGGAGAAAGCTGCTCGTCTGACGACCCTCGGTTGACCGGGCGGAACCCGCAACGGGCTCGAAATGAGGTGGACGCCTGGGCTCGGATCAGAGGGTTCGGATCCGAGGTCTTGTGTACCTGCAGACGGTCCTGAAACACCAGGGTTTATCCCGATGGCGGACCCTCCGACGATCTAGTCAGTCTCTGTGAGAGAGTAGTAATAACTAGGTGAATTTTAGTGGCAAAAGATTGGTTACCTGAAAAGGTGGGTGAGGGTCTAGTATTTATAGAGAATTCCAACCAGGTTTGGATCCGCTTGGGGGCCGAGTCTGAACCTGAAAGCCCATGGGCCTGACGTGGCAGAAGGCCCAGGTGGTTTAGGGCTGACGTGGCAGTACCAGGAGTGGTATAGGGCTGACGTGGCAAAGCCCTTGGTGGTATTTGGAGCAGACATGGCAGATCATGGGGCTCCTGTGCTCCTGGGAGAATCTGGTGGCCTGGGTTGCGCTAGGCCATCTTCATTCGACACCAGGATGGGCGGACGGCCCGGAGGACTGTCGTGGATCGGAGGCCGAGGGCCATCGATGTTCGTCGGATACGAGGAGACCAGTTCTGCGGGGGTGAACTTTGAGGTTCGGCGCCGACCCTGTCTGGCTCGAAGCCGAGCCAGATTGTTGTTTTTCCTGTTTTTGAGTGAGAGCTGTACTGGGCCCTAGTTGGGCCCCAAGCCATTTTTACCCTACCACACATATTATGTATAAGGGATGTTTTTTGTTGTCAGTATTTGTTTTCCCCTACCTCCGAACATATACATAACCCACACAGCCACTGTCATATGTCCATCAACAACTCTAATTATAAATATGATCTCAAACACAAGCATCAATTATTCATAAGAAAAATCTAAACTTTATAGACAAAGATTAATCCTTTAGTGATCAAAATTGAATCTTTACTTCTCCCAAGCATTCATAATTTTCATACATTCATCATACAAGAACCCATTGATTTCATTTCATAATTCCCACAAAAAATTTCAAACCTAATTCGTCATGTTAAACATAAGCATCGCATAAGTATGGATAGAACCCAATTTTTTCAAATAAAAATCATACTTTTAATCATAAAAATTGAAGCTTGTAACAATTTTATCATATATAATCATCATGCATAAATTCCCAAATCATTCAAGCATCGGTTTTAATCGCACATATATATGGATCACTATCTAAAATACATATCCTAATAGTATCCACTATCGTTGCTGCTAAAATATGGATATTTGGCATTTGGCAAATAGCAATAGACGAGTAGCGATGCTATCGTGTAGAGCCAGATTGGCCGATCGAAAATAATAAAATATTCAAACGGAAGATCTTCCTCCGTCTAACCCCTTTTTATTTTTTTTAATATTAAAAAATTGTGCGATGGAATATCATCTTCTGTTTGACCAAATTTGTTTTATTAGAAAAAAAAAATTTAAGCCAGACAGAAGATGATATTCCTTTTGGAAAAATTTTTATTCTTTTTTTGAATTTTTAAATTGCTAAAATGACATTTTCGTAAATATTTGCATGACAATTTAGTAAATAGTTAAAGACTTTTTTTTGTAAAGAAAGTGCAGGACGGAAGAAGATCTTCTGTCTAGACATTTTCTTTTATTTTTATTTTTTATTTATTTAAATGGAATTTCTATAATTTTTTATGGCAATTTAGTAATTTTTTAAAAAATATATTAAAAAATTTGGTGGATGGAAGATCTTTTTCCGTTCGCTTTTTTTTAATATTAAAAATTCACAGACGGAAGAAGATCTTCCGTTTTCTATATTTGACAATTGCCAAATTCTGCTGTTATATTTAGCAATTTATTGTTCATTACTTTTCTAAAAAATAACTTTTAGCGAACGATAGTGGAGGCGCTAATGCCAAAATATGAATTTTTGACTTTTTACGAATGATGGTGGATGCTCTAACAGGTTGATATGTATTTGAAATTACCTTCGATTGAGCACAGAATTAACACAGTGACATGCCCAGCAACACGTCAAATTCAATAACATAAATACACTAAGGCAAGGGGTTTCTAAAGTTACTGCTACAAAGGAGAGTTTCTACTAAAGAAATAAACCCCAAAATCCTGGTAAAAATTTATATGTAAACTCCAACAAGTTGAGAATAACTTTTCAAACTCCACCTAAAAAATTCAGGAAGAAGAAGGAGGTGTTTCACTACCAAAGGAGCTAAGGAGGCCGGGATCTAGTGTGGCTTGGATGTAGGTATCGGGGTGTCGGGGTGTCGGGCGGCACGCATGTCGAGGAGGCCGAGAGGAGGAGGGGGCGGGCTGCTGTTGGCGGAGGTGGGGGTGGAATTTGGGTAAGAAAAATAATAAAAAAAACCTATTGTACGTATAATACACGTTCTCATTACGTTATTTAATCTCAGCCTTTAATCGCCTAGATCAATACAATATATGAATGGCTACAATCGCCTCATGACATATTTTTTTCTTAATTCTTCCTTTTATAATAGAAATGGAATTTTTTTTTTTTTTTTGAAGAAAAGGTGGAATCTAGCCACCCTTCATTAATAAGAGAGTAATAAAACATACTCAGAGTACTGAGCCCACTACAACATCCTACAACCAAAACGAAATTACATAAACTCCACCCCGAATATGGGGGATGGGACAAAATAAACACAGAGTAGCCGCACAGAAATACATCATATCCCCCAACAAACCCTGGGGCGGTGGGTATCAAGGAACATTGTAGCCGTGCTGTGCTGGTTGTCAATCGATCGTCGGCTCGATCTCGATCTCCTCATCATCAAACTCCTCTGCCTGGAAAACACTTGCAATTCTTTCCCTGGGACCTGCTGCTGCCATATTAGCTCAAAAAGAAATAAAATGCATAATGTGAGTCAAATTGCCAGAAATACTATTGCAAGATCTACGAAAGTAAAGATTATTTCTATCTAGCCACAGAACCCAGGTCATTGCATGCGACGATAGCTATATACCACGCTTTTCTCATAGCACCCCTCTCCATTGCGAAATTTGGGCCTACCCACAGGTCCTCGTAAGTACTAGGATATTGGGTTGTCCCTAAGGTGCTGAGTACTTCTACGAGTACCGCTTTACTCCTAGGACACTGAAGAAAAAGATGGTCTCTAGTCTCGAGGGCGGCGCTACAGAATCCGCATTGGGAATCCACACTCGGTGGGCGCATAGTGAGGTTTTCTCTAGTCAGGATCGCATCATTTAGTATCAACCATAAGAAAGCTTTGATTTTTAGCGGAGCTTTCGTTTTCCAAATGACGGCAGCCCACTTTGGAGTACAACCCAATAGAAATGGATATTAAAAATAGAAATTAGTTTAAACCTATTAATTTGTAAGGGTATATACGTAAATAACTCATACCCTATTTTCCGTATACAAACCCACCTCCGTCCCCCATGTTGTTCCATTTCAGATTAGGAGGGAAAATAATTAATGCAACTAAAATCACATGATATCATATGAAATAGATTACATGCCATTGGATCTTCTCAAATACCTTGTTTAAACCACTAGCGACTTTAGAAACCGCCCGTCAACCAGCTAGTCATCAATGCATGGCTAATAGATGAAACATGGAAGAGAAAACAGGAAAGAGAACGAGAAAAAAATATAAAGGGCATGATAAAAATGCAGCTCAGGTCCGGTCCTGAGTACCCGGGGTCTAAGGCGCGAACGGCTCAAATAATTACTTTTAAAGGCTCCTAATTATAATTTTTTTTACGCGCAAAATATATACTTATATTTATAAAAGGGAATACAAATTTGAAAGCTCTAAAACTGTAAAAAATTCGGGGGCATAGGACGGCCGCCTTACCTGCCTCAAGGTGAGGGCCGGCCCAAGTCCCTCTTGCAGCCTACCCCTATCATGTTGAAGATCCAACTGTTCATAGTGGTTTTAGGTTAGTTTAAAATTAATTAGAATATTTGAGTTAGTTATTAGTTTACACTAAAAAAATTTCCAAAAAGAATTACCATCAACATCCTCCTTTAAACACGATTTCTGAAACACTCTTTTTCTTTTTCTTTTTTAATTTGTTCTCCTCCAACTTAGTGGAGATGTCACAATAATGTACGTATCGATAAATCCATTGGCCTTCGTAAAGGTGGAGTAAAGATTGGAGTTAGAATATTATACATTAATTGGAATGAATTAATATGTGTGAAACATTAGGTACGATATGATTTTTCCAACTAAATTACAAAATCTGATTAGTGGAACAGGAACTAATGGTTAATTTCGATCAATCATCTTGACTCGGTGTTCTGAACCATACTGAAACTAGCACAAATCTTGAGCACAAGAAATCAAAAGTAGACTACTTGGGCTGGAAAGCGGCAAGAGCCAGGTACGTAAGTCGTGCATCGGGACTGCATTTGCACGTGATCTCCTTTTTACACATCCAACTCAAAATGACAGGTACCACGTGATAGCCCCTCCTTCATTCAACGTGCCACGTGGCATTACAGACTTTCCGCACCCCTTCCTTCTCCTTTCCTTAACATTACATGTTACAAAACACTGAAACAGCTAGCCGCTCCATCCATGACGTTCCGAAGACTAATTCCGGTCCATCTTCTCTCTCTTTTGCGCGTGAGAACGACCTTGAGTTGTGGGTCCCATCCACGTTGAGCTTCTTGGTCTCGACTATGGCAATCAGTTATGTTGTACATACAACAATAACAACAACACTTTTTTTTTTCCCCGGTAGTTAAAGTTGGTTACATGAATTCTAATTTTTCATTTTATTCAGTTCAGCATAATCAGTCATGTTGTACATCTGTGTCGTTATTGTTGCGTTGGTTGCAAGTAGCTGTAGGTGAAGTTGTAGGCTTGTAGCTAACATGTAAAAAAGATTAGTATGTTTTGCTTGGTAACCAAAAGGATTCATCAAATCGTGGTTGCCACTACAAAGGAACTGTAACTGCATCTGCAAATACGTGCAACAAATGGAACACTTCTTCAGTGTTTTATTTATAAACTCTTTCATGGTCTAGTCATTGCTTTCGGAAACTGACTTGATTCACTGTTCGTGTTGGATCTGATCCGATAAAGATTAGCCGAGTCGCATTTTGGACTTTGCATTCTCTCAACAGGCGTTAGGTTGTTTTGCAGCTTAGCCCATGATTGTTGTGGGCCCAACGTAATTCCAACGTAAAGTACGTACGTGGGATTTCATGTTGGGCTTTGTACTAGCTGGCTAATTTAAGCCTCATGCACAATTTTGTGCACAAGTTTGGGCCTTGATCTAAAATTATATACATATACATATCTATATAATAAAACACAAAGAAAGCTATCAAGTGGCTCTCCTTCAATCTTCCCAAAAATTAAAGGCCCAGATCTAACCTTACAAAACATATTTTTCCCCCAAAACTCAAATTCAAATCTCCCACCCAAAACCACTCCTATATTTTTTTTTCTCTCTCTCCCTCCCTCTTATATTCAAAAAAATTAAGAAAATAAAAATTTTAAAAATTTTAAAAAATTAAAAAACTAAAGAAGTTAAAACTTTAAAAACTTTTAAAATAATTTTTAAAAAAATCAAAAAAATCATATAATATGTTTTTTGCTCTATGTTTGTTACTTCAATTTATTTGCTGGACCTCCAAAACTATTTTATATGATCAAATAAGGTACACCGTTTCGAAGACATGCCGTAGGCACGTGTCAATGGGCAAACCTAGTCTATATAATAAATCACAAAGAAAGCTATCAAGTGGTTTTCCTTCAATCCCCTCAAAAATTAAAGGCCCAGATCTAACTTCACAAAACATATTTTTCCCCCAAAAGTTCCCTCCAAGACTAAAATTCAAATCCCCCACCCAAAACAACTCCTATATTTATTTTTATTTATTTTTTTTTCTCTCTCTCTCCCTCCCTCTTCTATTCAAAAAATTAAGAAAATAAAAATTTTTAAAATTTTTAAAAAATAAAAAATTTAAAAACTAAAAAAATTAAAAATTAAAAATCTTTAAAAATAGTTCAAAAAAAGAAAAAAAATCATATAATATGTTTTTTTCTGGATCCCAAAAGTTTCTCATATAATATGTTTGCTACTTCAATTAATTTGCTCGACCTCCAAAACTATTTTATATGATCAAATAAGGTGCACTGTTCCGAATACGTGCCGTAGGCACGTGTCAACGGACAAACCTAGTATATATATATATATATATATATATATATATATATATATATATATATATATTTAGTAAATGAGCAATTGATTATGTGGCATGCATGTGATACATTGGACAACTATTCCTTTAAGGATTTTCCAATCACATGTTTGCCACATCATCAATTGCTCATTTACTAAATGAGCAAGTTGCTCATACCCCTTTTTCCCTATATATATATATATATATATATATATATATATATATATATATATATATATATATATATATATATATATAGAGAGAGAGAGAGAGAGAGAGAGAGAGAGAGAGAGAGAGAGAGAGAGAGAGGAATGTTCCATTATGCACTCGTGTGCACTCGGCTTTCCCGCCTTCGTATCGACGATCCAAACCATTCACATTGATCTACACATATAAATTAGTCTAAATATGTAAAATTAAATCATTTGAAATTCATTTACCCATCCATCGAAGTGTCATAAAATTGTATGGCTGAAAATCATAGTTTTTTATAGTCACGTGATGGATGGGCAAATAAATTTCAAATAATTTGATTTTACACATTTAGACTAATTTATATGTGTAGATCAATGTGAACGGTTTGGATCGTCGATACGAAGGCGAGAAGGCCGAGTGCACACGAAGGCTAGTGCACAACGGAACATATATATATATAAGTAATGCTTTATTGCAAACGGGTCTGTTTGCACAGATCCATTACAAACTCGTCTCCTAGCCGTTGGACCGTTTCGATCAAGATTCAATGGCCAAGATTGATCCTGCCCATCAGCCCCCTATCTCACTTAAGTTTCGGAGGGGTAAAATTGGTATTTTACCCCAAATAACTCTTCAACTTAGTCTTTTGCTCATACACACACTCGCTCGTCGGTGATCAACTTGTTTTTTTTTTTGCCAAATTATTACTTAGGTCATTGTTACTTCAGAAAACTTCTTCCAACCTTGGTCGTTGCATCACACAACAGCCTATGTATAACCTAGGCCGTTGTGTGGAACAATGACTTAGGTTATACATGTGTTTTAAAACACTTGTACAAATTTTGCTCTCCTTTTACATTTTATCTCTCATACTCAGTATACTCTCTCTATATTTCTTTCTGGCGCACCCGAACCCATAGTCGAATTCCTAGCTCCTCCTCCTTCACTTCAGTCTCTCACTCACTGTCTCCCTCTTCTCGAACTCTTGCCCTCTTCCTTTGAATCTCCCGAACCCAAAAAATCCTAACCTTAACGAGCTCTCCCAAACCCTACTTCTCCTCCTCCGTCTACAACAGCGCAACCACCTCCTCTCTCTCATTCTCAAGGACCCACATTGTGCAAGGTATTCACTCTATTCTAGCTTACTAGATGTAGCGGTGTTGGTTGATCGAATTTTTGTTAAATTTTTTAGCCTACAATTTCTGTGCGATGCGTAGTTAGTTGTTCGATGTGTATTGTATATACTTTTTCGGTAATTGTAGATGGTTGAATTATAGAAGTAGTTGTTTTTCCAAATTATAGTTGTAGTTATAGATTTTAGTGTTCTTTTTTTTTGTAAAAGCGCACAAACGAGTTCCAAAAATTTCAAAATTTTGGGAGTACGTCGGACTCACCACACATAAGCCAATAAAACTTGTAGAAGTGTGTTTGGATTCACGGTTTGCGAGATACGGCCGTGTATCGTTTTCAACCCTTTTTTATGAATGAAAGCGATACATTGCCGTATATTGCAAACCATGAATCAAAACTCAGTTCTACAAGTTGCGTTGGCTCGTGCATGGTGAGTTCGACTTACTCGCAAAATTTTGGAATTTTTTTATGTCATTTGTGTGGATTTGTTCCATATATCAAACATCAATAACAATTATACTTTGTTATTTTTTAGTGACTTTTCAATAGAAAACCACACAAACAACAAGAAAAAAATACGATATTTTTTGGGTAGGTTGGTCTCACCACACACAGTCCAACACATCGGTTAGAAGTGAGTTTCGATTCATGGTTTGCAAGATACGGTCGTGTAACGCTTTATTTGTTTTTACGATACATTGTTCTATCTCGCAAACTGTGAGTCCAAACTCACTACCAGAAGTTGTGTTGGCTTGTGTGTGTTTAGTCCGACCTAATTGCAAAGTTTGGAAATTTTTTGATCCTGTTTGTGTGGTTTTTCCACGTATCTTGTTTTGTATATAAATATATGCAAATAGTTTGATTGTCTCTATATGATTAGTGCATTGATAATTGTTATATTATTCTTTATGTTAGATATGGACATTGGTGAATGTAGGATCCTGTAGGCTAAGCAACAAACACTAGAGGGGGGGGGGGGGGGGTGAATAGTGTTTGTCAAAAATAAATTGCGGAATAAATAATTTCTTTCGGCACAGTCGACTTAGTGGTGAACCAGTCGACTGATATAGCCAAAATAAAAGAAATTTAAACTCTCGATGCAGTCGACTTATAGATAAGGCAGGCGACTGATGAGACAAAGAGAATAACTAATACGAGACTGATCAGTCGACTGATACGAAGCTAAGTCGACTGGCCAGACAAGTTTTGCAGAACTTAATTTAGCAAAAGTAAATGCAACCACAAAATAATCATTCACAGAGTACACAAGATATATCCTGGTTCGGTCCTCCCGACCTACATCCAGTCCCCAAGCAACCCACTTGAGATTTCCACTATTCTTGAAAAAATTACAAGAATACCCTACGGCGTTACGACAACAACCTTGTCTAACCCGTAGTCCTTTCTCTCAACCAGAGAAAGCAAACCCACTCTACAACCAAGAGTGAAACGACACCGACTCTTCAACCAAGAGTCAACAACCACTCTCCAACCGAAAGCAAAAGTACAAGAAGAATTTTTACAATCAACCTATAGCCTTGTTAGTGTATGTGTTGATGCACGAGGCTAAATCACAAGGTTGACTTCTATACTCAGTCCAGAGCGAATTCAATGCTATACTGGACTGAATGTAGAGAACCAAAGTGTATGAACTTTTAAAGCTTTGTTTCTCACAGAAAATCTCTTAGAAAGTTTTTCACTAGAATGCTCGGAAGTATATGAAATCAAGTTGTGTTAAATTCTGTACTTTTCAGAGAGATATGAAACTCTATATAAGGAGTTTTGATCTTCTGAACGTTGGAAAACGGTTACATAACTGTCAACCAACGGAGCAGAACTTTTGAATTTGAAAAACTTCGATTTTGAAAATCAGAAAACGGTCAAAAGCTCTCGAACAGTCGACTGGGTTGCCATATGAGTCGACTGATCAGAGTTTGAATAATTTTAAACAGTTTTGTACTTATCAGTCGACTGGCAAAAGCTTAAGTCGACTGGTACTTAAAAGTTAAAATTCTTCAAACTGTTTTGACTTATTTTTGGGGGTTTTTAAGAGACACACATTATGAAATTTTGAGTGTGTGTGTGTGTGTGTGTGTGTTGACAAGGCTTTACATCATACTAAGACTCAACAAGAAATAAAATACAATGTTTACAAGACAAAATAAGATAACACATTTGAGCTTGAAGTCTTGAGTCTTGAGTCTTGAGTTTAAAATTTGATCCTTGTCTTCTTCATCTGTATCTGTTTGAGCTTGTTTGTTTGTTTAGTCTCTGCACTGCAATGTCAGCTGTATAATATAGACACATGTTGCACTGTGTTGTGATCATCAAAATCAAGAACCAACAATGGACATTGGTGAAGGATATTCTGTTGTCGGTGATAATTTTATATGTGCACAAAAAAGTGGTGAATGCATGCCGCAAGTTGAAGAGCACCTCAAACCAAAAATAGGTATGACGTCTCATACCTTAGATGAAGTTGAGAACTTGTATTCTTCATATGCTAAATGTGGGGGTTTCGCAATGCGTAAGTGTAGGAATAAATACAAGAGAACCTAAGTTGTGGATAAGTCTTTTTTGTGTAATGAGAAGGGACTTCACCGAGTCAACCTAGTGAAGGTAGTCGAGGAACTACTTCTAGAATGGGTTGCAAAGCTGTCGTTTGTGTAAAACTGAACGAAGAAAGTAATAAATGTGTGTTGTATTCATTTCATGAACCACACAATCACATATTTACTTCACCCGGTAAAAGACATTCTTTGCCCCGAAACTGTTCGATGTCGAATACCGATAGAAGAATAATGGATCAAATGACCCAAGCTAATATCCCTACTTGCAAACAAATGCTCTTCTTCGAAAGTGCTTGTGGTGGTCACGATAAAATAGTATTCACTGAAAATGATGCTAGAAATTTACTTAGATACTCGCACGAAGCAATGAAAGGACACGACGGGAACATTCTTATTGATTTTTTTGAATCGAAAAATTGACGGATCCTTCATTTTTTAATGATTTTCAAGTAGATCCCAAGGCCGATTGTCTCATTGTATTTGGGTGGATTGTACTTCTAGGATGAACTATGAAGAATTTGGGGATGTACTTTGCTGTGATGCCACATACAACTCGAACCCATATGGAATGTTGTTTGTTTCATTTGTTAGAATCAATCATCATTGGCAATCAACGTTCTTTGGAGGTGGGTTCATACCTCTTCTTTTGTGTGGTTCTTTGAAAAGTAGCTAAGAGTAATGAATCGTGCTCCATCCGGCATCGTGACGGACCAGGATCGTGGGATCGCCGTGTAGTGAAGAATGTTTTTTTCGATACTCGGCATCGATATTGCATTTGGCACATATTGGATAAGTTACCGCATGAGTTGTGTATGTCTAATAATATCGATAAGTTTAGGGATGATTTGAATACTGTCATCTATGATTCCGAATATGTATATGATTTCGAAGAGAAATGGAAATTAGTGCTTATGAAGTACGGAGTTGAGAATAAAAAATGGTTGAACGGTCTATTTGAAATTCGTGATAAATAGGCATTCATCTATTCAAGAGATTCATTTTGGGCCAGCATGTAGAAGAAAGCTTAGTTGCAAACACAGACCCGTTGCGAACTGGCTTCCTGCCCATCGGATCGTTTAGATCGAGATCCAACGGCCAGGATTAGCCCCTCCCATCTTCCGCTCTCCATCACTTCGGTGAGAAGGGGTAAAATAGGAATTTCTCCCCAAAATAACTCTTCACTTAGCCTTTTTCTCACACTCCCTCGCTCGCCATTGATCAACTTGTATTTTTCTTTTGCCAAATTTTAACCTAGGCCGTTGTTGGAAACAATGGTCTAAGTACTTCGAAAAACTTCTTCCAACCTTGGTCGTTGCGTCATGCAACGGCTTATGTAAAACCTAGGCCGTTGTGTGGAACAACGGCTTAGGTTGTACATGTGTTTTATATGTAAATATCTCACTCTTCGCTTACATTGTATCTCTCACTCTCACTCTACCCTCTCTCTCTCTCTCTCTCTCTCTCTCGCTCATTCCTGAACCCAATCTCGAAATCCTAACTCCTCATTCACCTAATCCACCGAAAACTCCCTCACTTCACTCTCTTTAGCGACCCAAATTTTTAATAATAAACTCAGAATTATGTGCAACAATTCCTAGTATCTACCTCAATGTAAAAATAAATATAGCTAAACATAGAAAAAATTTGAACTTTTATTACATCAATTCTTTACTAAGCACTGCGGAAAACAAACATCTTGAATTACAATTTCTTTCTTTTACAACACATTCTTTTATAAATTGCATAAGCCATATTATCATTCTACTACATGTATCCAAATTCCAAGCTATAGGTACCTACCTGTAAAACATGAGGTTAGAGATAATCCTACCCCAAAAACTACAGTGGTCTGCCATAATGGCGTGAATGACATCAAAATAAATACAATTTAAATGAAACATATAGAATAAAGTCAAAATCAATACATACCAACAGTAGTAACAAATGGAATATGAAATAACAATAAATAAAGCATGAAAACATTTAGTGAAACTAGACTAAGTGTCAAGTGTGGGAAAACAGGAAACAAACATGCATAAAACCAAGTCAAGAAAATACAAATACATTATGATGACTCTCTAATGCATACTTGTCGGATTCTATGCATTCCATACTACATAGGTCCAGTGCAAGCCCTTATTGTTCCCACTTTATAAGGTTAAATTCCTTGTTATGCAACTAATCCTACTACAGTGATAGAAACAAGATCTAGATTACTCCGTGAATAGGCCTGAAAATCCTCGACGCACAAGCATCATGTAAGCATAGCTCAAAAACTGGAGAATCACCTCCCCGCCGTGTACCCCACGAATAGGCCTGCCAACCCTCGATATGCAGATACACAGTACATCCCGTGAATAGGCCTGCTGACCCTCGACACACGAATGCACCGTATGTTCCATGAATAGACCTGCCGACCCTCAACACGCGAACTTACCAACTGTTCTCTCGGGACAAAACAACACACATTCCTGGAACGCATCCGTTAGACAAACCCCTAGAGCATTTACTTACGTTTTTCAAGTTCTATCACATCTCCTCTAGTGCAGGTCCTTAGGTTGGTTATTACTAAAACACAAATCCCCCCCCCTATCTAGGGTTAGTGTATCCTGCCGGACTTAGTGTATCCTGCAGGACTTAATTCCAACAAAACAACCCCAAGTCCCAACTGGACAAAATCCACAAAATCTCATCTACCAGTTTACAGGAATCCCACTCAACTCCTAGAGACTCACAATTCAAATATCAACACAAAACCCTTCAATAAAACTCTTAATTCCATCACCAAATCGTTTATATTAAGAAAACTCCTTTAATCAAACAAACCCCAAATTTATCCAATATACTCACAATTTCCAGAACTCAAATAAGATATTAAATCCTCCAAATAACTGAGCTTCGCATTTTGAAGTCGTAGAAAATCACAAAACACCCATATCTTGAAATCCATATATATTTCCCTTCTTAAAGTCATAAAAATAAAAATTTAAATTCTATTATAATCAAAATATAACCATTTGTAAAATACAGTAATCTGCAGTAAAAATAGCATCTAAAACAGTAGATCAATAATCCATAAGTTCGAAGAAATAATCATTCAAGAAAAAACAGAAAACTCCACAAAATAGCACATACACCAGCTATCGGTTGACTGTCAAAACAACTCAAAAATAAGACGGTCGACCGGCATGCTAAAAATCGAAAATCTCGCAATTGATAGTCAACTGCCATTTTAGTGTAAAAAGTGGACGGTCGATTGTCAGCTGATACCCAGACCACTTTAAAATTCGTGCACTTTAACTAATACTTCGATTATAATCTTTAAAAGCATAAATTTGTAAAAACAAAAATCCTGAGATGATCAATTACAACTTGTTCAATATACTCGAGTTTATAAAACAAATCAAATTCTCGCAGAATTCATAAAAGATCAAATTCTCATCAAGTTTCTTCAAAACAAGAATAAAGAAGTGTATATGTACAGATATGTGTTTATATATCAGTTTTAAGCTTCAAGAAGCATTGTATAAGAGTAGTATAAAGTTTATTTCGATCTTAGTATCAATACAATCAAGATTCAATCAAAAACTTCACAAAACATCCAAAAATCAATTTCGGCTGAACAATGTCAGACCCGAATTAGAAAATTTGATTCCACCATTCAAGACTTAATCTTTTTTACCCAAAAACCCCTTTTGCAGCATTGTTATACTCGTATACAACTAGTTAGATTGGTTCACCCCTTGATTATAAGCCTCTACAACATGCAACAGTCAAGTTTCATCCCATCCGAAATCAAACAGCAAGTATACATATATGCGCACACAGTAAAGGTCAATTTTGTTCACTTTTATGCATTCTAACTTTTACAATCCATTATATATCATCAAATGAGCAAGTAAATAGCACCTCCATGAGTTATATTAAATTCTTAACATTCTTAAGTCATCCATATAGAGATTTTTATCATAACATTCATAAAAATCCTACTTTTAACCATCCATCCATCCATCCATCAATATGTTCATTCTATCATCATAATATCCTCTAGCATGCGTTCTACTAAACAACTCACCACATACAACATGCATAGAATAGTACAAAAACAAACATATGTCATTCACCTTATTGAAGAATCAATCGAAGATAATAAAGAATTAAGAAAAGTCCTTCCTTTCGCAATAACCCAAGATCCTCGCATTGAAACTCCAAGAAATTAATAAGAAAGAAAACTCTTTGTTTTAGTGTAGCAAAGAGATGGCCGAAATTCAGTTTCTAGCGTTTGAGGAGATTTGGCAAAATATTCCTTTAGAATATATCTTTAAATATATAAATCTTTATACTAGGAAATTAGGTTAACTATTTAAAATAAAAAATGACCACCCAGATCTAGCCGGCACTGGTTTCAAACCCAGAAAAATAAGTTTTGTAATTTTGGCCTCTAATTGGCAATTTTGCAAAAAGATCATTCTTTAATAAATTAGCAAAATACACCAAATCTATTAGAATAAAATGTAAACTCTTTACCTCTGAGTTGGATAGCCTTCATGCTCAGCCAAAAAAAAAAACGAAATTCTGGAGTTTTTACTCCAAGTGGTAATTTTGCTCAAAAACTCCTTTTTTGTAATATTTGCAAATATGCCAAATAAATATCAGAAAAATCCAGAAAATTCATAAATAATACCTACTAATAAATATTAGGTTTTTCCAAAATAATTTCTAACTTTAAACTTCCCAAGAAAATATTTGCACGTGTAAAAAGATAAATTTCAGAAAAATGTTTATTAAATCACCAAAAATCACTTTAATTCATTTATTAATCTCAAAAACATTATTTAAAAAATATAGGGTGTTACATCACTCCCTCCTTTGAATAGTTCTGTCCTCAGAACTATTACTAATAGGGACCAAACGATATAAGCAAAAGAAAGTGCAATCACATATATGGAATTATAGTTTAAAGAATACAATCGTACAAAGAGAATATAATTTAACCAAAAGAATACAATCATACAAAGAGCTCAGGAAATCCTTCTACATGCGATCCTCCGGCTCCCAAGTAGCTTCTTCAAATTGCTGGTTCCTCCACAATACCTTAACCATAGGTATCAACTTATTCCTCAACACCTTCTCCATACTATTAACAATGTCTACAGGCCGCTCTTTGTAACTCAAGTTCAGCTATAGACCATCAGGCACTTCCGCCAACTGATGATTCTGATCCGACACATACTTCCCCAACATCGACACATGGAACACATCATGCACATGTGCCAATTCCTCTGGTAGCTCCAATTTATATGTTGTTTTACCAATCCGCCCCAAAATCCTGTATGGCCCAATGTACCTTGGCACCAACTTGCCTCCCTTCCCAAAACTGATCACTCATTTAGTCAGAGACACCTTGAGAAAGACTGCATCCCCAACCTCAAACTCCAAGTCCCTTCTTCGAGTGTCTGCATAACTCTTCTGCCGACTCTGAGCCTCGACCAACCTCGTACGAATCAGCTCGATCTTCTCCGATGCCTGCTGCACAATCTCAGACCCAAACATCTGCCTCTCACCAACTTCATACCAAAAAATAGGTGTCCTGCACTTTCTCCCGTACAGAGCTTCATACGAAGCCATCTCGGTACTCGCATCAAAACCATTATTATAAGCAAACTCAACCAATGCCTAGTACCTCTCCCAACTGCCCCCAAAATCCATAACACAAGCCCTCAGTATATCCTCCAATACCTGATTCACCCTTTCAGTCTGACCATCGGCCTGTGAATGGAAAGCACTACTGAAATCGGTTCTGGTACCTAAAGCTGCTTGCAAATCCTTCCAAAACCTCGATGTGAACCTCGCATCCCTGCCAGAAACAATCAACACCAGAACCCATGAAGTCTCACAATCCCATCAATGTACAACTCTGCCAATTTCTCCTATGAACAAGTAATCTTCATGGACAAAAAGTAAGTTGACTTGGTCAAACGACCCATAATAATCCAAATTGAGTCATTGCCCTTCGGACTCCTTGGCAACCCTGTGATGAAATTCATGCTGATATTCTCCCACTTGCATTCCGGAATGGGCAACGGCTATAACAAACCTCCAGCCCTCTCATTCTCTGCTTTGATCTACTGGCAAGTCAGACATCTTGCCGCAAAGTCTGCCACATCCCTCTTCATACCAGACCACCAAAAGTGCTATTTGATGTCCTTGCACATCATTGTGCCTCCAGGATGTACTGACAATGAGGTACTGTGTGCCTCCTGCAAGATACTCTCCCTCAAATCTGCATTCTTCGGAACACACAACCTCTCACACATCCATATAACTCCATCTTGGATACGGAACTCTAATAACTTGCCTTCGAAAACCTGTTGCAACATCCTCTGAATCTCTGCATCTAATTTCTGACCCTCCATAATCTGCTTCCTCAAAGAAGGCTGCAACCTCAAC
The DNA here is from genome assembly GCA_017893485.1 of Hemerocallis citrina. Taxonomy (NCBI): domain Eukaryota; kingdom Viridiplantae; phylum Streptophyta; class Magnoliopsida; order Asparagales; family Asphodelaceae; genus Hemerocallis; species Hemerocallis citrina. The sequence continues at coordinate 155,008,235 of CM030366.1, read as the reverse complement.
TGAGCCAAAGATGCTCCCAAACCCTGCAATACCACCTCGATACCTGCCTGATCAAACTCTGCTGCCAACTCTCTCTGAGTAGTGATCAAACTCGACAAACTACTCTTCTAACTAATCCCATCGGCCACCACATTCGCCTTGCCTGGATGATACTTTATCTCAGAACGAATGTCTTCCAACACTTCCAACCACCTTCTCTGTCGAAGATTAGATCCTTCTGCTTATAAATATACTTCAGACTATTGTGGTCGGTATACATGTTGAACTTCTCTCCATATACATAATGCCTCCACTTCTTCAAGGCAAAGATAATAGCTACCAATTCTAAATCATGCGTCGGATAGTTCTTCTCATGCAGATACAACCGCCTCAAACCATATGCAATTACCTTCCCTTCCTGCATCAAGATGCACCCCAAACCTGTGAGTGATGCATCGCTAAAGATATCATAGTCCTTCCCAGCTTGTGGCAAAACTAAGATAGGCGCAGTCGTCAACCTCTCCTTTAGCTCAAGGAAACTCGCCTCACACTTATCAGTCTAAGTGAATGCCACATTCTTTTGAGTTAACCCTGTCAAAGGAACTGTGATCTATGCATAGCCCTGAATGAATCTCTTGTAGTCCCCAGCCAAACCCAAGAAACTTCTGACTTCCTTTACTGTCGTTGACCTGGGCCAATTCTTCACTGCTTCAACCTTCTGAGGATCGGTGCCCACTCCCTCCTTAGAAAGGATATGACCAAGGAAAGCTACCTCGAACTTCCAAAACTCACACTTCGATAGCTTGGCATACAAGTTATACTCTTGTAACTTTTTCAATACCTCTGCCAAGTGCTTAAAGTGCTCTTCCTCCGACTTCGAATATACCAGAATATCATCAATGAAAAACATTACAAAGGAATCAATAAATGGCTGCAAAATCCGATTCATCATATCCATAAACACTGCCAGCGCATTCGTCACTCCGAACGGCATTACCAAAAACTCATAGAGTCCATGATGAGTTCTGAAAGCTGTTTTACTCACATCTTCCTCCTTAACTCGAACCTGATGATACCCTGACCGCAGATCAGTCTTCAAAAATACAGCTGCTCCCAGAAGCCTGTCAAACAGATCATCAATCTGGGAAGCGGATACATGTTTTGAATGGTCACCCTGTTCAACTCCCGGTGGTGAATGCACATCCTCATTGACCCATCTTTCTTCTTCACTAACAATACTGGTGCACCCCACGGCAAAGTACTCGGCCTGATGAATCCCTTACTCAACAATTCCTCAATCTGCTTCTTAACTTCATCTTGCTTTACAGATGCCATCCTGTACGGAGCCTTAGAAATCGAAGCACTTTCCGGCTGAACATTAATACAGAATTCAACATCTCGCTACGACGGCAATTCCGGTAAATCTTCCAAGAATACCGTAGGAAAATTCCTGACAATTGGAATGCTTCTGACTTCATCTGGAATCATCAACTTAGATACCATTGCAGTCACTTTCGGTTCCTTCTTCTTCCCCTGAAAAGTCACTGCGGGACCTCCTGGTGCTTTCACCAACACCTCTTTCTTCTTGCATTCAATTGTGGCATCATATATTGCCATCCAATCAATGCCCACGATCACATCCATACCCATAACTTGCAGTTCGATGATATCAATGCCAAATAATCTCCCACCAATCTCGATATCACAGCCCTTGTACTATCGATCACCAATCAATTCTTCTCCCGATGGTGTTGTGGTAACACCCCGTAATTTTCAAAAAAGTATTATATATATATATATATATACATATGTTGAAAGTAAATGTTGGCTGTTTGGTAAAATAGAGGATGGCATATCAAGTAATTATATTGAAAAATGAATTAGGATGGGGCCCACGATCTGTGGTAACAGCAAAGTATATGTGCTGTTTGGAAATAGCACATGCTGACGTGGCTGTTATGGAGGGGCCTGCCACCAGGGGAGAGTAACAGCAGCATTGATGTTGCTCCTCTCTTGTCTTCGCTGATGTGGCAGGGGCCCAGTTGGGCCTCTGTGTACACGGCAGTGGAGAGAAGAGGCAATTGTGAGATGTTAAATTGTCCCACATCGGAAATTAACTTGAATATAATAATATATAAATACTATTGCCTATGATCAAGAGTCACCAATTCGGTTAACCACCTTTTGAGAGGCAACCTGTGGTGGGCAGTTGTACTACATAGTATCTAATTTGTCTTCTAAATTGTATAAATTGTCTGAGCTAAGGGCAGGGGCATTACAGTTGCCACCAACAAAACTCTGCCTGGAAATACCTTAGGTTCCACACCTAAGACTTTAGCGAAATTGGGCGACACAAATGTATGCAAAGAACCAGTATCAAATAAAACTTTTGCTTTTATTCTATTAATCAAGACAAATTCTGTTACATGAAGAATGATACTCAAATCTCCAATTTATTCTTAAACAAAGTTTTACTTAATACATCAAATAAATGAATTTAAAATTCTTGCATACCTTAGATCACATCCTCTGAGTTACCCGCATCCTCCTCAGTTAATGTGAATACTCACCCCTTCCTCTGAAATTTGCCTCCGCCTGCACCTTCCTACTTCAACTGCGGACAGTTTGGTCTAATCTGCCCTTCACGACCACACTGATAACAAGCCCGCACCTTAAGTGTCTAGGTGCATGTTGACTGATAGTGGCCTGCCTCTCCACAGTTGAAACAAGTCACGCCTCGAATTGCGGGTGCCTTCGGCTCTGGCCTACTGGACCTCCCCTGCTTCACTGGGAACTTCTTCCCGCTTTGACTTGTTGTTGGCCTCTTTTTCCTGTTCCAGGTCTCCTGCTTCTTCTGGAACTGCACTATATCCTCTTCTGTCATTGCTGCTCTCCTGACCAGCTTATCAAACTTTCTTATGCCCAACGGTATCATCCGCAGCCACAAATTCGGCCTCAAGCCCTGCTCAAATTTCTTGGCCTTCTTCGCTTCATCAAAAATTAGCTCAGGTGCATACCTTGACAGCTGGGCGAACTAAGTCTCATATTCGCGCACTGACATGCTGCCTTGCTATAGATTCAAGAATTCCGTTGCCTTCTTTCCTGAATATCCAAAGGAAAGAAACGATCCCTGAACTCCTACAGAAAAGCCTCCCAAGTCACCTGTTGATCCCCAAAGTCCTCTTTACTGACTGCCACCAAACGCAAGCATCATTCTCTAACTACATTGTAGCCAATTTCACCTTGTTGGCTACTGGGGTTTCCAAAACTGCGAAGACCACTTCCATCTGTCTAATCCAATCATCAGCCTCATTTGGATGAGACTGCCCCCACAAACATGTGGCTTCATCTGCTTGAAAGACTTGACCTTCTTAATTGGATCAGCATTAACAAGCATTGGTCCAGTCCCTTGATTCTGATTCTGATTTTGTGCCATGTTGGCTGCCATGAACGTGTTCAAGGTCTGATACACCCTTGTAATTTCAGTCTCAAGAACAAGTCTAGCCCCATGGGAACCCTCAGCCCCATCACCACCGTTCCTGGTCCTGGGTCCTACCATTATACTGAATACTGCAAAATGAGGGAAAAGTTAGAGCATCACAACACAATTCATATTCACATCAATACCCTATAGGAAAACCTCAATCATACCCCAAACCATAACATCGTCTTTTAATTCTATGTGATACTCACTCTCTAATGTCCACACCTAGGTAGTCACTTTCTAATGTCCACACCTAGATTTATTTTATATCGTGTTTATCATTACTATTGAAGCATGCTATGATACCAATCTCTGTAGCGTCCCAAATTTCCAATATAATAAACTTAGAAATACATGTCACAATTTCCAGCATTACCTCAATGTAATAGTAAACATAGCCAAACATAGCAAGAATTTTAACTTTTATTACATCAATTCTTTACAAAGCACAGCAGAAAACAAACACCTTGAATTGCAGTTTTTTTCTTTTACAACACATTCTTTTAAAAATTGCATAAGCCATATTATCATTCTAACACATAAATCCAAATCCGAAGCTATAGGTACCTACCTGTAAAACATGAGGCTAGAGATAACCCTAACCTCCAAAACTACATGGGTCAGCCACAACGGCGTGAGTGACATCCAAAGAAATAAAATTTAAATTAAACATATAGAATAAAGTCATAATCAACACATACCAACAGTAGTAACGAATGTAGTATGAAATAACAATAAATAAAGCATGAAAACATTTAATGAAACTAGACTAAGTGTCAAGTGTGGGAAAACAGGAAACAAACATGCATAAAACCAAGTCAAGAAAATACAAATACAGTATGATGACTCTCTAATGCATACTTGTCAGATTCTATATATTCCATACTACATAGGCCCGGTGCAAACCCTTATCGTTCCCACTTTATAGGGTTAAATCCCTTGTTATGCAACTAATCCTACTACGGTGATATAAACAAGATCTAGATTACTCCGCAAATAGGCATGAAAACCCTCGATGCGCAAGCATCATGTAAGCATAGCTCAAAAACCGGAGAATCATCTCCCTGCCGTGTACCCCATGAATAGGCCTGCCGACCCTCGATGTGCAGATACACAGTACATCCCGTGAATATGCCTGCTGACCCTCGACACACGAATGCACCGTATGTTCCATGAATAGGCCTGCCGACCCTCGACACGCGAACATACCAATTGTCCTCTCGGGACAAAACAATACACAGTCCTGGAATGCATCCGTTGGACAAACCCCTAGAGCATATACTTACGTTTCCCAAGTTCTATCACATATCCACTACTGTCTGTTCTTAGGTTGGTTATTACTAAAACACAACCCCCCCCCCTTCTAGAGTTAGTGTATCCTGCCGAACTTAATTCCAACAAAACAACCCCAAGACCCAACTGGTCAAAATCTACAAAGACTCATCTGTCGGTTTACAGGAATTCCACTCAACTCCTAAAGACTCACAATTCAAATATCAACATAAAACCCTTCAAAAAACTCTTAATTCCATCATCAAATCGTTTATATGAAGAAAACTCCTTTAATCAAACAAAACCTAAATTTATCCAATATACTCACAATTTCCAAAACTGAAATAAGATATTAAATCCTCCAAATAACTGAGCTTCGCATTTTGAAGTCATAGAAAATCACAAAACACCCATATCTTGAAATCCATATATATTTTGCTTCTTAAAGTCATAAAAATAAAAATTTAAATTCTATTATAATAAAAATATAACCCTCTGTAAAATACAAAATTTGCAGTAAAAACAGCATCTAAAATAGTAGATCAATAATCCATAAGTTCGAAGAAATAATCGTTCAAGAAAAAAACAGAAAACTCCACAAAATAGCAAATACAATAGCTATCGGTCGACTATCAAAACAGCTCAAAAATACGACGGTCGACCGACATGCTAAAAATTGAAAATCTCACAATTACCAGTCGACTGTCATTTTAGTGTAAAAAGTGGACGCTCGACTGTCGGCTGATACTCAGACCACTTTAAAATTCGTGCCTTTAACTAATATTTCGATTATAATCTTTAAAAGCATAAATTTGTAAAAACAAAAATCCTAAGATGATCAATTAAAACTTGTTCAATATGCTGGAGTTTATAAAACAAATCAAATTCTCGCCGAATTCATAAAAGAACAAATTCTCATCAAGTTTCTTCAAAACAGGAATAAAGAAGTGTATATGTACAGATATGTATTTATATATCCGTTTTAAGTTTCAAGAACCATTGTATAAGAGTAGTATAAAGTTTATTTCGATCTCAGTATCAATACAATCAAGATTCAATCGAAAACTTCACAAAACATCCAAAAATCAATTTTGGCTGAACAATGTTAGACCCGAATTAGAAAATTTGATTCCACCCTTCAAGACTTAATCTTTTTTATCCAAAAACCCCTTCTGCAACATTGTTATACTCGTATACAACTAGTTAGATTTGTTTACCCCTTGATTATAAGCCTCTACAACATGCAACATTCAAGTTTCATCCCATCCGAAATCAAACAACAGGTATACATATATGCACACACAGTAAAGGTCAATTTTGTTCACTTTTATGCATTCTAACTTTTACAATCCATTATATATCATCAAATTAGCAAGTAAATAGCACCTCCATGAGTTATATTAAATTCTTAACATTCTTAAGTCATCCATATAGATATTTTTAGCATAACATTCATAAAAATCCTACTTTTAACCATCCATCCATCAATATATTCATTATATCATCATACTATCCTCTAGCATGCGTTCTACTAAACAAATCACCACATACAACATGCATAGAACAATACAAAAATAAACATATGTCACTCACCTTATTGAAGAATCAACCGAACATAATAAAGAATTAAGAAAAGTCCTTCCTTTCGCAAAAATCCAAGATCCTCGCTTCGAAACTCCAAGAAATTAATAATACAGAAAACCCTTTGTTTTAGTGTAGCAAAGAAACGGCTGCTACTGCTCTTATAACAGGCCGAAATTTAGTTTCTAGGGTTTGAGGAGATTTTGCAAAATATTCCTTTAGAATATATCTTTACATATATAAATCTTTATACTAGAAAATTAGTGATGTGGAATAGGTGACGTGGCCCAATCAGGGCCATCAGATCTCTTCAGATTACACTCTCATGTGATCATCAGGTCAACAAGTCCAACGGGCTTCTGCCAACTCCAACCTACAGGCAAACGGGTCTGACCCGACCCGCCAGGACCCCAGACCCATTTACCCATGCCTATAAATACCAGAACCCCTCCTCACTTTAACAGGTAATCAATCTTTCTCCACGTGAACCCTAGCTATTATTGCTTTCTCAGTGACTGACTAGATCTTTGGAGGGCTTGTCTTCGGGAACTCTTCCGAGGTTTCTAGGCATTGTGCAGGTCCGAATATCCGAGCCGAGCTCCCAATATCCGAACCGAGCTACGAACCTCAACCTACTCCCTTAAACTCCCGAGCCGGTCCTACGACCGGGGATCAGACCAACGTCAGTGTCGTGCCTTTCGCTTCATAAAATACAAGAATTCACACCTGTTGCCCCCACACCCAAAAGAAAACAAACAGCATCAGGTTGGCACCGTCTGTGGAAAACTGCATAACACCTACATAGGCCTGGTCCAGACCAAGGACACCCCTCGAACCAAGGTTCTTTGATGGCTCCCAAAGCCAGATGAGTTTTCACTTCTGGATGCCGTCCAAACCCTCCTCCCCTTCAAAGCCACATGGACGCCCAAGGATCCAACCAACCGCGGGCCATTGGCATTGCTCGATCTGGACCAGTCACTTCACACTCTGTTGCAACCGATCTGCGGAGCGTAATTCGGAACTGGCAGGCTAGCCGAACAAGAGGAGAGCCGCTTCCAACTCGGTCCCGAACCAAAACGGGCAGCCGACCTTAGAACGTGAACCAGAGCACAGCTGCTCACCCCGAGGGCCTCCACCCTCGCGTGGCTTTGTGGATCCGGCACCCGTCACGAGGGCCGAGTTCCAAAATTTTAGGGACGAGGTCCTTCAGGCAATACGAGGCGGTGCTAGGACCGAGGCGCGCAACAACTCATATCCCCAGGCAGAAGCTAAGGGTGGCGAATCCCACGGATCGGCCCGCCCACTAGGACAAGAAGACGCCATCCTTCAACACCTCCGGAAAATGGAGAATCGCCTGGCCCATCTCGACGAGGGCGGGCCAATGCCAGGGCATGGTTACAGACCGAACGGACCCCCATTCTCCACCCAGATCTTAGAAGTCGAGATTCCCAGAAATTTCAGGCCTCCCCAATTTGAAACATACAATGGTGAGGGTGATCCTGCTGATCACATGGAAGGGTTCAAAATCCTCATGTTGATTCACAGCGCCTCGGATCCTATCCTATGTCGTGCCTTCCCTGCCACCCTGCGTGTTCCGGCTCGAGAATGGTTCTCGAAACTCACCCCTGCTCAGTCTTCTCCTTTGCCCAGCTGGAAGCGAGTTTCCTAGCCCATTTCGTGACCAGCCGAAAATTCGAGGAGACGAGCGCATCATTTCTGGACCTCAAGCAGAAAGAAAGGAAACCCCTCCTCTAGTTCGTTCGCAGATTCACTACCGAGGCGAGGTCGGTATCCTCTCTTGGGTGTGGCCTCCACAGCTTTTCAGCACAATGTTCGCCACGGCCAGCTCAAAGCGTCCCTGGCCAAGAAACCGCCCATTGACTTTCCCGACCTCCTCAACAGGATTGAGAAGTACATTCGGGCCAAGGAATCCCTACACCCCGAGAGCATCAAGGAGGTTAAGTCCAAAGGGAAGTGGAAAGCGAAAGACACCGAGCCCGCCAAAAAAGCCACGAAAGATGCGACTGGTCTGAACAGGCTTCCCTCAGTTCCCCATTTTGAAAGATATACCCCGTTCACCCAGAACGTGTTAGCCATCCTCTTAGAGATCGAGGACAAGGGGAACGTCTGACATCCTCCCTGACCAAGCAACAACAAAAAACAGGACCAAAGGTTCAACTGCCGGTTTCACCGAGACCATGCCCACGAGATGGACAATTGCTGCGCCCCTAAAGACGAGATAGAGACCCTCATCCAGCGACGGTACCTGAGGGAATTCACCCGACCTAATCCAAGGGATCGGAGGGACCAGAGGAATCCGAGGCCTTCGCCTCCTCCTCCTCGAACGGTCAGCAAGACACCCAACCGAGAACCCGAGCCCGAAGGAACGGTTGGACAGGCTATCTTACACTATGTCCATGGCGGACCCATGGGGGGAGAATCCAAAACCTCCCACAAGGCCTTCCTACGGGAGGTAAGCATGGTCCACGATCAACCTCCCTCTAGGTCTCAGCACCGGACCGTCTCCTTCTCAGGAGAAGAACTAGTGGGCGTCCGACTCCCGCATTGCGATGGTCTGGTTATCAGCCTAGGCATGGCCAACCACGAGGTCCGGCGTATCCTCGTAGACAACGGTAGCTTGGTGAACATCCTCTTCCTGACCACCTTTGAAATCCTAAAGCTCCCTCGGGAAAGGTTGAAACTAGTAGGGTACACGCTCCATGGATTCTCTGGCGTCCCCGTCCAGATCGAGGATACTGTCACACTCGATGTAATGGACTTCCTGGTGGTCAATGTCAAGGCCTCCTATAATGCCATCCTCGGCAGACCCGACTTATGCACCCTCCAGGCTGTTCTGTCCACCTACCACTTGAAGCTCAAGTTTCCCACCTTCCACGGGGTGGGTGTGGTTCGGGGCAATCAGGAGTCGGCACGTTCGTGCTACATGACCGCGGTGGGGGGCAGCATCTTTCCTCTCGACGCAGTCGAGCTCCATCCCGAGCGCAGTTCGGAACCCGTGGATGTGCTTGAAAAGGTCTCTTTTTCAGAGGAAGAAACGTCCAAGTGGTTCCGAGTTAGCCTATTGTTGGCCCCAAACCTCAAGCGAACAATCATTGAGTGCGTTCGCCGGAACTCCGACCTCTTCGCATGGATGCCATCTGACATGCCGGGAATCTCTGAAGACATCATAATGCACAGGTTGAGCGTCCAACCGAACTCAACGCCAGTTTAGCAGAAGAGGCGTAAGTTCGCCCCCGATCGACAATTGGCGGTCAGGGAGGAAGTTGGAAAACTCCTCTCGGCACGATTTATTCAGGAGGTCAGCTACCCAGAGTGGCTAGCAAATGTGGTGATGGTGAAGAAGACGAGCGGCACGTGGAGAATCTTCATTGATTTCACATACCTGAATAAGGCCTGCCCCAAAGATCCGTTTCCACTCCCAAACATTGATGCCCTCATAGATGCGACAGCAGGGCACGAACTACTTAGCTTCATGGATGCCTTTTCAGGCTATAACCAGATAAGAATGTTTCCCCAGACATACTAAAAACTGCCTTCATAACCGACCAAGACCTTTATTGCTACCGGGTCATGCCCTTTGGGCTGAAGAACGTCGGTGCCACTTATCAAAGGCTCATCAACCGGGTCTTTAAGGACTAGATCGGCCGGAACATGGAAGTTTATGTCGACGATATGCTCGTCAAAAGCCGTTCGGGCCATGACCATGTGGCCGACCATGAAGAAGCTTTCGGGGTCATGCGGTCTCACAATATAAGGCTCAATCCCTCCAAGTGCGCCTTCGGCATATCCTCAGGGAAGTTCCTCAGATTCGTTGTGAGCCATCGCAGAATCGAAGCAAATCCTGAAAAGATTTGAGCCATCCTCACTATGGCTCCCTCAAGAAACACCAAGGAAGTGCAAAGGCTCACGGGACAACTGGCAGCCATCAGCCGTTTTCTCTCCAAATCTGGAGAGAAGTCGCTCCCATTATTCAAAGCCCTTAGAAGGGAAAAAAGCTTCGAGTGGGCAACCCCCCAGTCGGAGGCAATCGACCAGCTGAAGGCATACCTCGCTAACTCACCACTCCTCAGCAGCCAGAGCCGGGCGAGCCCCTGATCCTCTACTTAGTCGCCACCAAACACACGCTCAGTGTCGTGTTGGTTAGGGAGGAGGACGGATTGCAAAAGCCCCTCTACTATGTTAGCAAGGTCTTGCATGACGCGGAGGTCAGATACCCGAGGACAGAGAAAATTGCATATGCACTGATTATGGCAGCACGGAAACTCCGCCCCTACTTTCAGACCCACTCCGTCCGCGTTCTCACAGATCAGCCTCTCAAGAAAGTCCTTGACAAGCCCAAAAATTCTGGCCGCCTCATCAAATGGTCAATCAAACTCAGTCAGCACGATATCAGCTACCACCCTCGTACAGCAATCAAAGGCTAGGCGCTCGCAGGATTCATTACCGAATGCACCATCCCCGAATCCCCAGAAATTTAGCAGGACGCCCCAAATTGGAACGTCTACGTCGACGGTTATTCCTGCGAGGAAGGAAGCGGGGTGGGCATCATCCTCAGAGACCCCAACGACTTTATCCTATAGTATTCTCTTCGGCTCAATTTTCCAGCCACAAACAACGAGGCAGAATATGAAGCTCTGATCGTGGGAGTCACACTGGCTTACCGAGCGGGAGCAAGGCAAATATAAGTCTTCAGTGACTCATAACTCGTGGTCAAACAGATTACCGGAGAGTACGAGGTCCGTGACCACCGAATGACCCAATACTTGGCGCGAGCAAAGTAGTTACTGGATCTCTTCATCAAGGCAGATGTCCATCGGATCCCAAGAGAACAAAACTTTCATGTCGACTCCTTGTCTAAACTCGCGTCGTCTTCTTACGGAGGGTTAGACCGCACGGTCCTAGTCGAGGTCCTTCTTAAGCCAACAATCGAAGAACCGGAAGTCTTCTACCTCACCAACGAAGATTCCATCGAGGTGTGGATGAGCCCCATACACAGGTTCCTGACAACTGGAAAGCTTCCACCAGACCCAGCCACGGCACGAACCATTCTGGTGCGGTCCAAAAGATTCACCTTAATTAGGGGCATGCTCTTTAAACCCTCCTACACCAAGTCGGACGGGAGACCCTATCTTCGCTGCCTTACTCCAGACAAGGCTAAGTACGCCCTGTAAGAACTGCACGAAGGGATCGGGGGTGCCATATGGGCAGCATGTCACTGGCCCGAAAGCACTAATCCATGGCTACCACTAGCCAACTATGCTGCAAGATGCTAAAAACCTCGTCCGAAGCTGCGGCCCCTGTCAGAGGTTCTCCCCCATTAAACACTCGCCCCAAGCCGAGCTGAAGTCCCTCGTTAGTCCTACCCCTTTTGCCATGTGGGGAATGAACCTGGTTGGCCCCTTTCCACCGGCGACCGGCCAGAGGCGATTCCTCATCGTGGCCATTGACAACTTTACTAAATGGGTAGAGGCAGAGCCCCTAAATACCATCAACGAGCATCAGGCTCAATAATTCTTCTGGAAGCACATAGTATGCCGATTCGGGATCCCGCGCATGCTAATCACCGATAACGGAACCCAATTCGCTGGCAAAAACTGTTGGAAGTTTTGCGACGACCTCAGCATTCAACAGCGCTTCTCGTCAATCTCTCATCCCCAATCGAACAGCCAGGCCAAAAACACCAACTGTCAAATTATTGACGGTCTGAAGAAGCGGCTGGACTACTCGCCCAAGGGTCAATGGGACGAGGAGTTGTCAAGCATCCTCTGGTCACATCGGACTACTAAGAGAATTCCGACCGGCGAGTCCCTTTTCAATCTGACATATGGGACCGAGGCAGTCATCCCACTGGAAGTCGGCCTCCTATCGCCGAGGTACATGGGCTTTAAAAAATAATCAAACTCGAGTGACCTCAGGGCCAACCTGAACCTCATTGACGAGGTACGGGAAAGATCCAGCATCCGATGGGCCATTTGCCAACAACGGATCGAGAGGCTCTATAACAAAAAAGTTCGCCCAAACAACATCAAGGAAGGGGACCTCGTGCTCCAAAAGCTAGAAATCTTCCAGCCCGCAGCCAGGGGCAAGCTCGCCCCCAACTGGGAGGGCCCGTATAAAATCTCCCAGGTGGTCCATCCTGGAACATACCACCTTGAAGACTTGGGGGACAAGATGGTTAATAAGCCCTGGAACGCGGAACACCTCATCAAATTTCAAGAGGGAAAGTGAGGAAGAATCAACTATTGTAAGCGCCACGCGCAAGTTACCTTGTAAAGAAATTGTCATGATATAAAAGCAGCACATTTTTTGTTGATTCAAAGTTTGTACAAAGCAAGACACCAGCTTTCTCACAAGCTTGGATGCCCGACGCTCGGCATGTATCGCGAGCAAGAAACCACCTTTCTCACAAGCTTGGATGCCCGACGCTCGGCATGTATCGCGAGCAAGGCACCAGCTTTCTCACAAGCTTGGACGCCCGACGCTCGGCATGTATCGCAAGCAAGGCACCAGTTTTCTCACAAGCTTGGACGCCCGACGCTCGGCAAGTATCGCGAGCAAGGCACCAGCTTTCTCACAAGCTTGGGCGCCTGATGCTCGCCATGTATCGTGAGAAAGGCACCAGCTTTCTCACAAGCTTGGACGCCCGACGCTTGCCATGTATCGTGAGCAAGACACCAGCTTTCTCACAAGCTTGGACGCCCGACGCTCACCATGTATCACGAGCAAGGTACCAAGCTTTCTCACAAGCTTGGATGCTCAATGCTCGGCATGTATCACGAGCAAGGCACCAGCTTTCTCACAAGCTTAGATACCGGATGCTCGGCATGTATCGCGAGCAAGGCACTAGCTTTCTCACAAGCTTGGACGCCCGACGCTCGCCATTTATCACGAGCAAGGCACCAGTCACAAGCTTGGGCGCCCGATGCTTGCCATGTATCGCGAGCAAGGCACCAGCTTTCTCACAAGCTTAGACGCCCGACGCTCGCCACATATCGTGAGCAAGGCACCAGCTTTCTCACAAGCTTGGATACCCGATGCTTGCCATGTATAGCGAGCAAGGCACTAGATTTTTGAAAAGCTTGGGTGCCTAACGCTCGCCATGTATCATGAGCAAGGCACCAGCTTTCTCACAAGTTTGGTTGCCCGACGCTTGCCATGTATCGCGAGCAAGACACCAGCTTTCTCACAAGCTTGGACGCCCGATGCTTGCCATGTATCGCGAGCAAGGTACCCGCTTTCTCACAAGCTTGGATGCCCGACGCTCGGCATGTATCGCGAGTATGGTGTAATATCCCGACTATTAATAATATTATTTTATTAGTAATCAACTACTTGATTATTTTTATTTTCTTTCATGTAGAGTTATCTTTAGCCATGACAACCTAGTTGATAATTAGATAATATTGGATAGTTAAACCTAGGATTACAAGACATAAGGGATTAAGGAAATCTTCTAGAAACTATCTCTCTTCCACATCACCCTCCACCACATAGCACCATACCCATACCCTACCTCCACCTCACCACCACCTCCCTAGGAAAAACCGGCCCCAATATATGGGAGGGCTCTTGTGCATTTTGTATGTGCACATTTGCACTCTCCACCCTTCTATCCACCTATAAATACCCCCTCCCTCCACCTTTGTCTCATTTTTAGAAAGACAAAAAGAAAGAAAGAAAAAGAATGAGTGAACTACTAACTTGAGAGTTTTTCTTGTAGGTTTAGTAGGGGTTCTAAGAGCTTAGGAAAGAGTAGGAGTGCTAGCTAGCCCTCCCAACAAGAAAGAATGTGGGGGTTTCTCTTTTGGTTGTTGTTGTTTGAATGGTTGTTTTGATCCTTCTTCTTCTTATCTTCCTTGTTTGTTTTTGTTCTTTTTGTATGAGTGTTTTGTAGTGGTGTAGTAGTATGTTGTTCTTATCTTATATGTTGTAGCATAAACACCAAAAAAAAGGGGAAAAGGATGATAAGAACTTTAATGGAACACATAAGAAGGAATGGTTAGTAGCTATTGTTTTGACTAATAAAAGAACTAACCACTAACCACTTGGACTATTTCACTAAGCATATGGAACAATGGTATGAATGGTGGAGTTGATTGTGTTTTTGAATGAACAACTTGACATAAACATATGCATATGTGTGTACATACCCATTGGAATGTAGAACTCAACAAGAACTTTGACATAAGCATAGTAGAATTATTATATGCATTGAAGATTGTGGACTCAATAAATAAATCCTTTTCTATTTGCTCTCTACTTGAAATGCTAACTTTGGTTACAAAAGAAAAAGGAAAAAGAAAGGCATGCTAAGTAAGACTTGTAACTCATTATGTGTAATTGTAGATCATAAAGAAAGAAAGAAAGAAGGATAGATAAATGGCCCTTGTAATAGCTAGTAACTAGTTAACCATGCTTAGATGATTAGAAAATTCCATGCTTAAATGTTGTTTATGCTTGAGTTAGTAGGTATTCATGCTTAATGGTATTCTTGCTTAATGATATTCATGCTTAAAACATAGTAGATACTCATTGATGCGGTTTATTTCTGGGAGACGTGTGGATGCACCAGGTGTGAGTTCAGACTCAATTTGTATTTGAAGGAGAAAGCTGCTCGTCTAACGACCCTCGGCTGACCGGGCGGAACCTGCGGCGACCTCGGAATGAGGCGGGGATCTGGGCTCGGATCAGAGGGTTCGGATCCGAGGTCTTGTGTACCTGCAGACGGTTCTGAAACACCGGGGTTTGTCCCGGTGGCGGACCCTCCGACGATCTAGTCAGTCTCTGTGAGAGAGTAGCAATAACTAGGTGAATTTAAGTGGTAAAAGATTGATTACCTCCAAAAGATGGGTGAGGGTCTAGTATTTATAGAGAACCCCAACCGGGTTTGGTTCCGCTTGGGGGCCGGGTCTGGACCCGAAAGCTCATGGGCCTGACGTGGCAGAGGGCCCAGGGGGTTTAGGGCAGACGTGGCAATACCAGGAGTGGTATAGGGCTGACGTGGCAAAGCCCTTGGTGGTATTTGGAGCTGACATGGCTGATCGTAGGTCTCCTGTACTTCTGGGAGAATCGGAGGGCCTAGGCTGCGTCAGGTCATCCCCATGCTTCGCCAGAAAGGGGGGACGGCCCGTGGGGCTGTCACGAATCGGATGCCGAGGACCACTGAGACTCGTCGGATACGAGGAGGCCAGTTCTGTGGGGGTGAACTTGAGGGTCGGCGCCGACCCTGCAATGGTTCGAAGCCGAACTAGATTGCTATTTTTACCTTTCTTGAGTGAGAGTTGTATTGGGCCCTGGTTGGGCCCCCAGGCCATTTTTACCTTACCACACAAGCCCCCCACTCCTGCGGGGGTGCGAGAGCTAGCCGGGGAGGAGTGTTCATGGTCGTGGAAATGGGATGGCGAATCACTGAGCCTTCATGAGGGGGTTGCTCTGAGTCTTGACCGGACCTCGAGCTAGCGAGGGTTTATGGGTAGGTGAGGGCGATGGCGAGCCGTTGAATCTCCCGGAGAAGAGTACCCTGGTGCTCGACCCAACCTCGAGATGACGAGGGATTATGTGTCGACAAGGGTGATGGCGAGCCGTTGCTTCTTCCTGAGAAGAGTACCCTGGTGCCAGACCGAACCTCGAGATGAGGAGAGATTATGGGTCGGTAAGGGTGATGGCGAGCCGGTGGATCTTCCGAAGAAGAGTACCCAGGTGCCAGACCGGACCTCGAGCTGGCGAGGGATTATGAGTCGGTAAGGGTGATGGCGAGCTGTTGTTTCTTCCTGAGAAGAGTACCCTGGTGCCAGACCGAACCTCGAGATAAGGAGGGATTATGGGTCGGTAAGGGTGATGGCATGCCGGAGGATCTCCTGAAGAAGAGTACCCAGGTGCCAGACCGGACCTCGAGCTGGCGAGGGATTATGGGTCGGTAAGGGTGATGGCGAGCCGTTGTTTCTTCCTGAGAAGAGTACCCTGGTGCCAGACCGAACCTCGAGATGAGGAGGGATTATGGGTCGGTAAGGGTGATGGCGAGCCGGTGGATCTTCCGAAGAAGAGTACCCAGGTGCCAGACCGGACCTCGAGCTGGCGAGGGATTATGGGTCGGTAAGGGTGATGGCGAGCCGTTGTTTCTTCCTGAGAAGAGTACCCTGGTGCCAGACCGAACCTCGAGATGAAGAGGGATTATGGGTCGGTAAGGGTGATGGCGAGCCGGTGGATCTTCCGAAGAAGAGTACCCTGGTGCCAAACCGGACCTCGAGCTGGCGAGGGATTACGGGTCGGTAAGGGTGATGACGAGCCGCGGTGTTTCAGAGGGATTAAGCAGGGTGGTCTGCTGCCTTTGCGGCGCTTAGAAGGCGCTCCGGGATCTGTGCAGGTGTTCCAATTTCCTAGGGGCATTAATGGTGCCGCCTAATAAAAGCATGGCGCATGGGCTTCCGTCGTTTGGCTTTCCCCACGCCATAGTGGCAGGACAACGGTGGAGGTTATAAATACCTAATTTCCCTCTGAGGATTCGATCACAACAAGGGTGGTCCATTGGCCGCCAGAGGTGTCTGCTTCGGCGGACGTCTCTTTCTTAAAAATTTTATTCCCCGATCCGGATTGGTGGTGACTCTGCCGTCCGGATCCCTTTTCGGTTCATACGGCCCTTACACGGTTGTTTGGCCCGAGAGAGATCCGGGCGGGGAGTGGTGCTCACCGTATTCTGGGCCTGAGGCTGAAGAGCCTCAGATATAGGGGTCGGTTTGCTTTCCGATAGGGTCCCAGACGACGGTGGCTTTTCTACCACCCTTGAACAGTTTTGGGGTTTCGGCTGCCGAAGCTGTAAGCCCCCAGCTGTTCGTGGGTGAGAGGGGAGCCGACCGAGTTCTGGATCCCGGGGCACAGGCGATGGTGGCTATTCTCCCACCCGGGAACAATTCGGGGTTTCGGCTGCCGAGGTCGTAAGCCCCGAGTTGTTCGCGGGTGAGAGGTGAGCCAACCGAACCCTGGAGCCTTAAATCTTAAGTAAAACGTTGCCCCCCCGAGCCCTCCATCTGAACCGACCCCTGTGCAGGGCTGCCAGCCTGGTGCTGGGTGACGTCAGCAGCGCATGTTTCGAGGTCGTGGCGTGATTCTCCAGGTGGCAGTTGCACGTCAATCGGTGAATAGTAACTGCGGAAATCGAGGAGTTGTTCCTATCCTCTATAAATGTTCTCCCCTCTCCTCTCATCGCCCACTTTTTTCTTGCTCCTTACTTTTCACAAAATCCTCCAACTCTTCAGTGTTCGTCCCTTCAGTTTCCTGCAGTAGGCTCGTTCTTCCGAAGTGATCTCAAGTTAGCTGGTAATCTGTTTAGCTTAGACACAGATGGATAGGGCTCAGTCTGGCTCGTCGGCGTCGACGTCTGGGGGGGAGTGAAGCCTGTCTTCAAATCGACCTCGTGGGAGGAGACGGTAAGCGAGGAGGAGGTGGTACATGACGTGAAGCCGTTGCGATCTCGGAGGCATTTCGTGGTGGATAGTAGCGACTCTGAGGAGGAGGGCGGTAGTTCAGACGAAGTCCGGACTCCAGGGTTGGCTTTCGGAGAGGAGGGTGGTTCCGAAGGGGATGCCGCCGAAGGGCCTCGGAATCCGACCGGTCTGGCTCGATTGTCTACACCCTCGCCAGAGCGAGCCAAGAAGAAGAGGGCTCCGAAGAAGAAGAAGGGGTCGGGGATCGGCGGCTCGAGTCAGGTGCCTGTTTACGGTGATCTGACGATAGGATCGTCTGTACAACCCAAGCCCTTCCGTTGCTATCCCGACGATCTCTCCGATAAGGAGCTCTCTGGGGTCCAGCCGTCGTCGTCGAGCCGAAAGAGGGTGAAGGTGGACGCACACCCGACAGTTCTGGAGGCAGGCGACTTAGGGGCTCTACAGTTGGCATACTACATTGGGTCCAGCTATGAGCTTATGCTGTCGAACTCTACTCTTCGGCCGACCGACCCCCTGCCGGATAGGTATTGCATCTTCCCTGTGGACGCCTTTATCTCCGGACTGAGGCTGCCGATCCACCCATTCGTTCGGGAGGTGCTGAATTGGGCGTCTTTGGCGCCGATGCAGTTTGGGCCGAACTCCTGGAAGCAGATCGTCTGCTTCGTGCTGATGTGCGAAGAGCAGAAGGTACCCCTGCGGCTGAATGTGTTCCAAGCGATGTTGATGATCGGCTCATCGTCAGAGGGAGTATACTATATCTCGCCTCGTGGTAAGGGGAAGGTAGTCCACGGTCACCCGGATTCTATCAAGTTTTGGAAGAAGAAATATCTGGTGATCCGGAGTGAGGATCCTTGGGATATTCCCACTCGGTGGAACCATTCTAAGCCGAGCTATGAAACGCCGAGGCCGGGGGACCTGACGGCTGAGGAGTGGAGGTTTGTTGAGCGCCTCCGTCTGTCGTACAGCATCAATTGGGCGAAGGTGACAGAGGCCCACCTGGCGAGTGTTGGACTGAGCCCGGCCGTACTTTCTAGTATGTGGTTGTTTCTTTTCTCTCGATCTTCTTGTACTTTCTTGCTCATTGTTCTTAATGGATTTTTTTACAGATATGGATGAAGAATCGATTAGGGCGCTGAGGCTCGCCATGAAGAAGAAGAAGGTCGAGAAGAAGGGGGACGCGGTGAAGACGACCGAATTGTCCCAGGTGGTCTCCGAGGCCCCAATTCAGCCGAGGGCCAAAAGGACTCGCTCGGAGACAGGCGGGGACGCGGTGGTTCAGGGGGGCTTGGATCAGGGCAGGGCTACTGACCTTGATAAGGGGAAGGGTCCCCTGGTGGATACCGGGATAGAGGAGAGACTTCGGCGACCATGGGTGCCGAATTGGTCGATCCGAGAGGGTGATTGCCTGGTCCGAGGGTGCCAGGCCGTGGAGGTTGCAGATAAGCTGGCGACCCCCCGGGACCGTTTGGATATGAAGGCCCAGACCCTGGACGAGGCGTACGTGGGCCTTACGCAGGCCAATGTGCTGGTAAGTCAACCGAACCCACTTGCTTTCAGATCATGTCGCTAAGAAAGGTTTCTTAGTATTGTCGGGCTACTGCAGGCGACCGTGCAGGGGGCCCACGTGAGAGGCCTTTATGAGGCGGCTTTGTAGCGAGAGCGAGACCGGGCTGACAAGGCCGAGCAGGAGGTGAAGGAGTTGAAGGTAGAGCTCGAAGGCTCTCATAGGAGGGAGACGGAAATGAAGGCGGCCTTCGACAAGGAGAAGGAGGAATGGGCGAAGACGATGGCGGCTCAGGAGAAGAGGTCGGCGAAGGAGAAGGATGAGTTGACGGAGTCATGTCAGCTCCTAGTGATCAAGGCCCAGGACAACTGTTATGCAAAGGCCCTCAGTCATGTGAGGCACTTCTATCCTACTATCGACCTGTCCAACTTCGAGTTTAATATGGAGATTGAGGGGACACCGAAGACCCCTGGTGAACAAGGGCCCGATGGTGACCAGGCTGCCGACCCCCCCGTGAACCCGACCGACACTGAGGTGGGAAAACTAGCTGTATAATTTTTGTCCTTCTTTTTCCTTCTCTCGATTGTATTTGCCTTCCGCGGACTGGCCACCGCATTTTTTGTATGGAGAAACTAAACTTATAAAAAGGGGGTTTTTGGCTGGCCAAGTGTTTTGACCTTGAATACTTCCGAACCTCCTTGCTTATATGTTTTGAGTGGGCTGGTTCTCTTGTAGGTTATGGCTCCCCCTCTTGAGGCGGACCCCCGTCGTTCCGACGTGGCGTGGCTTCGGAGCAAGGTTGAGGCCCTGGAGGCCACTTTGGTTCGGTACCGAAAGGGGGCCCGTGATACTGATGCGGCTTTCAATTACTACAGGAACAAGTCCGAAGCCCTTAGTGAGGAGGCAAGCCGGCTGAGGAGGGTGATGGCGGATCGGGAGCTCGGGGGCACCGGTCTTGGATATACTATGTCTAGTTCCTCGGTGCAGAGGCCCTCCTCTGAAAAGCTACTTCGTGATGTGATAGTGGAGAAGGAGATGGAGATACACCGTTATAGGACGATGTTGGGCGTCTCGCTATCTTCCTCGGGGGGTCGACGAGCGGAGGGGGTTCCCTCTGCGATGCTTCTGATGGAGCGTAGGCGATCCGTTGATGCCCAGAGCTCCGTGGCCGGTGTGTCGACTGTGGCAGAACCGAAGGACCGTCATGACGAAGAGAGAGCTCCAAGTCGTTCGGTTGGAGTGATCCCGCCCCTCGCTGGATCCGAGGAGCCCTAAGGCGGTGATTTCCTTTAGTTTGAGATGAGTGGAGTGGTCCTGTAACGGTCTTTGTTTGTTTTCCCCGAATAAAATAAAAGAGTATGAAATAAAGAAATCTTTTCCTTCTTTGCTCTGGTCAGCGGTGTGGTGAAGGGCGGTGGAGGCGAGGTTTGGCTCCGCAGATTCGTGAGGGATCGACGTGGGGCAATAGGAAGACTCCCTGGTCCGGAGCTGGGTCGACCCTACCGGGACTCTTGGGGACGATACCGGAGCGTGAACCTGGGTGCCGATCCCATTGTTCGGTACCAGGTCGGAGTTGCCGAGGTATTTGGATTTTGACAAAAAGAGACTTCTTATATACCAGATAGGGAGGGCCGTTGAAGTGGCCCTTTACATACGAAAGCTTACATCAGTTTTAATTTACTTTAGTCATGCTAGGACCTAGGCTCGCTCTTCCAGGAATTTCATTAGGTGCTCGGCGTTCCAGGGTCGGCTGATGGGTCGGTCGTCCATATCCGCCAGTCGGTATGTACCAGGGCGGACAGCCTCGACTACACGGTATGGGCCTTCCCAGTTGGGATCCAATTTCCTCTTCTTGGTTGGATCGGAGAGAGATAGCTTACGTAATACAAGGTTCCCTGCCTTGATGTTTGTGGGGCGGACCTTCTTGTTGTAAAACTTCTCGATCCGTTGCTGGTAGATGCTTCTTCGGATTGAAGACTTCTCTCGTACCTCGGCGACAAGGTCCAGGTTGGCCCTCAGGCCGGACGCATTGTCAGCTTCATCGAAGGCTATGATCCGGGGAGAAGGTAATCCGACCTCGACGGGGATGACTGCCTCAGTCCCATAGGTCAGACTGAATGGTGTTTCCCCCGTGGGGATCCTCTGGGTGGTTCGGTGTGCCCATAGTATGCTGGGCAGTTCCTCGACCCACAGCCCTTTGGGGGAACTGTCGAGGCGCTTTTTGAGGCCGTCGAGGATTTGCCTGTTCGCGTTCTCCGCTTGTCCGTTGGACTGAGGGTGGCAAATGGCGGAGAAACGTTGCTGGATGCCGATGTCCGCACAGAAGGTTTGGAAGTTTTGACCTTGGAACTGGGTTCTGTTGTCTGTGACGAGGACTCGAGGGATTCCGAACCGGCAAATGATGTTCTTCCAAAAGAACTGTTGTACTTGGCGCTCGGTGATGCTGGACAGTGGTTCGGCTTCGATCCACTTGGTGAAGTAGTCGATGGCGACGATCAGGAATTTCTTTTGTCCCACCGCTGGGGGGAAGGGCCCCACAAGGTCCATACCCCACATGGCGAAGGGCGTAGGGCTTGTCAGGGACCGGAGATTGGCTTGAGGAAGCCTTTTGATAGGGGAGAATCTTTGGCAGGGGCCGCACCTCTTGACCAAGTCTAGTGAGTCTTGGAGCATGGTTGGCCAATAGTACCCCTGATTCAGGGCCTTCCGAGCAAGCGTCCTGCTCCCCATGTGGCATCCGCCGATCCCCTCGTGCAGGTCTCTGAGGGCGTAGCTGGCCTCGTCGCTGGTGAGGCAGCGGAGGTATGGTTTGCCGTCGGCCAAGGTGTACGAGCGTTTGAAGAGGATGTCATCGATCATGACAAACCTTTCAGCTCGGACTCTGACTCGTCTGGCCTCGGCTCTGTCTTCAGGAAGCTCGGCACTGATTAAGAATCTTCTGATGGGAGTGGTCCAGTCGTCCGGGCTGGTCCCATCTTGCACACACATCGCTTCCGGCTCTGGGTCACTGATACTTGGTTTCAGGAGGACTTCTATGAGCACCGTCTGATCGAGGCCCTCGAAGGAGGAAGAGGCAAGTTTGGATAACGCGTCTGCTTGAGCATTCTGTTCCCTGGGGATTCTGATAACCGCGGCGCAGCTGAAGGACGCCAGGAGTCGCTTGACTGCCGCCAAATACCTCATCATGCGTTCATCGCAGGCTTCGTATTCTCCGGTGATCTGATTGACCACGAGTTGAGAATCACTAAAGGCCCGGATTTGCTTGGCCCCAGCTCGGCTGGCGAGGGTCAATCCGGCGATCATGGCCTCGTATTCTGCCTCGTTGTTGGAGGCCGGAAAGTTGAGGCGGAGGGAGTATTGAAGTAGGAATTGGTCGGGGCCACGAAGGATGATGCCCGCCCCACTTCCTGTTTCGCATGACGAGCCGTCGATGAAGACCTCCCAGGTCGGATCCGATCCTTCGAGGCTAGGCTGCTCGGAGACGGTGCACTCAGTTATGAATTCGGCGAGGGCCTGTCCTTTAATGGCCGCCCTTGGCTGATAGCTGATGTCGAACTGGCTCAGCTCGATTGACCACTTGACTAAGCGGCCGGAGTTTTTGGGCTTGTGAAGGACAGTCTTCAGTGGTTGGTCGGTCAGTACTTGGACGGAGTGGGCTTGGAAGTAAGGGCGAAGCTTCCGGGCTGCCATGACCAGCGCATAGGCCACCTTCTCTATCTTTGCGTATCTCGTCTCTGCTGGGAGGAGCACTTTGCTCACATAATACAGTGGCTTTTGAACCCCTTCCTCCTCTCGGACGAGGACGGCACTGAGAGCGTTGTCCGAGGCGGACAGGTAGAGCCAAAGCGGCTCGCCCGGCTCGGGCTTGCTGAGGAGAGGCGGGTTGGCGAGGTATTGCTTTAGCTGTTCGAAGGCTTCTTGTTGATGGGTACCCCACTCGAAGCCCCCTTTTCCGCGCAAGGCCTTGAAGAAGGGGAGAGACTTCTCCCCTGACTTGGAGAGAAAACGGCCGATTGCCGCTAATCGACCTGTGAGCCTCTGAACCTCCTTGACATTCCGGGGCGGGGACATGTCAATAATGGCTTGGATTTTCTCGGGGTTTGCTTCAATGCCGCGTTGGCTGACGATGAACCCCAAGAACTTCCCCGTGGAGACGCCGAAGGCGCATTTAGCAGGGTTGAGTCTCATGTTGTGGCGTCGGAGGACACCAAAGGCTTCCTCGAGGTCGGCGACGTGGTCCGGCCCAGCCCGGCTTTTGACAAGCATGTCGTCGACGTACACTTCCACATTGCGGCCGATCAGGTCTTTGAAGACTCTGTTGACGAGTCGCTGGTACGTGGCTCCAGCATTTTTCAGCCCGAAGGGCATAACGCGGTAACAATAAAGACCCTGGTCGGTGACGAACGAGG
Source organism: Hemerocallis citrina (assembly GCA_017893485.1). Lineage (NCBI taxonomy): Eukaryota > Viridiplantae > Streptophyta > Magnoliopsida > Asparagales > Asphodelaceae > Hemerocallis > Hemerocallis citrina. Next base: position 154,984,544 of record CM030366.1, on the reverse strand, counting down.
TCTTGGAGATGTCTGGTGGAAACATCCGGATCTGATTGTACCCCGAGAATGCGTCCATGAAGGACAGTAGCTCATGCCCCGAGGTTGCGTCGATTAAAGCGTCGATGCGGGGGAGGGGGAAAGGATCTTTCAGACACGCTTTGTTAAGGTCCGTGAAGTCGATGCAGATCCGCCAACCCCCTGTTGCCTTCTTCACCATGACGACATTAGCCAGCCACTCGGGGTAGCTGACTTCCTGGATGAATTGAGCGGACAAGAGTTTGTCCACTTCTGTCTTTACAATTTGTTGCCTCTCCGGGGCGACTTTGCGCCTCTTTTGGATGATCGGCTTAGAGTCAGGGATGATGCTTAGTCGATGCATAATCAAGTCTTCGGAAATCCCGGGCATGTCGGAGGGCTTCCAAGCGAAGAGATCGACGTTGCGACGGATGCAGGCGATGATGCCTGACTTCAAGTCCTCGGAGAGTGAGCGGCTCACCCGGAACCATTTCGACTCATCCTTGGCATCGAACAGGACCTCTTCTAATTCGTCAACCGGCTCGGGAGCTGGGCCGTCCCTCTCGGGTTCAAGTTCAACGGCGTCGAGGGGGAATACACCCCCTCCGACGGCGGTTATGTAGCACGATCGTGCTGCTTCGTGGCTACCTCAGACGATGCCGACCCCTTGGGGGGTGGGAAATTTAAGCTTCAGATGGTAGGCCGAAGGTATCGCTTGGAAGGAGTTTAGTCCAGGTCGGCCAAGAATGGCGTTGTAAGCCGCCCTGACGTCGATGATCATGAAATCCATGGATTCGGTCCTCTTGACAGGAGCCGATCCTGCAGTGACGTCGAGGGTAATAATCCCCTCTATTACGATTGGGACGCCGGAGAATTCAAGCAACGTGTATCCGGCTGGTTTGAGCTTCCCTTTGGATAATTTGAGACTTTCGAAGGCTTTGAGAAAAAGAATATTTACTGAGCTGCCGTTGTCGACGAGGATTTGGCGAACCTCACAATTAGCTATGTGGAGGCTAATGACGAGGGCATCGCAGTGGGGTAGGTGAACTTCTTCGAGGTCCTCTCCTGAGAAGGAGATTGGCAGCGGTTGTTGCTTGGGGGAGGGGCTGTTTTGGACAGCACTCGCCTCTCGGATAAAGGCTTTTCGGGAAGTATCGGATTCTCCTCCCATTGGCCCCCCGTGGATATAGTGCAGGGTGAATGGCGTGCCCATGGCTCCCTCGGACTCGGGATCCCGACCCTGGATGCAGTTCGGAGTAGGGTTCGGAGGTGAGAGTCTCCGGTTCCTAGTACCTCGCCGATCCTGTGGGCCTTCCTCCCTGGAGGTCTATCGGAGAGTTTTAAGAATTTCTTCTTGAAAGTCTGGAATCCCTTGTGAGTGACGGGGGCTCCCCCGACCTTGTTCGGTCGGTCTGAAGGTTGCCTTCCGACGCGGCTGAGCCTGGCCTCTGTCCCTCGGGCGGCGGTCTTGGATGGTTCGGGGCCGGTTTGGAAGCGGCCTTTCCCCTGCCCTTGGAGGTCATGAGAGTTCGGCTGTCGAGGTCGCTCGATGGTCGGGCTCGGGTCTGCTTCTGAAGCAGTGTTCCCACAGACGGCGCCAACCTGATGCGGTTTATTTCTGGGAGACGTGTGGATGCACCAGGTGTGAGTTCGAACTAAATTTGTATTTGAAGGAGAAAGCTGCTCGTCTAACGACCCTCGGCTGACCGGGCGGAACCTGCGACGACCTCGGAATGAGGCAGGGATCTGTGCTCGGATCAGAGGGTTCGGATCCGAGGTCTTGTGTACCTGCAGACGGTCCTGAAACACCGGGATTTGTCCCGGTGGCGGACCCTCCGACGATCTAGTCAGTCTCTGTGAGAGAGTAGCAATAACTAGGTGAATTTAAGTGGTAAAAGATTGATTACCTCCAAAAGGTGGGTGAGGGTCTAGTATTTATAGAGAACCCCAACCGGGTTTGGTTCCGCTTGGGGGCCGGGTCTGGACCCGAAAGCCCATGGGCCTGACGTGGCAGAGGGCCCAGGGGGTTTAGAGCAGACATGGCAATACCAGGAGTGGTATAGGGCTGACGTGGCAAAGTCCTTGGTGGTATTTGGAGCTGACATGGCTGATCGTAGGTCTCCTGTACTTCTGGGAGAATCGGAGGGCCTAGGCTGCGTCAGGTCATCCCCATGCTTCGCCAGAAAGGGGGGACGGCCAGTGGGGCTGTCACAGATCGGATGCCGAGGACCACTGAGACTCGTCGGATACGAGGAGGCCAGTTCTGTGGGGGTGAACTTGAGGGTCGGCGCCGACCCTGCAATGGTTCGAAGCCGAACTAGATTGCTATTTTTACCTTTCTTGAGTGAGAGTTGTATTGGGCCCTGGTTGGGCCCCCAGGCCATTTTTACCCTACCACACTCATGCTTAAGTTAAGGTAACTATCCATGGTTAGTTATAGTAATTTTTATGTTTATGTTCTATCCATGCTAGAATTGTTGTAGAAACTCATGCTATGTTGTAGGTTGATACTTAACTAGTATACATGTCTAGAATGTTACTAAAATGTACACCATACTTTATTTTAATGTTAAAGTAGCATACCATGTTTAGGAATGAGGTATACCATGCTAAATCTATATACACGCTTAGAATGTTGTAGGATTTATGTTAAAATTCCCTACCATGTTTAGGAATGATGTATACCCATGCTAAGTCTATATACATGCTTAGAATGTTGTAGGATTTATGTTAAAATTCCCTACCATGTTTAGGAATGATGTATACCATGCTAAGTCTATATACATGCTTAGAATGTTGTAGGATTCATGATAAAAATTCCTACCATGTTTAGGAATGATGTATACCATGCTAAGTCTATATACATGCTTAGAATGTTGTAGGATTTATGTTAAAAATCCCTACCATGTTTAGGAATGATGTATACCCATGCTAAGTCTATATACATGCTTAGAATGTTGTAGGATTTATGTTAAAATTTCCTACCATGTTTAGGAATGATGTATACCCATGCTAAGTCTATATACATGCTTAGAATGTTGTAGGATTTATGTTAAAATTCCCTACTATGTTTAGGAATGATGTATACCCATGCTAAGTCTATATACATGCTTAGAATATTGTAGGATTAATGTTAGAATACCTACCATGCCTTAGAATGTTGTATGTTCATACTAGTTATATATCCATGCTTGGGTTGTGGTGATTAATCATGTTAAGTAGTGGAGATCCATGCTTAAGGTGGTAGTAGAGATACATGTTCTAAGTAGTAAGCATCCATGCTTAAGTTGTAACTTATGCTCAAATTGTAGTAAGTCTCATGTTTAGATTGTAGCAACTATCCATGCTTAAGATTGTTACAAGTGCATGCTAAATCGCACTCATAATTAAGAATGTTGTAAGTTGATGGTTATGTCATATATACCATGATTAGTTGTTGTAGGTTGATGCTTACAATTGCATACCACGCTTGAATTGCCATAGGTTAAGTAATAAAAAAGAGCCATGTTGAAATTGTAGTAGCAACTACCTCGTGGTAGTTAATGTTAGTAAGGAGCCATACATGCTCGAATGGTATAGTGTAGCATCCTAGTTACATGTTGAAATGTACCCATGTTTTATGTTGATTGGGAAAAGAACCCATGGACTCTAGTCGGGAGAGGTTCTAATTTAAGATGGAACCATAGCATGTGAGCACTTTCGTTTAAAGGTAATAAGGGTTGGAAAGTTCTAATAATTGTTAGCTTGATAAAAAGCTAGTCTAGGGTCTTCTAATTACCCTAAGGGTCATCGACCATCAAGATCGCGTCCTACCACCTTAGAGTAAATGGATAGATCTCACCTCAGGCACCGACGGATCCTAACCGATGTAGGTTGACCGTGGGCCGAGAGTGTTGGTAGAATCCAAGTTAGGGGTAGGGATAAGTGAGAGAGATCTCATTACCAGAGTCTTGGATCGAGGGACCACGAGTTGGACCGTGTTAATCTAAGTTGGAAACTATGTAAGATTGCGTAGGAGTAGTAATATCATTAGGATAGTGACCTAGGAGATCATTACTTAACCTTTTTGCCAGAAAGAAGGGGAGTTGGTAGTAGGGTGCACCGTACGACCAAACCTTTCTTTGGGGCCGATCATAGGTGGTGTTATTGGGTTGCACCTTCCTGTCAAAGGGATACGTACGATGTCTTCTCACGAGTTGGGAGCATGGGTTGCGTATCTTGATTGTTAATTCCTGAAGTGCCATGATAAGGCGGCCGGAGCTAGGGGATGGACCCCGGAACTCCATCGGGTCCTATGCCAAGAGGGCGAACAGGCCATGGACTACGGTCCGACCAAGGGGTGGCAGGGGGCTCCCCTGTTAGCAGTAACCCCGACGGTTCGTCAGGTTTTGAGTGAGGTCCGGTAAGCCGGGTAGCGGTGGCAACATGGACACCACTGGCGGACTACAGTAGTGGGACTTGACCACGTCTGCAACCTCATCAGTCACGTTGTATCTGTCAGGAACAGGTTGTGTACAATTAGAATTCATAACACGGGTTCAAATCCCTATATATGGAGAAATGGCTTGAGAAGGGTCGCATATAGTATGGGCTGCATGTTGCTTCGGAGACTTGCTGACATTAGAATAGGAGCATCCTAGTTAGTGGACATTGCATTAGAATAGGAGCATCCTAGGTTAGTTAACATTTTATTAGATTCTAGTCCCTGCACTCACGAACACTTAAACTACACCGACATATTTTACCATGTTTGTATATGCTTGTTTTGGAGATTCGCTGCTAAGTTATCAGCCCTAAAGCGTCAGTGAATACTGACGTCCCCACTTTAATAGGTTGTGGATACAAGATCGCGAACCGGAAGGACTCTAGCCGAGGCATGATCTACAAGTGAAAAGCCAATGTTATCTTTTATTTCATGTGTACTCTGATGTAATTTATTGTATTAATGGAAACACTTGGCCTGTAATATTGTGTTAATAAAAATTTTTAAATTCCCCTGTTTTTCTGTGTATTGTGACTAATTGAAGAAAAGGTCTTGGCTCGTGTCTCGATTTTTCCAGTATATGGAAATCGGGGCGCTACATAAGGCACCAGCTTTCTCACAAACTTGGACGCCCGACGCTTAGCATATATCCCGAGCAAGGAGCTAGCTTTCCCACAAGCTTGGACCCCCGACGCTCAGCATGTATATCGAGCAAGGTACCATATTAACTGCAAGACAGAAAAAGGGCCAAGATAAGACAATCGTCTTCTCATATTATTTTGTCAAAGGAAGTTGCATCGTTACAAAGAGAAAGGAGAATAAATTGGTAAAACCTATTCTAAGGCTCCTGCGTCGGAACCACAGGGTCAAAGCAGACAAGATCTAGTCTGGCCGACCGGGTCGACTCCTTCGCCGGATCTCCCGGTCTCGCCAAGGTGGACATGCTGGCGACGGAGCTCTGTGCCTCACTAGGCCTCGCCGGACCGATCATCGGGATTGGCGGGGAGGCACCATCGGGAGGATGGGGGAAAGGGAACGAAATGGACCGGGACCTAGACATCCTGAGCATTATCTTGTATCGTTGCACCTCTAATTCCTTCTCTACTATAACCTCGCGAAGGAAGGATTTAGACTAAGGCCACTGGGCAGAGGTAATAGCCATCGAAAATGGAGCTCCAGTGGGCTCTAGGTCACGGTCGGATAACAACTTCTTGAACCGCGCCAGCTCTACGCTGAGCCCCTTGGACTTGTCCATAAAGTACTTAACGGCAGCCTCACGGTCGCGAGCCTCCTTACGGTATCGATCCAAAGCAAACTCCATCACCGAGATCCTACCTTTCAATTGGTTCGCATCAGAGCCACATAGGTCCCCCACCGGGGTCACTATCATCTGCCAAAGGACAGAGAAATATCACTCCGAGCCAAAAACGCTTGGCTAAATTTTTTTTTAAAAATCAAGCTAGAAATTCATCAAGTCAAGAGATTCGGCCAAAAATGCTTTTCATTGCTCAAAAATATAATTTTAAAAAGGGTGTGGTGGCCAGTCTGCTTTCGGCTATTACAAAAAAAAAAAACAAAACAAAGAAAGAAACAATGACGACTACTTCTGGCCCACCTTTTCTTCGACCTGCTTCTTGGGGTAGGGCTCGTCGTCCGTGGCGTCGTATCCACTCCTGGGGGTCAACGGCAGCTCAGCCACGACCAGATAATAGTGAAAGCTGCTTAGGTCCAGCTCCGGATGAAAGTGCATGAAATGCCGGATCGCCCTAGCATAGACCACATCCTGGGCCTCGATCACTTTTTCCATCCCGGCCGTCGTTATCTCCTCCATGCACGTGTCGGCCTCCTTCCTCAGGTCAGCCATCCTACTCATATAGGCGTCCTCCTGATTCGCCAATTCTACTCGAAAAGCCTGGATCTTGCCCTCCAGGTCCGTCTTCTCCAGCTTGAGATCTTTCGCTTCCCACTCCCAATGCTGGGTATTCCTCCTCTCGTTCACCACCTCCTTCGTGTGCAGCTTCATCAGCTGGGCGCCATCCATGCAGGCCTGCAACCGAGGAAGACAGACTTAGAAAAGAAGCCAAAGGTGTGAATACAACTAACTACCACGTTGCCTGCAAGCTGGCCAGGGCCTACTTCATGTACGAGGACTCGACAATGTCGCACTTCCGAGCCTTCTGGTCTCGGGGCGGAGCGATCTTCTCAACCATCTCAATAGCCACCGTCCCATCCGAGATATTATCCCCGATCTTAACAGCCCAGTCCGGTGCCCAGGGTTGCAGTCCTGCCTCGCTAATGATCTGGTCGGCCGTCGGAGCTAGTGGAGGGAGTCCAGCCTTCACGACCGTGGCAACCTTCTGGCTACTGGTGCTGGGGCCCGACTTCGAGCTCATATGTTTCTTTGGTGCCGGGAGAGGAGTCTCCTCCGCAACCCCCTCGATAGGGGTTCTCCCATGTTTCTTATGACGGGGTGAATCGGCCTTCTCGGCTACCTGTTTCTTCAATGGAGCCTCCTCGCTGCAATCGCATCATCATCCATGTCTATAGGAAAGAAAATCGCGTAAGAAGAGCGAAAATACTTGAAAGAAAACTAGATTAAAAACATACTGATATGAGTGGGGCTCAGTCCGATTCGAGCCAAGTGCCTCTCTGTCACGTTAGGCCAACCGATGCTGTTGCCCGAACATATCTTCTCAACGTCCGCCCACTACTCGGCTGTTAGGTCCGAATTACGATGACCCTTCAGATTGGGCTTGTAGAACTTCCAAGCCATGGGTATCACCCAGGGTTCAGATTCTGCGCAATGAAATACTTCTCCTTCCACCCTTTGATAGAGTTTGGGTGCTCATGCACGAACCTTCTCTTTCGTCTCGGCGTAATATAGTAGATCCCTTTATATTCGCCAGACGAGCTGAGGCAGAGGATTGCCCGAAAGTACTTCAATCTCGGGTGGATCTCCCGCTTATCGCATAGCAACAGGAAGCACACAATCTGCTTCCAGGAATTAGGCTCGTACTGCATGGGGCTAAGGGATGACCAGTTCAAAACTTTCTTAATGAAGGGGTGGAGCGGCAGCCGCAAACTGGAGCAGAAGGCATCAATGGGGAACATGAAGAAGTGGGGCGCCTTTCTGTCCGTAGGACAAATCCCAGGGCTGGGGATCAGCAGCTCATACTCCTCACCGATGAAGTAACTCGCTCGGATGACGGGGAGGTCGTTCGCTATAAGGACGGTCGGCATCCTATCCATAGCAATTTTTTGCCTACTGGGCGAGTAAGCCTCCACGTCCTCGTTGACTTCTCCCCTATACCGGAGCATCTCCTTGACATCGTCCGGATACATTCGGATAGAGCGCGGTTGGACCTCAAATGGGACCTCAAGGTTAACCGAAGGAGCCTCCCCGTCTGGGCTGTTCGGATAAACCTACTTCGTCTTTTTACGTCGAACTCGTGGACCTTTCGAGGAGGATGGCATGGCCAATGGGCCCAAGTCATCATCCTCGGATGAGTTCTTTTCCCCGCCATATTTACCCTCCTCAGCAGGCTCTTCCTCATTCACTCCGACCTCTTCTTCCACCTCTTCCTCAGCCACTACGATTTGCTCTCCGACCACCTCGACCTCAGACTCGCCTTCGACCAAGGGTTCATCGGGTTCTGAGTCACTCGACTCTACCACAAAAGGCCTTCTACTACGTATAGGCGCAACATCGTAGACCTTTGTCTCTGATACCCATAACGTAGAATCAGAGGCACGAGAACCCTCGTCCTGATCCGACGTAGTGGCGAACGAACCAGACTGAGCCCGCGACATACCGAAAAATAAAATTGACTAACTTGATTCGAAGAACGGTGAAGGATATCGGAAAATTCTCTGCCGGTGATTGAACAGCGATGGAGGAAGATTTGGGAACTTCATAGGAGAAAGCGAATGCGAGAAGTGGGGGAGGGGTGGAGGAGGTATAGCTTGAGAGGCGACTCCTCGAAATCCACAAAAAGTCTGACATCATCAGATCCACGTGTCACCACCTTATTGGACCACGGACCGTCCGAATTCCCATGGCCCTCACCCTCGATGCTCAGCAAGTATGCCGGGCAACCACCTAGATTTTTCTAACAAAGCTGCCTATCAAAGGTCAAATCTGGGGGCTCAACGCTCGGCAAGTACGGCGAGCACCCACCTAGCTTTTTCCAACAAAGCTGCCTATCAAAGAACAAGTCTGGGGGCTCGACGCTCGGCAAGTACGGCGAGAAACCACCTAGCTTTTCCCAACAAAGCTGCCTATCAAAGTCCAAGTCTGGGGGCTCGATGCTCGGCAAGTTCGGCAAGCACCCACATAGCTTTTTTCAACAAAGCTGCCTATCAAAAGCCAAGTCTGGGGGCTCGACGCTCGGCAAGTACGGTGAGCACCCACCTAACTTTTTCCAACAAAGCTACCTATCAAAGGCCAAGTCTGGGGGCTCGACGCTCGGCAAGTACGGCGAGCACCCACCTAGCTTTTTCCAACAAAGCTGCCCATTGAAGGCCAAATCCGGGGGCTCGACGCTCAGCAAGTATGGCGAGCACCCACTTAACTTTTTCCAACAAAGCTGTATATCAAAAGCCAAGTCTGGGGGCTCGACGCTAGGCAAGTACGGCGAGCACCCACCTAGCATTTTCCAACAAAGCTGCCTATCAAAGGCCAAGTCTGGGGGCTCAACGCTCGGCAAGTACGGTGAACACCCACCTAGCTTTTTCCAACAAAGCTGCCCATCAAAGGCCAAATCTGGGGGCTCGATGCTCAGCAAGTACGGCGAGCACCCACCTAACTTTTTCCAACAAAGTTGCCTATCAAAGGCCAAGTCTGGGGGCTCGACGCACGGCAAGTACGGCGAGCACCCACCTAGCTTTTTCTAACAAAGCTGTCTATCAAAGGCCAAGTCTGGGGGCTCGATGCTCGGCAAGTACGGCGAGCACCCACCTAGCTTTTTTTTTCTAACAAAGCTGCCTATCAATGGCCAAGTCTGGGGGCTTGACGCTCGGCAAGTACGGCGAGCACCCATCAAGATTTTTCCAACAAAGCTGCCCCTTGAGGCTCGGAGCTCGGCAGTGACCTCAAGCACCCACTCAGCTTCTTCCAAAAGTTGCCTCATTCGAAGCTCTTCGAGCCGGCCCAGCGAGCCAGAGCTCGGCATTGACCCCGAGCACCCACTTAGCTTCTCCCTGAAGTTGCTTCACTCGAAGCTCTCCGAGCCGACCCTACAAGCTCGGAGCTCGGTAGTGAACTCAAGCACCCATTTAGCTTCTCCCTGAAGTTGCTTCACTCGAAGCTCTCCTAGACGACCCTGCAAGCTGGGAGCGCGGCAGTGACCTCAGCACCTACTTAGCTTCTCCCGGAAGCTGCTTCACTCGAAGCTTTCCGAGCCAACCCTACCAGCTCGGAGCTCGGCAGTGACCTCGAGCACCTACTTAGCTTCTCCCTGAAGTTGCTTCACTTGAAGCTCTCCAAGCCGACCCTAGAAGCTCGAAGCTCGGCAGTGACCTCGAGCACCCACTCAGCTCCTCCCTAAAGTTGCCTCACTCAAAGCTCTCCGAGCCGGCCCTATAAGCTCGGAGCTTGGCATTAACCTCGAGCACCCACTTAGCTTCTCCCTGAAGTTGCTTTATTCGAAGCTCTCCGAGCCGACCCTAAAAGCTCGGAGCTCAGCAGTGACCTCGAGCACCTACTTAGCTTCTCCCTAAAGTTGCTTCACTATAAGCTCTCCGAGCCGACCCCACAAGCGCGGAGCTCGGAAGTGACCTCGAGCACCTACTTACCTTCTCCCTGAAGTTGCTTCACTCGAAGCTCTCCGAGCCTCCCATACAAGCTCAGAGCTCGGCAGCGACCTCGAGCACCCACTCAGCTCCTCCCTGAAGTTGCCTCATTCGAAGCTCTCCGAGCCGGCCATACAAGCTCAGAGCTTAGCAGTGACCTCGAGCACCCAGTTAGCTTCTCCCTGAAGTTGCCTCATTCGGAGCTCTCCGAGCCGGCTCCATAAGCTCGGAGCTCGGCATTGACCTTGAGCACCTACTTAGCTTCTCCCTGAAGTTGCTTCACTCGAAGCTCTCCGATCCAATCCTACAAGCTCGGAGCTCGACAATGACCTCGAGCACCCACTTAGCTTCTCCCTGAAGTTGCTTCACTCGAAGCTCTCCGAGCCGACCCTACAAGCTCAGAGCTCGGCAGTGACGTCGAGCACCTAATTAGCTTCTCCATGAAGTTGCTTCACTCGAAGCTCTCCGAGCCGATCCTACAAGCTCGGAGCTCAGCAGTGACCTCGAGCACCCACTCAGCTCCTCCCTGAAGTTGCCTCACTCAAAGCTCTCCGAGCCAGCCCTACAAGCTCGGAGCTCGACAGTGACCTCAAGCACCCACTCAGCTCCTCCCTGAAGTTGCCTCACTCGAAACTCTCCGAGCCAGCCCTACAATCTCGGAGCTCGGCAGTGACCTCAAGCACCCACTCAGTGTAATATACCGAATTTTTATTTAATGAGAAATATTAATTTTTACGTGTTGTGCACGTACAAATTTTGTATGCATATTTTCTTATAAAAATTATCTTTTATAACATGGACAATTATTTCTTCCTTTCTCATTATTTTTTTTTTCTAAAAAGCCTATTTTATAAAGCCTAAACTTGTTTCGTAAATTAAGCCCACCTTAATAAATTAAAGTATTTTATTAAATAGCCAATGAGCCCAAAGCCCACTATTTTTGAGGCCCACAAACTTAATTAATCTTTTAATTGTCACAACGTGTCATGTAGACACAATTAGTGGACAATTGATTAATTAAATTTGTACAATTTTATAATAGGGGGGTACTAGGGAGCACGTGCACACACTAGAGTGTGCAATGCACACCCTAGAGAGTGGCCGGTTTTGAGCAAGAAGAGAGGGAGAGTGGGTGTAGTTAAGGGGAGTGAGTATGTGATCATGGATGTTACTACAACTTCCTAATTCATCTTGGTCCTTAATCCATAACTCCTTGATTGAATCTTAGACTTCCATTCTCAACCTAAAAATGTATAAATACCCTTTAGCTATTCTTCTCATGAAGTCACTAAACAAATTGTTAAGAAAAAAGACTAAGAGAGCAAAAGATTGAGAAGTAGTAGTGAGTGTGCATTTGTGTGTGTTCCAACCAAGTAGAGGCCGGCCAATCATTCAAAGAGCGCAATAGGAGGCTCGGGTTCCTAGCAAGCACAAGGAGGATGAGACAATTTGTAATCCATTCTAGGAGGAGATTACTACTTTCTTGCATTCTAGCAGTTTTCATTTGTTTCTTCAACTATAGGTGGGTATTTCTCAATACTTCTAAATGTAGATGCCATGCTAGGAATGTTTGGTAAAATAGTTGAGAAGAAATTAATAAATTGTAGTCTCATGTTTGGTTGATTAGAGATAAAATAGTAGTTTAAAGAATGATTGCTAATGAATAAAGATGTGAAACTGAAGTGCTAGATTCAATCTTATCATCATGCTTTATATCTATAAATTATGCTATGTGAGACGAATTTGTACTTATGAGACACAAATTGACTAAATGCATCTTGTAGAATTAATTATTTGAATCAGAACAATTTAATTGTAGAGAACAAGATCTAGTGCTTTAATCATGGTAATGGGTTGATAAAGTATTAAATAGAGACATAAATTGAATTTTGGGAAGCTAGATTTATAAATTATGTAGAAATGGAAAGTGTTTTCAATGTCGAAATTATGGACATAAAACACAAAATATGACTCAATATATGTTTTTATAAAGCAAATAATGACTATAAAAATACTGGTTTACTGTATTTTTGTATAATTTACATTCTGGAAATTTTGATTCAAAAAGAGAAGGAAAAGAACTAAAAACATTTTTGGAATTTGAAAAACCTAGTAGCACAGTCGACTGATTAGATTGAAACAGTCGACTGCTCTGAGTATTTGTTTTCGAGTTCAAATCTTTGCGGAACAGTTAACCAGTTATATTGAAACAGTCGACCGTCCTGATTATTTGTTTTCGAGATCAAACCCTTGCGGATCAGTCGACCGACTACACTTTGACAGTCGACTACCCTGACCATTGATTTTCGAGTTGTAAATCCTCACAGAACAGCCGACTGTCCATGTTTTAACAGTCGACTGTCCTGAAGTTTCAACTAATATCTGGATTTTCATGAAAGAACTTTCAATAACCTGTGGCCCAGTGTGAATAAGGATTTGAGACTATTTTTGGCAAGCAAGAACTTATTATTTTTATTAGTTCAAATTGTCCTTGAATAAAGAAAAATACATGCCTTGTTTAAAAGAGTTTTGAAATGAGTTTTGGCAATGAGAGTATAAATTTTTGATAAAATGACAGTACAGTAATTTCATGGTGGTGGAATGAGCTATGAATGTGATAAGTTAGAAAAACGAATTCTTTTGTTTATGCATGAGTTTGTACATGAAAGTGAAATTGATTGTTAGGATGAATTATGAAAGATTTTATGAGCATGAATATACAAATACTATGAACATGAAAGAAAAATTAATGTTAATCATGAAAAAGACTTTATGACTGTGAAAATTCGATTTTGTTATTGTGAATTGAAATTGAGAACTAGAGTGTAGTTAAGCCTCATACCGGCATTGAAAAGAGATATGTTGAAATGAAATTTGAGATGAAACGACCAAGATTGGGTCATGTTATATCAATGGTTAAGACCGATATAGTGGAAAGACTAACTCTAGAGAATTGATTTTTTGTTCATGACTCAAATAACTAAGGATTAGATACATAGTGAAGAGGTGATGAAAATAAGAGAAAAACACGAGTATGAGGGCATCGGAGCTACGGTGTGAGAGTATTCACAGGCTGTCTTCACGATGCATCGTGACATGACGTGGATATATCTCCAGGAGTTCGTACCGCAGGCGACGCTCGTGGGGTGTTTGGTGACTGCTGGTGGTGTCATGTCCCATGACGGAGGCTGAATTGTCCACAGTATGTCTTCACGATGCGTCGTGACATGACATGGGATTCCTCTCCAGGCTGTTTGGACATGAGCTCGTAACTCATAGAATATCTAGGATACTTATCGTAGTTACAGTAGTTGTTAAGTCATGACGAGGGATTGAACCCTACAAGATGAAGAACGGTTAAGGGCTTGCCCTCAGACCTATGTAGTAGGGATGCATAGAATCTGAATAAGTGTGCATTAGTGTCATGTAACATAACAACTGCATTAAGGACAAAGTGCACCGCACAACACGACATCAATAGGATAGTCCCTTTAGCTTTGTCTATGAACAAGTTTGTAGTTTGTTCAGCATTTGAGAATTGTTATACTGTTTTCGGCATAGAGAGGATAGCCATGTATAATATTTCGTCAGTTGAATGAACTGACTTGCCCACAGTTTTATGCAAGGCAAAGTGATTAACAAGAATGCATGCTGATTAAAAGATTATCCAAGTGTTGTACATTTCCATTCATGTAATTTGTTGTAAAATTGATTCCGCTGTAAATATATAATGAAGGTGTAAACTCTGAAGTACAAAAGTTTTTATTTCCTTATAAAATTGTACGAAAGAAGTGTAAAGAACCTGTGGAACTTCGAATTCAGTTGTATTTGGAATTCGGAGTGTTACACTCAGCTCCTCCCTGAAGTTGCCTCACTCGAAACTCTCCGAGCCGGCCCTACAAGCTCAGAGCTCGGCAATGACCTCAAGCACCCACTTAGCTTCTCCCAAGATGCCTCATTCGAAGCACTCTGAGCCGGCCCTACAAGCTCGGAGCTCGGCATTGACCTCGAGCACCCACTTAGCTTCTCCCTGAAGTTGCTTCACTCGAAGCTCTCCGAGCCGACCCTACAAGCTTGGAGCTCGAAAGTGACCTCGAGCACCCACTTAGCTTCTCCCTGATGTTGCTTCACTCGAAGCTCTCTGAGCTGACCCTACAAGCTCGGAGCTCGGTAGTGACCTCGAGCACCCACTCAGCTCCTCCCAGAAGTTGCCTCACTCGAAGCTCTCCGAGCCGACCCTACACGCTCAGAGCTCGGTAGTGACCTCGAGCACCCACGTAGCTTCTCCCTGAAGTTGCTTCACTCGATGCTCACCGAGCCGACCCTACAAGATTAGAGCTCGACAGTGACCTCGAGCACCTACTTAGCTTCTCCCTGAAGTTGCTTCACTCGAAGCTCTCCGAGATGACCCTACAAGCTCGAAGATTATCACTGACCTAGAAAACCCACTCGGCTTCTCCCTGAAGTTACTTCACTCGAAGCACTCCGAGCCGACCCTACAAGCTCGGAGCTCGGTAGTGAACTTGAGCACCCACTCAGCTCCTCCATGAAGTTTTCTCACTCGCAGCTCTCTGAGCCAACCCTACAAGATCGGAGCTCAGCAGTGACTTCAAGCACCCGCCTGGCTCCTCTCTCTTAGCTCCCCTCACAAAGCACTCGGCACCTGGCAGACAAAGTCACCCCTCAACCTTCGGCCCTCCTCCTCCGTCCCTCGACCGTCGGCCCTCTGTCTCGGCCCTCGGCCATCGACCAGAGTTGCGACTAGTTCTAATAAACATCCCCAGGGATTCAGAGCAACAAATCTTCGGTAGATACACTCCTCTTCACTTCCCACAGAGACCGACTACTCCTACACGGCTGGGTTACATAGCCCTCCAGGAGTGGGGGGCTTATGATGTGGTATAGGTGACGTGGCCCAATCAGGGCCATCAGATCTCCTCAGATTACGCTCAACTATGATCATCAGGTTAACAAGTCCAACGGGCTTCTGCCAACTCCAGCCCACATGCAAACGGGTTTGACCCGTCCTGCCAGGACCCCAGACCCGTTTACCCATGCCTATAAATACCAGACCCGTCCTCACTTTAACACGTAATCAATCTTTCTCCACCTGAACCCTAGCTAATATTGCTTTCTCAGTGATTGACTAGATCGTCGGAGGGCCTGTCTTCGGGAACTGTCCCGGGGTCTCTAGGCATTGTGCAAGTCTGAAGATCCGAATCAAGCTCCTAATATCTGGGCCGAGCTACGAACCTCAACCTACTCCCTGCAACTCCCGAACCGATCCTACGACCGGGGATCAGACAAACGTCAGTGTTGTGCCTTCCGCTTCACAAAATACAAGAATTCACACCTGTTACCCCCACACCCAAAAGAAAACAAACAACATCAATTAGGTTAACCAATTCGATTGAGATTTAAAATCAAAAATAGCCACCCAGATCTGGCCGGCACTGGTTTCAATCCCAGAAAAATAAGTTTTG
The DNA here is from genome assembly GCA_017893485.1 of Hemerocallis citrina. NCBI lineage: Eukaryota > Viridiplantae > Streptophyta > Magnoliopsida > Asparagales > Asphodelaceae > Hemerocallis > Hemerocallis citrina. Next base: position 154,968,791 of record CM030366.1, on the reverse strand, counting down.
TAATTTTGGCCTCTAAGTGGCAATTTTGCATAAAAGACTCTTCTTTAATAAATTAGCAAAATACACCAAATCTATTAGAATAAAAAGTAAACTCTTTACCTCTGAGTTGGCTAGACATCATGCTCAGCCCAAAAAAATAAAATTCTGGGGTTTTTACTCCAAGTGGTAATTTTACACAAAAGCCCCTCTTTTTTGTATTTGCAAATATACCAAATAAATATCAAAAAAAATTATTTAAAAAATATAGGGTGTTACACTCTCTCCCTCTTCTCGGACTCTCTCCCTCTTCTGAAGAATCTCTCGAACCCAAAAACTCTAACCCTAATAAAATCTCCCAAACCCAAAAACCATAATCCTAACAAAATCTTCTAAGCCCTACTCCTCCTCCGTCTACAGCAGCGCCTCCACCTCCTTTCTCTCCTTCCCAAAAACCCACATTTGGCAAGGTATTCACTCTACTCTTGCTAAGTTGATTCGCAAGAATTTTTTTTATTTTTTGAGTCATATTTTTGTGATGCGTACTTAGTTATAAGTTAGTTTAACGATGTGTATTGTATATAGTTGTTCGCTAATTGTAGACGGTAGAATTGTAGAAGTAGTTGTTGTTCATCGCTCAAATTCTAGTTATAGTTCTATATTTTAGTAAAAGTGAATAAACGGGTTCCAAAAATTACGAAACATTACGAGTAGGTCGAACGCAACACACACAAACCAACGCAACTTGTAGAGACGAGTTTCGACTCACGATTTGTTAGATACAGATGTATATTGCTTTTATTCAATAAAAACCAAGTAAAGCGATACACGGCCGTATCTTGTAAACTTTCAGTCAAAACTCGCATCTCCAAGTTGCGATAGCTTGTGTATATTGCGTCCGATGTTGTCACGCCCCGCTTCCCAAAAACATGGAATACGAGCGCGTGACGAAGCCCAGCGAATGATTTTTACATCATCCATATGCTGTAGGATCAACTCAGCATCATAACAAGAATATAACCAGATTTATATATATCCAAGCATGCATGAATAATATATTAAGCAACAGAAAACAATTTAAACAAATAATAATATTTAAATAGTTCTCATGTCTGGATCAAGTGTAAAACTCGGAAACAAGTCTTATACAGCAGAAGAAATAAATACCTTAAGGAAAGCAATTATTTAAACAGGTCCTTGCTCCAAGCAAAACATGAATTGTCTGCTCGCCAATTCCAGCAGGTAGCTTGTCCCAAAGTCTGCTTAATAAATATAAAAAGGGAAAACAGGAAAAGACAAGAGAAGGTGCCCTTAGTGCAAGCTAGGGCCACAAATAGTGAAAACAAGTACAAGTATGGGGAACAGGAATTGGAATCAAGAATGTAACAGAGTTATAACAAGTAGTGGAAAAACTAAGAACTAGCTGACAAGAGGGACATCATAGTAAACAGGCTAGTTAACAACTGCTAATGGCAAAACTTATGACAGGTGAACCTGTAGGGGTAACTAACATCAACTATCATGTTTCATGTGTCAGGTTTCACGTATCAAGTTGTCAAGTATCAAGTAACAAGTTATCAAGTATCAAGTAACATGTATCCAGTTCAAGTTTCATGTATCGGGTTTCATGTGTCAAGTTCCAAGTATCAAGTAGTCAAGAATCGTGTAAGCATGTTTCATGTTCAAGTCTTATAGTTATTACTATCTAGGTAGCACTTCATGCATCCATCCTTTTACTACATGGTTGCTACAGTCAAAACAATTTCGTTTAGACCTAGTCATGAATTTTATAGGGCGGCGTACTCAGGTGTCAAGTATCAAGTAAGTCATGGTTCATGAATCGGAAAATAAATAACAAGTTCATGAAAGCAAGTTCGTGAATCCACTAAAAAGTTCAAGAACCGCACAATGGGTTCATGAATCAAACAAGTTCATGAGCCAAGTAACTGACTCCATGAATTGATCAAGATACAACAAGTTCATGAACCAAGTAATTGGAAAATACGGGCCCTCTTCCGAGTACACTTACCTATATTGTCCACTCTATAGTCTTTCCCATAACCCAGGCTTGTTACTTTTATTAATTCTTATCAAGCAAGCATGCAAGTGTGCGAAACAAGGTACGAGAAAGTGGTGGGAAACGCGTGTCAAAATAGCGAATCACACAGCTAAAGTGTTCAGGAAGAATTTGTGTTTTTGAGTTTATACATGTAAAATAGTGTTGAAATAATGTTAATTAATTCTAAAAAAATTTGGGGATGTCCTATAGGGTCTCCAGCAACTACATATAAAATTTCATGTCCAACGCTTTCTGTTTACACAGCTAAATTAATTCGCAAAGTAAATGTGTGCAGCAGTTTTTGCGAATCTGTGCCTACCGACACAGCTGCAGTAAAACTACAATAACTCCTAGACCGTAACTCCGAATTCGAAAGTTTCGGAGTCTAACAATATCTAGACATCCAGTGCTACATCTTCTATTCAGGTCTCGGGTTCAGATTCTAATGTTAACTGGGTCTAAACAGCAAAAGAAGATTCAGGACAGCAATATGTGGGAATAACTTACTAGTATAGATTACATGGAAATTTGTTATTAGACGTCTAAGTTATTGTGTGATATAAATACATGATATTGGTGGTTCAAACAGCAAGTAATAGTTATTTTCCAAGTCATATGGTAGCAAGTTCATCAAATACAAAATATACCATGCGTCTACACATTTAGGGCTCCTTAATCTCATGTGTTCATGTGTTCAAGGGGCAAAAGAGTCCAAGTAATTATGATTTAATACAATGAAATCTTTGTAACTCTTAGAATTATAAAATTTTGGAGGTTTGATATTGATCAACAACGATAGTCAAGAATGAGTCACAATTCTAACTATTTGTAGTATTTTTCAAGGGATGCTTGTACTAGAACAATTAAAATCGTACAAGAGATACTTGCCTTAATTGACGACGATTAGATCCACTTGTTGAAGAAAATTGGATTGAAAAATTCCGGGCGAAGTCTCCCAAAAGCACGTGTGAAGCACGTGCGGAGATCATCCGTAGATCGAATTTCCCCCCACACCGGATCGGCCCAGAACAGCAAACAGCGTTCTGGATTCGCTGCGCCAAAACAGCAAACATCGAAACCTTCCAATCAGCTCTCTTCCACGTAGCGAATCACGGCCGGAACAGCGGACAGCAAACACGGGATCAGGTGTGGCAGAACACGAAACAACAAGGTTGGCCAATAGGAAACCTCCCACACAGCGGATCCATTCTGAACAGCGGACAGCAAGGAGTGGATCAGGGTCGGCAAAACACGGGACAGCGACTTCGACGAATCACATCGCGTCTTCTTCCTCTCGACAGCGGAAGGGGAAAGAGAGAGAGCAGCGCGACGAACGGCGACTGCGACGGCTGCGGCACGGTGGCGCGAGCACTGCGGAGGCGATGACACCACGGTCGGGTAGCAAAAGTAACGACGACACTCCGGCGGCGAATGCCATGTTCTTCGATCGAAAATAGAGACGATGCTCATGGCGACATTGGGGCCTCGACGGCGATGCACAAGAGCCTCAGTGGAGCGGCGGCGAAGACGAAGACAATGGTGGAGCACGGAGAGGGAATGGGGTGACGGTGGAGAGTCGAGGTCGATGGTGAAGGCGGGGAAGACGACAATGGTTAATGGCGTCGCGAGTTTGGATGGGTTTCGGGAGTGGGAGTAATGGCGGGAGACGATGGAGAACTAGGGGATGAGGACGACGAGGAGACGGTGAGGCGATGGGGATTGGGTTGGCGATGGGGAGGCGAAGCTTGGGTATTGGGTTCGTTTTGGGTGTAGACGAGAAGAGAGGGAGTGAGCGGGGAAATTTGGTTGGGTTTGGTTTGGGTTCAGGAGAGGGAGAGAGAACGGAAGAGAGAGAGAGGGTTGTTAGGGGGTAGTTCTGATTTGTGGGGGAGTGGGAGAATTTAATAAAATAAAATAAAGAGGAGATCATGGGGAGTTGGAGAAACGTGGGATTTAGGGGAGAAACAGTCTGGGTCTTAATTAGGGGGAGTGGGTTTGGGTAGATTAAGTCTTGGATCCAATATCCAATAAGGGTATGGGTTGGGCTTGAATGTAGTTGGGCCAAAATACAATAATATAATAAATAATTGGAATTAATAAGCCCACAATATGACAAGGCCCAAATACAATAAATTAGAGGGAAAAAGACATCAATAGAAATACAAGAATAATAACCCGTACAATCGGAAACAGGGATTACAGATGTACTCGTAGATTTTCAGAATTTTTGGAACCCGTTTCTCCAGTATTCTCCCGTATATCAAACAACAACAACTATATATTAAAAAAAAATTAACGGTTTTACTAGAAAACCTCACAAACGACATCCCAAAAATACGAAACTTTGCATGTAGATCGGGCTCACCACACACAAGCCAAAGCAACTTGTAGAAGCGAGTTTGGACCCACAGTTTGCGAGACAGGCCATGTATCGCTTTCCACTCTTTTTCACGAGTCACTGCCGTATCTTGCAAACCGTGGGTCGAAACTCATTTTTACAAATTGCGTTGGCATGTGTTCAGTTAGCCCGAACTACTCGCAAAGTTTCATATTTTTTGGAACTCATTTGTGTGGTTTTCTCACGTATTTCGTTTCATATCTATATATGTATGTATGCAAATTTTGTATTAATAATTTTTTGTTTTAAATTTTGGATAGAAAAATGGCCAAAACGAGGGGATCCGGAAGGCCATCTGGCAGTGGTAGGGGCCAAGCATCCTCACAAGGGTAACCTTCCACACAAGTAAGAGAATTACTAGTTTTGATTGTGAAAGTTGTATACGTAATATTGTATGTACAATAATAACATTTTAAACGTTGGTGTAGGTTGCTTGTCAAACATCCTACTTTGGCAATGTTGGTGCGTCATCTTCGGGTGAATATCGCGGACCAGGACCTTTACATCCACACATACTCACTTTGCAAGACCGTCATAGATTCTAGGAAGTGTGGAGAGGGACGACACGGAATTATAATTTTCTTACGCACGAGACATTGACGATGCACATGCATACCCACGAGTCCCTTGTCCAAGCTAGTTTTTACGAAGTTGGTTTGATAGGTAAGGTGAAACTAGACCGAGCAAGTTGCATCCCTCGTCGAGCAATGGAGGCCAGAGACACTCTTTCCATCTACTAGTGGAGGAGATGACGGTGACATTGCAAGGTATCGCCATGATTTCCGGTCTTCCAATAGATGGGATGGCCGTGACAGGTAATATGAATTTCCAGAAAATATAGTTGTGTAATGGTTGAAGGATAATATGAATTTCTATGACGGGTAATATGAATTTCTGTGACGGGTAATATGAATTTTCAAATAATATAGTTGTGTAATGAACTCCTCGGTACAGGGTTTGATGATGAGGAAGTGGATGATAACGCTATTTTTTTCGGACAATCAATCCGACTGTCTTGGTTGAAGGAAAATTTTGAAGGGAAATTGACCAATGAATCGAGCGACTACGATGTGCAGTGCTACACTAGGGCATATATTTTAACTGTGCTGGAGGTGTTCTCTTGCCTAACTCCACTGGAGATACTATCCCACTTATGTATCTGTGATTGCTCGCCGACCTAAGCTTAGCCGGCCGGTATAGTTGGGAAAGTTGCATATTAGCCACACATGACATTGTGTGCAGTTGCTCTCAATGGACTTGAGATGACTGGGCCGATAGTCTTGTTTCATATTTGGGCATGAGAACATATACACTTGGGTCATCCCCATATTACGAGACCCACGAAGGGTTGGGTGGCCCTTGCACCCATCGTTGATATGCAATCACCTTTAGATGTGTATTGGTCCAATAGAAGAAGCTACAAAAACAACCCAAAAGGAGTTCTAACATACTACTTAGACGAGCTCGACCAACTGCGAGATGAATTGGTAATTTGGGAGCCGTATACCCCCGAGTGCATGGAAAGACTACCACCAGCGTGTATGGCTAGTTCGCAGTTGTGGTGAAGTTGGCAGCACTCGTCAACTTTGGTACGGTGGAGCATCATTGGTCGGAGTAGGAAATTCTCATCCAATGCCGGTACAGCACTGAGTTACACGCCATTAAAGGTACAGGTCGTATGCCCAATCATGACTGGGTGGATTTCCATTGTGGTTATATAGAAATTTGGAATGATAAAAGGTTTGAAATGGTATTTGATGATGTCAAGCCGTACGATGACACTTCAATTATAACGTACATGACTTGATACCAGGAAATAACACATTTTTACATATCTCCGAAGACCAAAGTACCATTCAAGTACCAATTCTGGAGTGAGAGAGAGAACCACCACCGGCATATTCTACGCCACAACCCACCTACCAACCGAAGGCATCATCATATCGGTTGTTAGTAAGTCAAATTTATTTGAAATAATTTTTTTTGTATTCACATTAATTGTTTTTAAATTGTTGATTTCATCATGGAATTGTGCTACCATATTTTCATCTTTGTTATAGATCGATAATACATGGGATATGGCAAAGAAATGTGCACAGGTACTTAAAAACAATGCCGCCGCGAACATGAAAGATTTTGCTCGAAAGATGCTTACTTCATGTTAGGGCTCACTAGAAGAGGTAGGAGATGGTGAACGACTGACCCGTTATTTAAATACGATTTTATGTTCACAGCACCGTAAGAGCGTGATTAATAGGTCTTCTCGTTCGGGGCAACAACGGTTGCACCAATCTCCACCACAAGAAGATGACGAAGAAGAAGTTCAAGAAGTGCAAGAAGAAGATACCGACCCTTCACAAGTAATCCAAGTTAGGCGTACTCGGCAATAACCTACTCAGAATAGGCGAGCGCCACAACATTACACTCCGGAGTAGGTTGAGTGTTTTCTTATTCGTGTTGTATGTGAAACTTGGTATTATTGTATAAAATGAAAATGTTAATGTTTTTATGTTAGTTAAGTTTACAAATTGTTGCACTTATTAATGTTGATTATATTGTTATTGTTGTTAGTTTTTATGTGCCCCAAAGTGTTTGTGAAGCTATTGTTGTTAGTGAAGTAAAGTTACCTTTGTGGATATTGTTGCTAATGGGATACAAGTGTAGCAGCTTCAACTGCTGCTAATGCCTTTGGGGTTTTTTCATTAACCTTGGCCATCGTTGGAGACAACGGCTTCAGTTAACTTAAATTTTTTTGTTCCAGTTGCTTTGCTCTCTGACTTGAACAAGCCATTTGTATGTTTTTGAGGTATAACAGAAGCCGTTGTTCGAGACAACGACCTCCTTTAATGATACAAGAAAGTTTGCAATATACTCTATAACCTAGGTCGTTGTTTGACACAACGGCCGAAGCTCAATGCCAAAATGAAGACAAAAGAATTTCTCTCTGACTTGATATGCCTATTTTATAACAACCGAAGTCGTTGTCCAGGACAATGACCTACTACAACCTAGGTCGTCGTTGGAGACAACGGCTTCAATTGATATAAAAAAAAATTTTTAAGTTGCCTTGATCTCTGACTTGAACACTAGTTATTTGTATGTTGTTGAGGTATAACTGAAGTCATTGTCGGAAACGACAACCTCCTTTAACCTTGGTCATCGTTGGAGACAACGGCTTCAGTTAATTCTCCTTCTTCATCTTTACGTTCATCTCATCTCCCATTTTACAACTTTCTCTTCTGTCTCTACGAACAGAGGTTCTTGAACTCTACACCAAAGACATCCATAATCTTGTTTTTCGTCTCTATATTTTATTAATTTCATTTCAGCAGTAAAAACAAACAAAATAATACTAAGGGTAAATAGCTTAAATATTTTATAGAAAAGAACTTTAAAAAAATTCTAAAAATAAAAAGATACCCTATCTTAGGTCGTTGTTGGTCGTTGTTCCCAACAATGACCTAAGCTCATTCTCCCACTTTTTTTAAAGACTTTTCAGAGGTATGTACCACTTTTATACATTTTTTGTTTGAGCCCTTACACTAACCCTACCCTAACCCCTAACCCTCAAATTTTGGTTATTTAAAAAAAATGGAAAACAAACAAACAAGCAAACGAATAATGCTTCACATTTTTTGTTTAGCTTAGGTCGTTATTAGGACAACGTCCTAGGCCGTTGTTTCCAATAACGGCTTCAGTTTATATCCCAAATTATTTTTTGGGGACAACGACCTAGGTATGAACCCTTTTCTTTTTTAATTTTTAAAGTTTTTTTCCCTAAAGTGTATCGGTTTTTTTGTACTAAAGTGTTGTGGTAAAGTGAACCAAGTTATTGAAGAATTTTATTTATTTTGTAAATGTGATGACATCTCTAATGAAGAGGATAAGCACATCTATTAGGATCATGTAGAACGTAAAGAACAGTTATTTTTAAGAGTTGAATGGTTTTTAAATAAATTTAAACTAAAATTACTCTGGTATTTCAAATATACCCTATTCTCAATTAACCATATAAAAATGAACCTGTGGAACACTTTCAAGTAGTTGGGATTTCTATGTGCAAATGAGTTGTACTTGCCTGTTTTAAGGATAAAGAAAAGAATAGTTCCTACTTATCTCTAATTGTGGAAATTGGAATTCATCTGATCTGTATTCTATTCCTAACCTTTATCGTTCCTTAAAATAATTGTGTTCAAATAAATTCCAATCTATTATCCAATTGATAAAATCGTTTGTGTACAAATTAATCCTAACCCTTACCATACCCTAACCCTCCCTAATGTAGGTCGTTGTTTTAAACAACGGCTAAAGTTAGTATGGTATTTCGAGATGTTGGTGTATGCCCTAGAGGCCAGTTGTGTATTGACATTACTAGTTTACATTGTATTATGACATTTGTTTCATATATGAGGCATGTCATTTACTGTGTTATTTATTTTGATTAAATGAACATAATCAAGTCCTTAGAATAGTAGGTTCAATATCATGGGATATCAAGTGCATGACTTGATTATGATATCCTATTGGTTGTAATCAGAACACCATTCTTAAATATCCATAGTCAAGTATTATTGTGAATTAGGACAACAATAATGCATAGAGACTAGTATGTGCGCAAACTGATGACCATATCTCACGGCTCATGGTATGAGATATCAAGTCTTCACATGGGTACATATTAGAGTAATAATGTACTGAACTGACTCACCATTAGAACGCTGTATGGATTGTTACGTGAGTGTCATAAGCGGTTCTCACAGTGACCATGGTGTATGTAGTCCTTTGACTTGATGTCACTATGGTTCCCTACATGAGAAGTTATATGTTTTAATATCGTCAAACGTTGACTGTAATAAGATGATTATAAAGTCGACTATTAGATATACTACAAATCATGAGGAGCGATGTGAGTGACTTAGATAGGATTTGTCCTTCTTACATAACAGGAACGATATCTATGGGCCCCTTGATTAGTGAGACTACAAAATACATGGTCATGCTCAAATGAGTCAATATGAAATATTGAGCTCATTTGTTTTAGTAAGTCTACTCAGAGATCAAGAAACCTAAGATTGAACTATACAAGGGTGACACGCTCTATGCCTTATGGTCAATTAAGATATTTGGACAAAGGGACTAGACTACATGGTAACATTGGTCACTGATAGGTTATGTCAAGTCACTGACATTTCCACTACTTGAGTAGCAGTGATGTATTGCTATATACCACTCACCGTTTGTAATACTAGAATATGATTTTAGTATCACTGTCAACGTAATAGGAACCTACAGGGTCACACACTTAGAATGGATCAAAATTGGGATTTAAATTCATAAGATGAATTTAATTGGGAATCCAAGTAAGACTTGGACTCCGGACATTGGTTGGACATTTAATTAGATTAAATGGGCTGACTAAAGTTCAGAGGCCCACACACGAATCTGATCCAGATCGGATTATGATCCCAACATGCTCGTTACTCTCTTAGGGTTGATTTACTGCAGCTATATGTATGATATATATCTGTGGAAAAGTCACATATGAAAAAACCCTAGTCGTCACAGAAATTGTGAGAGAGAGAGAGATCGTGAGGAACAGCCTCATCCCGCAGCTAGCACCGCTGCGTGAGGAAAACTTGGTTTTGATCCGTTCGTGTGGATACCGTAGAGGCACCGCAATATTGTAGTGTTATGATCGACATATCTTAGAGACAGCAGATCCATCCTTAAGGTATAACTCTTAAACACGTTTTATGGTTTTCGCATGGATCCATGGCTAGGTTTCAATATTTTTTGTAATTTTCCCGATGTGTATTCGATCTGTGGTTACCATTGAAACCTAACATGAGAATATTGGCAAGTACAAGTCAGAGAGCATACCAAATTTTGGCGTCATTATTTTGTACCTTAGGTCGTTGTCTGAGACAATGACCCTAGTCAATCTACATCAAGTCTTAGATAACGACTGCCGTTGGTAAAAAATGGCCACCACAAGTCAGAGAGCAGAGTCAACTGCTTCACTTTTTTTGTTGATCTTAGGTTGTTGTTTGGGACAACGGCCTAGATAACCCTAGGTCGTTGTTTCCAATAACGACTTTTGTTGATATCCCACTTTTGAATAAATTGCATTGCTCTCTGACTTGAAGCCTCCAATATTAAAAGAAATTTTTTGTTTAGCCTTAAGCTGTTGGGTCCAACAACGGGTTAGGAAAAAAATAATAATAATAAAAAGAAAAACTGCTGCCAAAATCAGCATCAGCTACTACAACAACTTTTTTTGTTCAGTTGCTACTCTCATATATTTCATACCCAATCCCATTCAACCTTCACAATACTCGTCTTCTTCCGACAAGAACAGATTACTAATCAACAATCAACACCCAAAACAAAAACATCATGAATATCAACTAAAACAACAAAAACATTATCAACTAACCCACTACATCCACACATCCATCCACATTCGTTTGGAACATATATTATCATCAAACAAAAAAAATTAACCAAGACACATAACTTTAACCAATTACATATAAATATATACACAGCTTTACTTAAGAAGATGATGCAACAAGAGACAATGGAGCTTCCTCCAATAATATATGTTCAAGATTTATAAAATTCAAACAAAAAGGAGATTATTATTGTAAGTCTACAAACTTCAAATACTTCAGTCCGTTAAAATTTTACCTCATAACGGTTAATCAAAATTATCATCGGAGCTCTCTTCATCGGTTGGAACAACTTCTTCTGGATTGGTTGCCCATTTAATAAATGAAAATTTTCAGTTAGTCAACATTTTATATATCAACTTCAAAATACAAAGCAAGATTGAATATTTTCAATATATGTTAACAAAAGGAAGAAATATATTACTCCTCAACTAGGGTTGGACAATTTCTTGAATCATGTCCGATGACGTGCAAGCCACAGGTTTTGCACCATCTAGGTTTTTTTGTGAAGTTTCTCTCTTATCGGTTTCAAACTCTTCTCTCTAAGCCATCCTTTTGTAACGCACTGTCGTAGGTCCCTCACACGTACATGTGCATGCCTACTACCTTCAGCATGGGACACCCTCGTAGGATTATGGAGGTTTACTATTTTATTTTTGCTTGATCTTATTCTTGTACTTGTATTTTGCTCAGTTTTGAATTTGTTTCGTTACCATGTTATTAATGAAATTGGAGTGTTTTGCAAGGTAAAGAGGAAATAATCATATAAATTTTGAGAGTGGAGCCAAGTAAACTTTTTTTTTTCTAAATTGGAACTTTGGTAAAGAGAGTAAAACGAGTATTCGTTTGAAAGTAAATTAATGTTAGTACCCCTCATTTTCTGTAAATATCTACACACTCGTAAATGGAGGAGACTATATATGTGCAACCAAATGGACTACATAACTGCTATTTCTTCAACATGGAAACATTGTATTTTTTATTTTTTTATTTTTATTTTTTTTGAAGTAAAAGGTGGAATAAGGCCACCCTGTTTCATTAACCAGAAATTAATAAAACAACCTCGGTGAACCAGGAGAAATACAAAATACAGTGCAGGAGAAAAAGTATGGTGTAGGAAATAAAACATAAACCCCCAACAAAACCTTGAGGGGTGGGTTTAAACCTCCATGTCTCAAACAACCAAAAGTACAATAGGCCAAGTACGAACTAGTAGAGACTGCAGACACTGACTAGTATGGAAGGTGGGACCTCTCAGTCCAGTGTCGGCCCAAACTCTACCTCCTCATCATCAAAGTCCTCCACCTGGAAGACTCTTGCAATCATCCCTCTCGCTCCTGTGGCGGCAGCTGTAGCCCAAAAAGAAATAAGATGCATGATATGAGTAAGGTTACCAGAAATACTACTACATGAAGCACGAAAATAAAAGTTGTTTCTGTCTAGCCATAACACCCATGTGGTTGCCGCAATGGCCAAGTACCACGCATCCTTCATTTCGTTGCGAATTGATGCGAATTTGGGGCCAATCCACAAGTCCTCATATTCGCTAGGGTAGTCACTTGTTCCTAGGGCTCTTAAAACCTCTACCATAGTCGCCTTATTCCTTGGGCAGTGAATAAACAGGTGATTCAAAGTCTCTGTATGCATGTTGCAGAATCCACAGTCGGTCGCAATCTGTGGTTGTCTTTTGGCCAGGTTTTTTCTTGTAAGGATTGCATTATTGAGCACTAGCCAGAGGAATACTCTGACTTTCAGTGGTGTCTTTCAGTGGTGTTTTCGCCTTCTATAGCACCTGTGCCCAGCAGGGTCTGCATCCCCTGAAGTGAATACGATGGTACAGGGATCTGACCGTAAAAGCACCCTTGGTCTCGAGTCCCCATCGCATCTGGTCCGGGTCTTGGGTGCACATCGTCCCAGACCGTGTGATGTGTGTTTGTAATTCAAGCAGTTGCTGGTGTAATCCTGGGGTAAGATTTCCTCAGAACTGCGGCCTCAAATTACCCCTCTTCCAAGTCTCTGCCACCGAGATATTGGGTCGAGTCGATTTGGCATACAGCTCTGGGAAGGTTTCCTTCAGTGTATGAGCACCGCACCACATATCCCACTAAAATCTGGTAGACCGTCCATTACTGATGGTTGATGTAACTGCTGAGTTGAACGGTCCGCTAGCTTTGGAAATTCCTTTCCAGAATTGCGAGACCTTAGCCCCTACTCGAAAGCCTAGATTTCTCGTACTTTTTCCCCGAAGGTAAGGTTGAATGAATTCCTGCCATCCTTCTCCACCGTGGTGAAAGACCTTCCACCACCATTTTCCCAAAAGAGCAAGGTTCATGTCTCTAAGGTCTATGATGCCTAGCCCTCCATGCTTCTTCTTCATACAAGCGATACTCCATTTGATCAAGTGGTAACCTCCCCTATTGGAATCTGCCCCTTTCCAAAGAAATCTTCTTCGAACTCGGTCAATCCTTTGGATAACCCACTTTGAAAGTTCAAAGAAAGACATGTAGTAAATAGGCAGATTAGACAGAACCGAGTTAATGTGTACCACTCTTCCTCCCAGTGACAGCGATTTTCCTTTCCAGCTAGACAATCTGTCCTCCACCCTATCTATAATCGGTAGCCAGTCCGACTTAGTTAGCTTCCCAGGTTTGAGTGGGAGCCCTAAGTACTTGATTGGGAACTCATTCATCACACAGTTTAGAATAGTGGCATGTTCCCGAGCTTCTGCATCAGAAAGCGTAATGGGAATCAGTGCACTCTTGTGAAAATTTATCCAGAGACCTGACCATGCTTCAAAACAGTAAATGGCTCCTTTAAAGCAAACTGATTCTGATCTGGTCCCATTTCCAAATAGGAGGGTTTCATCAGCATACTGGATAATCGTGCACCCTTGATTGGAGTTGCTGCTGGCCACAGGCGTGATCCACCCCTTTTTCCGATAATTTTCTAGCATTCCCCTTAGCACATCTGCTATAATAGTGAATAGAAGTGGAGATAACGGATCCCCTTGCTGTAGTCCTTTCTTGCAAGGAAAAGGCGTTCCTGGCCTTCCATTCACCGATACTGTCGTTTTACTAGTGAGTAAACACTGTTTGATCCATCTAATCCATTTGTCCCCGAATCCTCTCCCTCTGAGAGCCTCCAGTAAACATTCCCAGTCGACAGAATCGTATGCCTTCTCAAAGTCCAACTTCAGGAGGAAGTTCTTAGAGTTGCTCTTATGGCAGTGATGGATAGCTTGCTCAGCAGTGGCCACGCAGTCTAGAATACATCTACCCTTGATGAAACCTTCTTGGGTTTTGATAATTATACTGTCCATTATATTCTCCAGGCGGATGGCCAGGACCTTTGTGATGATTTTGGCCGAGCAATTAATGAGGCTAATTGGTCTAAAATCCCCCACGCACTTAGCATCCTCCTGTTTGGGTATGAGGACCACTTCCGCAAAGTTGAACATGCCCAATCTAAGATTGTTATGAAAAAACTCCTCCATCAGTGCCATAATGTCCCTTTTAATTTCTTCCCAGAACACTTGGAAGAACATCATTGGGAAGCCATCTGGTCCCGGCGACTTGTCCGCTCCCATTTGATGGATGTTCTTTTTCATCTCTAGTTCCAAAAAAGGTGCCTCTAAAGAGGCTAGAAATTGTGATGTGTCGTTCTGGTATTCCTGCCAGTAATCTTCCCTCAGTGGGACCCTGAAATCATTCTTCCTTCCAAAAATGCCCTTGTAGTAATTTTGAAAGGCTGTGGAGATCGCATTTTCGTCTTGCAAGGTTCCCATATCCGTCTGAATTGAGAGGATGAGATTGGATCTACGTCTTGCGCTTACCACTCTGTGGAAGTAGGCTGTGTTCGCGTCTCCCTCTATGAGCCACGAGACCCTTGATCTTTGTTGCCACTTAATCTCTTCCAATTTATACAGATTGGCTACGTTTTTCCGGAGCTCTAGTAGTGTGCTTCTTTCTTCCTGTATTAGGACTCTCGTCTCTTCCACCCTTTCAAGTTCATCGATTCCTTCCAGAAAGGAATCTTTAGCACGCCAGATGATCGAGAACCTAGATCGATTCCATCTACGCAGCCTCCTTCTCAATTTGTGGGTTTTTTCATACCATCGGAATGCAGCATCCCTACCAACAGTTGGGAGCGCTCAATTTTCTATAATCATGTGATGAAATTCCTGAATTTCCAGCCGAACCTTCTTAAATCTGAATTTTCATGGTCCTGCGATCTGCGTGACCAAAACATCTTTTAGTTGGCAATTGCCTTTTTAGACTTTTTAGTTGAGCAAGATGCATGACTCTCTCCTTCTCAATTCTTACAGCACACTATCTACAAAAATATCTTTCTTCGTATATTTTAGTGCTTAACAGCTGTGTATTCAAACCTCTCCTTTTTAGTCTATGTTTATTGATGACACCGAAAAACACGCTCATTTTATGGAAGTCGGTATAAACCTTTTGGGAAAATTGTTCCTCTACCACAATTTTGACTAAAGTTTGGTATTATACCTTACATATATCTCTAATCTCTCATCTCAAATATTATAACAGAAGTAGGCCTTAGTATCATTTGTCAATCTATCAACGCATACAATACGTGCATAACTATTATAAACTATGTCTGAATTTTTACTTTGAAAATATTATATTTATTAAGACGTGATTTATTAAGACGTGATCGCACGTCTTAATAAATATAATATTTTCAAAGTAAGAATTCAGACGTAGTTTATCGTGTAAATTAATTGGTCAAAAATTGCATCAATAAACAATTGTTAAAACTTGTTATATTAATATACTTGTATTTATTTAAAGACTGACATAACGTGTGAACTATGTTTAGACTCTAGTCGTCTCCCTAGTATCTCGAAGAAAAAAAAATTATAATCGAAAAGAATCGCGAACTGCATTTTGCTAAGTATCGTTACAACTTTGTAGTAGTATTCTGGAAAAATGTTTGAACAAAATTGTGAAATTTGTACACTATAATTCGTATTATCCCAAACGGTGTAAAAAACGGGGGAGAGAAGAGACTGCTGCTAAAAAATTGAGGGAGGAGGCATTAGGGTAATTTCATAATTAGGACTTAACATAAAATTTAAAAATTAACAGTTGTAAGAGCATCCAGTCGTTTTCTATAAATGTCATTTTGCCCTATTATAGCAAACGAACGTCTGCAACGGTTTCTCATTTTGTCATTTTATAGCAAAGCTTCTATTCTTATTTCTCAAATATGAGAAACGAAATACCATTTCTCAAATTATAAAGGACGGGAAAACATACCCCGTCCGGGATATGATACCCCGTCTCACCACTTTAAAAAAAAAAAAAATTTAAATATTCCCTCAGACGGGGAATGATACCCCGGCCGGGGTATGAAACCCCGTCCCTCCCAATTTCTTTTTTATTTATTTTTTTTTTTTTTAATGAACGGCCATGATTGGCCGATTAGAAAAAAAAATCCAAATGGTGGGACGGGGAATGATTCCCCGGACGTGGAATGATTCCCCGGACATGAAATCAGGATGAAAAAGTGGGTAGGTTTAGGTAGTTAATTAGGTTTAGGTAGTTGTTTAATTAGGTTTAGTTATTATTATATTATTTAATTTATTTAATTAATATAGTTTAATAGTTAATAAGTAATTAACTTTTTTAATTTAATTTTAAAAGTTGAGACGGTATATGATATACCGTCCCACTCAATTTTTGGCGAATAATATAGCAAACGACCACTGCAGCGATCGAGTATATTTGCTATTACTGTAGCTGCCATTTTTTAGCATATGAGAAAAACGACTGTGGATGCTCCTAAGGAATTTCTTGATTTAAATGGGACACCATTAGGTTTGAATTTCTCCCTATTTTTTTCTTATTATCTTATGCTACAATTGGACTTGCTGCATATTTTAATGTATATATTTTCTAATCACGTATTGTAATAGTTTTTTAATAGTAACAATTTTTATTTTATTTTTTTTTTTAGGGAGTACACATATTTTAATAGGCCATAATTGATTGGCACAATAAAAATAATGAGGGAGTGATTTACAAAAAACCTAATCAGTCAGTCATCGCTTCTGACTGTCGGCTTGCTTTGAAATGAATCCTCTGCCTTTCTCACTCTCTGCATCTTCCTTTCCCTCCCCTTTCCCAATCACATTTTCAATTCACCAAACTTTTTTTTCATCCAATTCTCAGGGTTTTTTTTCCCTTCCATATCAAGGTGCAAAAAAATGCAGCAATGGCGGCCCGAAAACAGGCCGTTGACTTTCGATGAAATGTCAATGGAGCAGAGCAAGAGCTTTGTCAAGGCCTTGCAAGTATGATCACAAAAACCCAGATCTCACTTTAATTTTTAGTTACAGTTATCCATCATTTTATGCAAGATCTTAATATGTAGTTGACTTGTTAGTTGAGAATTATGTGATTTGATCCTCGAGATGTATATATATATATATATCTGTACGTGTGTAGGAGTTGAAGAACCTAAGGCCTCAGCTGTATTCAGCTGCGGAGTACTGCGAGAAGTCTTACCTTCATAATGACCAGAAGCAAATGTAAGATTTATACACATTCGATGAATTGTTCTCATCACGGAATTAATTTGAGATGCTTGTTTTGCATGCATAGCATTTTGTGTTGGTTTTATTTTCTTCTATCTAATTGGTTGAGTGAGCAGAAAAGGTAGAGAGTTCGATAAAGACATTATTACTAGTTTGATTGCAATGTGGGTTTGTTGTTTGCTCTACTCTTCTTGTTAGCATCACTACTTCGTGCATTGAGAGATCTGGGCCAGTTGGTATTAATTACAATTTACAAAATCTGTACTCTTCTTGTTAGCAATCACTATTTTGTGCATGCATAGATCTGGACCATTTGGTATTAATCCCAAAATCTGTCGTTCATTGAATAATACAGGAAACTGTGTGAAATTCATACCAAGGTTATCTGCTCTTGTTGGTAAAATTTCAAGCCCCTGTTTCTGTTTCTGTTTCTGTTTCAATTTCCCGATCTAGAAGGAGATACGAGAAGCAAAGATAGTGTAACACACAATTAGGCAATCTCACAAACCAAGATGCTAAGTATATGCAGTGAACGAGTGAACTTCATTTATGTGAACGATGTACAACGTGTTAGTATTCACAATATGAGAGCTACACTTTTATATAGTTGGGATTTTCTTAGAGCGCAAGTTTCGATTGGTTGGGTTGCAAGGTAACTTAGTTCCTCAGATAGAATTTCGCAATACATATTGATAAAAAATAAGGAATTACTCTTCTTAAATTATCTTGGCATAGCTAGTTTCTTTTGCTAGGATAGTCTCTTAACCACTTCTACAAACTATTATTCTATACCTCCGCAAATCCTTCTGATATATGAAATCGATATTGAATTCACAAATCAGAGATAACTGTATGGTTTTGTTAAGCTTCACATTTACTGTTTCAGACTGATTCTATGATCACTTGCATATGATATGACATTTTGGATGATTTTGTCTGTTAGCCTCTCAGCTTTCTTCTTTTCTGCAAAAACTAAACTACCGTAATTTTTTTTAGGGTACTGGAAAATTTGAAAGATTATGCTGTTAGAGCCCTCGTGAATGCTGTTGATCACCTTGGTACTGTTGCTTACAAGTTGAGTGACCTCGTTGAACAGCAGACGCTGGATGTCTCCAATGCAGAGTTGAAGATTTCTTGTCTAAATCAAGTATGTTTCCTATGCAGTTTGAACGTTGTTTGGTATTCGATAGTTTTAAGAGCTAATGGAAACTAAATCTGTTGTGTACGTGCAGCGAATTCTTACATGTCAGATGTACACAGACAAAGAAGGACTTAGGCAACAACAAATAATGATTAGTTCTCCAAAACATCACAAGCATTACATTCTACCAAGTATACATTAAGAACTTATCATCATCCTTTTTACAATGTTGTAAATTTGACTAATTCATTTTGTGCTTCATGCTAGATTCAGTAACCCTTAAGGCAGATACAAATAATCTATCACAAGCAGAAGCAAAACATCGACCCTATCCTCCAGGTGCCAAGTCTAATTTCGTTCATATTTATTATTCTTCATGGTATATATACATTTCTTGTTCGTTTTAATAAAGCTTTTCCATGACTGCAATGTAGGTACCCCTGCACCAAAAACCCTTTCCTGGCTTCTTGCCTCGGACAGTACTAACTCTGGAACAAGTGGTTCACCGAATGCAACTCTAGGGCAAGCACTTGGTCTTCAATTTCAATTTCTGCACTCGGCATTCTTGTATATGAATTGATCCTTAGTATTGTATTTTGCAGAACTGTTGATATGAAATCTTCTAAAATTCCTACTGAGCCATTTCGTCTACGAGGTACCTTCAAAGATCTTCTGACCAGATACATTATCCTATTTATTCACCTTTGAACGCACTTTTGCATTCATTAACTAAATTATTGCAGATCCAAAAGATGATGCAGCATCATTGCCCCCTCGAACAAGCAGTGGAACATCTACTCTGAAACCAGTTGGTGTGAAGGCAAGAGTCATTACTATATCTGCTTCTCTTAAATTGAAAGTATTCAGCTTTTGTTTTTGTAACTAAATTTGATGCATTCAATCTATCATCACAGGATACTATAGAGGTTCCAAAGCCTATGTCAGCATTCAGATCCTTCGACAATCCTGGAAGTCGCGCATTGATTAAGGCTCCAGTTCGCAGTAAAAGCATGTTGTCGATGTTTTTTGCCAAGACTAAAGCACCAAAACCTAAACCTAAAACCGTGGTTTATAATTATGCCCGTTGACGGTCTCTTAAATCTTCGACATGAATCCTCCCATCTCATCTACAAATGTTTTAAAATCAAGAAGAAGTGGAATATTTGCTTTAGGAATTCAGTTTCTACAAATAAATCCCTTGTCTATATGTTAAATTTGTTACACTTGAATAAGCTTTAAGTTGTACTTGCGGTTTCTAGCTTGCACCTTGTAACGTCATGATTCTTCGTCAATTTCATTTGTGGTATTTAAGATTGGCATGCAAGGGATTGTACAACTGAATTGTTGATACTGATTCAATAAATTTCAACCGCCTTTGTTATGTTTTCACTTTTCACCTTCACCTTAAATTTCATGAGTGACGAATTACTTTGTTATCTTTATCATGTGCATTGGCTGTGAATAGGGCTGCAAAACGAATCGAGCTATTCGCGAGCTATTCGGCTCGAGCTCGGTCAAAGCTCGGCTCGAACCGAGCTCGAGGTTGGTTTTTTTTTTGGTTTAGACTAAGCTCGCGAGCTATTCGGCTCGAATACGGTCAAACTCGGTCAAAGCTCTGCTCAACCGAGCTCGAGCCGAGCTCAAGCTCAAAATTGAGCTCATTTCGTAAACGAGCCGAGCTCGAGCCTGAAGGTATTCGGCTCGGCTCGGCTCGATTGCAGCCCTAGCTGTGAATCAAAAAGGTATCAGCTATCTCGCAAGCAAAATCTGGAACTGTTCTGACAAATGTCAATCACCCTATTCTATTGACCTGACTACTTTTTATATCAAGAGTGGTCCAGTTTAGTGTAAATGTTTCCATCTCAATGGTTCTCTACAAAATGGCCATGTGGTTGTTGACAAGGCATATTTTGGAAGGGTATGAAGTCCAGTCTTGGAGCACGCTGCTCAAAATGAGCAAATGCTTAGAAAAATCCAGGATCTGATCCAAACCCGCATGCTCAGAGTGTGGGGGCCGGTGGGCATCAATGAATGGAATACATGGAGCCCTTAATTACAGGTTAGCTGAGCATTGTTGAAATATAGTAATTGTATATTCTGTTTTCTAATATAGGAAACAGATTCTCCAAATTTCTCATCTTCCCAATCTTCTCTCAATCTCTTTTCTTCTTCTCCAAGAATGTAATTCTTATATATAGATGTATACAGTAAAGAATAAAGTACAACAAGAAGAATACGAATTATTTTCTTCATGGTATCAAAGTCTAATCAGATCTAGGCCAACCGAATAAGAAGAGGAGGCTGATCACCTCCATCTTGATATGATCCCGTTGTTGATCCCGTCACCGATCACCGACCTTGATCCCGTCAGATCCCGTCACCGATCATCGACCTCGATCCCGTCAGATTCCATCACCGAAAATCCTCCCTGTTTCGACGCCTCCTGTCGCGCCGCCCTGACCCCCCATCGACAGCCCACCAAGAAACCCGTCAACCGGTGCTGCTGTTGCCGTTCCTCACCCCGCCGCGTGAACCACCCAAACCCGAACTCCCTGTCCTCTGATCGATCTCCCTGTCCTCTGATCGATCGACAGCCCACCAAGAAACCCATCAACCAGTGCTGCTGTTTCCGTTCCTCACCCTGACGCCGCTCGACCTCGCTGCCCACGTCGTCTCCTCCGGTCGCCAGCGTCGACGCCGCCGCCCCTCGGCCATCGCTGCTGCCATCGTTGTCATCCCTCTTGCCCTCTCTCCCTTCTACTGTTGCTGCTGTGTCTCTCTCAGTTTGCTGTTGGGGGGTGAAGATGAAGGGTTGATTTAGGCTGGTGTTTGGTGTTTTGTGAAGGAGGGATCTTGATCTTGTGTTTGGCATTTGGATCTTGTGTTTGGCGTTTGGATCTCGGTGTTTGGTGTTTGGATCTCGGTGTTTGGTGTTCTAATCTGCTGTGGAATTGCGGTTTGGGTGTTGGATTGTTGCTGTTTTGCTGGTTGTTGAAGACTTGGAGCTGTTCTTGACCAAGTTGTGTTGTTGGTTGCTGAAGATCAGATCCACTGTTTTTCCCCTTTGTGCCGCTACCATGGGACAAACTGATAGAGTTGAGAAGAGTATTGGACTCGCCTCTACATTAGTCACAGCTGCAGGTAATGATGGTAAGGTATTTAATATTTCTGCTTCTGTTATGAATAGTGCATGGATAATTGATTTGGGTGCTACCGACCATATGACTTTTGATTCTAGACGAGTTCAAAATTTTCAACCATCCACTAAATCGACTGTGTCCACTACCAATGGTGATCCTGCCACTGTTACTGGCGAGGGTACCATACATCTCACAAACAACCTAACCTTAGATATTGTCCTAGTTGTGCCATCATTGAATTTCAACCTATTATCTGTTGCTCAAATAACTACTGCCTTATATTGTATTGTAGTCTTTTGGCCTTCCCATTGCGTGTTTAAGGATATTCGGACTCGCAAGACAATTGGTTATGGAGTTAGGCATGGGAAGCTCTATTACCTGGATTTAGAATCTGAATGTTCGAGCAAGTTGGCTCAAGCTCTAAGTGTGGAAGGATTTGAAGATGAGAAGAAGAAATCAGATATTTGGCTATGGCATCGACGTCTAGGGCATGCTTCTTTTGGTTATTTGAAGAAATTATTTCCAAGTTTATTTTTGAAGTTGGATATATCTGCCTTTCGGTGTGATGTGTGTGAACTCGCAAAAGGTCATCGTGTCTCTTTTCCTCCAAGTCCAAGTAAAAGCTCCCTACCTTTTATGATTATTCATTCTGATATTTGGGGTCCATCCAAAACCACTACATTTGGAGGAGCCAAATGGTTTGTGACCTTTATTGATGACTGTACCCGTATGACCTGAATTTGTTTGATGAAGTCGAAAAGTGAAGTTAGTGGTTTGTTTTAGAAATTTCACAAGCATGTTATGATTCAGTATAAATCACAGATTCAAGTTCTTAGGAGTGATAATGATGGAGAATACCTGAGTTCAAATCTACAACAATATTTGGTAGAACACGGAATTGTTCATCAGACTACATGCTCGTATACACCTCAACAGAATGGGGTTGTAGAAAGAAAAAATAGACACTTGCTCGAAGTGGTCCGTGCTTCTCTCATCCATGAAAATATGCCACTCATTTATTGGGGAGAAGCCCTTGCTTCTACTGCATACTTAATCAACCAAGTTCCCTCTAATATCCTAAACTTTCTCACACCATTTCAAGCATTAACTAAAGCTGTGAATGCACCAAAAGTCGTCAACTTGCCACCTCGTGTGTTTGGGTGTGTTGCATTTGTTTATCTTCATCAACATGAACGTAATAAGTTAACTCCTCGAGCTGTCCGCTGTGTTTTCGTGGGATATGCACAGAATAAGAAAGGGTATCGGTGCTATCACCCACCAACTCAAAAGATGTTTGTGACTATGGATGTTGTGTTCCATGAAGATGAGATGTATTTTTCCTCTGAGGTTGAACTTTAGGGGGAGTACCGAAGTGAAGTTTAAACTCTTGCCTATGATGAAGTGGTTACTATTCAAACTGAACAATCATATGTAAGGGGAGAAAATCAGGATGTAAGTAATGATGATCACTCGAATGAAGACTTGGTTGAGGAAGAAAATTTTCACGAAGATCTGCAGTCAGTGCCGAACCTCCATGAAGATGAGCCATCTCTACCACCAGCACCATCTGAACCATTTCCACCACCAGTACCATCAGATCTATCTCTACTCCTAGCAGAACCCCAAAACCAATCGTCATCGCTGTCCGAAGCTCCAAGAAGAGAACTCCCAAACCGTACTACTAGAGGTATCCCAAAATCCACTTACGAGCCTAATCCCACTAGTAAAGTCAAGTATCCTATGAGTCATTATGTGTCCACTCACCGATTGTCTGAATCAAATAAGTCATTTGTGAATCAATTATCTGCTGTGTCTATTCCTAATAGTGTTCAGGAAGCCTTAGCCGATCCAAGGTGGAAAGTAGCTATGGATGAGGAGATGAAGTCCTTGAAGAAGAATGAAACTTGGGAGATAGTCGAGCTACCTGCAGGGAAGAAGCCAGTAGGATGCAGATGGATTTATACAGTGAAATATAAATCGGATGGTTCAATAGAGCGGTACAAGGCAAAGCTGGTTGCCAAAGGGTACACTCAAACTTATGGAATTGATTATGATGAAACATTTGCACATGTGGCAAAGTTCAACACTATTCAAGTTCTATTATCACTTGCTGCAAATCTTGACTGGCCGTTAGAGCAATTTGATATGAAGAATACATTTTTGCATGGGGAATTGACAGAAGAAGTCTATATGGATCTTCCACCAGAGTCGAACAGACCAGTCCAACACAGCAACAAAGTATGTCGTCTAAAGAAAGCATTGTATGGACTGAAGCAGTCGCCAAAAGCCTGGTTTGGGAGATTTACAAAATCAATGAGGACATTCGGATACGATCAGAGTAATTCTGATCATAATCTATTCCTAAAAAAGAAAGAAGGTAAAATTACTGCTCTTATTATTTATGTTGATGATATAATAGTAACTGGAGATGATCCTAAGGAGATGAAGGCATTAAAGAACTACTTGTCACAAGAGTTCAAAATGAAAGATTTTGGTCCTTTGAGATACTTTCTTGGTATTGAAGTTTCTCGCTCAAGAAAGGAGATATTTCTTTCTCAAAGAAAATATGCTCTGGATTTATTGAAGAAAATTGGAATGTCCGCTTGTCAACCAATTAGTACACCATTGGAAGAAGGACTGAAACTATGCAACGAAGCTGATCAAGTGCCTTGTGATAAGGAAAGATATTAGTGATTGGTTGGACGACTAATGTATCTTACACATACACGACCAGATTTTTCATATGCTTAAGTGTGGTAAGGCAGTTTATGCATGCACCTCGGGAACAACATATGGACACGGTAATGAGAATTATGAGATACATTAAGTCAGCCCAGGAAAAAAAAGCCTTATTTGCGAAACATGGTCACTTGAAGGTTGAGGCATATACTGATGCTGATTGGGCAGGATCTACAATCGATAGGCGCTCCACTTCAGGATATTTCACCTTTGTTGGAGAAAATTTAGTTACATGGAGGAGCAAGAAGCAAAATGTTGTTGCACGCTCTAGTGCAGAGGCTGAGTATCGCAGAGTAGCTTTAAGTATAACAGAAGCTTTATGGCTAAAACTCCTGTTGCAGGACTTAGGCTATGGTCCAAAGGAACCTATGACGGTGTATTGTGACAGTCAAGCGGCGTGTGATATTGCGGCTAATCCAGTTCAGCATGATAGGACGAAACATGTAGAGGTGGACAGATTCTTTATCAAAGAAAAATTAGATGAGAAAGTTATTGAGATATCCAAAGTGAAGTCAGAAGATCAACTCGCAGATATCCTAACCAAGGCCGTTTCGACTCGGCTCTTCTTGAAATTTGTTGACAAGTTGGGCATGCTCGATATCTATGCACCAACTTGAAGGGGAGTGTTGAAATATAGTAATTGTATATTATGTTTCCTAATATAGGAAACAGATTCTCCAAATCTCTCATCTTCCCAATCTTCTCTCAATCTCTTTTCTTCTTCTCCAAGAATGTAATCCTTATATATAGATGTATACAGTAAAGAATAAAGTACAACAAGAAGAATAAGAATTATTTTCTTCAAGTGTTTGTTATCTTGTTGCCATGTGATCGATTTCAGGTTTTGTGGATCATGCAGTCTACCAACATCTTAGATGAACGACTAGTAAAGAGATCACTTCAATTTTTCCATCGTCCTTATCGAGCTAAGTGGGTCCTACAAAAGGCTGACTTAGCCTCGCTACTAACCACTCGTTTGGGTTCGAGTTATACAAATGTAGTGTGTGAAAAATGCACGTCGCACACTTCTAATTGTGCCAAATTCTTAGCATAATGGCATCACAAACTAGTGTGGAAATCATTTTACTAAGGAGCCTGTTTGGGAAGTCATATCTGGAGGAGTAAAGTGGAGTTCTCATGAAATCACAAACAAAATTCTTATGGAAATCTAAATCTGAAATTCCACGAGTTTCCCACTTTCCTTTCTAATTGCCACTTGTCACATATACTGTAACTAGTATACAAATCATTTACCATTTCTCGATAATGTAGCTGGCTATACTAGTATATCAGACAATTTGAACTGTGGCCTGTTAAGCCTTTAAGTTTGTCCAAATCTACTTTGTGCAGCTTCTCTTCGCTAGGGTCCATCACGGACAATGTCAGCCTCATTCGCACACAACAAACCGGACGAAAAATAACAAGGTCGGTTATCAAAATTACGGGACTACGAACAAGATTAAAGACCAATCCCCTAGAGTGATGGCATGCCCCATCAGAGTCAGCAACACTCTATTCAAAAGATCTTGCACACTAGTTCGAAATTTCATTTATACTGTACCAGGTAAAGGAACTCCTTCAATCCAAGCTGAGGCATTTCTACACTGTTCAACAACCATCACGTCCTAATTTCAGAATTTCCAGCATCATACACAACAGAGCGACATGATCGAAGGAAGATAATATCAGCTGAGCGGAAGTATGCAACTTTGTTTACTTTTAACACTCAAATTTGGTAAGGGAAGAAGAGAAATAAAGAAACCAACAGTATATATCAATTGACATCTAAATCTTTTTTTTCCCTTTAAATCTATATCATTCACACTAAATGGTGTACAACAACACTCCGAAAGAAGTATTTTCCCCGGTACGCCGGGATTATTTTATTAACTTCTTATTAATGAAACAGTATGCGTTATTACACATTTTCCCTCAAAAAAAAAAAAAAACAACAACACTCTGGAAGAAATATTCCTGTGACATTCTTTAACCTACCTTTTGTTTTCCAGATCTCTCTGGTAAATATGATATATCTGTTTCCATAATATCGGCTGCCTATGCTTTTCACACAAAAATAATGCTGTTTTACATATATTTGAATCTCTGATTTAACTGTTATTCAAGCCCTCGGATTGGAACAATCTGTTGGTTGTTTTTTCTCATCATGGCTGCAAACTCATCATAGTTAATTCTTCCGTCCTGAAACATGAAAAGTAGATTATTATGCAAGGAAGAGCAATGCAACAAAGTGTACAGTTTGAAAAGCAGATTTTGGTAGAGTTCACTTCCAAAGTCTTCTTTTTCTGGGCTAATATATACCCATTCAACCATGTCATTAATTCACATTTGGGTAAGTGTTACGCAAGTATTGTTCAAGATATTCCATTGTAAAATCAAATCATCACAAAAATCTTTCAATCCAGAATCAGAATCAACAACTTTATGGTCCAACTTCATCCAATACTATGAAAAAGTTATTCCTACTAACTTTCTGTATAATTCACACCTATACTAATTCATTGTTTCACTTATCTAAAAAAATTGGTCGGTAAGAGAATCTTTTTTTGTAGGACAGTCGCATAGAAATAGATCCTAATCAATGAAGAAGCAACTTGACTAATGACAATTGATAGCCCAGGGATGCAGGGCCTTTCAATGTTTGAGATTTCAAATAATATGCATAGGCAAGTTGGAGTACTAAGAAATTTACCGAGGAAAATATATCAGCTCATAAATGCATTAAAATTTTCCATTCAGCACTGCTATTAGAAGAGAATACATCATTATCCCATTATTTCTGAAGTCCCGCTATGAATTTTAGGTTTAACTATAAATAGACTTGAAAAAGAAATAATTCATTTGATTACAAATAATTTTTTTTTTAAACTGGGAAATCTATTGCTCTATATACTCTGTCAATCTAACAAACATGAAAACAATATTTGATTTAATATTAATTAAAATGTTTAATGCAACTAACATATAATGTTATACATTGTAAATAAACAACCAAGAATAATTCATTTTTAATATCTAAAATTTCAAATATAACCATCAACAACTTCTAATGACAAAAATAATTATATTGATGACATGTATGATATTAAATCATACGGAAATATCTCATATCGTTATTTAGTATTTAATATTTGTAATATTTGAGTGAATGTCATGTAGAGTTTTTAGTGTTGATGGTTCTCTTTGAAGTCATTAATAAATAATAATATAAGCCTATGCCATTGCAACAATAAAAACTTGATTCATTGATAGATTAACAAATCAATTTATAAAATTTGTTTGTCACATGCATGGAACATGCAGATGAGATTAGTTAAACACATATAAGTAGTTGCATCCAATAAGGATCTCATTGTTGCAGTCTGACATAGCACCAACGTACAGTTTATACAAGTTGCAATACTGTCTAGGATACTAACACATTATATCTTCCGTAGTAAAATATTTAACAGAATGCTGTCTGTTGTGTTGGAGTCTAGGAGATATTCCTACTAATGAAAAAGTTTTTCCTACTAATGACTAATGAGAGACAGATCTATAATAAACAACAAATAATTAACCAAGATTGTACTTTCTTTTAAATTTTTATTCACGTTCCCAACACCCGAGCAGTCTATCAAATGTAAATTGAACTTTAAATAACGAGGAAAATGAGATTTGATATAGATTATACTTACATGGTCAACATCAACTTCTGCAATTATTTCCTTTATGTTCTCTTCATCGCCAAAATTATATTGCTCGAAAGCCTGTTTTAGTTCTTCCATTGTGATGTATCTACAGAAAAGGAATAACTTTAGAAAATTAATAACAATCAAAGAATAACCAATATGATGGAGATTATTTAAAAAAATTACCCGCTGTGGTCTTTGTCAAAATACAAAAAAGCCTTATATAATCGATCTTCCCTTTCCATTCTATTCAAATGCATCGTTGCGGTTATGAATTCAATATAATCAATGGTGCCATTGCCATCAAAATCAGCCTGTAGGAAATTACGCAACTGCACTTAGAACTAAAGAGTAACAAACAAAAAGTAAATGTATTCTTTGAATAAAAATGGTGTACTTTCTCAGGGATAGCATTTCTTAAGTTTTAGGTAGCTTAACAAAAATACAAACATATTTTCATGAAAAATGTCAAAACTGAAAAAGTTTCAGTAAATCTACTAGCAACATGTGAGCACTCTTTCTACTAAAGACAGAATAGCAAAAGAATAGGGTGATGCACCAAGATGTACTAACAGCACTAGACAATACAATGGTCTCATCTTCAAGGGGCATTCATATCTTACCATCTAAAAGGTTACATATAAAAAATTGTTGGGCAACAGAGATATTTTTCCAAGATAGATGTATCGGATACACAAGAGTTGGAAATATTCGTCACATGGAATTGAATCAACTATGCCAAGATCAATACATACATGCACTTTGTGACCCACCTAGGCATACAAGTAAACTAACATAGTGACTACACAATCATATAAAAGAATGAGGATGTATAATTTGTGTAGGAAAGGAGGGAATGTTTTGGACTTTAACCCACGATGGATAATTTTACTAGCTAACAGGAAAAAAGGTCTTTAATAAAATCAAAAACAGTAGTAATCGACAAAATTTATTCAGAGAAAAGTCTAAATACTGTACCGACTCCATTAACTGCCTCACTTCAGAATCAGAAAGCTTGGTTCCCCATTTACTCAGTCCAGCTTTCAGTTCTTCAAAGGTTATTGTGCCACTGTTATCAGTGTCCATAGATTTGAACATTACTTTCAAACCCATGATTTCTTCTTCAGAGAGATTTTCTGCTACTACCTGACAAATTATACAACAGCATTTTTATATGAAATACGGAAGAATATGCCTGGGTGAAAGGAAAAAAAATCAAGACGGAATTGGTCACCCTTAAGGCCACTTTCTTGAGTTTGTTCATTGCAATGAACTTTTTCATTCTTGTTATAACTGCAATATCCATTGGTTCATCAGATGCATCCCCATCTTCCCTAATCCAAGGATGTTCTGCAATTTTTTGAACTAGTTAACTGAATGAAGAGATTTCTATAGGTGTAGGATAACAAAATCCTACAAGGAAGCATGATTTCACAATAATTCCTTATAGGGTGCATTGGATCAATTTGGTTTCCTTAAAATGTTATTAAATTAGTCAATAGAAAAATAAGATGGATTTCCACCAAAAATAATAATTAAATCAAGGACACAAATGTAACATAGCCTTCAACATGGAGGTTTATATGCAACTTTTATATAATGTCATCTTTAACATTTAGCCCCATTAAGCAATTAATTTATTGAATAAAAAATATAAAGGTAGAATCTTTACAATAAATCACAAGGCAATTTGAAGAAAAAAAACTATCAAGTGGCTCTCCTTCAATTGAAACAAAATCAATGGCTCACATTCACCCTCCCAAAAGACATTTTTTCCCCAAAAGTTTTCCCTCCAAAACTAATTATTTTCCCCTAAAACAAAAATAATCCTCACTTTATTACTATCTCTCTCCTCTCTTTACTTTTTCAGATATCTCTCTCTCTTTACCCACCCACAAATTTAGATTTTCATATTTCAGGTTTGTAAATTTTCAAATCTTTTATGCTTCTTTTGACTGCTCATATAGAAAATTTTACTGAGTTCCCTGATTGATTTCAAATGCAATGAAAGATTTAAATGGATCTCTCTCTCACTCTTTCTCTCTCTCTCTCTATATATATAGAGAGAGAGAGTCATGTGATCATGAGATGGTGAGATGGAGTGTTTTTTTGTGAGATGGACGATTTGAATCATCCAAATCTTGATCACACCATTCACATCATTCTACATATCATCTAAATGGTGTGTACAAAATTTTAAGCCATTTAGAGACCTCTAGCCTTTGCATCAAAGCGTTCAACCCATCATGAAGATGATGCGAAATACATATATATGCATTTATTTGAACGTTTTGATGCATAGGCTAGAGGTCTCCAAATTGCTTGAAATTTTGTATACACCATCTACATGATATGTAGAATGATGTGAACGGTGTGATCGAGATTTGGATGATTCAAATCGCTCATCTTACAAAATATATTTTCAGCTCACCCATCTCACCATCTCATATTAGCATTTTCCTATATATATATATATATCCAGAAATTTAGATTTTCAGATTTCAGGTTTGTAATTTTCCGAGTTTTTCATAATTTTTTTATGTTTCTTTTGATTGCTCATGTAGAAAATTTCACTGAGTTCCCTAATTGATTTCAAAATGCAATGAAAAAATTTAAATGGATATTCACTTGGGTAAATTTCAACCTCTAATGTAGCATATCTCATCAAAAGTTAAATTTCATCATTTTGCACTCTCAAAGTTCTAAGTAGTTGGATTTTATACCTCATTTATAATTATTTTTCAACATATGTTGATGAAAACATATTGGACTTTTATTTATAACTAATTGTTGTCTTACTATTCAAACTTGAGCTACATAAACTCCATGATGGAAGTTTCAGATTCATGTATCTGAAATGCTGGAAAGTAAATGTATCCCCTATTCTTTGAAACTGTCAAGAATTGTATGATATATTTTACATTTTTCTGTTTATAGGGTTTTTCATATGATGCATCGTTCCGAAGACGTGTCGTATGCACGTTCCCACGGGCAAACCTAGTATCTTATAATTTGATATAAACCTTTCAGATTTGTGTCACTATGTGCCAATTAATGTTGCAGATGGCAACACCTCCAAGATTTATAGTTTTCTTGCCCATTATTATTTACCAACTAAGGTTGGCATCAAGCTTACAAATAGTAGTACCTTTTATATTAAAGTTTTAGGACTCTTCAATATTATTATGAGAGCTCCATAGCCAACCCTATTATTATGGTCCTAAGGCTTGGATCATGATAATGATTATTCCAGTCGAGTTACTATTCCACGGCAGCAGATTTGCAGTGGCATGCTGCCAATAGACTATAGACACCAGTTATATAGTATTGACAAAAGAAAAACATATAAAGAAACTGAACAAGTTCTAATCTCACTCAAAATTTCAACTGCAGAAAGCCGCTTCTTTGGATCTACCTCTAGCATCTTACTGACTAAATCTTTTGCACCACTTGATATAGAGGGCCAAGGGTCAGATGAATAATCAATATTGCCACGTAAAATAGAGTCAAATATAGCCCGCTCATTATCTGCAGATACAAAAAGTTGGTTCCAAATCAAGAATCAACAAAGTTTGGATGAAAATTTGTAATATTTGGCAAATCAAGCAACCTCCCCAAAATGGAGTGCCACCAGTAAGAAGGATGTACAGGATTACTCCAGCACTCCAAATATCAGCTTCAGGCCCATATCGCTGCCATAATACTTCAGGTGCTACATAATATGCACTACCAACTAGTTCAGTGAATACATCTCCTGCACTAAAGATATTATACTCAAAACCAACCAACATAATGAGGTATCAATTCAAAAATAGCACTGAAATAATTTGTGCTCGACATCTACATAGATCAGAATGAAAGGGCTAAAAAACCTACAGATAGCAGTTTGGAGAGCATTTTAATAAAGCTATGGTGTGGGAAGGAATGACAATCCGACAATATCAGTGCCATAAGTTCTGTTCTTTTCTCTAGAAGTTTTGATCACTTCCCAGAAATGCATAAACCAAAGACATACTTAATGCAATCATCTTGTTATGATTAAACCCAAGCACCCAACCCATGACAGTGGCCAATGAAAATAAATAACAGCATTAATACCTTCATGGCAAAACAGGAAAATAGAGATGAGATTGATAGTGCTGTGAGAGCATCCACAGTCGTTTGCTATATTTGCCAAATTCTCATTTTTTGAGAAATTGGCATCTGCAGTCGTTTGCTATTTTGCCATAAAATGGCAAAATTGCTACAATTCTTTCTCATAAATGAGAAACGAAATTGCGATTCTCAAATTATATTCTGTCCCAATTATTTTAATTTTTTTTAAGTTGATCGAACGACACATGTTGTTTCGTCTGGTTTATTTATTTATTTATTTTATTTTTTAATAATGAGACGGTACATGTTGTACCGTCAAACAAAAAAAAAATTAAAAAAAGGCCGAACGGGACATGTTGTCCCGTCTCATGAGAAAAGTTCTCAAACAGGACAACATGTCTCGTTTGAGGACTTTTCCACAACTTAATTAATGTTTAGTCACTTAATTAATGTTTAGGTCACTATCACACTTGTTTAGTCACTTAATTAAGGTATTAGTGATTATTTAAATATAGTTTAGGTTAATTTGATAGTTAATTAATTTACTAAATAATATTTTAAAATATTAAACCCAATTTAATTATTAAAAAAATTAATGGGACGGGACAACATGTCCCGTCCGCTCAAAAAAGTTCAAAAATTTGCAAAAATATAGCAAACGACCACTGCAGCAATCACGCCTATTTTCTATTTCTATTTGTGCCATTTTCTCAAATATGAGAAACACCATTGTGGATGCTCTAAAGGGAGAGAAACTTGTGCATTATCTATGCCTTACGTTAGAAAAAATCTTTAAATATTATAATAGGAGAGTTGAGGTTGTCATTTGTAGACATTCAATCATCTAATCTCAACCATTCATTTTAAGTGAGAGTTATATTAACCATTCATTTACTCAGCTATTGTTAGTTACCATGATACCCTCAAAGTTCAAATTTATTTACGACATAATTATTTACAAAATCGTCACTCATATAAAATAAAAGTTTGTGCCACTAGAGGTAATTTGTAAAGTGTATGTGATGAGTAAAGGGAGTTCTCAGGTTTGAGGCCAGATTACGTCTTGTTATTTACTATATATTATAAAAATTAAAAAAAAATCGAACGTGCATCGCACGCGCAGATTACTAGTAAGACTTAATATGGGGTGGAGAAACTAAAGCAACAGAATTAAGATGTCCCGATAAGATTCAAGTCCAAGTTATATGTGTAAGAATATTGTCTCATTCTGAGAATCTTAAAGTTGTCTGAAATGACAAAGATAAGTGTTAAGAAATTCAAGATCCAAAACCATTCACGTAACTTTTTTTTTGATAAAACAAAGCAAATATTGTTATATTTTTTTTTTTTTATGTTTCCCAATCAAACTCCTGATTCATGTGTATTTTATAAGTCTACTCTTCCGACTTATGTTAGAAATATGGGGATTCTTCTAAGTTCCATAGTGACTTTGGAGACAAATTAATTATATTACTTGTGAAACAGACGTATGCATGATGGGACCCGTTGTGACACAAAATATAGTAATTACGAACAGCTACAACGAAAAGGCAAGTGTCTAGCCGGCAATGTGCATCCAACACAAGTATGGGAAATGTGTAGTCAGCTACATACAACTAGAATATGTACCCAAAATGTGTTCTACATGACGGACCTTCCAAATAGGTGTATTGATTCATAGTTATAAAATCCATGATTATGATATCTCTTTTAACAAAATTATCATTTCTTCTCCAAGAAGTACTCAAACTGAGCATCCATAAATACATTGGTTACATAAAAACATTACCTAAAAAACCACATAGACCCTTTTTGTAGCTATAACTCTGCTTCAAGATTTACAAATTACAACAAATAACATCTGAGACTATTTATTTCTATTTCAAACTTTCATTAGTAACTATATGAATTGCTTTATTAAGAAAAAACTAACTAAAATAATTATTCAATTATATAATTCCTTTATCTACATCAAGTTCTCATTTTAAAAATATTCTAGGCGCTTTTCACTGTTAATGCCCTAAAACCCTAAATCACACCCTCCTCCTTACCAACTTTGCATCAAAAGTTGAACCTAACCCAATTCATCTATTTCTACATTACATCATCCTCATCTAATCCTACCTAACTTCTTGGACCCTGTTTGGATACGGAGGTTAGTGCTAATGACTTGTCTAAGTGTAGTTATCTAAACTTTGGTATGTATGGATCATATTTTGCAGGTATGCTACCTCCGTTTTTTTTGGCATAAAAGTTTTAAAAAACCTGTCGGTTATGGTAATGGTAGGTTCTAAAATCCAATTCAACCAAATTTATTATTTAAGCCGAAAATGGAGGTACACATATGCAACCTAAAGTTGCATAAATTATCTAGGTTGCATTCCTCTACCTCCACTCAAAAATTACCTACAGGTATCCAACCTTTGTACCCAAACATCGCCCTACTACATCATTGGCATCAAAAGTTCACGCAAATAATAATGATTCGTTGAACCAACTTCCGAGAAAAAAACACCATACCAGGCTTAAAAAACGTGGACAACCCAAAATCGATCGCCTTCAACCTCGAATCCTCCTCCTTCCCCCCAAACAAAAAGTTCTCCGGCTTCAAATCTCGATGCATCACCCCCATCTCATGACAGCACTTCACCACCTCCACAATCTCCCTACAAATTCCCGCCGCCTTCCTCTCGGAGTAACACCCCCTCGCCACAATCCTATCAAACAGCTCCCCGCCCTCACACACCTCCATCACCAAATACACCCCATTCTGATCCTCGAAAGTCGCCTTGAGCTCGACGATGTTGGGGTGGCCGGTGAGGTGGTGCATGATCTGGATCTCGCGGCGGACGTCGGCGACCGTGGCCGGGGAGAGAAGGCTGCAGGCTGAAATGGATTTGCAAGCGAAGAGGGCGCCGGTTTGGTTGTGGGAGACGAGGTGGGTGGTGCCGAACTGGCCACGGCCGAGCTCGCGGAGGAAAGTGAAGATGGCGGTGGGGTTGGAGATGGGCCGGTTCAGAACGCGGCCGTGTGTGGGGGTGGCGGTGGCGGTGGCGGTGGTGGGACCCACGAGCTGTTGGGGTTGGGGTTGGGGTTGGGGGGGACGGTGGACGTGGGTGTGGATGTGGGTGTGGATGTTTCCCATTTTTTTTGGGCGGGGGGGTGGGGGGGTTTCGTTGTGTGTTGTTTTTCTTCTTTTTTTTAAAAAATATATTTTAGGTTTTGGTTTGCATTTGGTGATGTCAACTTTACTCCATGGAATCGGTGACGGTTTGGAGTTCGGACAGTGATGCTTTTGATTAGGGAGGAAGAAATCTATGAGAGTAGATATTCATTTAGAGAATTTCTTGCAGTACTAGGCCACTTTTTTAAATTATTTGCGATTTTAAGCCAGTTTACAAGCTATTAGCACTTTTGGCCAGCCAGTGCCACGTCAACAGCGGCCGCTATTGGGAATAGCGGCCTCTTCATAGCAACCTCCCACGCTTGTCAGCTTATTATGTAATGGACACGACTTGGTGTAACTGAGGTCGCTATTGTCAATAGCGACCTTGTATAACTAAGGTCGCTATTCCCAATAGCGACCACAAGTTGGCCCAATAGCTTTTAGTCCCACTTGAGATCGCTGTTGGAAATAGCGACCTTAGTTAGATAAGACCGCTATTGACAATAGCGACCTCAGTTTCACCAAGTGGTTTACAATTATACAATACCTTCTATAATCTGTCAAGTATGGGAGCACAATGTGTTGGTCGCTATGAAGAGGCCGCTATTCCCAATAGCGGTCGATGCTGACGTGGTACTGGCTAGCCAAAAATGCTAATAGTTTAAAAAGTGACCTAAAATCACAAATAATTTCAAAAAGTGGCCTAGCACCGCAAATCATTCTTCATTTAGATTGGTTTTCCATTTTTTTTTTTTAATGCGTGTGATTCTGTGTGTGTGCGTGATTTTATAAAGGGTTTTTTTAGACTACTCACAATTTTGTTTACTTCAAAAAAGCTACCCACATTTCTCTATTTTTATAAGCACTGTTAATAATGTAGACCCCCACTCCACAAAAATTGAATTAAATCATGGATGAATGATATCGATGTGATCTTATTGGTGATGTTTAAGTCAATTTAGATATTAAGTAAGTCGAATTCAACTTTAAAAACTTGTATATGTGATTTTTTGGAGCAAAAATCTACATTGTTGTTAATGTTTATGAAATAGAGATTTTTGAGTGTCATATTTGGAATTATCAAAATTGTAGGTGTTTAAATTAGGTTACTACAGTCTGCAGATGTCCTTGCTAATTATTTTGCTAGGTTCTTGCCCTCGTTTTTTTTGCAAATTTGGTAGTTGATTAATTTTCTCAAATTTGCAAGAGATTTTTATTTAAAAAATTTGACAACTTATTACTTTTTAAATTTAAATTTGGCAGTATATCTTTACTATTTTAATAGGAGAGTTGGGGGTTGTAACCAAACAAAGCCTAACTTTGTATGCCCGCGTGTAACTAATATAAAAGAGATCTAAGGTTCGAAGTCATACAACTACAACATCCGAATTTTTAAATTAGAAAATATATTAAGACGTACATCGCACGTATAAATTATTCCTAATTTTAATCGGATAGTTGAGGTTTGTAACCAAACAAACCTTAACTTTGTAACCAAACAAATACGTGTAGTACACGTCCAAACTAAATTTAACAAATACAAAAATTGAAGACAAATAAATCCGTGCATCGCTCGTGCATACATAAAATAAAGGAGGTCTCAGGTTCAAAGACAGATTTATGCTGAAAGTTTTTACTTTAAAAAAATATATATTTACTAAGATATGGATGTGTGAATTACTAGTTTTATTAACTTTAGGGTATGTTTTGTTGTGTTGATATTTCGCTAAGCTTTTTCGTCCTTTCAGATGAGTGGGCAAAGAGCAACATAATTCTTTTCTTAATTAAAACATAGACATTAAACATGCACTTTTCATAGTCTTTCGATATTTCTAGGAAGTGTGCATTCTTAAATTGTATATG
The DNA here is from genome assembly GCA_017893485.1 of Hemerocallis citrina. Classification (NCBI taxonomy): domain Eukaryota; kingdom Viridiplantae; phylum Streptophyta; class Magnoliopsida; order Asparagales; family Asphodelaceae; genus Hemerocallis; species Hemerocallis citrina. The sequence goes on along the minus strand of CM030366.1, from coordinate 154,931,508 downwards.
AGTTAACAACTATGTTGTATAACTTGAGTACAATATTTATTTTATTTAGAAAAATACATAGTGTAACACCCCGTAATTGTAAAGTATATAAGGAGAAATATTAAGAGATATTGGAGTGGGCCTATAGGAATTCTATGGGCCATATGAATTAAGTGGAATAATAAAACAAGCCTATAAACGTGGGTATGGGGCTTAGGAAAAATAATGGGGGCATTACAGATGGTATCAGAGCCAACTTTCGACACCGAATGTAGAACTTATATATATGTGATGCGTATGACTCTTGGCGGGTAGCGATGTGATGCGTAAGACCCTTGGTAGGCAGCGATATATGTAGTTGATCAAGGATACAGTCTACATTCGACTAGAAAGACGATATTGTACTAGACTGCACGTCCCGTATTCAGCGAGGACGCTGAATTCTTAAGAAGGGGTAAATGTAATACCCCATATTTGTAGAGTATATAAGGAGAAATATTAAGAGATACTGGAGTGGGCCTATAGGAATTCTACGGACTATATGGATTAAGTTGATTAATAAAAGAGGCCTATAGAAGTGAGTATAGGGCTTAAGAAAAATAATGGGGGCATTACACTCATCTAGTTTGCCGCAGCTAGCATCATCGAAGCGAGACTACGACGTTCGAATATCGTCGGGAGGTGGAAAGTGCCTTATGTAGGTGGAGTTCATGCGGAGGTTGGCAACTCCGTGAGTACGCCTACAAAGGTGTGCCCTTGAAGGGGTACACTAATCAGTGAGATTGGGTAGAGATTTGTTCAACTAGAAGAATAAGCTATTGTTCTAAGTATTTTTGCAAGTGAAATTCATTAGAGTTTGAAGATGAATAATCACATCATGTGATAGCACTCGTATGCAATTCAAAGTGGAGTTTGTTAGGAATATTTCTTGAATACTCGTGGTTCAGATTAGAAGAAGGTAAGATGAAGTGAAGCACGGAGGTCGAAGTGTCGAAGAGAGTAGAAGAAAATAGAGCAGCAATAGTGCAGGTAGAGTTGTGGTCGACTGTCCAAAGTTGCGGTCGACCGCACCCCCCGACCCCACACCCGACCGCAATTGCATAGGGTTTGGCCGAGAGGAGGATGGCCGACCGGTCTTGTTGGACGGTCAACCGACCGCGACGATGTGTTCTTTTTGGGCCTCGATTTGTTAGATCGTTTCAGCCCAATCTTCAACTCCAAGTTCGATAGTACGGCTCCTATTCAGTTACTTCTTCTCCATGTTATATCGGACGACTGAGAATCAAGATTAAACCTAGGGTTCTCTCTATTCTTCTATATATATTGTAAACTCCTCCAATATGAGGGTAAAGTACTTCATTGATATTTTCTCATTGCAAAAAGAGGCTTGAGAGAGAGATAGTTTTTGGTGAGTGAGTTTAATTCCTTATATTGAGTGAATTAGTAACTCTTTGTAATCTCTTCTAGTTGAATATCAGATCTCTCTATATTTTTTTTCGGATTAAGCAAAAGCGAACCGGGATAAATCATAATTGTATTTGTGTTAGATTGGTGGATCTACATGCTTGCTCAATTGATTTGTCTCATCTACTTCGACTTTCTCATTGCTCTATTTAGTTCCGTTGCGACAACGGGCATTCGTTGACGTCCCAATCCCAAAATTTACCTCCTAGACCTTCTTGAAGTCAAGTGGGTTGGGACTGAACTAGATGAATTGTGGCGAAACAAATAGTTTTGGGTTATTGGAGGGACATCTGCTCATATCGCAGCCGTGCTTCAAGGGCTCCTGAAAGTTACGGCAGGAATTGAGAATTCCTTCGCTCTTACTTCCAAATCATCTAAAGAGGACGACCATGACATTTGTGCGGATCTATATGCTGTTAAATGGACTAGTCTCCTCATTCTGAATTTTTTTATCAAAATGATCCATTTTTAGAAAGTATTTACCAAACTGACCCACTTTCGAAAGTATTTACCAAAACAACCCACTTGCTGCTATCTGAGATAGCGAGTGTATACTTATGTGTTTGAAGAAAACATCAAGTATATACTCATTGTCTCAGATAGCGAGTGTGTTTGTACTAAACTCGCTATCTGAGATAGCGAGTTTATGGTTGTATATATAGAAAATTCCTTAATCGACCATCGCTATCTCATATAGCGAGTGTGTTTATACCACACTCACTAGCTGGGATAGCGAGTATAAGGTGTTAAAAAAAATTTCCTGAATCTAAACTTGCTATCTAAGTTAGCGAGAGCTTTTCTACTAAACTCGTTGTCACACTCCGCTTCCCACTATACGGAAATACAGGCACGCAACTGAGGCCCAACGAATGATATATTTCATCCATAAGCTGTAAAATTATAAGCTCAACAACATATATTTATAACACATTCACGCAGGTAAATATAATGATCACATGAGCTAGAAATAGAATAACCATCATCTGGGCAATACATCAACATCGGGTCAAGATGCCCAGGAATACAGGGTGACAGAATTAAAACAGTACGATGAGCAGTTTGCTATAACAACTAGATAAAATAGTAACTGAAAGAAAAACAATATGAAGTGGTAATAATGCACCAACAATTGTCTAGAGAGTTTGTTTGTCGGGTCTATCAGTACTTGTATAATCATTAACTCAAAGAAAAATGGAAAAGTACCCGTTAGAGCAAGCTTCGAGCGGCAAGTAGCAACAAGCAGTAAAAGGAGAAATATAACAAGATATAACATGAAAGAAACAAGAAGTAGCAGTGCAAATACAATATGGAAGGAAGCAGGGAACTGGGACAATATGATCATGTAAGTAATAACTATAAACTAGTGTATTCAAGACTTCAAAGTATAATCAATTGATAACCTAGGCTCAGTTAATCGATAATCATGTAATCAAGAATCAAGAGTCATGTAATTAATAATCATGTAATCAAGAATCATGCTTAGTGGAAATCTCGAGTTTATCTGTTTTATTAAGTTATCTAATGCACACAATCCTATGTCACATACCACAAATTTTGGTGCATATCAATCATGTAATGTTTAGTCTTAAGTAGTGAATTCTATAGGATTATGTACTCAGGTATTCCAGTGATAGTATCAAGACATGTAATCAAGAATTGTATAATCAAGAATCACTATTTCGGGAAACACGGGCTCCCTTCCATTACTAAGCCGTACCCTTATAACCTTGGCTTGTTATTCTTTTACTATAATTAATTATGAACATGCAGTTGGTACGACTAGTGGAACGGTATAATCAAGACAGTTTAATCATGAAAAATATCAAGGGCGGTAATCATGGGTATGAAATGTGAAACAGGTACATGTATCGAGGATAGTCATCATGGAATTATCAAGTGGTATAAATTCCATTATATGAAAAAATTTATCAACCTATAATATCTATGCAAGTTATTATTATAAGAACAACAATATATAGTTCAGTTCATTAAATATGAAAAATAACAGGTTTATATGCAAAAACGTCGAGATGAATTTCTAGACAGTAGCACATATCTGCGTTCAAATTCACTTTTCCGTTGCTACAGAAAAGCAAATCTGATTCCGTCAGAGATTCTAGAAAGTAGGCTCTCTTCCGGTTCCAACGCATATTCACACGATACATTCTAGAGACAGTATCTACACATACAAATTCATTCTTTACTAGTTTTAATGTTTCATGCACATTCTGGAAATTCAGGAGTCACAGTACTAAAATATCAATAACTTACAATCTGCACATTAGAATGAGAAACTGTAAGATTTTATGGATTCTAGACTCAATGGGCTACAATTTTCATGAATAAAATTCTTGGATCCAGTATCGAGAACATGGTATAATTCTCAGTACAAGAGACAGGGCAGTGGTTTTGTGCAGGTTCTGGAATTTACAATCTGATAGTACTAAAATTGTAATATCTTACAATCTGTAAATCGAATTGTGAAAACGTAAGATGTTCTAGATTCTACACTCGCTGAAATACGATTTTCATGTATAAAGTTCTTTGATCCAGTATCGGAAACATGGTCTAATTCTCAGTACAAAAGACAGGGCTATGGTTTCGTGCAGGTTCTGGAATTTACAATATGACAGTACTAAAATCGTGATATCTCACAATCTATAAATCGGATTGTGAAACCGTTTGATGTTCTGGATTCTACACTCGATGGACTACGATTTTCATGTATAAAGTTCTTCGATCCAGTATCGGGAACATGGTCTAATTCTCCGTACAAGAGATAGGACAGTGGTTTCGTGCAGGTTCTGAAATTCACAATATGACAGTACTAAAATCATGATATCTCACAATCTATAAATCGGATTGTAAAATCGTAAGATGTTCTGGATTCTACACTCGATGGAGTATGATTTTCATGTGCAAAGTTTTTAATTTCAACGAAGGAAACTATGTCAAATTCTTAGTGCAAAGTCAAGAAATTTAGATATAGCAAAGTTGAATATTCGATATTCGATAACACGATTCGAAGTGTGTTAACAGTTCACTCTTGAGTTGATATAGCATGGAACAAGTGACTAGAGCAGAATTTGACAATAAAACATGACGATTACAAGACTACTTGCCACGAGTCCAAGGAAATGTTTGTACGGAAACAAAAAGAGTGTACAAGATACCTGCCTTATAACGTGATGATTACGATCGTGGTGTTAACCACAGAAAGAAGAAGCGACGTCGGCAATAGACGGTGGCACAACAGCGGAAAGAATGGCAGCAAGATGGCAACGAGTGAGTAACGGTAGCAACGGTGAGCGACGGCGAAGAGAGACAACAACAACGAGGAGATGGCGTGGCGTGCCGAGATGGAGTGATTTCGGGTTGTTCTTCGGGGTACACCGGGTCGTAGAAGCGGAGTCGTCGGCTCGAAGGTGGAGGATAAAGTGGAGCTCAGAGGAGAGTGGTGGTGTGGCGACTGTAGTGCAGCGAAGGTGGCGACGGGGAGCTCGGGTGCTGGCTTGGGTTCTCAGGTTTGAAGAAGGCATATGAAGAGGAAGAAGGAGAGGTAAAGATGAGGGGTGAGGTGTTATGTGTATGTATATATATAAGAGAGGGAGAAAGAGATGAAAGATGTAGGATTGGCTGCATGCATGTGTGTGTGTGTGTGTGTGTGTGTGTGTGTGTGTGTGTAGAGTGAGTCTATTAAGAGCTGGGAAGCTGAGATTTATATCGAGAGCTGGGATTCTCCACCATCCGATTGCGATCCGATGGTCAAGATTTGATTCGACCATCAACAGATCTGTTGAAGGGCAAAACAGTCATTTCTCAGCTCAGATCTTTCTCAGATGAGCTATTCTCTCCCGTTCTCTCTCTTTCTCTCCTTGACGAATCTGAAGAAATCTCAGCGCCCCTGTAAAAAACCCTAGCTTCGATGCGTTGCCCATCTCACCCGTTCTCTCTCTCTCTTCGATGCGTCGCTCATCTCTTCCGTTCTCTCTCTCTCTTCGATGCGTCGCCCATCTCCCTTCCTAAGCATTTCGAGTGTGGGGTTTTGAGGGGTTTGGCTGCTATTCTCTCTCTCTCTCTTCGATGCGTCGCTCATCTCTCTTGTTCTCTCTCTCTCTCTTCGATGTGTCGCCCATCTCCCTTCCCGAGCATTTCGAAGCTAGGGTTTTTGATTTTGGTCCATTTTAATGGCAAATGGAGTGTTGGGGTTTTGAGGGGTTTGGCTGCTATCGAAACCCACCCGATCGAAACCCTAACTCCACCTTTCTTCTCCACCCCGACATCTTCGAATGAGGTATAATTTTGTGAGCATGAAGTTCAGAATGTGTAAGCTCAGAACAATAGAAACCCTCATTCGAAGATGTCGGGGTGGAGAAGAAAGGTGGAGTTAGGGTTTGGATCGGGTGGGTTTCGATAGCAGCCAAACCCCTCAAAACCCCAACACTCCATTTGCCATTAAAATGGACCAAAATCAAAAACCCTAGCTTCGAAATGCTCAGGAAGGGAGATGGGCAACGCATCAAAGAGGGAGAGAACGGGAGAGATGAGCGACGCATCGAAGAGAGAGAGAGAATAGCAGCCAAACCCCTCAAAACCCCAACACTCGAAATGCCCAGGAAGGGAGATGGGCGATGCATTGAAGAGAGAGAGAGAACGAGAGAGATGAGCGACACATCAAAAAGAGAGAGAGAATGGGTGAGATGGGCAACGCATCGAAGCTAGGGTTTTTACGGGGGCGCTGAGATTTATTCGGATTCGTCAAGGAGAGAAAGAGAGAGAACGGGAGAGAATAGCTCATCTGAGAAAGATTTGAGCTGAGAAATGACTATTTTGCCCTTCAACATATCTGTTGATGGTCGGATCAAATCATGACCATCGGATCGCAATCGGACGGTGGAGAATCCCAGCTCTCGATAAGAATCTCAGCTTCCCAGCTCTTAATAGACTCACTATATATCTATATAATAAAACACAAAGAAAGCTATCAAGTGGCTCTCCTTCAATCCCCAAAAAATCAAAGGTCCAGATTTAACCTCACAAAACATATTTTTCCCTCCAAAAGTTTCCCCCCAAAACTTAAATTCAAATCCCCCACCCAAAACAACTCTTATATTTATTTTTATTTTTTTTTCTCTCTCTCTCCCTTCCTCTTCTATTCAAAAAATTAAGAAAAAAAGAAAATTTAAAATTGAAAACAAAAATAAAAATTTTAAAACTAAAAATTTTAAATTTTAAAAGCTTTAAAAATAATTCAAAAAATCATATAATATGTTTTTTGCTTTATGTTTACTACTTCAATTAATTTACTGAACCTCCAAAACTATTTTATATGATCAAACAATGTGCACTGTTCCGCAGACGTGCCGTAGGCACGTGTCAACAGGCAAACCTAGTATATATATATATAAGGAAGGAGAGAAAATGCATGCAAGTGTGTATGTTATATATATACTAGGTATGCCCATTGACACGTGCCTACGACACATCTTCGGAATGGTGCACCTGGTTTGATTATATAAAATAGTTTTGGAGGTCCGGCAAATTAATTGAAGTAGCAAACATATTATATGAGGAAGCCATATATCTACCTTTAAGCTCAACCATCGCCTTCTTGATAATTAGCTTAAACTTACCTGAAATGTGTATAGTTTGTTAGAAACACTGCATAACTTCAGCATCACTTTTAAATGCTTGTAATTGTTATGCAAGAACATTATCATGTAGGTTTTATAGAGCTTACTCTAATCTCATAACTACTATGATCATGTCTAAATATAATGGTAACGTAAGTGCAGGTGTGAAGGTATCTACAATACCAATAATACATTTGTTTGTCTGAGACTCAGTTTGCAATTAAAATACCTCTTATTATTATTTCAACCAAAATAAAATACATGAAGTTCTCAAAACTCTATCCAATCAAATCATTTCTTTTGTCTACACTTTGTCTCCCCATTGCACATTTATTAAAAAAAACAAAATGGATAAATTGTAACCCTTGTTCTCTGTATTTGTATTTGTTTACCGTATTTTATTTCATTGTACTCTATTCATCAATTTGAGAATCTGTGTTTCTGTTCCATCTCTAGTGAAAGTCATCTATTTTGTTCGACTCAATTTTGTGCCCACTCTATTTCATTTGCATATTGTCTAATAGCTCAATTTGCTATTGTTCTAGGGGTATTGACTGATTCATCTCATTAAATCCATATGGCCTAATTATAGTGAATTTTGACTCAATCTCCTCTTGGATCCTACTCAAACCCGTTAACCTATAACCTTAAACCCAATAACCCTATACTATTTAACCTAATTAACCCCTAACCTAATTAACCCTAGCCTACCCTACTGTTCTACCCCTATCACTGTAGCTGCCAACCCCTACCCCTCACTGTTCGTCTTCCCCATTCCTTCGCCACCCGACCTTTCACCTCCGTCCACCTTGTCGCCACCCATCAGCCTTGTCATCATCTCGCCAACCTCTTCGTCCTCATCCCCGTCTCCTCGACACCCGGTCGTTGAGTCGCCACCGCCTCGATCGAACCCACCACTTCGTCGCCTTCCTCTCCGAAACCCATTATCGCCATTGCCCTCGTCATCCCCTCCTCGCCTCACCATCTCCCAAAACACCGCGATTCTCACCCTCATCGCCACCCTGAACCCACCGCTCGCTCATTGAACCCATCATCTTCATCACTCGTGAACCCATCAGTCTCGCCATCCTCACCACCGACCACCGAGACCCACCTCCGTCTTCACCCTGATCCATCGCATCGCCCTCGTCAAAGTTTCTCCTACCTCCCGCTTGTCTCTCCCTCTCCCCTGTTTTCGAAACCAAGAACAGAGCATCGCTCCGTCGCCACCACCCATTGCTACGTCGCTTCTCGACCGCAGTGCCGTCGTCAGCACCCTCGTCTCCATCGCCGCAGTTGCCGCCGATTCCTGCCTGCCTCTCTCACCGTCACTGTAAGGCTCTGTTTGGTTCAAAGGAGGGGAGGGAAAGGGAGGGGAGGAATTTAATGAAGACTCTGTTTGGTTCAAAGGAAGGGAGGGGAGGGAAAATAATTATCTTTTTGTTTGGTTCACAAGGGGAAAAAATGAATTTTATAATAAAATTACTTTATACCCTTTTACATACAATAAGAAATTGCAGCTTGATATGAAAGCTGGGTTTCAGTTTATTTTTAGAAGCTGTAATCTGAAAAATTAAATTTGTGCAGGCATGTTTTCTTCTTGCGAAGTTGAATCCATCAGTTACTTACAACTCTGACAGTCCGGCCCCACTTGGTGGTGACATCATCTTCACCAATGACGTTAGCTTCCAAGTGTTTCTAGATCATCTCCAGAGGCTGGCAGTTGCACAATGAAGGTTCACAATCTGTTCCTCTACAAACTTCATAGCATGTATAGTTATTCATTGCCTCAGTTGTAATTTTGTTGCGCAGAAAATCTTGGCGACAAATAGGAAAATTAAAAAGTGAAAAGTGTGTCATGTAAAGAGGACCGGTAGACTCTAGGTTTTTGCCAATTTTCTTTCTCTATACTGATACCTGTAGTTGCTGCATAATTTGCAGACGAACAGGGATGGCAAAAGGATCGAACAGGCCGGGCCGGGCCGGGCCGAACCCGTCCGGGTTGGCACGTGACTTGGGCGGGCTCGGGCCGGGCCCAAACATGATTTAGGTGGCCCGCCCAACCCGTGAACCTTTTAGGGTTCAACCCGGGTCGGGTCGGGTCGACCCGCGGGTTGGCCCGTTTATATAGGTAGTTTTTTTTTTGTAGCTTAAAATAATAATAATAATAATACTAAGTAACTAATAATACTAATAAACATCAAAAATCTTAATAATAATAATAAGATTGAAAGAGTGAAATTGGTAAAAAAATTTGAATATTATTCATATGAATTTAAGTTATACAATTTTCACAATTTCTAATGAAATGAAGAATTCAATTCACAAATAAGTTTTATACAATAACATATTTCTTATATACAATTTTAATTGACTCCAATTTTTCTAATTTAACATAACATGCAAAGATATAATACAATTCCTAACATGTCGGTCGAGTTATTATTACAAGCAAAGCAGCTATTGTTGTTGTTGTTGTTGTTGTTGTTCTTCCGGCGAGTTGCTCCCACTTGTGGACGTTGATAGTGCTTTCCCTTGTGTCCTATCTTCAGCCTTCAGCCAGTCTTCTGTGCAAACGAGCATCTCTAACAAGTCGGGCTTCAAGCGATTCCTATAATTAGTTAGAACCCTGCCACTTTAAAAAAATGCACTCTCAGAAAGCAACTGTAGAGACAGGAGGAGTTAGTAAATCTTTAGCCATAATTGACAGAATACTAAAAGTGTGTTAAACATGAAAAACACATGCATGAAACCAAGTCAAGAAAACACAATTCTATATGCCGACTCTCTAATGCGTACTTGTCGGAGTCTATGCATCCAACTCTACATAGGTCCGGTGCAAGCACTTAACGTCTCCACATTGTAGGGTTTAATCCCCTGCTATGCAACTAATCCTAACATGATGACTACTACGAGATAAAGATAAACGGTGAGTAATAGCCCATGCCCCGATAATTCCGGAGGTCAATCTCTATCTACAGATAATTCCGGAGACTATTTCACTCACACCTGGGAATCTTCGAGAATACCCCACACCGCAAGCTATGGCACCTCATCACAAGAATACCACATGTGCGTCGCCTCGACCCCGATAATTCCGGAGATCAATCCCACACCACAGGTAATTCCGGAGACTATTTCACTCATACCTGGATAATTTCGGGGATTATCTCACACCGCAAGCCATACTTAGGTCCATAACCCATGTTCTCGTTCATCATATCACCACTAGTGCATGTCCTTATCATTTAGGTTATTTGATTACTTTACGAATCTCCTAGAGTTGGTGTACCCTACCGGACTTAACTCAACAACTAATCGACTAAAATGCCTCAACAGGCCCAAACATAAATATCTCAACTGCTAGTATACTAGGGTCACACACTCCCTCTAGAGACTCACACCCAAATATCCAAACAAAACTTCCAACATAAATTGCTCAGTTAACTCTCTTGAAAACATATGTTCAGTAGAAGATAAAGTATAGAATAGTAAGTTATAGATTAAAAACATTTAGAGGATAAATTATTTAAAAGAACATTAAAATATGTATAGATATATCAGTATCAGTTCACTACAACAGCCATCAGTCGACTGTCCAGAGAGAAAAATTCAATAGCTTTGAGAAAATAATTCTAAGTGTTATAAGTCGACTATAAAAGCCATCGGTCGACTGTCCAGAATGAAAAATCCAATAATCTTTAAGAAATAATTCTAAGTATAGCAGTCGACTGTAAAAGGGTCATAAGTCGACTGTCCAGAAAAAAATCCAATTCTTAGGGTGACATCAAAACAGAGCAGACTCAGTCGGCTGTAAAGATGGGTCAGTCGACTGTTCCACGTGATAATTTAAAACTTCAAGAAAATTACAGCAGCCAGGCAGCGACGGTAGACTGGAAAATCACACCGGTCGACTGTCGACTTGCAGACTGCAGATTTTGGTTGTGCATATTTCAACCGATACGTAGTTTTACTTTATGAAAACGATTTCTACAAAAAGCATATTTCTTATATGATCAAATACAACTTGTGGGATATATAATAGTCCATAAAAACTGAATCAAACTACTTGAATTTATATAAAAAAATGGCGATTTGTTAATTTCTTTCAATCAAACATAAATTGTGCATATAATCAAAAATAGAGTTTCTAAAAAATTAATTGTTCATTGAAATAGCTTCATATTCAGATCCAAACCATATCAATACCAAAATCTCAAAAAATATCCCCAATTTAGGTGTGTTCATCAACTCAATCCAATTTATCTCAAATCCAATTCTCATGTCATAATCTCCTAACTCATCGGTCCTTCTCAAAAATTTTCTCAAACTCAATCACCATTATTAACTCATGGATATGAACAAACCTAAAATTATTATAATCAAGATGTGTTCATCCAGCTCAATGATAATAAAAATTCACATCATCCACATGCAAATCTATCCAAAGATAATTAGGGTTCATAAAAGATCAATTTTCAATTCATCCATCCATCCATCCATCATGTACATATTCATACTCAAACCTTAACCTACTTTCTAGTAGATGAAATACCACATACAACATTCAAGAACAATCAAAATAAATATATCACTTGCATACAACATACACAAAACAAAAGAAAACAAAACAAGTCACTCACCTCAAATGAAGAAATCTAATAAGAAAAGCCTTTCTTTTGCGAAATCCAAGATCACCTCCTTAAATCTCCAAGAAAAAAATAAAACTTTTGTGTTGTGCAGTGAAAGACGGCTGCACTTCACTCTTTTAAATAGGCCGGAATAGAAGAATTAGGGTTTTAAACACATTTGCAATATAATCCCTTTAAAACATAACTTTACATAAATAGATCTCTATACTTGGAAACTTGATAAAACCACTTAAATTGAGATTTAAAAACAAAATAAACTCTTTATTTCCAGTCGGCACTGTTTGAAAAGTCCATAAAATAGTTTTGCACTTTCATCCCTAAAAATGACAATTTTGCAAAAAGATCATTTTTTCATAATATTTGCAAATAGGTCTAATAAATATCAGAAAAATCTAGAAAAATTATAAATAATCTCAAATAATAAATAATGATTTTCCACAAAATAATTTTGTCTTTTTAACTTTCCAAGAAAATATTTGCACGTGTAAAAAGGGTAAATCTTATGAAAATATTTATTAAATCTCCAAAAAAATCATTTTAATTATTTATAAATCTTTAAAATTGTATTTAAAAATACGGGGTACTATATCACTCCCTCCTTAGAAGAGTTCTGTCCTCAGAACTATTGCTAATGGGGTCCAAAATAAGAATAAAGAAAGAAATTGGAATTTCATAAATGAGCCAAAATTCAGAACATTCACATAGAAGGACGTAGTCAAATAAAAGAAATACAACTCGATCCAATAGTACAATCATCCACAGAAATACCATCACATAAATAAGATACAATCATACAAAAAGCTCAGGAAAATCCTTCTGCATGCGATCCTCTGGCTCCCAAGTAGCCTCCTCAAACTGCTGATTCCTCCACAACACCTTGACCATAGGTATCATTTTACTCCTAAGAACTTTCTCCCTACGGTCAACGATCTCCACCTTGTAATTCAAGTTCACCTGTAGACCTTCAGAAACCTCTACCAACTGATGATTCTGATCTGGCATATACTTCCTCAACAACGACACATGGAACACATCGTGCACCTGTGTCAACTCCTCTGGAAGCTCCAACCTATATGCTGTCTTGCCAATCCGCTCCATAATCCTGTGTGGCCCAATATACCTTGGCGCCAACTAGCCTCCCTTACCAAACCTGATCACTCCTTTGGTTGGAGACACCTTGAGGAAAACTACATCCCTAACCTCAAACTCCAAGTCCCTTCGTCAAGTATCAGCGTAACTCTTCTACCGACTCTGAGCCTCAACCAACCTCTTGAGAATCAGCTCAATCTGCTCTGACGTCTGCTGCACGATCTCAGGACCAAATATCTGCCTCTCGCCAACCTCATACCAACAAACAGGTGTCCTGCACCTCCGTCCGTACAAAGCCTCATACGGTGTCATCCCGATACTCGCATGGTAACTGTTGTTATAAGCAAACTCAACCAATGTCAAGTATCTCTCCCAACTACCACCGAAATCCATAACACAAGCCCTTAGCATATCTTCCAGAACTCGATTCACCCTCTCGATCTGACCATCGGTCTGTGGATGAAAAGCGGTACTGAAATCAGTTTTGGTGCCCAAAGCTGCTTGTAGGCGCTTCCAAAACCTTGAAGTGAACCTTGCATCCCTGTTGGAAACAATCGACACAGGAACTCTATGAAGCCTCACAATCTCACCAATGTACAACTCAGCCAATTTCTCCAACGACCAAGTAATCTTCATGGCCAGAAAGTGAGCCGACTTAGTCAAATGGTCCACAATAACCCAAATCGAGTCATTGCCCTTCGAACTCCTTGGCAAACCCGTGATGAAATCCGTACTGATATTCTCCCATTTCCACTCCGGAATGGGCAACGGCTGCAACAAACCTCCAGGTCTCTGATTTTCTACTTTAATCTGCTGACAAGTCAGACATCTTGCCACGAAATCTGCCACATCCCTCTTCATACCAGACCACCAAAAGTTTTGTTTGATGTCCTTGTACATCTTTGTGCCTCCAGGATGTACCGACAACAATGTACTGTGTGCTTCCTGCAAGATACTCTCTCCCAAATCTGCATTATCCAAAACACACAACCTCTCACTTATCCATAGAACTCCATCTTGGACACGAAACTCTGATAGCTTGCCTTCTGAAACCTGTTGCAACATCTTCTGAATCTCTAAATCTGATTTCTGACCTTCCGCAATCCTCTCTCTCAAGGAAGGCTGCAGCCTCAACTGAGCCAAAGAGCCCCCAAACCCTGCAGCACCACCTCGATACCTGCCTGATCAATCTCTGTTGCCAACTCGCTTCGAGTAGTGATCAAACTTGATAAACTACTCTTCCTGCTAAGTCCATCAGCCACCACATTTGCCTTGCCCGAATGATACTTGATCTCGGGACGAATGTCTTCCAATACTTCCAACCATCTTCTCTGCCGAAGATTTAGATCCTTCTGTTGATAAATATACTTTAGGCTCTTATGGTCAATGTACATGTTGACCTTCTCACCATAAACATAATGCCTCCACTGCTTCAAGGCAAAGATAATAGCTGCTAACTCCAAATCATGCGTCGGATAATTCTTCTCATGCGGACGCAATTGCCTCGAACCATAAGCAATAACCTTGCCTTCTTGCATCAAGACACAACCCAAACCTCTGAGAGACTCATCATTGAAGATATCATAATCCTTCCCAGCTTGTGGCAAAGCTAAGATAGGTGCAGCAGTCAGCCTCTCCTTTAACTCAAGGAAACTCGCCTCACACTTATCAGTCCATGAAAATGCCACATTCTTCCGGGTCAAACCTGTCAAAGGAACTGCAAACTGAGAATAACCTTGGATGAATCTCCTGTAGTAACCAGCCAAACTCAAGAAACTCCTGACTTCCTTCACAGACGTTGGCCTGGGCCAATCCTTTACTGCCTCAACCTTCTGCGGATCAGTGGCCACTCCCTCATTAGAAAGGATATGACCAAGGCTACCTCAAACTTCCAAAACTCACACTTCGACAACTTGGCATACAAGCTATGCTCCTGCAATTTCTGTAATACCGTTGTCAAGTGCATAGAATACTCCTCCTCCGACTTCAAATACACCAAAATATCGTCGATGAAAACCACTACGAAGGAGTCAATAAATGGCCTCAAAACCCGGTTCATTATATCCATGAACACTGCTGGCGCATTCGTCAACCCGAATGGCATCACCAAAAACTCGTAGAGTCCATGACGAGTCCTGAAAGCTGTCTTACTCACATCTTCCTCCTTGACTCGAACCTGATGATACCCTGATCTCAAATCAATCTTCGAAAACATAGCTGCTCCCCGAAGCCTGTCGAACAAATCATCAATCCGCGGAAGTGGATACTTGTTCTGAAAAGTCACCCTATTCAACTCTTGGTAGTCAATGCACATCCTCATTGACCCATCATTCTTCTTGACTAACAACACCGGCGCACCCCACGGTGAGGAACTTGGCCTAACAAGCCCCTTGCTCAACAACTCCTCAATCTACTTCTTCACTTCGTCTTGCTTTACAGGTGTCATCCTGTACGGAGCCTTAGAAATCGGAGCACTCCCCGGCTGAACATTGATGCAGAACTCCACATCTCTCTGCGGCGGTAATCCTGGCAAATCTTCCAAGAACACCTTAGGAAAATCTCTGACAACTGGAATGCCTTTGACTTCATCTGGAATCGCCATCTTGGATACCATTGTAGCCACCTTCGGAACCTTCTTCTCCTGAATATCCAGGGGAAAGAAACGATCCCTGAATTCTTCCAGAAAAGCCTCCCAAGTCATTTGGCTGGTCCCCCAATGTCCTCTTTACCGTTTGCCACCAAACACCAGCATCCTTTTCTAACTGCATAGTGGCCAACTTCACCTTATTGGCTGTCAGAGTTTTCGAGACTTCGAAGATTGTCTCCATCCGTCTAATCCAATCATCAGCCTCATTTGGATAAGACTGCCCCTCAAACACTGGCGGCCTCATCCTCTTAAAGGACTCAATCTGCTTGATAGGATCGGCATTAACAAACCCTGGTCCAGAGCCATGATTCTGATTCTGGTTCTGATTCTGAGCCAAATTAGCTGCCATCAGTGCATTCAAAGTCTGATACACCCTAGCAAATTCGGCCTCTAGATCAACTCCTGTTCCTTGGGAACTTTCAGCCCCATCACCATTGTTACCATTTCTGGTTCTGGGTCCAACCATTCTGAATACTGCAAAATGAGGGAAAAGTTAGAGTACCACAACACGATTCACATTCACATCAATACCCTCTGGCAAAACCGCAACCATACCCCAAAACATCATGTTTCAGTTCTACGTGATACTCACTCTCTAATGTCCACACCTAGGTACTCACGCTCTAGTGTCCACACCTAGGTTATTTTATACCATGTTTATTATTACTATTGAAGCATGCTCTGATACCAATCTCTGTAGCACCCCGAATTTCCAATATGATATCTTAGAAATACGTGGCACAATTCCCAGCATCAACTTCAAATGTAATATTAAACACAGTCGAACACCAATAAAATTTTCAACTTTCATTACATTAATCTTTACATAGCACAGCGGAATACAATACACCTTAAATTACAAATTTCTTTCCTTACAACCATTTCTTTTACAACAATACATAACCCATTACACCACTTTAACTCATGCATCCAAATCCAAGCTATAAGTAATCACCTGTAAAATATGAGTCTAGAGATAACCCTAACCCCCAAAATTAAAGGGGTCAGCCATAATGGTGTGAGCGACATAAAATAAACAACATAAGTAAAGCATAGAATCATAAACGACATGAAATAAACAAGAATATATAAGACATGACAAAGCAAGGAAACATGAAAACATCAAGTGAAACTAGACAAAGTGTCAAGTGTAGAAAACAGGAAAAACACATGCATGAAACCAAGTCAAGAAAACACAATACTATATGCTGACTCTCTAATGCGTACTTGTCGGAGTCTATGCATCCCACTCTACATAGGTCCAGTGCAAGCCCTTAACATCTTCACATTGTAGGGTTTAATCCCCTACTATGCGACTAATCCTAACACGATGACTATTACGAGATAAAGATAAACTGTGAGTATTAGCTCATGTCCCGATAATTTCGGAGGTCAATCTCTATCCATAGATAATTCCGGAGACTATTTCACTCACACTTGGGAATCTTCGAGAATACCCCACACCGCAAGCTATGGCGCCTCATCACACGAATACCACATGTGCGTCGCCTCGATCCCGATAATTCCGAAGATCAATCCCACACCACAGGTAATTCTGAAGACTATTTCACTCACACCTGGATAATTTCGGAGATTATCTCACACCGCGAGCCATACTAAGGTCCATAACCCATGTTCTCGTTCATCATATCACCACTAGTGTCTATCCTTATCATTTAGGTTATTTGATTACTTTACGAATCTCCTAGAGTTGGTGTACCCTACCGGACTTAACTCAACAACTGATCAACTAAAATGCCTAAACATAAATATCTCAACTGTCGGTATACTAGGATCACACACTCCCTCTAGAGACTCACACCCAAATATCCAAACAAAACTTCCAACATAAATTGCTCAGTTAACTCTCTTGAAAACATATGTTCAGTAGAAGATAAAGTTTAGAATAGTAAGTTATAGATTAAAAACATTTAGAGGATAAATTATTTAAAAGAACATTAAAATATGTATAGATATATCAGTATCAGTCCACTACAACAGCCATCGGTCGACTGTCCAGAGAGAAAAATTCAATAGCTTTGAGAAAATAATTCTAAGTGTTATAAGTCGACTATAAAAGCCATCGGTCGACTGTCCAGAACGAAAAATCCAATAATCTTTAAGAAATAATTCTAAGTATAGCAGTCGACTGTAAAAAGGTCATAGGTTGACTGTCTAGAGAAAAATCCAATTCTTAGGGTGACATCAAAACAGAGCAGACTCAGTTGACTGTAAAGATGGGTCAGTCGACTGTTCTGCGTGATAATTTAAAACTTCAAGAAAATTACAGCAGCCAGGCAGCGACGATCGACTGGAAAGTCACACCGGTCGATTGTCGACCTGCAGACTGCAGATTTTGGTTGTGCATATTTCAACCGATACGTAGTTTTATTTTATGAAACGATTTCTACAAAAAACATATTTCTTATATGATCAAATACAACTTGTGGGATATATAATAGTCCATAAAAATTGAATCAAACTACTTGAATTTATACAAAAATGGCGATTTGTTAATTTCTTTCAATCAAACATAAATTGTGTATATAATCAAAAATAGAGTTTCTAAAAATTTAATTGTTCATTGAAATAGCTTCATATTCAGATCCAAACCATATCAATACCAAAATCTCAAAAAATATCCCCAATTTAGGTGTATTCATCAATTGAATCCAATTTATCTCAAATCCAATTCTCAAGTCATAATCTCCTAACTCATCAGTCCTTCTCAAAATTTTCCTCAAACTCAATCACCATTATTAACTCATGGAAATGAACAAACCTAACATTATTATAATCAAGATGTGTTCATCCAACTCAATGATAATAAAAATTCACATCATCCACATGCAAATCTATCCAAAGATAATTAGGGTTTATAAAAGATCAATTTTCAATTCATCCATCCATCCATCATGTACTTATTCATACTCAAACCCTAACATGCTTTCTAGTAGATGAAATACCACATACAACATTCGAGAACAATCAAAATAATTATATCACTCGTATACAACATACACAAAATAAAAGAAAACAAAACAAGTCACTCACCTCAAATGAAGAAATCTAATAAGAAAAGCCTTTCTTTTGCGAAATCCAAGATCACCTCCTTAAATCTCCAAGAAAACAATATAACCTTTGTGTTGTGCAGCGAAAGACGGCTGCACTTCACCCTTTTAAATAGGCCAGAATAGAAGAATTAGGGTTTTAAACACATTTGCAATATAATTCTTTTAAAACATAACTTTACATAAATAGATCTCTATACTTGGAAACTTGATAAAACCACTTAAATTGAGATTTAAAAACAAAATAAATTCTTTATTTCCAGTCGGCACTGTTTGAAAAGTCCAGAAAATAGTTTTGCACTTTCATCCCTAAAAATGACAATTTTGCAAAAAGTTCCTTCTTTTTCGTAATATTTGCAAATATGTCTAATAAATATCAGAAAAATCTAGAAAAATTATAAATAATCTCAAATAATAAATAATGATTTTCCAAAAAATAATTTTGTCTTTTGAACTTTCCAAGAAAATATTTGCACGTGTAAAAAGGGTAAATCTTATGAAAATATTTATTAAATCTCCAAAAAATCATTTTAATTCATTTATAAATCTTTAAAATTATATTTAAAAATATGGGGTACTACAACACTTGTTCGGATTCTATGCATCCCATACTACATAGATCCGAGGGCAAGCGTCTACGTACTCCACATTGAAGGGTTCGATCCCTCGCCATGAGACTACCCGGTAATAAAACAAGATTTAGATTATTTCACGGATACGGATCTCAGCCTCCCTGACTATAATAACAGATCCGAGCCTGCCTTGCTATTATATCGTGAGAATAACCCCGCAAATGCCCCTCTAGCCCCGGTATACACATATACATTGGAGTATGGTAAACATCCGCCGACTAAGTCCTGGATAAAATATAGTCCATCTCCTACGGAGCAACCACAGTCCACCAATTGGATCTATAGCCACGGAGATCCACCACCGACTATATAGAAGCACCCATTTACATTTGCCAAAGTCTATTACATCTTCACTTATGTGCCTAATTATTTTAGTTCAAGACATGAATGTGTTATCATCCTAGAATTAGTTTTACCTTCTATCGGATTTGTTCACAAAACAAATACGAGATCGCCCGACGGCAATATCTCGAAATCAAATCTCAAAATCTTTCTTTCAATATTACCGGTAACCGAGGTCTTACTAATTCTTAATCATAAACTTTCATATACAAGAAACATGGGTACATATACCCTTTAATAATCATGTCCTAAACCTAGATCCTTTCATCATTCAGTTCATTCACAAATGATCACATTCTTGTCTTAACACTTATCCACAAAGAAATCATTTCTTAGTCTTGCCACTAATCATGATCTAGTTATTCATAGAAAATAGTTATTCATTCACAATTTCAAACTCATATGATGTCTCATTTTAGCACCATTCAATGATCTATTTTCCCACTCTTAGTTCTTTTCGATCAAGACCTTTACTCATATATTTATCTAATTTAAACTCATCAACAATTTAGTACGTATAGAAATCTAGAGTGTCACATTCAACAAAATTGCAAAATCTCAACAAGAGAACAAATTTTCTCACCAAAACTTTACTCTTCTTTTAAAGATAGAAAAATCATGATCTTACAATAATTGACTTAAGAATAAATTTCATTCTATTTTAAAAATGTCTCTTTTTAGTACTCAAGTATATATGAAAAATCTATAAATTATTTTTAATAAATTCCATTTACATTTGCCCAAGTCTATTACATCTTCACTTATGTGCCTAATTATTTTAGTTCAAGACATGAATGTGTTATCACCCTAGAATCAGTTTTACCTTCTACCGGATTTGTTCACAAAACAAATACGAGATCGCCCGACGGCAATATCTCGAAATCAAATCTCAAAATCTTTCTTTCAATATTACCGGTAACCGAGGTCTTACTAATTCTTAATCATAAATTTTCATATACAAGAAACATGGGTACACATACCCTTTAATAATCATGTCTTAAACCTAGATCCTTTCATCATTCAATTCATTCACAAATGATCACATTCTTGTCTTAACACTTATCCACAAAGAAATCATTTCTTAGTCTTGCCACTAATCATGATCTAGTTATTCATAGCAAATAATTATTCATTCACAATTTCAAACTCATATGATGTCTCATTTTAGCACCATTCAATGATCTATTTTCCCACTCTTAGTTCTTTTCGATCAAGACCTTTACTCATATATTTATCTAATTTAAACTCATCAACTGTTGCCGCTAAATTTGGTGTGGGGGCAAACAGATAGAACTTGTGGATTCTTGGGGAAACTGAACAGGAAAACCTGCGTACCTGTTCCGTCGGGCCTCGTTTGTCGTTCCTGCCGTGCACCTGCCAAAAAGTGCGAGACACCGGGGGGGATCCCGGCGACGCACCCTCCGACGCTCAAGTCAGTAATCGAAGAGATTATGAAGGAGCGTAAAAACTGGTGAAGAGTTGATTACCTGTTAATGGAGATGGGTGAAGGGTATTTATAGGCGTCTTAGGGAATGGTCTTAGGAATGTAATCCCCGTGATTAGATAAGGCATATTCCTCGTAGTCAGATAAGGTATGTAATCTGATAAGGTATATTCCCTGTAATCAGTTAAGGAATTTTAATCCCCAAATCCCAGTGAAAAGGTAGATGTCCATCAGGGTCGTTGATCGTGTTTAATCAGGAATCCTGACTCTGCCTTGTTGGATTGGGAGCGCAGCGGGTTGAGATCCGCGCCCTCTTGTTGGCGGATCCATTCGCGGATCATTGGGCCCTAGGAAGGCAGATCCAATACCCGTTTTGGTCCTCTTGTGGGCGAAATTACCGTTTTACCCTCAGGTCTCAAGATTCGTGCCTGATTCGGACGGTTCCGATTAAATCCCAATTTTAGCCATATCACGAGCCCCCCACTCCTAAAGGCTGAGCTTGATCGGCCTTTGAGGAGTAGTCTAGCTGTTTTTTAATGGCTGGTAGAGTTGTATCGGAGCCCAAATGGAAGGTTTTGAATCTTGAAGGAGGTAGTTTGGTGATTTTTCAAGCGGATTGAACTCTGAGTCGCTCCTGAGCTCTTATGGTCGTGTGGTGTTCTTGCAGGGATATCCTATTAACTCCGCAAAGTGTCAATTCGTCATTCGGTGGTCTTGTATACTTGGAGCACGCTTTAGACCCCCCTAGAGTTCGCTAGTGAAGGGGCCGAGGTCCATATGCGGTTCGGCGAGCTCTTCCAGAGAGGGAAGCGAGTTCGGCAGGACTGCGGGCGTCAGGAGCGAGTTCGGCGATCCGCCGGTCTTGTTTTTCCCCTATAAGAGGGTCGGTGCCACGAACGCTCGGCAGGGGTGCCGAACCTGTTTTTCCCCTATAAGAGGGTCGGTGCCGCGAACGCTCGGCAGCGGTGCCGAACCTGTTTTTTCCATATAACAGGGTCGGTGCCACGAACGCTCGGCAGCGGTGCCGAACCGGTTTTTCCCCTATAAGAGGGTCGGTGCCACGAACGCTCGGCAGGGGTGCCGAACCTGTTTTTCCCCTATAAGAGGGTCGGTGCCACGAACGCTCGGCAGTGGGTGCCGAACCTGTTTTTTCCCTATAAGAGGGTCGGTGCCACGAACGCTCGGCAGCGGTGCCGAACCGGTTTTTCCCCTATAAGAGGGTCGGTGCCACGAACGCTCGGCAGCGGTGCCGAACCTGTTTTTTCCATATAACAGGGTCGGTGTCACGAATGCTCGGCAGTGGGTGCCGAGCGTGACTTTTTCCCCTATAACAGGGTCGGTGTCACGAATGCTCGGCAGTGGGTGCCGAGCCTGTTTTTTCCCTATAAGAGGGTCGGTGCCACGAACGCTCGGCAGCGGATGCCGAGTGTGACTTTTTCCCCTATAACAGGGTCGGTGTCACGAATGCTCGGCAGTGGGTGCCGAGCCTGTTTTTTCCCTATAAGAGGGTCGGTGCCACGAACGCTCGGCAGCGGTGCCGAACCGGTTTTTCCCCTATAAGAGGGTCGGTGCCACGAACGCTCGGCAGCGGTGCCGAACCTGTTTTTTCCATATAACAGGGTCGGTGTCACGAATGCTCGGCAGTGGGTGCCGAGCGTGACTTTTTTCCCTATAACAGGGTCGGTGTCACGAATGCTCGGCAGTGGGTGCCGAGCGTGACTTTTTCCCCTATAACAGGGTCGGTGTCACGAATGCTCGGCAGTGGGTGCCGAGCGTGACTTTTTCCCCTATAACGGGGTCGGTGTCACGAATGCTCGGCAGTGGGTGCCGAGCGTGACTTTTTCCCCTATAACAGGGTCGGTGTCACGAATGCTCGGCAGTGGGTGCCGAGCGTGACTTTTTCCCCTATAACAGGGTCGGTGTCACGAATGCTCGGCAGTGGGTGCCGAGCGTGACTTTTTCCCCTATAACAGGGTCGGTGTCACGAATGCTCGGCAGTGGGTGCCGAGCGTGACTTTTTCCCCTATAACAGGGTCGGTGTTACGAATGCTCGGCAGTGGGTGCCGAGCGTGACTTTTTCCCCTATAACAGGGTCGGTGTCACGAATGCTCGGCAGTGGGTGCCGAGCGTGACTTTTTCCCCTATAACAGGGTCGGTGTCACGAATGCTCGGCAGTGGGTGCCGAGCGTGACTTTTTCCCCTATAACAGGGTCGGTGTCACGAATGCTCGGCAGTGGGTGCCGAGCGTGACTTTTTCCCCTATAACAGGGTCGGTGTCACGAATGCTCGGCAGTGGGTGCCGAGCGTGACTTTTTCCCCTATAACAGGGTCGGTGTCACGAATGCTCGGCAGTGGGTGCCGAGCGTGACTTTTTCCCCTATAACAGGGTCGGTGTCACGAATGCTCGGCAGTGGGTGCCGAGCGTGACTTTTTCCCCTATAACAGGGTCGGTGTCACGAATGCTCGGCAGTGGGTGCCGAGCGTGCAGACTTGTCGTTTATGTGAGTTTGTCTCTTCTGTGCGCCATTTGAACGTCTGACAATTCTGACAATTCTGACAACCCTGACAGATGGGACGCCCATTAAATGCTGTGACCTCTGGGATTCCATCAGATGGGATAGCATTAAATGCATCTCATGATTCGCTGCGGTTAACGAGGTGACGATTGGGATCGCTCTGCCGCTTGGTTTAGATGGGCCGGTCGTACAAGCCCATTAGCCTCGTGGGGCGTGCCCCTCTTCTATAAATCCTCAACCCCCCCCTCATTTCTCACTTCTCCTCTCATTTGCTCAGGCGTTCTTTAGTGTCTCAGACGAGTTTCTCCGGCACCGGCGTTTGTCTCAGGCGAGGTTTTTCGGCTCTCCTTCCTTTCAAGGTAAATTTATAAGTTATGTCTGTAGCTTCTGTCTCAGATGAAGTCTCTTGGTCCGAGCCCTCCCTTCAAGGCGCCGAGGCCTCGTCTCCGAACCCGCCCAAGGGGAAGGTGTTCGGGAAGGATTCCATCGTCGAGGAGCCGAAGAGGATGGGGGAGTTCGGACAGCTACCGGGTCCGTTGACGGGTCTGCATAGGGTCAGGGAGCTCCCGAAGGACCAGGCCGAGCGGATTGTCCATGGGAGGGAGAGGACCTTCGAGGAGAATGAGGCGAGGGAGACGACGGAGGCGGATGATGCAGCGTCGATCCTTCGCGAGGAGGAGTTGGTGGCGATCCGAGATGCTTTTTTCATCCCGGAGGAGTACGAAATCATGTTGCCGGGCCCCGGAGTTAGGGCCAATTCGCCGCTGCCAGTGACCATGTGTTGCTGGCCGGTGGACGCCTTTATCGCCGGCGCCCGGCTACCTCTCCACGCGTTCGCAATTACCGTGGTGAGCTGGTATGGGGTCTGCCCTATCCAGCTCATGCCGAACGCGTGGCGAGTGATTAATGGCTTCGTCCTTCATTGCCAGGCCGCGGGGATCGAACCGCAGCTGAACGTGCTTCGGACGATATACCGGCTCCACCAAGGGAACAAGTCGGAGTACCGGTATTATCTGACTCCGAGGCACGGCGGCAGGCTCGTGGTTTGCCCAGATTCCATCAAGCATTGGCGAGAGAAGTGGGTCGTCGTGCGGAGTCGAGAGGCCTGGCCGATCCCCACCAATTGGGCAGAGGGGGTGACCAAGAGGGCGACGGCGCTGCCGAGACTCTCAGTAGAAGAGGAAGCGGCGGTTCGGACCCTTCTCGACCGGCCGAAGTACGACTGGAAAGATTTGACGGAAGACGTTCTTTACAGGGGAGGGCTCGGCCGCGTAGATCCTAGTACGCGGCTTTTCGCCAAGTTTTTTTTTTGTACTTGTTGTCCTGTTCTTCTTTTGTGCTAATCATCATTTTTTTTTAATTGACGTAGAATCTATGGACTACGAAGCGGTGTTGGCGCTCCGGGCTGGGCTCGCCAGTAAGGCGCCGAGGAAGCGGAAGAGGGTCGCGTCGAAGCTGCCCTCGACTTCGAAGGTGCCGAGGATTGCGGCACCTGACCAGGCGGTGGAGGTTGTTGACGAACCGGTCATCACCGTGGCGGGGCCTTCGGCTACTGCTCCTGAAGGGGATTTCCCCATCGCTGCCGCGCTCGCCATGCCGACCCCGCCGCTAACTGTAGCAGGCGAGGAGCTCCTGACGGAGGAGCACAAGCGGATCCACATTCCGGACTGGCAGGTCCGGAGGCACGATGGGTTCCTCGGGAACTCGTTGGCGAGTATGCAGGCTGTCAAGCATCTCGCCACTCCGAAGGACCGCGCCGCCATGGACGCGGGGCGGCAGGGCGACGACGTGATCGAGATAGCTCGTTCGGCGGTATCGGTAAGTCCCGAGTTCCCTTCATTCATTTCATCTTGAATCACAAAAAATTTTTTCTAACTCTCTGAGTTCTTCTTCTTCCCCTTGCAGATCGTCGTCCACTTCGGCCACCTCACCGAACGGCTGACCGCCCTCGAGAAGGAGCTGAAGCAGGAGTCCGACCAGGCTCGGAACGAGAAGGCTCGGATGTCGAACCAGCTCGACAAGCTCCGAGTCGAGCATGAAGGCCGGTCTGCGAGGATTCAGCACCTCGAGGCCGAAGTGAAGAGGCTGGAGGACGAGCTGCGTCGGGAGAAGGAGGGGTCGGCCAATCAGGTGGCCGAGGCCGAGGCGAAGCAGGCGGCGGCTGTGAAGGAGGTGGAGGACGCCACCTTGAAGAAGGCCCAGGGGTACCTCGCGCAGAACATGGCGAAAGCCTTCGCCACTGCCCTCGACCGGGTGCGAGAGGCGTACCCCGGGGTGGACGTCTCGGGATGGCGACTCTTCCCCGGACACGTCGAGGGCTTCGACCCCGAGTCCGAAGGGGAAGAGGAGGAGGAGGAGGAGGACGGCGCTGAGGCCGATGCCGGGGTTACTGGCGAGGTCCCGAGCGTCACGGCCACTCCACTGGCGGCGGCGTCTCCTTCGGCGAAGTCGACCCCTACTCCGCCTCGTCGCCCGGGGAAAGAGGTCGAGCACTGATCCGCCTCTCCTTTTTTTGTTTTTGGCTGTTTCTGCTTTTCTTTTTTTTTTACCGAACTTTGTAATGCCTAATAGCGGACTGGCCACCGCTTCTTTTGACGTAAATGAAATCAAAATTTTTTGCAAGTGTTGGTGTTCGGAAATTTCTGTTTTATGCCCCCTTTTTTGCCGAACTGTCAGACTTTGTTTTTAGAGATGAAAATTTTTCCAAGTGTGGTGCTTCGGCCACGCTCAACGTTTTCGCTGATTGCTACGATTTCTTTGCAGCTTATGGTGATCCCCCAAGGCGTCGAGCTTTCCTACCCGGACGAGGAGGTTAAAGCCGAAGCCGGCCTAGGGGCGACGAGGCTGTGTCTGGCTAGGTGTAGGGAGAAACTTTATGACGTCGAGCTCGGATTGCGCCGAGCCGAGAGCGAGAGGAAGCATCTCCAGCTCGTCCTTGGCCGGCGTGATATCGAGATTCGTCGTTTGGAAAGCCGAATCGCCGAGCTCATACCCGAAGGTGAACACTTGCCCACTGATTTCAGTAATGAGATTCGTGTTCAGTGCATTCGTCATAATTTGTCCAAAATAACAGCGGAGAAGGACGAGTTGCTTTCCGAGATACAGCATCTGCAGTCTGTAGAGGCGAAGCTCCGGAGTGAGGGCGAGGGGCTAACGGCCGAGGTGGCCAGGTTGACGACTGAACGAGTCGAGTTGACTGCTGAAGTCGAAGCGCTCAAGAGGGCGACGGTGGATAAAAGCATCGAAGTCACCCACCTTCGGCGCCTCGTCGCTAGTCGATCTGGAGTGCCGGACTCTGCGATACCCCCACGTTTTGAAGTCGACGTTAAAGACGACTCGTTGCGGGACAGGATCTCAGAGTTGGAGGCGGAAGTGGCTCGTCTGAAGCCACATTCAGGGCCGATCAACGTTCGAAGCACGTCATGCACTCGTGCTGAGAGTGAGCGGGGCATTACTTTCTATGAGATGGCGACCCGTCAGCGGATCGGCCAACCAAGCCCGGGGGACGCGCAGAGCTCGGTGGCAATCTCCTCGAGCGGGGCGTCTGTTGGCGTAGCTACCAGGAGCGGTGCCGAGGATACGTCCCAGTTTGCCGGCTTAGGGTCGCGCTCCGGGGACAAGCGTCGTCACTCTCGAGTGTCCTTGAAGCGGAATGCTCCAGCTCCGAAGAAGCGCTGAAGTGGTCGGTTCCGCGCGTTCTTCGCTCTCTCTCCTTTTTTTTTTTTCTAAGTGTGACGAGTCGGTATTGTAAATACCCTTGTTGAGTCGTGCTCCTGTTTGTGTTTGCCTTTGTATCACATCTGTTTCATTAATAAATGCGTTATTGCCGAACTTGCGCGTTTCATTGCTGTGAATGTTGTTTGTCATGGGGTAACTTCTGAACTGTCGAACTCCGAATGATCATGAGTGGAGTTGCGAAGTAATGTCGAGCCGAGTTGTACACTTGCTTGATTAGGTTAACGTCGTCGGAGCGTGTTTTAGGACGGTGTGCTGTCCCTAGCTCGTTTGGCGGACTCCGGAACCATTGTCGGTTTAAGGGGTGTAGGAGCAATATCGAATGGCGAGCTACCCCTAGCTCGCTTAGGAGCGAGCTTGCGGAGTATGGTCGAACCAAGTGTTGGACTCCGTACCATTCAACGGCTGTGGGAGCATTTTCGAATGGCGAGCTACTTCTAGCTCGCTTAGGAGCGAGCTCGTGAAGTAGAATCGAGCCAAGTGTTGGACTCCGGAACCATTGTCAGTTTAAAGGGTGTAGGAGCAATTTCGAATGGCGAGCTACTCCTAGCTCGCTTAGGAGCGAGCTTGCGGAGTAGGGTCGAACCAAGTGTTGGACTCCGTACCATCCAACGGCTGTGGGAGCATTTTCGAATGGCGAGCTACTTCTAGCTCGCTTAGGAGCGAGCTCGTGAAGTAGAATCGAGCCAAGTGTTGGACTCCGGAACCATTGTCAGTTTAAAGGGTGTAGGAGCAATTTCGAATGGCGAGCTACTCCTAGCTCGCTTAGGAGCGAGCTTGCGGAGTAGGGTCGAACCAAGTGTTGGACTCCGTACCATCCAACGGCTGTGGGAGCATTTTCGAATGGCGAGCTACTTCTAGCTCGCTTAGGAGCGAGCTCGTGAAGTAGAATCGAGCCAAGTGTTGGACTCCGGAACCATTGTCAGTTTAAAGGGTGTAGGAGCAATTTCGAATGGCGAGCTACTCCTAGCTCGCTTAGGAGCGAGCTTGCGGAGTAGGGTCGAACCAAGTGTTGGACTCCGTACCATCCAACGGCTGTGGGAGCATTTTCGAATGGCGAGCTACTTCTAGCTCGCTTAGGAGCGAGCTCGTGAAGTAGAATCGAGCCAAGTGTTGGACTCCGGAACCATTGTCAGTTTAAAGGGTGTAGGAGCAATTTCGAATGGCGAGCTACTCCTAGCTCGCTTAGGAGCGAGCTTGCGGAGTAGGGTCGAACCAAGTGTTGGACTCCGTACCATCCAACGGCTGTGGGAGCATTTTCGAATGGCGAGCTACTTCTAGCTCGCTTAGGAGCGAGCTCGTGAAGTAGAATCGAGCCAAGTGTTGGACTCCGGAACCATTGTCAGTTTAAGGGGTGTACGCAGAGGGATGTAATAGTAGTGAAAACATGAAGAAACTTCATTTATTAACATATAACGATCGGCTGCTTCTAAAGTTGCTAGCCGTTATTACAATGATAAAAGAAAGTAAAAAAAAAGACAAACTATGACTAGAGAAAGGAGGGGAACGGTTCGGCATCTCGAGTTACTTGGAGAGACGTAGTTGTCTTCTCCTGGTATTTCAAAAGATGGTCGGCGTTCCATGTCCGAGGAATTTCTCTGCCTTCGAGATCCTCTAGCTTGTAGGTACCGGGGCGGATTACTTTCGAGATCTTGTACGGTCCCTCCCAGTTCGGGGCCAGCTTGCTTTTCAGTCCGGGGAATGATATGGCCAACTTCCGAAGGACTAAATCCCCTTCTTTGAGGTCCGTTGGGCGGACCCTTTTGTTGTATGCCAGCTCGATCCTTCTTCGGTAAGCTTGCTGGCGTATGGCAGCTCTCTCTCGGATTTCGTCTATCAGATCTAGGCTTGTTCTGAGTTCTCTAGCGTTCTGCTCTTCTTCATAAGCGATCAGGCGAGGAGAGGGTATCCCGACTTCTAGGGGGATGATGGCTTCGGCCCCATAGGTGAGATTAAATGGGCTTTCGCCTGTTGGGGTCCGCTTGGTGGTGCGGTGATTCCAGAGTACGTTCGGCAGCTGATCGACCCATAGTCCCTTGGAACATTTGTCTAACCTCTTCTTGATTCCTGCAAGAATCTGTCGGTTGGCATTCTCAGCTTGGCCATTCGACTGGGGATGGGAGACGGAGGAGAATCGGTGTTGTATGGTAAGGTCTTCACACAGGGCTCGGAAGGCGGCTCCAGTAAACTGTGTCCCGTTATCTGTGACTATGACTCGGGGAATGCCGAACCGGCAAATCACACTCTTCCAGAAGAATTGAACGACCCTATGTTCGGTGATCGTAGCCAGGGGTTCGGCTTCTATCCATTTAGAGAAATAGTCGACTGCCACGACTAGGAACTTTAGCTGTCCAGGGGCTGGAGGGAATGGTCCCAGTAGGTCCATCCCCCACATAGCGAAGGGAACGGGACTCGATAGGGAGGTCAGCGGTGCCTGCGGAAGACGTCGGATGTCTGCATACTTTTGGCAGGAGCTGCACTGCCGAACGTGTCGTTCGGCGTCCCGTAGGAGAGTGGGCCAGTAATACCCATAGTTCAACACCTTGCGCGCCAGAGCCCTGGATCCAGAATGGGCTCCGCCGATCCCCTCATGGAGCTCCTGAAGGGCGTAGTCGGCTTGCTCGGGGGAGAGGCACCTTAGATACGGTCGACCATCCGCTTGGGTGAAGGAGCGTTTGTATAAGACGCCTTCGAGTAAAGTAAAACGCTCGGCTCGGGCCCTAATTCTTCGTGCTTCCCTCGGATCTTCAGGGAGGAGTCCGTTCCTCAGGAATTCGACAATGGGTTTCATCCAGTTGTCTTCGAGGAGAACGGGCAATGCTTCAACGGAGTCTGGCGTTTCGTCCTCTATGCTCGGCCTTAGGAGGACTTCTATCAAAACGGTCTGTTCCAGGCCTTGAAGGGAGGAGGAGGCTAACTTGGACAAGGCGTCGGCCTGAGCATTTTCTTCTCGAGGGATCCTTTGGATGAGAGCCTCGTCGAACAGCGCCATGAGGCTCTTTACTTTGGACAAGTATTTAGCCATTCTATCGTCGCGGGCTTCATACTCGCCGAGGACCTGGTTAACAATCAACTGGGAGTCGCTGAAAACCCGTAGGCGACGTGCTCCAGCATTTCGGGCCATTCGAAGCCCGGCTATTAGTGCTTCATATTCGGCCTCGTTGTTCGAGGCTTTGAAATTTATCCGGAGTGAGTATTGGAGGAGGAAACCATCTGGTCCTGCCAGGATGACTCCTGCCCCGCTACCCTCATTACAAGAGGACCCGTCAACATAGACCGACCAGACGGGGGGTCCCTTTGCTGCTTGACCAGACTCGGGGATGGTAGTCTCAACTATGAATTCGGCCAGTGCCTGCGCCTTGATTGCAGTCCGAGGCTGATAAGTTATATCGTGCTGGCTCAGCTCGATCGACCACTTCATGAGGCGACCAGAAGTCTCGGGTTTGTGAAGAATCAGGGCATACGCCATTTTCTCAATTTTCGGGTACCGGAGTTCGGCATCCCGGAGCACCTTGCTGACGTAGTATATGGGCTTCTGAGCCCTTTCTTCTTCTCTGACTAAGACCGCACTGAGCGTCTGTTCGGAAGCCGCGAGGTAGAGGTAGAGCGGTTCGCCGGGTACTGGTTTGCTAAGGAGAGGGGGATTGACGAGGTAGGCTTTAAGCTGGTCAAAGGAGTCTTGTTGCTGCTGCCCCCACTCGAATCCTTTAGCCCCCCTGAGGGCTTTGAAGAACGGGAGGCACTTCTCCCCGGACTTCGACAGGAAGCGCCCTATGGCGGCTAAGCGACCAGTCAGCCTCTGAACTTCTTTGACATTTCTAGGGGGGGCCATGTCCAGTATGGCCTTGATCTTCTCCGGATTCGCCTCTATTCCTCGTTGGCTAACCATAAAGCCGAGGAACTTGCCTGATGAGACGCCGAACGCACATTTGTTCGGGTTGAGTCTCATATTGTTCCTTCTTAAAACGCCAAATGCTTCTTGGAGGTCGGTCACATGATCAGCACCTCGGATGCTTTTCACCAGCATGTCATCGACATACACTTCCATGTTTCTGCCGATCTGAGCCTGAAAAACTTTGTTGACGAGGCGCTGGTATGTTGCCCCTGCGTTCTTTAGGCCGAATGGCATGACCCTGTAGCAATAAAGGCCTTGGTCGGTTACAAAAGACGTCTTTGGGATATCTGGCGAGAACATCCTTATCTGATTGTAACCAGAGAAAGCGTCCATGAAGCTTAGAAGCTCATGTCCCGAGGTTGCGTCAATCAGAGTGTCGATGCTCGGTAGAGGGAAGGGGTCTTTGGGACAGGCTTTGTTGAGGTCGGTGAAATCAATGCAAATTCTCCATGTTCCGTTGGACTTCTTCACCATTACTACGTTCGATAACCATTCAGGGTAGCTTACCTCCTGTATGAATCGGGCCTTCAGCAATTTATCTACCTCTTCTTTAATAGCGAGCTGTCGCTCGGGGGCGAACTTACGCCTCTTCTGCTGAACCGGTTTGGACCCCGGATCAACACTCAAGCGGTGAACTAAGAGCTCTTCAGAGATACCGGGCATGTCAGCCGCGGACCATGCGAAGAGGTCTTGATTGTCTCGGATGCATTCCACAATATCTGAGTATAGGGCGGACGGGAGGGCCTTGCTTACGAAGAACTTGCGGGTCGGCTCTTGTTCGGAGAAGAGCACCTCCTCCAGTTCGTCCGCTGGCTCGGAGGTCGGTCTTGTGGAATCTTGGGGAATTTCCAGGGTCTCTAGAGAGAGGACGGGCCCAAGGGTCGAAGTCATGTAGCATTTCCGGGCCTGCTCCTGATTTCCCCTTACTTCTCCGACCCCGGATCGGGTGGGAAATTTCATCTTCAGATGATATGCCGAGGGGACTGCTTCCAGAGCCGCGAGGCCTGGCCTGCCCAAAATGACGTTGTAGGCAGCGGGAACATCCACTACCATGAAGTCCATTGGCTCCGTTCTGGTGGTAGGGGTTTGTCCGGCAGTTACATCGAGGGTGATCACCCCTTCTATAGTTACCGGAACCCCCGTGAACCCATGGAGAGTGTAACCGGCGGGTTTGAGTCTGTCTCTGGAGAGCTTTAGGCCTTTGAAAGCGGAGAGGAATAGGATGTTGACGGAGCTGCCGTTATCGACTAAGATTCTCTCCACTTTGAAATTTGCCATGTGGAGGCTAATGACGAGAGCGTCACAATGCGGGATACGGACTCCCTCGAGGTCTTCGTCGGAGAAGGTAACTGGCACTCCGAGGCCCTTGGGAGGAGGCGTGGTTCGGACTGAATTGACCTCTCTGATAAACGCTTTTCGGGAGGAGTTCGAGAAGCCTCCCATCGGACCCCCATGGATGAGGTGGAGGACTCGCTCTTCCTCGAAGTCTGGCGTCTCTTCTCTTTCCGGACGCTTGTTAGCCCCCCGAGGCGGGAGAGGGGGCTCGGCTCGGTCCTTTTTTACAAACTTCGTCAGCTGTCCCCTCTGGATAAGGGCTTCGATCTCGTTTCTCAGAGCACGGCAGTCGTTGGTGTCATGCCCGTGGTCCCGGTGATAGCGGCACCATTTCTCTTTATCTCTTCTCTTGGCGGGAGTATTCATTTTGGGAGCTGGAGGCAAGACCCCGTCTTTTTCGACCTCCATGAAGATGGCCGAGAGGTTAGCGTTGAGGGGAGTGAACTTCTCAAATCTAGGGGGAGGTCGGCGCTGGCCGGCATTATCCTTCTGGAGCTTCTTGGCTCCTTCTTCTTCTGCCCCCTTCCTTTTGAGTCCGGAGGCGGGCGCTTCCCAGTTGGGGGGTCGCTCGGCCTCTTCGGCCCGAATGTACTTTTCGGTGCGAAGAAGAAGGTCGGAAAAGTCATGTGGGGGTTTCTTGGCAAGGGAGGAGCGGAGGTTGGAATTGAGGATGTTGGATTGGAATGCTGCGGTAGCGACGGATTGGTCGAGGGATGCGATGGTTCTGGCCTCGGCTGTGAATCTCTTCACGTAGTCCCTCAATTTCTCTCCCTTTTGCTGACGGAGGTGCAATAGTGAGATGCTGGTTTTCTCGGTCCTTCGGCTGCTGACGAAATGGGTGATGAACAGGGTCTCGAACTGTTCGAAGGAGAATATTGATGCCGGGGCAAGACGAGAGTACCATTCTCGAGCCGGGCCTTTCAGAGTTGCAGGGAACGTCTTGCAGAGGAGGGCATCGGACGCTTGATGGAGGAGCATCAAAGTCTTAAAGCCTTCGATGTGGTCAACTGGATCGGTCTCCCCAGTGTAGTTCTCGAACTGGGGAGGTTTGAAGCCGAAGGGAACAGGAGTATCCACTATGGTCCGGGAGAACGGGGGTCGGCTAGGACGGAGGGTCCTCCCCCTGAGTTCTTCTTCTCGGTTTATTTGTCCCAAGAGTTTTTCCACCTCGGTCAGGCGGCGGTTCATGGTGTCATCTCTCCGGCGGTGATCTGCCGAGCCACGGGACTCGTCTTCGTAAGATAGGGAGCGAGGGCTGCGGCGACGGTAGCTTCGGGAACGACGAGGACTTGGGGTGCGCCTGGAATTGGTAGGAGCGGGTCGAGGAGAAGGGGAACGTTGGCGAGGGCTCCGGACCGGAGGAGGGGAGGGGGCCCTCGGCTCATTGGGATTCTGACGAAGATTGAGGGCCTGTTGTACCATTGCTTGGAATTGCTGGAACTCGGCACGGGTGATGGGTGCCTCATTGTCCCGATGCTGCTGCCGACCTGCGGGAGAGTGCCTCCTTCGGTAGTGATCGGGGGAGTCTTTTCTCCCCCTTCGGGCGGGGGACCCCCTGTGTCCCCGGTGTCGGGGGGATCGCTCTTGGCGGGAGGCCTCTCCCCGAGCCCGCTTTTCGTCCAGATGGCGTCGAAGGTCCTTATCCTCCGGGCGTTTGGGATGGGCATCGTGGCGACCAGAGGCTCGGGGATGATGGGAGGCCATGGAGGCACTGGAGGCGTTGTGGATGGAGAGATTCTCTTGGTGAAGAGGCTGTTTCTGAGGGTTAGGACCCTTTGGATCAGGAGGGGGGTTCTGTTGAAGCGGCTCTTCCATGGTAGGAGGGAGTTGCCCTTGTTGCTGAGCGGGATCAGGATGGACTTCTTGCTGGTCAGGGTTGGGCGCTCGGTTGGAGCCCCTGGATCTAACTTTGCGAGGCGGCATGGTAGGAGAGAACCTGTTCACCGGGAAGAGGAGAGGTCCCTATTCGTTAGTTTCCCACAGACGGTGCCAATCTGTTGCCGCTAAATTTGGTGTGGGGGCAAACAGATAGAACTTGTGGATTCTTGGGGAAACTGAACAGGAAAACCTGCGTACCTGTTCCGTCGGGCCTCGTTTGTCGTTCCTGCCGTGCACCTGCCAAAAAGTGCGAGACACCGGGGGGGATCCCGGCGACGCACCCTCCGACGCTCAAGTCAGTAATCGAAGAGATTATGAAGGAGCGTAAAAACTGGTGAAGAGTTGATTACCTGTTAATGGAGATGGGTGAAGGGTATTTATAGGCGTCTTAGGGAATGGTCTTAGGAATGTAATCCCCGTGATTAGATAAGGCATATTCCTCGTAGTCAGATAAGGTATGTAATCTGATAAGGTATATTCCCTGTAATCAGTTAAGGAATTTTAATCCCCAAATCCCAGTGAAAAGGTAGATGTCCATCAGGGTCGTTGATCGTGTTTAATCAGGAATCCTGACTCTGCCTTGTTGGATTGGGAGCGCAGCGGGTTGAGATCCGCGCCCTCTTGTTGGCGGATCCATTCGCGGATCATTGGGCCCTAGGAGGGCAGATCCAATACCCGTTTTGGTCCTCTTGTGGGCGAAATTACCGTTTTACCCTCAGGTCTCAAGATTCGTGCCTGATTCGGACGGTTCCGATTAAATCCCAATTTTAGCCATATCATCAACAATTTAGTACGTATAGAAATCTAGAGTGTCACATTCAACAAAATTGCAAAATCTCAACAAGATAACAAATTTTCTCACCAAAACTTTACTCTTCTTTTAAAGATAGAAAAATCATGATCTTACAATAATTGACTTAAGAATAAATTTCATTCTATTTTAAAAATGTCTCTTTTTAGTACTCAAGTATATATGAAAAATCTATAAATTATTTTTAATAAATTCTCCATCACATTTTATAACACTAGAAATTTTTCCCAAATTTTTAACAACTTTAGAATTCATCCAAAACCCCTCAAAACCCAAAAAAATAAATAAAATGAACCCCTGGGCTTCGAACCTGTTGTGAGTGTCCAGACACAGCCCAAAGCACCCACCGACAACCAATAGTCTAAGTGGACTGGGTGTTTAGTTCCCGAATCGAAGACCCTTTAAGCACTCCTCGGATTTGAAATAGTTTTTAAAAAAAAACAACACACAAAAATGTTTGGGAATAACAGGGTTCGAACTCAACCCGACCAGGAAGCCAGTGCACGCCAAACCAACAAGCCAAGAGTGTCCAACAGCATAAATTCGTTTCGTGGAATTTTGTCCCAACTTTCTGTTATTTTATTATTATTTTTTCATACAACTAGATTTTTCATTTGATCAAATCTTCTCCACTAGTCTCCAAATAGTTTATTTCGACTGAAATTTATTTACTGCAGAAACTCATGGGTTTAAAACTCATATTTAATAATATCTAAATTTCAAACTCTCTTTCTTCTCTTTTATTACAAGAATTTAGTTCTTCAATATAATCAAACTAGAAAGATTGTATTCTCTTATAACAAACTAGAAATGAGTTATGTATACCCGTTTTACTTTACAAAAATTCTTTTTTAAACATAGGGGAAATCTCTTCAATTATTTTCACAATTACTAGTTAACATACAAATGACAATTTCTCCTTACTTTTTATTTTAAATTTTCAAACTACATGACACTACTTTGTTCCTTAATCAATATTAGTATTTCTACAACTTATCAAACATAAAAAGAAACATGAATTTATCTTTTAATTGAGATATCAAAATTCTATTATTTATCATGCATGCAAGTCCCTACAATTGAGAAGGCATAAAATCACTTATTAACATTAAGTTGATTTATTCACTAACTCAGCATTTTCATGACAACCAATGCATAAATCTACTCTACTTCATCATATCAACATCATATACTAAAAAGCATGAGAACACCCACTAGCATGATATAGATTTATTTGCTAACATAGCATCTTTATTACTACCAATGTATAGATTGGTTCTACTAAAATATAATACTCATCTATAATATTTTTCATGCATGTTCTACAACTAGAAAGTAAAGAAACCACTCACCTCAAGTTTAAAGGTTGAACAAATGAAAGAAAGTGGTCACCACTCCCTGCTCCAAGGATTCCTAGCTTTGTCTCCTCTCCTAGTAATGGCCTCCACGCACAAGAACACTTCTTTCCTAACTCTCTTTCTTTTTATCTCTCTTTTTTCTTTCTTTCTTTCCTTTCCTTTCTCCTTTGATTTGATAATATTTTTGGTGCGATGAAAAAGGGAAGAATAGGATTCTATTTATAGGATAAAGCTAGGGTTTATTATGCAAAATTTACACCCCTATTGACTCTCCTAATTAACTCATGCAACCTTACACTTTCCTCCCTCCCAAAACTTACAACCTTTCATCTCCCCACTCTTCAAAACCTTAACTCTCATCCTTTCAAAGTCTAACTCCTATCTCTCTTTCTCTCCCTCACTACCATAAAAATCCGGTCTGCCCTATTACTCTCCCGTGTGTACATACACACACAGCCGAAAATCCAATTATACATGAACTAGTAATTTACATGTGCGATGCACGTCTTAATAAATATAGCCTTTTAAAAGTAAAAATTCAGACGTAATCAACCTAAGACCTCCTTTATAATAGTTATGCACATGCATTGCACGTGTTGATAGATTTACAACTGACAGTTTGACACTAAGGTCTTCTCCCATTATAATATTAGAGATGTGTTGTTTACCGTGGGCCCCCACATGTGAAACACTCAAACTGAAATAAAGAACATCACTTTGCTGTTCTTAACATTCACGTGGGCCTCCATCAAATTCAACATATTCATGCTTCCAAGCCATCTTATGAAGAAAGCCCTACTACAGTAATTCATGCTGTTAAATACCTCATCTCAATAAATCCATACACTATCTATTTTTGCCATCAACCATATATTAACTTATGTATACACTGCTAATATATATATATACTACTATTTATATTATCTGAAAATCACGGGTGTTACACACTCCGAATTTTATTCTCAAAATAAATACACTCAAGTATATTCACCGAAAACACGTGCGTTGCACGAAAATATTAAAAATACGAAATTGATTTCATCAACGGAAAATTATTAAAATACAATCGAAAACCACATAAGAAAAATTATATTTACGAATTTAATATATTTCACGATGAAGTCACTAAACGTAGAAAACACGTGCATTATACGTACAAAATTATCTTAATCAAAAATAGGGAAAACAAATTCCCATTTTATAAAGATAGATTTGAAAATATAAAATAAATAATTGAAACCCAGAAATTATCACTCGCAGTGGCGGAAAATATGTAATTAGTACGCGCATTGAAAACACGTAAAAAGCACGTAGAATACAAAGATTGAAATATTATATTTTTGTTGACTCAAAATAGGGAAAAATCAGTACGGGAAGTGCATAGATAGTCGGTGATCAAATACGGGGTAAAAACACGTTACAAAATACACTTGCATAACACACGAGGGCAAAATTGTAATTTTCAATTTTGCGGGGTGTTACAGTAGCGCCGCTCCACATCTGTAAGCCATTTATGGTGGAGTTCAACGATTCTGAGGGTGAGGCGGAGGTAGCGGGTGAGGAAGTTAAAGAAGGTGTGTTGGATGGCAGAGCCAATAGTGCCCTTGACGGGGGTAGTGGGACGATGTTGTGGAAGTTGGCTCCATTCTTCCGCCCTTGGCGATACCGTCTCCTCCGAGGGCTCCTCGTGTCCGAAGGAGGGGCAAGAAATGGCGTTTCCCGTACAGTCCGGAGATGCCAAACGAGTTTGAGCCTAAGCAAGGGCTCGACGTCCCGTACTTTAAGCAGCTCTGATCTATCAGGATGTACCCTGATGACGTCAAAGATTTGGTTCTGTTCGGGGTGGAAATATCTTTGCTAGGTCGAACCCAGATCCAGATGGACAAAGTTCAGTGTGTTTTGATGACCGACCACTTGCCTGTGATAAAGGATAATTACTTCATAGGGCGGGAGTATGAGCTAATGATTCCCAGTCTTGGCCTCCGTCGACCACCGAGTTGGCACTCAGCTACTGTATGTTTCATGAGGATGCTTTCATCTTAAGGCTAAGGTTGTCGTTGCATCCGTTTATCAAGAAGGTGCTGAGGTGGGGGGCCCTCTGCCCGATGCAGTATGGTCCCAACTTTTGGAAGTAGTTAGTTTTCTTCATGTTGCTCTGTGAGGAGAGGGGAGTGCCCATGAAGTTGAAGTACTTTCGGGTCGTTCTAGGGGTGAGCTCGTTGGGAGAGCAGGAGGGCATATATTATATATTGCCTCACCCCCACAAGAAGGTGGTTTATATGGCTAAAAAATGGGGTTAAATCGGAACCGTTCAGAGTGGGCACGAATCTTGAGGTCTCAGGGCGAAATGGTAATTTCACCTACAGACAGGTCCAAATTAGGTATCGGGTCTCTCCTCTTGGACCCATTGGCCCATGAATGCATCTGATAGGCCGAGAACGGGTCTCAACCCGTTAGGGACCAGATCAACAGGATAGGAGCAGATCCTGACTTGTCCCTATCTTGAAGGGATGGTTGTAACCAACCCCAGCCAGTCACACCGAGAAGTAGGGATTCACCCTTATCCTGATAAAGATCTCCATGGCGACTATAAAAACCCCCTAACTCCTACTATTAAAGGTGATCACACTTTGCACACTTGAGCTCTTTCTCTTCACTTTTTCTGTGTATTGACTTGAGCGTCGGAGGGTTCATCGCCGGGATCCATCCCGGTATTTTGAACGTTTGTGCAGGTTCAAGGGAGCACCAAGGAGTCAACTGGTCAACAAGGGAGAAGAAGGGTTCCGCCCATTCGAGTTCCTACGAACCTACACATCTCATCTATTGCCCCCACACTAGAATCCAGCGGCAACAGATTGGCGCCATCTGTGGGAAATCCTCGACAAAGCCATCAAACCTTCCTCCTTCCACAAAAGCCACTCCCAGCAATGCCTCCCAAGAAGAGATCCGCAAACTCCAATCGTAGGACGGCCTCTTCTCATCCTCCTCCTCCTCCTTCGCAGGGGGATCTCCCTCCTCCCAACCAACCAACCCTGTAGCTTGATCCACAGGTTCCGCATCAGCAACCTTTGGGTCCCCAAGCCACAATTGGGGAACACTCTCGACGAAGCCGCCACAAGCAACCTGTGCATCAGGTTCGGGTTTCCATCCACAATACCAACACAGACTCAGTGGCTTCCTATACTCCTCCCACTCCAAAGGACCTGCGAAACGTGATCAACAATCGGCAGATTGAGCATGGCCCGATCTTCGTACCCATCTGGACTAGTGGCGGGCCCAAGAGGCGAACCCTCGCCGCGAGCAATCGAGGGATCGCTCGCCGCGCTGATCCCATCACGGAGAGTCCAACTCTCCCCGGAGGGGGAGAGAGTCGCCCCAACATCGTCCAAGGCGGAGCTGCTCCCCGACGGGCCGCCCTGCTCCTCGAGCCCATCCTGAGCAGGAGGCCCCTGTCACAACGGCAGAATTTCAGCAATTCCAGGAGGCAGTCCTCCGGGCGCTCAATGCTGCCCCCAACAATGGCCGTCGGGCTCGCAGCCCTCGACCAGCTCCTCGCCACCCTCATCGCTCCCGCAGCCCTCGACCTGCTCCGAGCCACCCTCGCCGCTCCCGAAGCCCTCGACCAGCTCCTCACCACCCTTATCGCTCCTGCAACCCTCGACCTGCTCCGAGCCACCCTCGCCGCTCCCGAAGCCCTCAACCAGCTCCTCACCACCCTCATCGCTCCCGCAGCCCTCGACCTGCTCCGTGCCACCCTCGCCGCTCCCGAAGTCCTAGACCGGCTCTGAGCCATCACCGCCCTTCTCCCGACCATCACCGTCGCTCCCAAAGTCCGCGGCCTGCTTCGAGCCACCACCATCGTTCCATCAGTCCGCCACCTACGCAGAGCCATCGCCGCCGCAGTCTTACCCCTCCTCGGCATAAGGAGGAGTCTCGAGGCTCAGCAAGACATGGCGAAATGGAGGACTCGGTCTACTACCGTCTCCACGAGATGGAGAGGCGTCTCGGCCAGCTCGACCGAGATGAAGAGCGATGGGCAAGGGACCTCCATCTAAGCAGGCCCCCATTCTCCCGCACCATCATGGAGGCTCCAGTTCCCGACAACTTTAAGCCTCCACACTTCGAGACCTTCACCGGGGAGTCGGACCCCGCAGATCACATCGAGAGTTTCAAAACTCTCATGATGTGTAACACCCCGAATTCCAAATACAACTGAATTCAAAGTTCCACAGGATCTTTACACTTAATTTCATACAATTTTATAAGAAATTTAAAACTTTTATTTCAACAATAATTACATCAGAGTCTTTTACATCAACATGCAGCGGAATAAAATAAATACAACAATAACAATTGTACAACTGTAACAACTTTAATATTTAAATGATCATCAGCCTCAAATCATCTCTATATCTTCTTGTAACTCCAAGTCCTGCATGTAAAACTGTGGGCACGTCAG
Source organism: Hemerocallis citrina (assembly GCA_017893485.1). Taxonomy (NCBI): domain Eukaryota; kingdom Viridiplantae; phylum Streptophyta; class Magnoliopsida; order Asparagales; family Asphodelaceae; genus Hemerocallis; species Hemerocallis citrina. Next base: position 154,890,568 of record CM030366.1, on the reverse strand, counting down.
TTGCTTACAACCAACAAAATATTATACACGGCCATCCTCACTATGCCGAAACAGTATAACGATTCTTAAATACTTTAGCAAACACAAACTTGATCACAAATAAGCTACAAGGGACTATCCTATTGATGTCGTGTTGTGTTGTGTACTTATTCCTTAATGCAGTTATTATGTTACATGACACTAATGCGTACTTGTTCAGATTCTATGCATCCCATACTACATAGGTCTGAGGGCAAGCCCTTAACAGTTCTTCATCTTGTAGGGTTCAATCCCTCGTCATGACTTAACTACTACTGTAACTACGATAAGTATCCTAGATGTTTTATGAGTTACGAGCTCATGTCCAGACAGTCTGGGGAATCCCACGTCATGTCACGATGCATCGTGAAGACAGCTTGTGGATAATTCAGCCTCCGTCATGGGACATGATACCACCCGCAGTCACCAAACACCCCACGAGCGTCGCCTGCGGTACGAACTCCTGGAGACATATCCACGTCATGTCACGACGCATCGTGAAGACATCCTGTGAATACTCTCACACTGTAGCTCTGAGGCCCTCATACTCATGTTTTTCTCTTATTTTCATCACATCTTCACTATGTATCTAATCCTTACAATGTTTGTTTTAAAAGAAAATCATCACAACCAAGAGCTAGCTTACCCTACCTGACTTAAATCAAAACAAAAAGAGACAGTCAACCTACCTGGCTACTTCTCAAGAGATGCTCAACCCTCAATGGTTAGCTCTCAAATCATAAATAAAACTGCCGGTCACTAGGGTCTCGCCTAGCCTCTAGATTCCAACAACTATCTCTTTCTAGAGATTAACAATATGCCATAATCAATCTCAAATAATCATTTCCATTTCTTTTATTCACAAACTCTTTCTCAAAAACATTTCTTTTATAATCTCACAACATAAGGCAATTCAACCTCTTAATCAATTTAATCATTCGTACCCCTGTGTGCATTTCAAAATAATCTCAATCAAGTATTAATAATCATAAAATCTCGTATTTAATCTTATTCAACTTTCACATGTCAGAAATTAAATCCAGACTCAAGAATCCATCTGTAACACCCCGAATTTCAAATAAGAATAAATTCGAGATTTCACAAGATCTTTACTTCACTTCGTACAATTTTACAAGGAAATTTTAAAACTTTTTATTCACAATACATCAGAGTTTATTTACACTTGGTTTTTACACAGCGGAAGAAACAAGGATTACAACATTTGAAAACAAAAATATAACTTATACAACTTTATAAATTGAGCCATCGATTGCATCATATTATCCTTTCTCCTTCAAGAATAGTCCATTACCTGCATATCAATCTGTGGGCACGTCAGTTACTTACAACTGACGAAATGTTATACACGGCTATCCTCTCTATGCCGGGAATAGTATAACGATCTCATACTTTAACAAATCACAAAAAGATTGAATGAACAAGTAAAGTGTCAAAGGTGATTATTCTAAACATAAGTGTATGTCATGCCTTAATGCCTGATGCACACATTTCTATACTAGGATGACACTAATGCACACTTGTTCGGATTCTATGCATCCCATACTACATAGGTCCGAGGGCAAGCGCCTACGTACTCCACATTGAAGGGTTCGATCCCTCGCCATGAGACTACCCGGTAATAAAACAAGTTTTAGATTTATTTCACAGATACGGATCTCAGCCTCCCTGGCTATAATAACAGATCCCAGCCTCCCTGGCTATTATATCGTGAGAATAATCCCGTAAATGCCCCTCTAGCCCCGGTATACACATATACATTGGAGTATGGTAAACATCCGCCGACTACCCTAAGTCTCGGATAAAATACAGTCCATCTCCTACGGAGCAACCACAGTCCACCAACTGGGTCTATAGTCACGGAGATCCACCGCCGACTATATAGAAGCACCCATTTACGTTTGTACAAGTCTATTACATCTTCACCTAAGTGCCTAATTATTTTTAGTTCAAGACATGAATATGTTATCACCCTAGAATCAGTTTTACCTCATACCGAATTTGTTCACAAAATACGAGATCGCCCGCATTATCTCAAAATCAAGTCTCAAAATCTTTCTTTCAAAATTACCGGTAACCGAGGTCTAACTAATTCTAAATCATAAATCTTTCATGTACACGAAACATGAGTACACATACCCTTTTATAATCATATCTTAAACCTAAATAATTTCATCTTTCAATTCATTTCACAAAAATAATCAAATCTTGTCACTATTTATGATCTATTCATTTATTCATCAACTTTATACGCAAAAATAATTCCTTTCAAGCAAACAATTTTATCACATGAAATCTTATCATAATTCCAAGCTCTTACGGTGTCTCAATTTACTTCAAACATTTCTTGAACAAAATAAAAGTACAATCTCCTCAAAAGCACTTCACAAATTAATACTTTACATTTCTTCACTACAAAGTTCAATTCACAAAAGGAATATACAAGAAACTTTATATTATCTCTTATTATTCTCCAATTCATTTTATATCAAACTAAATTACTAAAGTTTACTATACTGAAATATCCAATCCATTTCATATCAACTAAAGTTTATAACTAAAGTTTACTATACTGCAATATTCATAAATGAAGAAAAGGAAACTCAGAGTCAAAAATAAGTCCACCGACTACCCTAAGTCTTGGATAAACCCACAACAACTAACCAGTAAGTCCATTGGACTTTGGTGTCTCAACTACACACCGAAACCTCTTATGTCAACTTCTCAAATCTTGTGCTCATTTAAAAGATTAAACAAAAAGTTGTTTTGGGAATACTAAGAGTCGAACCCAGGAGAGAATGGGCGCTTGGCCACTGGACCACTTGCGCCCAACAGATGTAATTCACTTCGGTGGCTTTTGTCTGACTTTCTGTTATTTTATTACTTCCATAAAAACTTAATTCTTCATTTGATCAAAAATTTACAAATAGTTTATTTAGACTGAAAAGTTCTCATTAGTAAAAGTTTATGGCTTTAAAAATTCACATTTGATAATCTATCTAAATTTCAATCTATTTCTTCTCTTTTATTACATGAATTGTAATTCATTTTAATCGAACTAGAAAATTTGTATTCTCTTACAATAATTTAAAATAAGTTATTCACACCCATTCCATTTTGCAAAACTCCTTTCAACTATAAGGGAAATCTCTCCAAATACTTTTAAAATTACTAGTTTCTATATTAACATGCAAATGAGAAAATACTCATTACTTCTTTTTCTCATGATATCAATTTGTTTCTTAATTAATAGTAACATCTCTACAATTTAGCATACCTAAAAATATGGACTTGCTCTCTAATTTATCACATCAAAATTTATACTACTCATTAATCATAATAGCATGCATTCCCTACAATTTAGAAAGTATAGGATTACCCACCTTAGTTGTAGACCGAACAATTTGCTTGAAGCCCTCCTAGCTCCTCTAGCACTTCCTTGGTCTTCTTCTTCTAGAAAGACTCCTCCAAACACAAACTCTCACTCTCTTTTTTCTTTCTTTCTTTCTTCTCTTTTCTTTTCTCTCTTTCTTTCTTATTCTTATTTATTTTTTTGGTGTGGACAAAAGAGAAGAGGATGGGGCTATTTATAGGATTTTGCTAGGGTTCAATTTACAAAATTACACACCTAATAAATTCTCTTATTTAATCTCCAACTCTTCATATACATAACTCCCTTAACTCCCAACCTTTCCTCTCCCCACTACTCTAAAATCCCAACTCCAAACCCTTCTCCTTCCTCATCCAAAACCAGCCCCTACACTCTCCTATTCACGAGCTGGAGCAACAACATCTAATGCTGTTGTTCACTCACCCAAGGTGGGCCCCCATTCAATTCACCAATACACATATATTTCACTTACACCATATTAAAAATTCTAAAATCATAACAATCCACATCAAGCCCAATACAAACAGCCCATTTAATCCATCCCAGACCATGACAGCCCAACTAAAACCAACTCATTTCCATTTAATCCATTTCACATTTCATACATTATATCATACATATAATTATCATACTATATATTATACACTATATATTGTATACTATATTATTAAGTAAAGTTAGTTCAAATTAAATGCACACACATTTTATGAAATTCGTTTCGAGAAAGGATACGCCTAAATGTGAGCACCGAAATAAACACGTGCGTCGCACGTGAAAACATGAAAAATGCAAAGATCGACTTTATTAATGAAAAACTATTAAATATAATCGAAAACAACATAAGAAAAATTATATTTACTAATTTCATGATGAAATCACTACACGTAGAAAGCACGTGCATTATACGTGCAGAAAATCAAAAAAATGCATTTTAGTCAAAACAAGGGAAAAATAAATTTTCGTTTTATAAAATAGATTTAAATACATAAAAATAAATAATTTAAACCTATAGAAAATATTGTACGTAGTGGTGGAAACACGTGCATCAAAACACGTAAAAAAACACGTAAATCCCAGGGATTGAAATATTATATTTTAGTTGACTGAAATCAATACGGAAAATGTATAAATAGTACGAATCCAAAATATGTAGTGAAACACATTACAAAATATACGTGCGTAACACCCAGGGGCAAAATTATAATTTCTAATTTTGCGGGGTGTTACACCATCAGTCAAGACAATGGCAGTCTACTGTTAAAAGTGGCCAGTCGGCTGTTCTGCGAGACCTCAAAACTTAAGAACAAAAGGCAGTTCAGTCAACTGTGAAAAAATATCCAGTCGACCGTCCTGCGAACTTTGAAACTCAAACACAACCCAGTCAGTTCAGTCGACTGTTGGCAAAGGATCAGTCGACTATTCTGCGAAACTTTCAAACTTAAAAACAAATAATCAAGACAGTAACAGTCGACTGTGGATAAGTAGACATTCGACTGTTCTGCTGACAAAATCCGAATTTTAATACCTGACAATCAATTGTCGACTCTAGTTCGGTCGACTGTCGATTGCACCAAGTTGCAGTTAAAGTGGATCATAAATCTATTTTCGACATTTGAAAAGCAACGATGATTTCTTCACAATTTGACAACACACTTCCACAAAAGGGTGTTTTAATAAGACGTGATTTTTCAAAAAAATATAAATCATTTCCGGAATGTATTCCTTTGAGAAACAATATCGTATTTGTTCTCGAATTCATAAGTTTCTCATTTTCGCAATATAATAAAATATTTTCTTCAAAATGCATAAAAACACATATAATTAATTTTCCAAATAAAAATGTCTTTCACCAAAACTTTTCTTATAAAAATTTCTATACTCATAAAACGAATATTAGTGAGATTAGATCCTTACTTCTTTAACACATTAGCATCAAACAATTCCTTTCTACACATTTGCATTATTTTAACCAATGTCTCAACATGCGTCAATTTCCATACAAATCATGTTTCTTCAATTCTAGCATTTCAAACTATCAATCATAACAAAGCAATTCACATCTACCACACCAATTAAAAATTTAGCAATTTGAACTTTAACTAGCATGCAATTTCATCATACCAATTAACAAATAATTGTCTATTATCTATCATGCAATTTCTACTCCTAAATTAGAAAGGATTTAAGAAACACCCACCCAAAGTTGAAGAAATTGTACTCAAATGAACTCCTAGAATTAGGAGCTCCTAAAGAAACTTTGATTGCAAACTCCTCGAAATCCGCGCACCCAAGCAAAGCTCCCCATCTTCACTTTCAGTCAGCAACAGTGAGCTCCTTCCAATCCATTTTCGGCAAGCAAACAGTAGGAGCATCTCAACTCATCTCACATATATACATATGTGTGTGTGTGTGTGTGTGTGTGTGTGTGTGTGTGTGTGTGTGTGTGTATAGTACAGGCTTATAGGTAGAATGGTAGGTTGGGAAAAGCAAACAGAGATTGGACGTGGCTGGATGGTTTCGGAAAGAGACAAAGAGAAAGAAGGAGAAGCAATGTGAAAAGTTAATGGGATTGCATACATATGTATATGGATACATTCAAATGTATGATGGGTAAAACAAAAGGCAAAGTTTGCTGGCTTTGGCTTGGAGGCTTTCGGAAATAATAACAGAGAAGGAAGGAATGAGTGGGAGGAGAAGAAGTGAAAGGAGTAGTTTTATAAGGGTGTAGTAGAGTAGTTACGATAACTACTCTCCATTAACTCCACCACTAATCCACTAACACAATTCAAACTCAATTTTCCCTCCTACCAAAATTTCCAACAGGCCACCTACACATTTTATGCTCCAAAACACGTGCACGTGATTTGCACTTGCACACACTTCTCAAATTAATTATTTTAAAACATAAATTTTATATATACATGATATGCACGTAAAAACTAGTTTAATTAAAAATTATAATATTTCATGCACAATTAAAATAGATACACACATTTCATGAAATTTATTTTGAAAGAGAACACACTTAAACACGTGCACCGAAAACATGTGCGTTGGGCGTGAAATCTCAAAAATTACGAAATTGACCTTATCAACTGAAAAAATATTTATAATTAATCGGAATACAGCATAAAAATATATTTAATATACATATTCGATAATGTACTCAAACGTACAGAAAACACGTGCATTGCACGTATGAAAGTATTTTAATCAAACAGACAAAAAGTGAATTTCCGTTTAAAAAACGAATTTGAACACGTCATAAAATAAATAATTGAAACCCATCGAAAATGTTGCAGTAACGGTAGAATACCCGAAATCGAAACGTGCATCAATAATACGCAAAAGCACGTAAAGTATAAAGATTGAAATCTAGCATTTGAGTTGTCTCAAATGGGATTTTAAGAATACGGGAATGCATAAATAATCGGAATCCAAAATATATATCGAAATACGTTACGAATATCACCAGTAATGGTACAAAATGCACGTGAGTAACACCCGAGGGCAAAATTGTCATTTCCAATTTTTGCGGGGTGTTACATGATGATTCACCATGCATCCGACGCCCTCCTCTGCAAAAACTTTCCGGCCACACTTAAGGGGCCGGCCTGGGAATGGTACTCTCAACTCGTGCTAGCATCTATCTTTTCCTTCGACCAATTCGAGGATCTTTTCCTCATGCATTTCGTGAGCAGTCGCCGCGCCGAGAAGACGAGCGACTCCCTGCTGTTCCTCAATCAAATGAAGGGCAAACGATTGAGGGACTATGTCAAGCACTTCATTGCTGAAGCCAGGTCCCTTGCTTTCTTAGAACCCTCGGTCGCCACTATCGCCTTCCGGTCAACGTCCTCAATGCCGACCTCATAGCATCCCTCCCCAAGAAGCCCCCTCGGGACTTCTCAGAGCTCTTACTTCGGAGTGAGAAGTATATCCGAGCGGAAGAAGCTCTCCACCGCCCCACCTTTGAGGCCTCATCTTCCGCGAACAAGCGGAAGGACATAGAAGAAGAAGGAGCTAAGAAGCTCCAAAGGGACAATGGGGGTCAGCGGCGTCCTCCTCCTCAGTTCGAAAAATTCACTCCACTTAACGCGAGTGTATCTGCCATCCTGATGGAGATCGGGAACGAAGGTCTCCTACCACCTCCCCCAAGGATGAACACTTCGGTAAAGAATAGAGACTGGAACAAATGGTGCCATTTCCATCGGGACCACGGGCACGACACAGATGAGCGTTGGGCCTTGAAGGATGAAATCGAGGCCCTCATTCAGAGAGGGCAGCTCACCCGGTTCGTGAAGAGGGACCGAGCCGATTCGCCCCCACCCCCTAGGGAGCTAACAGGCGACCTGAGCAGCGCACAGAGACTCCGGAGGCCGAAGTAGAGGGCATCTTGCACCTGATACAGGGAGGCCTAATGGGGGGAGATTCCAACTCCTCCCAAAAATCTGTCATAAGGGAGGTTAAATCCATGCAGAGCCATCCTCCCCCAATAGGCCTCGAAGTCCCGGTGACATTCTCCGATAGGGACCTGGAGGGCGTCCGCACACCCCACTGCGATGTGCTCGTCATCAATCTCCGAATGGCAAACTTCGATGTTCGTCAGATCTTGATAGATAACGGAAGCTCCGTCAACATCCTTTTCTTGGAGGCTTTCAAAGGCCTCCAACTATCGAGGAGCCGGCTCAAGCCTGCAGGCTACACTCTTCACGGGTTCACTGGGGTTCCGGTTACAGTCGAGGGAGTTATAACCCTCGACGTAATGCCTGGAAAGGCCCCGGTAACTCGCACGGAGTCAATGGACTTCATGGTGGTCGACGTCAAGGTCGCCTATAATGTTATCCTGGGTAAACCAGGTTTGGCCGTGCTTCAAGCCATCCCTTCAGCCTACCACATGAAGATGAAGTTCCCCACCCCCTCGGGAGTGGGAGAAGTGAGGGGAAGCCAAGAAGCAGCTTGGAAGTGCTATATGACCTCAATGGGGGGTCCAGTTCTCTCTTTGGAAGTGCTCGAACTGCCTCAGAAAGGCGGTCAAACCATCTCCGAGCCCATGGACGAATTGGAGGAAGTGGCCTTCTGCGAAGAAGACACCACTAAGACATTCCACGCCAGCAAGGCTCTCTCCCCCTCCATTAAGCAAGACATCTCCCGATGCATACAGGAGAACTGCGACCTCTTTGCCTGGACTGCAGTCGATATGCCTGGGATCTCAGAGGAGCTCTCAATGCACCGTCTGAGCATCACCCCTAGGGTCAAGCCTGTCCAATAGAAGAGGCGGAAGTTTGCCCCCGAAAGGCAACAAGCGATCAAGGAGGAGGTTGAGAAACTCCTCAACGCCTGCTTTATCTATAAGGTAAACTACCCTGAGTGGCTCTCCAATGCGGTGATGGTCAAAAAGGCCAATGGGAGCTGGATAATATGCATTGACTTCACCGATCTCAATAAGGCGTGCCCGAAGGACCTTTTTCCTCTTCCCAGCATCGACGCCTTGATCAATGCGACCTCCGGGCACGAGCTCCTCAGTTTTATGGACGCCTTCTTAGGGTACAACCAAATCAGGATGTTCCCTCTCGACATCTCGAATAGCTCATTCGTGATGGACCAAGGCCTTTATTGTTACTGTGTTATGTCCTTCGGCTTGAAAAATACGGGAGCTACCTATCAGCGCCTTGTGAATAGGGTCTTCCATGACCATATTGGCAGAAACATGGAGGTCTACGTAGATGACATGTTGGTTAAGAGCACCTGGGGGCAGGAGCACACTCTCGACCTTCAAGAAGCCTTCGGGGTGCTCAGGAGGCACAATATGAGACTAAACCCGAACAAGTGGTCGTTCGGTGTCTCATCAGGCAAGTTCCTGGGGTTTATGGTCAGCCAGAGGGGCATAGAGGCCAACCCTAAAAAGATCCGGACCATTCTCTAAATGGCTCCCTCCTCCAACGTCAAAGAGGTGCAAAGGCTCACGGGGCGGCTCGCCGCGATCGGACGATTCCTCTCCAAGTCCGGGGAAAAGTGCCTCCCCTTATTCAAAGCCCTCAGGAAGGCTAAAGGCTTCAAGTGGGGACAGCAACAATAGGAGTCCTTTGAAAAGCTCAAGGAGTATTTGGCCAACCCCCCGCTCCTTAGTAAGCCGGCACCTGGGGAGGTCCTCTACCTCTATCTTGCAGCTTTGGAGCAGATGCTCAGCGCGTTCCTTGTGAGGGAAGGGGATAAGGCGCAGAAGCCTATCTATTACGTGAGTAAGGTGCTCCGCAACGCCGAACTCCGTTATTCGAAGCTGGAGAAGATGGCTCTCGCCCTGGTCATGGCGGCCCGAAAACTCCGCCCCAACTTCCAGTCTCATTCGGTGGTCGTCCTCACCGACCAGCCGCTAAAACAATTTCTCCACAAGCACGAGACTTCCGGGCTGTAGCGCCCCGAATTTCTAATATGATATCTTAGAAAATACGTGGCACAATCCCAGCATCAACTTCAATGTAACATTAAACACAACCAACTCCACTAAAATTTTCAACTTTTATTACAACAAACTTTTACAAAGCACAGCGGAACTCAAAACATCTCAGCTCAAAATTTTCTTTTATTTACAACACAAAACTATCTCAAATCTGCTTTTACAATTTTACACAAAACTCTTATTAAATCACTTTTTCTCAAAACCAACTCAAGCATCCACACCTCCAAACTCTAAGCAACAACCTGCAATACATGAGGCTAGAGATGATCCCTAACCCCCAAACTAAAGGGGTCAGCAATAAATGGTGTGAGTGACATAAAACAAACAAACAACATAAATAAACATTAAGCAAGGATTCTTAAACAACATGTAATAAACCAAAATACATAAAATATGAAGTAGCAGAAATGTAAACAACAAGTGATACTAAACTAAGTGTCAAGTGTAGAAAACAGGAAACCACATGCGTAAAACCAAGTCAAGAAAATACAATTTCTATATGCAGATTCTCTAATGCGTACTTGTCGAAGTCTATGCATCTCACTCTACATAGGTTCGGTGCAAGCCCTTAACGTCTTCACTTCATAGGGTTCAATCCCCCGCTATGCAACTAATCCTAACACGATGATTACTACGAGATAAAGATAAGCTGTGAATAGTAGTCCATGCCCGATAATTCCGGAGATCAATCCCACACCACAAGTAACTACCGTGATAATTCCGGAGATATATCCCACACCACAAGTAATCTACTGTGATAATTCCGGAGATATATCCCACACCACAAGTAATCTACCGTGATAATTCCGGAGATTAAATCCCACACCGAAATATTGACACATCATCACACGAATACCACATGTGCTTCGCCTCGACTTCGATAATTCCGGAGATCAATCCCACACCGAAAGCAACTACTTGGATAATTCCGGAGACATATCTCACACCCAAAGTAAAATACTTGGATAATTCCGGAGATAGATCCCACACCCAAAGTAAGATACTTCGATAATTCCGGAGATTAAATCCCACACCGAAAGCCATACTGAGGTACTTGACTCATGTTCCCGTTCATCATATCACCACTAGTGCCTGTCCTTATTATTTTTGGGTTACTTAATTACTCAACGAATCTCCTAGAGTGGTGTACCCTACTGGACTTAACTCAAAACTGAATAACTGAAATGCCTCAACAGGCCTCAACAAAATAACTCAATGCCGGTATACTAGGGTCACACACATCCTCTAGAGACTCAAACTCAAATGTCTAAACTAACTTTCCACTAAACAAAATAGCTCAACTGAATATCTCAAATTCATATGCTCAACTGAAAACAAAGTATAATCTCAAAATATCTGAAGACTAACCATTCGAAAGAACATTCAAGTTTACGAAAACTCATCAGTACCAGTCGACTTATACTGTAGTAAGTCGACTGTCCAGAGGACAAATATTCATGATTTTAAGAAAACAAACTAAGTCATATAAGTCGACTTAAGAAGTCATCGGTCGACTTACCCGAGACAAAACCCAATAATTTTCACAAAATATTCTAAGTACCAACAGTTGACTTAAGGAGTTATAGGTCGACTGTCCAGAGAAGAAACTGCAATAACTTTACAAAATATTTTCTAAGTATACCAGTCGACTGAATAATGGTCTAGTCGACTGTCCAGACGGATTTTCAAAAGAACTGAAGATACAGCAGCAGGGTCGTACCAGTCGACTGAATAGTAGACCAGTCGACTGTCGGCCTACAGTTTTCATAACTTAGGTCTGAATACAATAATCAAAACTGGAGTTTTTCTAAAGATTCATTGTTTATGAAAATAGTTCGTATTCAGGCAAAATGACAAGTCTCAAATAATCTTCATTATGGATACATTACTCAATCATCCAATATCTCAAAACTCAAGTTCTCATGTTCTAAAATTACTAATTCTTCCATTAGGGTTTCTCAATACTGAATTTCTTTCATAACTCAAAACCAAGATCTGATTTGTAAACACAAGATCCAGATGCTCACCATCCGATCATAACCATGCTCAAATATTAACATGATTTTTAGCAATACAATTTTATAAACCAAGATCTACTCAACATTTTTTGATTTCACATACATGGTACAAACAACAACATTTGCATCGTTCTCATACAAAAATACTAAATGACATACATGCCAAACCAACAATATAACAATCGATCACATTAATCAAACCACAATACAAGATTCATATCATTCACAACATCAAAACAAAACAAAACATTGTCACTCACATAAATCAAAACAACAAAACAAATATTATATCACTCACCTTTGAATTGAAAAGATCCAACGAAAAAGCCTTCCTTTTGGGAGATCCGAATTCCTCTTCTTGATCCTCCAAAATATCACAAAATTCTGTATATTGCAGCAAATGACGGCTGCCAAAAGTCCTTTTAAACATCCGGAATAAAGAGTTTAGGGTTTCCAAATACTTTTGCAAAACAATCCCTTCAAAATACAACTTTACATATATATATTCCTATTCTTGGAAATTCAATCAAATTCATTTAAATTAGGATTTAAAAGTAAAATATACTCATTAATCTCAATTGGTACTGTTCAAAACGTCTAGAAAATACATTTTACATTTTAACCCCTAAAATGACAAATTTGCAAAAAGGTCCTTTTTCTCAAAATTTGCAAATAGTTCCAATTATTTTCAGAAAAATCTGGAAAAATACTAAATAAATCCCAAATATTAAATAATGATTTTTCATGAAGAAAACTTGACTTTCAAACTTCTCAAGAAAGTATTTGCACGTGTTTTGCACGTGTAAAAAGATAAAATTTTCTGAAAGTATTCATAAATTCGCCAAAAATCATTTTAGTCATTTATAAACCTTTAAAAATAATATTTTAAAAATACGGTGTTCTACACGGGCGGCTCATGAAGTGGTCCATCGAGCTGAGTCAGCATGACATCTGCTACCAGCCCAGAACGATAATAAAGGCCCAAGCTCTGACCGAATTCATTGTGGAGAACACCATCCCCGACTCATGCGAGTCATTTGCCGACCCCTTTGTCTGGACCGTTTATGTGGACGGGTCCTCTTGCACTGATGGAAGCGGGGCTGGCGACATCCTAACTGGCACTGATGCTTTCGTCCTCCAGTACTCCCTCTGCCTAAACTTCTCGTCATCAAATAATGAGGCAGAGTATGAGGCCCTCATAGTGGGCCTCTGTATGGCTCGCAAGATAGGCGCCAAGCGCGTAAGGATCTTCAGTGACTCCCAGTTAGTAGTCAACCAGGTGTCCGGGGAATACGAGGCGAGGGATGGTCGTATGGTCAGGTACTTGGCAAAGGTGAGGGAGTATCTAGCTCTATTCGAAGATGTTCAACTCCAACGGGTTCCCCGAGAGAAAAACGCACAAGCGGACACCCTCTCTAAGCTCGCCTCATCGTCTCTCCAGGGTCTAGAATGGACCGTCTTGATAGAGGTCCTTCTCAAACCAAGCATTGACGAAGATGGCTCGGAGCCAATGGAAGCCTACCCCCTAACACTTCGGGAAAACTGGATGAAGCCCCTCCTCGAGTACCTCCGAGATGGAGTCCTTTCCGAAGATCCGAAAGAAGCAAGGAGGATCAGGTTACGAGCGAAGCGGTACAAACTCCCGGACGGGGTCGTGTACAAACGCTCCTACACCCAGATCGATGGTCGGCCCTGTCTGAGATGCCTTTCCCCAGAGGAAGCGCTCTACGCCCTAAAGGAGGCCCATGATGGTCTATGTGGCATGCACTTGGGAGCGAGATCCCGCACCTGGAAGCTCCTGAACTATGGCTACTTCTGGCCCACACTACTAAGTGACTCCGAGGAGTACCAGTGCGACTCCTGCCAGAAGTTTGCCCCAATCCGTCGCCTACCCCAAGCACAACTTGCTTCCTTAGCGAGTCCAATCCCCTTTGCAATGTGGGGGATGGATTTGCTCAGACCCTTTCCTCCAGAACCGGGCCAGCTGAAGTTCTTGGTAGTAGCAATAGATTACTTCTCAAAATGGATTGAGGCCGAACCTCTTTCAACAATCACCGAGCACAAGGTGCAGAAGTTCTTTTGGAAGAACATCGTCTGTCGGTTCGGGGTACCCCGCATCCTTATAACCGACAACGGGACCCAATTCACGGGAGCGACCTTTCGAGACTTTTGCACCGACCTCGGGATTCAGCAGCGGTTCTCTTCAGTAGCGCACCCCCAGTCCAATGACCAAGCAGAAAATGCGAACCGACAAATCCTCTCCGGCTTGAAGAAGAGGCTTGACAAGTCCACTAAAGGGCTATGGGTCGAACAACTCCCCAATGTGCTTTGGAACTATCGCACCACCAAAAGAGCTCCAACGGGAGAGTCCCCTTTCAACATCACGTACGGATCCGAAGCTCTCATCCCTTTGGAGGTGGGTCTGCCTTTGCCTCGACTCATAGCTTACAATGAGGCGCAGAACGCGAACTAGCTTAGCAACTGCCTAGACCTCATAGACGAGGTCCGTGAGAGAGCCGCAATCTGCCAAGAGACCTACCGTCATAGGATTACTCAAGTTTACAAGAAGAGGGTACGACCCACCAACCGAAAAAAGGGGGACTTAGTGCTGAGAAAGTTGTCAATTTCCGATCCAAGCAAGAGAGGCAAGCTGGCACCCAATTGGGAAGAACCATATAAGGTCTCTAGAGTTATACGCTCGGGCGCGTATCAACTCGAAGACCTGGGGGGCAGGAAGATACCAAGGACATGGAATGCGGAGCACTTGATGAAGTACCAAGATGGTGTCTAAACACCGCTCCAAGTAACTTCCCCAAGAGCACTCCAGAAGACATGTCTCAAAATTCTTACTTGTATTTTTTTTTATCAAAGTGTAACGGCGGTATGCAACTTAGAAGTGGCCGCCCATTTGTTTTCAATAAAACAAAAATTTTCCCCACAATATTCCCTATCTTTCAAAGTAGTCTAACTCTACTTAGCAAATTCTCTATTTCTGGGTAGTCTAACTCTACTTACAAAAAATATTCTCTTTTTAAATGACGAGTTTGGAGTCCAACACGTGGCTCGATTCCGCTTCAACTACTCGCTTATAAGCGAGTAAGAAGTGGTTCGCCATTCGGAATTGCTCCCACAACCGTTGATTCTCTCTTTAAACGAAGAGTTTGGAGTTCAACACTTTGCTCGATTCCGCTTCAACTACTTGCTTATAAGCGAGTAAGAAGTGGTTCTCCATTCGGAATTGCTCCTACAACCGTTGATTCTCTTTTTAAACGACGAGTTTGGAGTCTAACACCTGGCTCGGTTCCGCTTCAACTACTCACTTATAAGCGAGTAAGAAGTGGTTCACCATTAGGAATTGCTCCCACAACCGTTGATTCTCTCTTTAAACGATGAGTTTGGAGTCTAACACTTGGCTCGATTCCGCTTCAACTACTTGCTTATAAGCGAGTAAGAAGTGGTTCGCCATTCGGAATTGCTCCCACAACCGTTGATTCTCTCTTTAAACAACGAGCTCGGTGTCCAATACTTGGTTCGACTTTGCTTCAACTAATTGCTTCTAAGCGAGTACGAAGCGGATCACCATTCGGAATTGCTCCCACAGTTGTTAATACCCTCTAAATGACAAGTTCGGAGCCTAACATTTGGTTCAACTCCGCTTCAACCACTGGCTTCTAAGCGAGCACGAAGCGAATCACCATCCAAAATTGCTCTTACAACTGTTGACAACTACAAATGCTAGAGAAGCACGTAAGTTCACAAAATAAGTACTATTTCATTCGGATTTGGGATTACAAGTCTAATTACAAGACCAACTACTCATGTTTACATTGAGATACAAAACTTGTACAAAAAAGTTTGCAATATCACAAAGAGATGCCCTAATGCCTCTTAGGAAGTGGGATACTCCTCTTGAGCGACAAACGAGGTCGATGAACACCTTGTCGCTGCAAACTTACACATGTGGAGGTCTCTAAGCCGGCGAGCCGAGTTGTATCATCGAGAGTTGCACCAACTGAGGCCCTGCTCGACGAGCTAGCCACTCCACTCAGTGCGTCTCTAGGACGCCCCAAGGTGGGAGGCGAACATAACGCCAACTCGTGAAACGACCGTCCCTGTGAGTACTCTCCTCAGGTGCAAGAAGTGGTCCTAACGTTGCTTCTCTCTGAGAGACGTTACTTCCGGTGAACCTCTGCCTCTTACTCAACGATTCACTCCCTCAGCGAGTCATCTGTTACCTTAACACTTAGCCGAGGTGTTCGACTCGTATTGCTTGCACGAGAAGCTTCGGTGATAGTCTGCCGAAGCTGTGCCGTCTCCAAACTCTTTTCGAGCACCACCTTCTTTAGATTGTCTCTCTCAGTTCTAGCCTCGAACAAAGACTATCGAATGGACTCTAGCTTCTTTCCTAGCTTGCTGGACTTCGAGGGACTCTCCTCCTCCACTTTCCGAGCTTGCTCCTTCAGTTGCTTCAGTTCGGAGGTGCGATGCGTCAACGTCAGCTTGTGATGACCTAGTTCTACCTCGCTCATGAGGAGCCTCTCTCGACTTCGAGAGAGAGCCAACCTAGCTACTCCTAGGTCAGATCGAAGACGAGACACCACGGCCGCTTCCACCTGCGGCGGTGCTTCGACTATTTGATACAGCTCGGCGATCTGAAAAGGCAAGGACACGACAACACTAAGCTTGAGAAACACCCACAATAATGGCTCACATATAAAACAACTCAGGCCCCAACACTTAGTCGATTTTTGCCAAAAGACAATCAATGAATTCAAAATGTCTCCAACACTTGTTCAAAATAGAGAAGTTTATTCATTTAAAAGCTTGATTACTACAAAAGAGTGGTGGTCAGTCCGTTATAAGGCAATACAAGAGGCAAAGGCGATAAAATAAGACAACTGAAGTCAGAGGGCCACCCTGAGTGGTAGCTCGGTGATGGGCTCCTCGGCGGTCGTCTCCCCAACCTCCACTATCGTTGTCTGGGGGTCGGCCATAGTCTCGTCGCCCCCTTTCTCCTCCTCTTCCTCCTCTTTGTCCTCCTTGCCTCCCTCTTGGTTGGCTTCGAGGGCCTCGCCACCGACCGGTCCCCACAGTCTGTACCCCGACCTGTCGAAGCCGGGGATGCGAGCCTCGACGTGCTCGAGGACTGTGGCGTAGGACTGCTCCATGTTCGCCAACATGTGCTTCTTTGCCTCGGCCTCTATCACCGCCCTTGCCACTGCCACTGCCACGTCCTTCTCCCTCTCCATGTCTTCTAAGGCCTTCTTCACCTTTTCCCTCTCCTCATCCGCCCGAGCCACCTCCGATGCTGCCTTCTCGTTCTCCTGAGCCAGGGTCGTCTCAAAGTACGCGACCTGAGTAGCCAGGGATTCCGAGCAGCACTGCTCCTCCTCGTAAAGCTTCGCGACCCTCGCCCTCTTGGCTCGGTCCTTTTCGCACGATAGCTTCAGCTCCTTCTCTTGCTCGAAAAATTGCTCGAGGAGGTGGCTGAAATGGCACGTGATCTAAACAAAAGAGAAAAAGAAACAATGAAAAGCTGAGCAAGTGACTTAGAAATTTTTTGGATTATCGACGAATCGATTAGTAGACTCACCGACATCGTCGCCCGAGCTATCTCAAGAGCGTCATCACTCGTTGTCCCCACCTTTAGGGCCGGTCGGTCCTTCGGGGTCGGCAGATGGTGCAAGGCCTGCATACTCATGGCCGAGTCCCCCAAGAAGCCATCATGGTTCATCACCCACCAGTCGGGGATGAAGAGCTTCTTGTGCCCCTCAGTCAGGATCACCTCGGCCTTCTCGGTGAGGGGTGGAGCCTCAAGTGCCAATGCCGCCGAGATGGAGAACGCTTCGGTTGAAGGTTCGGACACGGTCGGTTGAGGAAGAGCAGCAGCCGGGGTTGACCGCTGAGGAGACGCCAGATCCACAGTCTCGACCACAGCAGAATGCATTTTGGTAGGTCGGCCAGACACGGGTCCCGCGATCGTCCTCTTCCTTTTCTTAGCGTCGGAGCCCTTGGCACCGCTCACGTTCTGCTCTACCATGATTGCCTTAAAGTCCATGTTCGGAGCCTCTACCAAAGAGAAAAAACAAAGTTAAGATGAGGAGGATGCAGTATAAAGAATAATGGAAGAGCATGATGTCCAGAGCATACTTGGTTCGATCAGACTGAGACCCGACACGTAGAGGACCTCCTCAGTCATATCCTTCCAGCTCAGGGTCGAAAGGTCAATCAGCTTCGTCGCAACTTCTGCTTCAGCTGGAATCAACATCAGCTCGGCCTTAGCCCACTTCGGCACATCCTCCTTCCACCTGGTTGGGAAGTCCCACCCCGTAGGGCTTTGGATCAAAAAGTACTTCCCCTTCCACGACTTAATAGAGTTCGGATTCTTTATCAACTTAACACCTTTTCGTGGCGACAAATAGTACCGGTGCTCCATCCTGTTCATCTGGTTGATCCGATACATACTTCGAAGAACGACGAGCTGAGGCTCCACCTTCTCCGCCCGACACTGAAGCAAAAAGCTGAGCACGTGGTGCCATATGTTCGGCATGAACTGGATCGGACTCAGTTCATACCATTGCAGACTTCGGTCACGAAGAGGTGAAGGGGCAGACGCAGACCTGCACTCAGTACGTCATAGGCAAAGATGCACGTATCAGGCGAGATCGTTGTACACGCTCGCACTCCTAGTCCGGAGAGGATTAGAGTGTACTCCGGGGGTATCATGAAGCTCTTCCGGATCCAGAGCAGGTCCCTCTCTGTCAAAACCGAGGCGATGTCGTCGACCTCGGTGACCTCCTTCGACTCGTTCTTTGCATACGACTCCGACCTCCCATAGATGGCCTTCGTCAGCAGGTTGCCAGTATACTTCCTGATTCTCCCATGGCCTGATATCTCTGACGAAAACCGACCCACCTCTCCTCCCCTCCTGACGGGCTCTACCACTGTCTCGACTATTACCGATCGCACGACTTCTTTCCCCTTCCCCTTGGCGAGCGGAGCAACTGGCTCGACCACAGCCGACCCTGCTACCTCCGTCCCCTTCTCTTGGGCTAGCGGAGCAACTAGCACACTCACTGTCGACCCTCCTACTTCTATCCCCTTCTCTTGGACGAGCGGAGCCTCTAGCGTCCGCTCACTCTCACCTCCCGAGGAAGAGGCCTCACTACCCGAGGACACTCTAGACATCTTGAGAATTATATATATCTAAGTGAATATATATATATATATATATATATATATATATATATATATATATATATATATATATATATATATATACCTTGATGGGACGTTCTCGGTCGGAATAGTTCGTCAAAAATCGCTTCGCCTTGCCACGACAGCTAGCACAACCACCCAGGAGCGAAAATCACCGTTAGTGGAGCAACTCATGAGTAAAAACTTTTTCTTGGAGTAAAAAGTGAAAGAATGGGAGAAGTCTTGAGGGGGGTGAGAACTTATAGTAAAAATAGCGACTCTTAGGCTTCTAACATATTCGGCCCCACTCAAGCCCATTAAGAATGTTAAACGACGGAATTCTTAAGGGCGGGAACAACCTGCGGCAGTGCTGTCTCGAAGTCCATGCCAGAACCTAACCAGACACCCCAGATCTGGCCACGTAGCTCGGCAGCCATCGAAGTGCCGAGCTACCGAGGTGCCCATTCAGAGAAAGACGCCCCCGAGCTAACGAGGTACCAACCTCCGTATTGGGAAAAAAACACCTCCGAGTTCCTTAGACCGTCGGATCGTCCAGATGTTCGCACCAATGGCTAATGGATGGCTCAGATTTCGCCACGTCCACAAAACGACAAAATCACGTTTTCTTGTGATCTGAGCCTCTTGCACCGTGATTCGAGCCTGATGGACGTCCCAGATCTGGCCACGTAGCTCGGCAGCCATCGAAGCGCCGAGCTACCGAGGTGCCGAGTTACCGAGGTGCACATTCGGATAAAGATGCCCCCGAGCTACCGGGGCACCGACCTCCGTATTGGGGAAAAAAACACCTCCGAGCTCCTTGGACCGTCCAATCGTCCAGATGATTCGCGTCAACGACTGATGGATGGCTCAGATTTCGCCACATCCACAAAATGACAAAATCACGTTTTCTCGTGATCTGAGCCTCTTGCACCGTGATTCAAGCCTGATGGACGTCCTAGATCTGGCCATGTATCTCGGCAGCCATCGAAGCACCGAGCTACCGAGGTGCCCATTCTGAGAAAGACACCCCGAACAACTAGGGCACCGACCTCCGTATTGGGGAAAAAACACCGCCAAGCTCCTTGGACCGTCAGATCGCCTAGATGTTCGCGCCAACGGCTGATGGATGGCTCAGATTTTGCCATGTCCACAAAATGATAGAATCATGTTTTCTCGTGATCTGAGCCTCTTTGCGCCGTGATTCGAGCCTGGTGGACGTCCCAGATCTGGCCACATAGCTCGGTAGCCATCGAAGCGCCGAGCTACTGAGCTACCGAGGTGTCGATGCAACGAAGGTGCCCATTCAGAGAAAGACACCCCCGAGCTACCGGGGCACCGACCTCCGTATTGGGGAAAAAATACCTCCGAGCTCCTTGGACTGTCAGAACGTCCAGATGTTCGCGCCAACGGGTGATGGATGGCTCAGATTTTACCACGTCAGGAAGATCGCGTTTTCTTATGATCTGAGCCTCTTGTGCCGTGATTCGAGCCTGATGGACGTCCCAGATCTGTCCACGTAGCTCAGCAGCCATCGAAGCACCGAACTACCGAGCTACTGAGCTACCCATACGGAGAAAAACGCCTCCGAGCTACTCGAGCCGTCAGAACGCTCAGAAATTCACGCCAGCTACTGATGGATGGCTCAGATTTTGCAACGTCGTAAATAAGGCTATTAATTCCCTTTTCTATTTTATTAATTCAGATTAATTATTTAAAAATTGCAAAAAATGATTAAAATTCAAGAAAATTAGTTAAAAATTCTGAAAAATAATTATAAATTCGAGGGAATATTTTTGAGTCACAGGATAAATAATTATTGTTTAGAATGATTAATTAGTGCTCCCGGAGAGCAAATCATCGCTTTGCAAAATTGAATAAATAGTTCGAAAAAATAATATAAAATCGAGAAAAATCACTAAAGACCCAGAGCAACTTAGAAGCCACTTTGAGTGTGCTACCAACTCAGGAAAATACCGTCACCTCGCCGAAGGGATTCAAGCACCCTTTGAGAACTCCGATAAAACCCTATACGTCATTAAAACAACAAAACTACTCCCACAAGGTTGTAACACATAGTCTTTAGGAGTGGGGAGCTTATGATTTGGCTAAAAAATAGGGTTAAATTGGAACCGTTCAGAGTGGGCACGGATCTTGAGGTCTCAGGGACAAGAAGGTAATTTTACCTACAAACGGGTCCGAATTGGGTGCCGGGTCTCTCCTCTTGGACCCGATGGTCCATGAACGGATCTGATAAGCCGAGAATGGGTGTCAACCCGTTAGGGACCAGATCAACAGGATTGGAGCAGATCCTGGCTTGTCCCTATCTTGAGGGGATGGTTGTAACCAACCCCAGCCAGTCACACCGGGAAGTAGGGATTCACCTTTATCCTGATAAATATCTCCATGGCGACTATAAAAACCCCTTGCCTCCTACTGTTAAAGGTGATCACACTTTGCACACTTGATCTCTTTCTCTTCACTTTTTTTGTGTATTGACATGAGCATCAGAGGGTTTGTCGCCGGGATCCATCCCGGTGTTTCGAACGTTTGTGCAGGTTCAAGGGAGCACTAAGGAGTCAACTGGTCAATAAGGGAGAAGAAGGGTTCCGCCCATTCGAGTTCCTACGAACCTACACATCTCATCTATTGCCCCCACACCAGAATCCAGCGGCAACAGTGGTGCACGGACATCCGGACTCCATAAAAGGGTGAAAGGGGAAATACTTCGTCATCCAAAGTTCGGTGCCTTGGGAAATTCCTACTGCTTGGAATTTTTACAAGCCGAACCACAAACCCCCGAAGTGAAGAGAGTTGACGGAAGCAGAGTGGGCTGATGTCGATTGGATCGTAGGGGGCATAGCTTCGGCTGGCCCAATGTGAACGAGTTGCACTTGGCTCGGATTGGACTGAGCCCCGTTGACCCTTGTATGTTTCGTTTCTTTTTTATCTAACTTTCTGCCTTCATGTTAACAGTCTTCCTTTTCCTCTACAATGATGGAAAAGGTCAAGCTCAAAGTGAGGAGAGCCTCAAAGGACCTGGCACAGAAGAGGAGGGCAGAGCAGCCTAGGCAGAAGGCAGGATCCGCTCAGGGGGGCTCCGAAGGCCCCTCGAAACGAACTCCCATGAAGGCGAAGAACCTATCTATCCGAGGGGCACGGGAGCAGGAACCGAGCGCTAGTAGCCAACGGTTTACTGAGGCTCTGAAGGGCGGAGTCCCCCTAGTTTGCCCCGACGCTCAGGAGATGGTGGGTAAGGAGGGGCTCAGGCCATGGGCCCCTGATTTATTGGTGAAGGCAGCCGACACTCTGGCCGAGGGACCAATATCGATCGAGGTGGCGGACTGCCTCGCCACGCCGCGCGACCGGGCTATCTTGGCAACCAAGACCACCGAGACGTGCTATATGAAGTAGGATCAGGCCCACGTGATGGTAAGGTCCCGCTTATCTGTTAGCTTTATACTTAGTGACATTGCTTTAGTATGAAAATAACAACTCTTGGCTCCTCGTTCTTAGGCATCTATGGCTGGGGCTCAGTTGAAGATGTGCTACGAAAAGGAGCTTAAGAGGGAGGTGAGGAGCTTAAGAAGGAGCTGAAGGTGTAGCTAGAGGCATCCAAGGGGTGCGAACAAGCCTTTCAAGCCGACCTTGCAACTCAAGCAGATGAGCAGCTCCGCTTCGTGGTGGAGGTCAGGGCAGCGGCAGACACGAAGTACCAGGAGGTGGAGGCCGCAGCCATGGACGAGGTGATCACGACCCAGGACGTAGCTTATGATTGGGCGAAGGAGCACTTCTTGTTTCTTTACCCCGAGGCCAAGGTTGATAAACTTCACTACGGCTGGAAGTTGCCCGACCATACGAAGACGCCTGGGGGAGAAGGCGAGGAGGAGGAGTTATAGCCGACCCTTGAAAAGGAGGTGGGAGGAGCGGCGGACGCCGATGTTCAAGGGGCGGCCGACGAAAAGGTGTTGATTTCTTCCAAGAAGTAGTCTTAATCTCCTCTCCCTCTTCAACTTTTTGGGATAATGAATATATATTTTTAGCCAGACTGTATGACTTGTTGTTTTGAAAGCTTGGAATGAACTCTTGTTTCCTTTTTTTTGTGTCAGATGAACGAGACCCTCGGAGCCAACCTCAGTTCAGCCAAGGTCAAGCACCTTCGGGACAAGCTGGAGTCCAAGGGGTCTGTCTTGATCCGCTATCACAAACAGGCCCGTGATCAAGAAGCTGCCGTTACATACTTCCTGAATAAGTCTAATGAGCTGAGCTTGGAGGCGGCACGTTTGAAGAAGGCTATCACCGACCATGACTGGGGGAGCATTGATACGGCATGGTCGATGTCCGATGCCTTCACCAGGCGGCCGACCTCTAAGTCCTTCCTTCGTGAGGTCGTGGTAGAGAAGGAGTTGGAGATTCAAAAGATGAGAGTCATGCTCAATACCGGCGGATCTCAGCTCCATTCCCTTGGGGGAGGTCGACCCTCCATCATGGGTCCGTCTTTGACTCTTCGCGTGGAAATGGCGAGGTCGGTAGACGCACAGAGCTCCATTGCCGGAGCTTCTGCCTTGGCGACGCCGATGACGCTGGGCAAGCTCGTCAGAGAGCAAACGCGCTCGACGGGGCTCGAGTTGGTCTGTGTTAGCCCAAAGGGCCTCTGAGAAAAACTTAGGCTGAGGTGATAACTGTTGTAATAAACCTTATTGTACTGTAGCCCCCCAAGGCATTATAATAAAAATGATCTTTTCGATTTGCCTGAACTTGTTTTTGAGAAAGAGCGTTGAGGGCCTGGGAGAGGACGAGAGATTGAGAAATCTCCTGTCTGTCGCACATAGTCCCCACCGAGTAGCGAGGACGTGGGGCTGAGAAGCCTCGTTTGGCTCAGGAGCCGAGCCAAGGGTCGGGACTTGGGAGATTGGAAAATCTCTCATTTGTCACTCGTGGTCCCCACCGAGTGGCGAAGATGTGGCGCTGAGAAGCCCCGTTTGGCTCAGAGGCCAAGCCGAGGGTCGAGGACAAGGGAGATTGAAAAATCTCTCGTTTGTCACTCGTAGTCCCCACCGAGTGGCGATGATGTGGGGCTGAGAAGCCACGTTTGTCTCAGGAGCCGAGCCGAGGGTCGAGGACTTGGGAGGTTGAGAAATCTCTCCTTTGTCGCTCATAGTCCCCACCGAGTAGCGAGGACGTGGGGTTGAGAAGCCCCATTTGGCTTAGGAACCGAGATGAGGGTCGAGGACTTGGGAGGTTGAGAAATCTCCCATTTGTCGCTCGTAGTCCTCGCCGAGTAGTGAGGACGTAGGGCTAAGAAGCCTTGTTTGGCTCAGGGACCGAGCCGAGCGTCGAGCGTCTCCAGCTTGTGAGAAAGCTAGTGCTTTGCTTGAATTCAATGGTGAGCATCGAGCGTACAGCTTATGAGAAAGCTAGTACCTCGCTCGAAGTCAATGGTGAGCGTCGAGCGTCGAGCTTGTGAGAAAGCTAGTGCCATGCTCGAAGTTAATGCTGTGCGTCGAGCACCTTGAGCTTTTGAGAAAGCTAGTGTCTTGCTCAAAGTACATGCCGAGCGTCGAGCACTTACTGCTTGTGAGAAAGCTAGTGCCTTGTTCAAAGTACATGCTGAGCATCGAGCATCCAGCTTGTGAGAAAGCTAGTGCCTTGCTTGTGGTCACTGTCGAGTGTCGAGCACCACCAGCTTGTGAGAAAGCTAGTGCTTTGCTCGAGGTCAATGGCGAGCGTCGAGCATCCAAGCTTGTAAGAAAGCTAGTGCCTTGCTCAAGATCAATGCCAAGCATCGAGCACCCCCTAGTTTGTGAAAAAGCTAGTGCCTTACTTGAAGTACATACCGAGCGTCGAGCACCTACAGCTTGTGAGAAAGCTAGTGCCTTGCTCGAAGTACATGCCGAGCGTCGAGCACCTACAGCTTGTGAGAAAGCTAGTGCCTTGTTCGAAGTACATGCCGAACATCGAGCATCCAAGCTTGTGAGAAAGCTAGTGCCTTGCTCGAGATCACTGCCGAGCGTCGAGCACCACCAACTTGTGAGAAAGCTAGTGCTTTGCTCGAGGTCAATGGCGAGTGTCGAGCATCCAAGCTTGTGGGAAAGCTAGTGCCTTGATTGAGGTCACTGCCGAGCGTCGAGCACCACCAGCTTGTGAGAAAGCTAGTGCTTTGCTCGAGGTCAATGGCAAGCATCGAGCATCCAAGCTTGTGAGAAAGCTAGTGCCTTACTCGTGGTTAATGCCGAGCATCGAGCACCCCCCATTTTGTGAGTACACAGAAATTTGAACAAAAAAATGAAAGAAATAAGATCAAATTTCATTCTTTCTACTATTTTATGTTTACACAAAAAGGGGTGGCACGTACTGCCGATTACAAAAGATCGGTTACACAAGCTCGGTTACATAAGATGTCTAGTCCGGTTACAGAAGAAGTCTAGTCCTCTCCCTCGAGGAACTTGATGATGTGCTCCACGTTCTAGGGCCTCTTCACTACCCTGCCCCCCAGGTCTTCGAGTCGGTACGTGCTGGGGCATACCACTTCGGAGAGCTTATATGAGCCCTCCCAGTCGGGGGCCAGCTTTCTCTTCTTGTTAGGGTCAGTTATAGCTAGTTTCCTGAGAACGATGTTGCCTTGCTTGATGTTGGTGGGACGGACCTTTTTTGTTGTAGAATCTTTCGATCTGATGTGGGTATATGCTTCTTCTAACGGCAAACTTTTCTCTAAGCTGGTCGATTGGATCCAAATTTGCTCTGAGGTTGCTTGAGTTTGTCTCCTCGTTGAAGCCCATGATCCTGGGCGAGGGGAGCCCGATTTCCAAGGGGATGACCGCCTCGGTTCCGTAAGTTAGGTTGAATGGTGATTTGCCCGTGCGGATTCTCTGTGTTGTTCGGTGCGACCAAAGAATGCTCAGTAGCTCGTCGACCCGCAATCCCTTGGGAGAATTATCCAACTGCTTCTTGAGACCGTCAAGGATTTGGCGAATGGCATTTTCTGCCTGGCCATTTGACTAGGGATGAGATATCGACTAGAAGCGTTGCTGGATGTCGATGTCTTCACAGAATTTTCGAAAGTTTTTACCTGCGAATTGGCTTCCGTTATCAGTGATAAGCACTTGTGGGATCCTGAACCGACAGATGATGTGCTTCCAAAAAAATTATTGGGTTTGATGCTCCGTGATCGTGGTTAGGGGTTCCACCTCAATCCACTTGGTGAAGTAGTCGATGGCCACCACCAGGAACCACCTCTGGCCTGTGGCTTTCGGGAAGGGGCCGACCAAGTCCATCCTCCACATGGCAAAGGGGGTCGGACTGGCCAGCGACTTGAGGTTGGCTTGTGGAAGTCATTTCACCGAGGAGAATCTTTGGCAAGGGCCGCACCTTTTGACGAGGTCCTGGGCATCTTGTAACATGGTCGGCCAGTAATAGCTGTGGTTTAGGGCATTTATACCGAGCGACCTGCTCCCTATGTGGCATCCTCCAATCCTCTCGTGTAGTTCCTTCAGTGCGTATTTGGCCTCATCGAGGCCCAAACAGTGGAGATAAGGTCTTCCATCCACCCTTGTGTATGAGCATTTGAAAAGTGTCCTATCTATCATAGTGAATCTTTCCGAATGGATTATGGTCCTCTTTGCCTCTACCCGATCCTCAGGGAGTTCACTCTCTGTCAGAAAATTTCGGATGAGAGCCAACCAAGTGTCCGTTTGAGTCTCAAGAGCAAGGCAAAGGACCTCGGGAATGTTAATGCTAGGCTTTAGAAGGACTTCAATTAAGATGGTGCTGTCGAGGCCTTCGAAGGACGATGAGGCGAGCATGGACAAAGAATCAGCTTGAGCGTTCTGCTCTCTCGTGATCCATTCTACCAAGGCAACGTCGAAGGCGGTTAAGAATTGCTGGACTAGTGTCAAGTATTGGACCATCCTAGTGTCACGAGTCTCATACTCCCCGGTGATCTGGTTGACCATGAGCTGGGAGTCGCTGAAGACTCTGATTTGCCTTGCCCCTGCCTTATGTGCCAATGTGAGTCCTGCAGTCATCGCCTCGTATTCCTCTTCGTTGTTGGAGGCGGGGAAGTTTAGGCGTAGGGAATAATGGAGGACGAAGTCGTCGGGGCCAATAAGTATAACGCCCGTGCCGCTTCTAACCTCGAAGGACGAGCCGTCGACATAAACCTCCCAATCTGGCTCCCCTTCCTGAAGTTCAGAAGGCTCGGAAAATGGTGCACTCCGTGATGAATTTGGCGAGGGCCTGCCCTTTAAATGCCATCCTGGGTTGGTAGCTAATGTCATACTAGCTCAGCTCGATCGACCACTTGATTAAGCGGCCATAATTCTCCGGCTTGTGGAGGACTACCTTGAGAGGTTGGTCCGTGAGAACCTGGATCGAGTCGGCTTGAATGTATGGGCGGAGCTTCCGTGCGGCCATGACCAGAGCGTAGGCAACCTTTTTCCTCTTTACGTAACGGGTCTCGGCCGAAAGTAGGACTTTGCTGACGTAGTAGAGAGGCTTCTGAACCCCATCCTCCTCTCGGACCAACACGACACTGAGCACGTGTTCCGAGGACAAAAGGTAGAGGAAGAGAGGTTCGCCTGGCTCGGGCTTGCTTAGAAGTGGAGGGTTGGCGAGGCAAGTCTTCAGTTGATCAAACGCCTGCTGCTGAAAGTCCCCCTATTCGAAGCCTTTCGCCCCTCGTAGGGCCTTGAAAAAGGGGACCGTCTTCTCCCCAGACTTGGAGAGGAAGCAGCCGATGGCCGCCAGTCATTCTGTAAGTCGTTGAACTTCCTTTACATTTCTTGGAGGGGCCATATCGATTGTGGCCTGAATCTTCTCGAGGTTTGCCTATATGCCACGCTGGCTCACCACGAACCCGAGAAATCTCCCCGAGGAGAAGCCGGAGGCATACTTAACGGGATTGAGCCCCATGTTGTGGAAACGAAGGAAACCAAAAGCTTCCTCGAGGTCGGCCACATGATCCTGCCCTTGGCGGCTCTTGACGAGCATATCGTCAACATATACTGCCATGTTCCGACCGATCTGTTTTTTGAATACCCAATTGACGAGCCTCTGATAGGTGGCACCGGCGTTCTTTAGCCCGAAAGGCATGACCCGGTAGCAGTAGAGACCCTGGTCGGTTACGAAGGCTGTCTTGGCGATGTCCGGAGGAAACATCCTGATCTGGTTATAGCCTTAAAAGGCATCCATGAAAGTCAGTAGTTCGTGACCCAATGTCGCGTCGATCAGAGCGTCGATGCTTGGGAGGGGGAACAGATCTTTGGAGCACGCCTTATTGAGGTCCGCGAAATTAATATAGATCTTCCACTTTTCACTTGCCTTCCTGATCAACACGACATTAGTTAGCCACTCGGAATAGCTGACCTCTTGTACAAACCGAGCGGACAGAAGTTTTTCCACCTCCTTTTTCACTGCTTGTTGTCTCTCGGGAGCGAACTTACATCGCTTCTGCTGGATCGGCTTGGAGCCCGGGTGGATGCTCAATTTGTGCATGATGAGGTCTTCAGAAATTCCGGGCATGTCAGACGGCATCTAGGCGAAGAGGTCGATATTTCGGTAAATACACTCGATGCGGGTCGGCCTCAGGTCTGGAGACAGAGATCGGCTCATGCGGAACCATTTAGATTTGTCTTCTGCCTCGAAGTAGACCTCTTCCAATTCGTTCACGGGCTCCAACTCGGATTGGTTTCTTTTGGACAGAAGTTCCACTGCATCAGAGGGGAATACTCCGCCCCCTACCGCGGTCATATAGCACGAGCGTGCACACTCCTGGTTTCCCCGAACAACACCGACTCCTAGGTCGGTGGGGAATTTCAGTTTCAGGTGGTTGGTAGAGGGGACGACCTGAAACGAGCAGAGGCTGGGTCGGTCGAGAATGACATTATATGCAGCCTTGACATTGACTACCATGAAGTCCATTGATTCAGTTCGCATAATCGGGGTCGTCTCGGCGGTCACATCAAGTGTGATGATTCCCTCAATTTGGACGGGGGGCGCCGGAGAACCCGTGAAGGGTGTACCCGGTCGGCTTTAACTTCTTACGGGGGAGCTTGAGGTTTTCGAAAGCTCTTAAGGAGAGGATGTTAACCGAGCTTCCGTTGTCCACGAGAATTTGGCGAACTTCATGGTTCGCCATGTCGAGGTTGATGACGAGGGCATCGCAATGCGAAAGCTGGACGCCCTCCAGGTCGTCTCCTGAGAAGGAGACCGCTTGCTGCTGAACGCTGGGAGGCGGTTAGTCGTTGACCGAATTTACTTCCCGCAAGAAGGCCTTACGGGAAGTGTTTGACTCCCCCCCAAGGGCCTGCCATGGACACAGTGTAAGATGGCCGGCCCTTCGATTTTTCGGGCTTTGGTTCTTGCTCAGGTTGTCTACTGACCGTTCGAGGAGGAGGCAAAGGCCTTGGATTTCTCGGGTCCCTCCGATCTCTTGGTTTGGTCTGAGTGAAATCCATGAGGTACCTTCTCTGGATGAGAGCTTCCATCTCGTCTTTAAGGGATCGACAGTGGTCCGTCTCACGTCTGTGGTCTCGGTGAAACCAGCAATAGAACCTTTGGTCCCATTTTTTGTTATTGCTCGGTCGGGGAGGGTGTCAGACGATCCCATTGTCCTCGATCTCCAAGAGGATTGCTGCCACGCTCTAGGTCAGCGGCATGTACCTTTCAAAATGGGGGACCAGAGGAGGCCTCTTCTGACCAGATACATCCCTAAGGGTCTTCTTGATGGGCTCGAAGTCGTCCGCTCGCTTCCCCTTAGCGGTAACTTCTTTAACACCTTCAGGGTGCAGAGCTTCCTCGGCCCGGATATACTTCTCGATCCTGTTAAGGAGGTCGGGAAGTAGATGGGTGGTTTCTTGGCTAATGAAGCCTTCAACTGGCCATGGATGACATTGTGCCAGAAAGCCACAAAAGCAATGCTCGCATCGAGAGAAGAGACCGCCCTTGCCTCGGTGGTGAACCTTTGCACGAACTCTCGGAGGGACTCTCCCTCCTTTTGCTTGAGGTCCAGGAGGGACGCACTTGTCTTCTCGACCTTCCGACTGGTCATGAAGTGGGCTAGGAAGTTTGCTTCGAGTTGGTTGAATGAGAAGACCGAGCTAGGGGTGAGCTTCGAAAACCATTTCCGAGCCGGACCGTGCAGGGTGGTAGGGAAGGCGCGGCATAGGAGATGACCCGATGCGCTGTGAATCAACATGAGGGTTTTGAACCCTTCCTTGTGATCAGCTGGATCACTCTCGCCATTGTAGGTCTCGAATTGGGGCAGCCTGAAATTTTTGGGAATCTCGGCATCTAGGATTTTGAAGGAGAACGGAGGCCAGTTCAGCCGGTTCCCTTGCCCAGATTGTGGTCCGCCCTCGCCGAGGTGGGCGAGGTGATTCTCCATCTCCTAGAGGCACCAAAGGATGGCCTTGTCCTGACCCCGTGGGTGAGTCGAACCGTGAGATTCGCTGCCTTAGGCTTCTGGTCGAAGACCGGTGTTATTGTGCGCCTCAGTCCTGGGGCCGCCCCGGATGACTTGGAGAACCTCGTTCCTAAAGTTTTGGAACTTAGCTCTCGTGACCGGGGTCTGCTCTTCCTGGCCTCGTGGAGGCAGGCGCTCACGGGGTGAGTGGTTGTGCACTGGTTCCCATTCTTGGGTCAGCTGCATACTCTGGTTCGGAGCCGAGTTGGAAGCGGCCCTTCCCCTCTACCGACTGACTTACCGGTCATGAATGGCGTGCCGTAAATCAGGGGCAACTGAGGGTGAAGCGCTCGGTTCAGGTCCTGCTGCACCATTGGCTCGTGGTCGGTTAGAGCCCTGGGTGTTCACATGGCTGTGAGAGGGAGGGGGATCTGGATGAAGTCCAGAGGTAAAGGCTCTTCTGGCTTTGGGAGCCATGGTGAAAGTCGGCCACGAGATGACATCTTAGGCCGGGATCAGATTGGTGTCAGTGACGTGCGTTTCCCACAAACGACATGGGGACAACAGGTGTGAGTTCTTGTAATTTGTGAAGTGGAAGGGACGACACTGGCATTGATATGATCGTCGGGTTGTACGTTTGGCTCGGGAGTAGCTGGAAAGAGTTGGAGGCTAGGTGCTCGGTTTAGATCTTTGCAGCTCGGCTCGGATCTTGATACCTGCACAATGACTAGAAACACTGGGATGGATCCCGGCGACAGGCCCTCCGATGATCTAGTTAGTCACTGGGATAACAACAGTAGCTAGGGTTCAGACGGGGAAAAGTTTATTACCTTGAGAATAAGGGAGAGGTCTGATATTTATAGGCAGGGCCTAACGGGTCTTAGGCCTTGATAAGCCGAGTCGGACCCGTTAGCAAGTGGGCCTGAACTAGCTGAAGTCCGTTGGACCTGTTTGACTCGATGATCATGAAAGAGCGAAATCTGAGGACCCTGATGGAGTCACGTCATTTATACCATATCAGTATCCCTTTTGTAAAAGGCTAATGGGAATAAAGGGAAGGACACCAACAATCATTTATGTTTGAGTTGGGCTTCTTTCAATCACAATTTCACTACGTTAGATTGCAGTGAGCTCTCCGACAGGGGCTACTATAGAAATGTACAAATTTTAGTGCCAAATAGAGCAATTAGAGATTATGAATGTGTCACGCCCCGCTTCCTAAAATACGAGAACACAGGCACGTAACTGAGGCCCAGCGAATGATATGAGTACACCAACTCATATCATCCATAAGCTGTACCAGACTTAACTCAACAACATGACAAGAAAATAATCACAACCACGCACAAATAAATAATCACATAAACGAGAATGAAATTCAATAACCAAATCTGGAATATAAGAACTTACCAAATAGTTCGATAGGATCCCGCGCCAATTGTAGAAGAACTGCTCATCAATGCCCTCTGGAAATTTTCCTTGTGCACCTGTACTTGTTCATCTAAAAAGAAAGAATAATTTGTCCTTAGAGCAAGTACGGATAGCAAGTAGTGAAAAGCAGAGGGTAAGGAACAAGGTACATGAAGGAATATGAATCAAGAACAAATTACAAAGACAATAATGGTAGTAGTAAACAATGGCCATAATCAAGTATATACGTGTCAACTTATGTCTATTAGCATGTTGTTTCTCCTATCTAGTGCACGTACTACTGCGTCCCATACCACAGGTTCGGTGCACGCAAAACAGTGTACGTTTTAGACTTCGTGGTGGGATCTACAGAGCGTGTACTTGGTATATCACGATAACAAGATAACAAGATAACAAGATAACAAGTTCACGTCTTCATAAATAATTCTCCACCTTCCATGTCAAGTTTCCATGTAACAAGAGGGCCCTACCGAGTACATTTTCTGAGACTATCCATTACTAGGTCAACCCTTAGGAACCCCGGCTTGTTTAGTATTTTATTATTAAGTCATTCATGTCCATGCAAGAGTGTATAAGAATGTCACGGGAATGATAGAATGCTGCAGCATGATGCATTGCACAATAATAACATGAAGTAGCAAATCTGGAAACAGCCGACACAGTAACACTAAAACGGCGATAACCCATGGACTACAATGCGAAATTCGAAGTTCCAGGATGTTATCAGCAACTAGACACTTAGGGCTACAATTCTCTTTCATATTATTTTAATTGATTCCTATTATAACTGGATTGAAACCTCAGTACAAGACAGACAAGGCAATAGGAATTATAAAATGTCATCACATATTTATTAATCAAAGTGGGTAATTAACATGTTATAGCATCATGAAATGTATCAAGGCTAATGTACAGCAAGTAGAGTAAATTTTCCAGTATACAAGTCAAATTTATCATGTCAAGTTCAAGTCACAAGATCTCGATTAATCACATGTATTTGATCACGATGTCTTTTACTCATATACAAGTTCTATTCATTTTATTCATGTTATGTATGTGTTCAGGCTTGGGTTTGAGTTAATGGATAGTAATAAGATGTCCAGAGTACGTCGGGTTAGCTCGTGTAAACCCTCGATACTCCCAATGGAAAGGACACAAGGCAATTTAATGATAATTGAAGTGGAACTACTTGCATAGGAGGTCCAAAATCTTGAACTAGAATAAATAACAGAGTTCAAGTGGACTTGCCTTTTTTGTAGACGGTTCAATATGAATAAAGAATAACAAGATTAGAATCCCGGGGAGCAATCCCAAGAACACGTGCGAAGATCGTGCGAGAAAAACCCAAACAATAATAGCAACAAGCAATAATTCCCCACACTGGATCGGATCCAAACAGCAAACGGCGAATTGAATTTGATGCGGCCGAACACGAAACAACAAATTGCACTAATCACACTGCAGCCCCACACCGGATCGGGGCAAACACGGGACAGCGAACAGCGTATCAAGGGGGCTCGAACACGGAACAGCGAGACGGACCACTCACTGGTCGTCTTCTTCCTTCGATCAGAGAGGGAGAGAGTGAGGGCGAACGGCGCGACGACTACTGTAATGCCCTGATTTTCATTTATGGAAATTAATTATTTATTTTGCACGTAGTGTGCACGTGCAATTTTTGTAGTATGAAATCTTATAATTATTTTTGTTATGGATGATGAGTATATGTATATATATATATGTATATGTGTTCTTTAATTATTTTTATAAAGGCCCATTTTCTTCAGATAAACATAAGCCTTTCTTTCTAGCCCAAATCTAATTTATTTATTTTTTATAAGACTATTATTTTGGCCCATTAATTAAAGCCCATGAGTTATTTCTATTTTAGTTACAACTTGTAATGTAGAACATCTTTTAAAGATTATTTTTGTAGAAAATATAATGTACAACTTTTTTTAAATGGAGGACTAATGCATGCACGTGCATTGCACGTACACGTGCAAAAGCACACCTTTGTGGCCGGTTTTGGCATGGAGGGAAATGAAAAAAATGAGTGGAGTCATGGGTGGTGGTTGCTTGATCATGGTTGGTTACTACAACTTCCCCTTTGAATCCTAGCCTTTTATTTCTAACTCCTAGTTTGATCCTAGCCTTCCATTTACTCAAATTTTTAGTATAAATACCCCCCCCCCCCTCCAGCCTAGTTATTTTGTACTCTTTATTTCTCCAAAACCTATATACATTTGTTAGTAGTGATTTATTAGTAGTAAGTGAGATAAAAGATTGAGAGTTGTGTGTGAGTGAGTGGTGCTTGTACCAAGAAGAAGGTCGGCATCAAGGAGCTTTCGGTTTTGTACTTTGAAGGCTTGGGTGCGCAACGAGGAGGAGGAACGCTCTTTTGGCAAGGACTCTTGTTTAGGAGGTGTTGCAATTTGATTTCTCTCCAAATTAAGGTGGGTTATTTTTCATATTTCTAATTAGATATCATGCTAAGGTGAGTTATTTTCCATATTTCTAATTAGATATCATGCTAAGGTGGATTATTTTCCATGTTTCTAATTAGATAGCATGCTAAAATTGAATTGAAATGATAATGCATGAAAAAGATTAATAAGAGTACATTTAATTGGAAAAATGGCTTACTAGTTGATTGGAATGTTGCTAAATAGATTGTATGTGATTCCATCATCAAACTTAAGTTGTGTGTGAATTATTTATAGCTATGGATTGCTTGAAGTAAAATTCATTGTTAGCATAAAAAAAAAACTAAATGCAAATGTTAGTAGATGAAAATATGGTTTTATGTGCTTGAATGAACTTTTTGTGCTAATGTATGTAAGGAATAACTTAAAATATAATTTGTGGGTTTGTGAAAGGAATATAAACAGGGAATTGATATAGAGAATATTGATGTTAAATTGGATAAGAAATGTCGAAAAAGAAATGTGGTAGTAAAAGTATACAATTTAAACTAATTGTATGCAAAATATGTGTTAATTAGTGGAAAAAAATATTTTTAATTACTGGAGTATCAATTATTATGTGAATAATTATTCTGGAGATTTACAGTAGATTTTAGTGAAAGTAAAACTCAAATGAGAGCTTTTGAAACAACGAAATGTTCTATTAAATAGAGAGTTGATTTAATTAAAATGCAAGTTGTATTTGAGACAACTTGAGCCTATGGCTCAAGTTGTCGGGAGGCTTCTAATCACTACAGTGTGCGGTTTGAGTTCGATCCTTGATAACACCATATTTTGTGTGTATTTAACAAATTTAATCAGTTTTTCAACCGAGAGTACTTAAGACTTTTAACCCCCTTTTATATCGATCGGTGCGATTGGCCTAGTGGCCAGAGCGTGCGGCTTGCTTCTCTGTGGTTGTTGGTTCGAATCCTGGTCTCGGCTAGTATTAACTTTGTTGGAAAAAAAAAATTTTGGTGGATTTTTTATGTTTAAAAATTATGAAAAAAATACTATTATTATTCTAAAATTATGTGTGATTTATGAAAAAATAAATTGGGAGTTATTAGAATGAAATGAAGTACATTTTGGGAATAAAAGTGTAGTTAGAACTATGGTTCTACACTTATATTTTTGTGAGAATTGTGTTTTGAAAAATGACTTGAAATAAAGTGCTAGAAAGGAAAAATAATAAAGAAAGAAAGTAGGTAGTGAAGTTGTGTGAATTATTCTTAGTGAAGAATAATGTGACAATAATGAACTGTGAATATTCATCTTGACCATAAAATTGGTGATATGATTTTTAATGTGGAAATAAATATTTGATGAAATACATGATGAGTAATTG
Source organism: Hemerocallis citrina (assembly GCA_017893485.1). Taxonomy (NCBI): domain Eukaryota; kingdom Viridiplantae; phylum Streptophyta; class Magnoliopsida; order Asparagales; family Asphodelaceae; genus Hemerocallis; species Hemerocallis citrina. Next base: position 154,854,827 of record CM030366.1, on the reverse strand, counting down.
AACTCCATGTATGGTTATTGACTCGTGAATAATTTAGAAATCATGTGGTTGGAAAAAGAAATGTTATTGAGTATGAAAACTCAAACATGTGAATTTGTGAAATGAAATTGAAAATTAGGATGTAGCCAAAACTCACACCGGCAAGTGAAAGTGATGAATAAATTATGATTATTGACATTGAAAAGACTAGTTTGGGTCATTGTGAAATGAAAGAAATAAGACCGGTAGTAGTGAGAGGGCTAACTCTAAGAGATTGATTTTGTTCATGATTTCATTAAATTAAGAATTAGTACATAGTGAAGAGGTGATGAAAGTGAGAGAAAAACACAAGTATGAGGGCCTCGAGTCTACGATGTGAGAGTGATCCACAGAATGCATGCTTGATGCGTCAAGACATGGCGTGGGCACTACTCCAGAATTATCGGGATCTTGGCGATGCTTGTGGGATGTTTGGTGACTGCAAGAGAATCGTGTGCCATGAAGGAGGTTGAATTGCCACATAATGCAGGCTTGATGCGTCAACACATGGCGTGGGATTCCCCTTCAGGTTTTCTGTACACGAGCTTGTACTCATAGATCATCTAGGATACTTACCGTAGTTACAGTAGTAGACTAAATCATGACGAGGGATTGAACCCTACAAGATGAAGAACGATTAAGAGGCTTGCCCTCGGACCTATGTAGTATGAGATGCATAGAATCCGAACAAGTGTGCATTAGTGTCATGTAATTTAAATAATTGCATTAAGGACTAAGTGCACAATCACAACACGACATCAATAGGATATTCCTTTTAGTTTGATATGTGACAAGTTTGTGTTTGTTAAATATGGAAAATCAGTTATACTATTTCCGGCATAGAGAGGATGGCCGTGTATAATATTCGTCGGTTGAATAAACTGACGTACCCACAGTTTTGTATGCAGGGTAAATGACATGATAAAGATTAAAGAAGCACAGATGCTTAGAGATTATTCAAATGTTGATGTACATTTATTTAAATGTTGTAAATTTGCTTCCGCTGTACAATGAAAAGTGTAAAGTTTTCATGTAACTCTGATGTAAAGTGAAAAGTTTTAAATTCCTTGTAAAATTGTACGAAAGAAGTGTAAAGATCCTGTGGAATCTTGAATTCAGTGTATTTTGGAATTCGGGGCATTACAGAGTGGTATCAGAGCCACGCTTCACACTTGTACAAATTTATAAGGAACGACACCCTAGAAGTGGACATTAGAGAGTGTGTTTGAGTCTAGAGATTTAAATGTAAGTTACTTACATTTGTGTTGCTCTATGACTTATGCTTCTTCCTCTCCATTTCTAAGATGGCTGATCACTTCGACCCTGCTGGAGACGACAATTGGCATATCATCGAGGAAGATTACTATCCTGGACAAGCAGATTCCAAGGAAGAGTACTACCCAGGGCAAGCTGACCCTGACGGAGAAGAATGGCCTGAGTTCCGAGAGATTACCCCACCTCCGGATTCATCTGATGACTCTTCTGACGAAGAAGAAGAACCAGTTCCAAGTAGTCTTGTGATATCTCTTCAGAGGCAGGTAGAAATACTGCAGGAGAGAGTCGGATTATTGGAGGCTCAATTGGCAAAGCGCAAGGACGACTTTGCAGTTCTCAGTCATCGTGTATGGGAACTCGAGAAGAGGAAGAATATGACCGATGTGCTGAAGGAAGAAGTTGAAGAACTACGGGGAAACTTCGAGAAGCGAAGAGGAACCGTAGGAGTTAGACTGTTGTAGCTTCTACTGTTTTCATTCTGATGTCAAGAAATGTTTTCAATTCGAATGTATAAAGTTTGAAATTCAATAAAATGCAAAGTTGATTTAAAATTCATGTCTTATACCTCGAATTTAATGGATCTTTTGCATCAGAATATGGCTAGAAGATGAGCTAGAAATGGTGAAGGTCTGGATTTGGAAACGGAACTTGCGAGGGTCTATCAGACACTCAACGCCGTGGCCATGAATCAGAACCAAGGAAAGGTACCTGCGAATCCGATGCCCGAAGCAATCAAACTCGTGGAATCGTTCAAGCGGATGAAACCACCTGTGTTCGAAGGGAAGTCAGACCCTGATGCGGCTGACAACTGGATTCGTCAGGTAGAGACGATCTTCGAAGTGCTGGAGACCCATGAAGGCAGTAAGGTGAAGTTGGTGACACTGCAACTTGAGAAGGATGCGGCTGTGTGGTGGCAGTCGATGAAGCGGACAATGGGAGGCATAGTTCTTGGCTGGGAGGAATTTTTGGAAGAATTCCGCTGTCACTATTTCCCCTCCGACGTCCAAGAGAAGAAGGCTATGGAGTTTCTATCACTGCAACAAGGTGGCATGTTAGTTAGAGAGTACGAGACCAAATTTACTCAGCTCTCTAGGTATGCTCCTGAATTAGTGATGGATGAGGCGAAAAAGGCTCGTAAGTTCGAGCATGGATTGAGGCCGAGCTTGAGGTCCCGGATGATACCTCTTGGTATCAGAAGATTCGACAAGTTGGTCAAGCGCGCGGCAGCTACGGAAGCAGACATGGAGCAGTTTCATGTTGTTCAGAATCGGAGGAACAACTGGCAGTCTGGAAAGAGGCTCGCAAATTCTGGGAATTTCAAGGGACAACCATCTGCACAAAGGTTCAAACCGACAGGGGTGAACGCTATTAATGTGGTTGGAAGACCCGGAAACAATGTGGTGAGACCTCCTGCGGTAAATTGCTTCAACTGTGGTGAGACGGGACATTACCAATCTCAATGCCCCAAGCCACGGAATGGTAATCGCAATGTACTAATGCAGCAGACTGGGAAGAGACCGTACCAACCAGGGCGAGTATTTGCCTTGACCGAAGCTGATGCCGATGAGGTGGATCATGTCATCACTGGTACGAGGGTGGATGTTTAGAGGTTTATGTTGTTTCTTTTTCTCGCTTATTTTGTGAACTGTTACGTAATGGGTGTATATTATGTAACAGGGGAACTTTATTTGAATGGAATGAAAGCTGTTGTTTTGTTCGATACTGGATCCTCTCATACTTTTGTGTCTCCTAAATTTGCTAAAGTGTTAGGAGTTGAACCGAAGATTTTTCCAGGCAAGATCTTAGCAGTAGCTACTCCATCAGGGGAAACTTTAACCACTGATCGGTACTATGCGGATTGCGAGATTGTGATTGGGGACAGAACCTTCGGAATTGATATGATCGAGCTGACTATCTTGGGAGTTGATGTTGTCATTGGCATTGATTGGATGTCAGTGTACAGTGCAAGCATCGAGTGCAAGACCAAGACGGTAACAGTGAAGGCTCCAGGTGGACCTGAAGTCACTTTTCAAGGGAAGAAGAAGTGTTCTAGGCTGGTGGCAGCTATCCGCAAGGAAGAGATTCTTGTGGAAGTGCAAAGGATTCCTGTGGTTCGGGACTATCCGACTGTTTTCTTGGATGATTTACCTGGGTTACCCCCGCAACGTGATGTAGAGTTCAGCATCACCCTTCAACCGGGAAGTGCACCCATTTCTAAGGCACCGTATAGGATGGCTCCAGTGGAACAGGATGAAGTGAAACGGCAGATTGAGGAACTGTTGGAGAAAGGCTTTATTCAACCTAGTGCGTCACCTTGGGGAGCACCAGTGCTTTTGGTAAAGAAGAAGGATGGATCGATGAGAATGTGTATCGATTACCAAGAGCTGAATAAGGTCACTGTTCAGAATAAGTATCCTATTCCTCGAATTGATGACTTGTTCAATCGTCTACAAGGAGCAGCTATTTTCTCCAAAATAGATCTTCGATCAGGATATCACCAAGTTCGAGTGAAAGCTAAAGATGTGCACAAAACTGCATTTAGAACGCGACATGGGCATTACGAATTCTTAGTTATGCCATTTGGAGTGACGAATGCACCTGCAATCTTCATGGATTTAATAAACAGAGTTCTGAGGCCTTTCATTGATTCTTTCGTCATGGTATTTATCGACGATATCCTCGTGTACTCCAAGTCAGAAGAGGAGCACACTGAGCATCTGGCAGCAGTTTTGAAGAAGCTGGAAGAGCAGGAGTTGTATGCCAAGTTGTCCAAGTGTGATTTCTGGAAATCTGAAGTGGCATTCCTAGGTCACATCATTTCTAAGGAGGGAGTGACAGCTGATCCTCAGAAGATAGAGGCAGTGAGAGATTGGGCTAGGCCTACTACAGTAAAGGAAGTCAGAAGTTTTCTTGGATTGAATGGATACTACAGGAGATTCATTCAAGGTTATGCTCAGTTAGCCGTACCGCTTACTAGTTTGACCAAGAAGAATGTGAACTTCAAGTGGACTGAGCAATATGAGGCGAGCTTTCAGGAGTTGAAAGATAAGCTGACTACTGCACTTATTTTAGCTTTGCCTAAAGCAGGTGTTGAGTATGATGTTTACAGCGATGCTTCACATCGTGGGCTTGATTGTGTCTTAATGCAAGAAGGAAGAGTAATCGCTTATGGGTCTAGGCAACTACGACCACATGAGAAGAATTACCCGACTCATGATCCGGAGTTGGCTGCAATTATCTTTGCCCTGAAACAATGGAGGCATTACGTGTACGGTGAGAAAGTGAACATGTACACGGACCACAAGAGTTTGAAGTACATATATCAGCAGAAGGATCTGAATTTGAGGCAGCGGAGATGGCTAGAAGTGCTTGAGGACATGCGACCTGAGATCAAGTATCATCCTGGGAAAGCTAATGTTGTTACTGATGCACTTAGCTGCAAGAGCAGTTTATCCAGTTTGATTACAACTCAGAAGTATCTGATGGAGGAATTGGATTGAGCAGGTATTGAAGTTGTCTTGCAAGGATTGGGAGCATCTTTAGCTCAGTTAAGGCTTCAGCCTACTTTGAATGGAAGGATCATTGCAAGTCAGGAGGTTGATGCTGATATCTCGGAGATGAAGGAGCAGGTTAGTGCTGGCAGGTTGCCCGGATTTTAAATTAGGGATGGAGTGCTGTGGTTCAGAGATAGACTATGCGTTCCAAATCAGGCGGACCTGAAAGAGAGTATTCTTCAGGAGGCACATGCTACTCTTTTGTCAGTACATCTTGGGAGTACTAAGATGTACAAAGACATCAAACTGCATTTCTGGTGGTTAGGTTTGAAGCGAGATGTGGCTGAATTTGTGGCGAAGTGTGAGGTTTGTCAGCAAGTCAAAGCCGAGAATCAGAGACCCGGAGGTCTATTACAACCGTTACCTATTCCGGAATGGAAGTGGAATAACATCAGTATGGATTTCATTACGGGATTGCCCAAGATTCCTAAAGGCAATGATGTGATTTGGGTTATAGTCGATCGACTAACCAAGTCCGCTCACTTTTTGGCGATGAAACTCACTGCTTTGATGGACAAGTTAGCTGAGTTGTATGTTGGCGAAATTGTCAGGCTTCATGGTGTTCCGTCAACTATTGTTTTTGATCGAGATGTGCGGTTTACTTCGCATTTCTGGAGGAGTCTTCAGACAGCTTTGGGTACCAAGACAGATATCAGCACTGCTTTTCATCCGCAGACCGATGGGCAGACCGAGAGAGTCAACCATATTCTTGAGAATATGCTTCGGTGTTGTATACTAGACTTTGGATGCAGTTGGGAAAGGCATTTACCTTTGGTAGAGTTTGCCTATAACAACAGTTTTCAGGCTAGCATCGGGATGGCGCCGTACGAAGCTTTGTATGGCAGGAAGTGCAGGACACCTGTTTGTTGGTTTGAAGTTGGGGAGCATCAATTGTTTGGGCCTGAACTTGTGCAGCAAACCTCTGAAAAGATTGATCTGATCAGGAAAAGGTTGGTAGAGGCTCAGAGCAGGCAGAAGAGCTATGCAGACAACCGGAGAAGGGACCTTGAGTTTGAGGTAGGTGACTTCGTCTTTCTGAAAGTATCGCCCAGTAAAGGTGTGATTCGATTTGGCAAAGGCGGGAAGTTAGCCCCGAGGTTTATAGGCCCGTATAAGATATTGAAAAGGATCGGGAAAACTGCTTACTGGCTTGAGTTACCGGAAGAGTTATCTCAGGTGCACAATGTCTTTCATGTGTCTATGCTGAGAGGTTATATTCCAGATCCGGGTCATCATTTGCCTGAAGTGCCGGAAGGTTTGCATCTGGATCTCCATTACATCGAGTCTTCTGTCAAGATTATTGATCGTCGAGAGAAAGTCTTGAGGAATAAGACGATACTGATGGTTAAGGTAGTCTGGAGGAACCATTTGGTTGAAAAGGCTACTTGGGAGTCTAAGGAGAGGATGTTGAAGAATTATCCTGAGCTTTTTGCTTGATTTGTATTTTGTATTTTGTATTTTCTTGTGCTTGTTGTGACTGTTTTGTTTCTCGCTCTTGATTGTAGTTCCGGGGATGGAACTATTCTAAGGAGGGAGTGTTGTAATGCCCCGATTTTCATTTATGGAAATTATTTATTTATTTTGCACGTAGTGTGCACGTGCAATTTTTGTAGTATGAAATCTTATAATTATTTTTATTATGGATGATGAGTATATATATATATATATATATATATATATATATATATATATGTGTGTGTGTGTGTGTGTGTGTGTGTGTGTGTGTGTGTGTTCTTTAATTATTTTTATAAAGGCCCATTTTCTTCAGATAAACATAAGCCTTTCTTTCTAGCCCAAATCTAATTTATTTATTTTTTATAAGACTATTATTTTGGCCCATTAATTAAAGTCCATGAGTTATTTCTATTTTAGTTACAACTTGTAATGTAGAACATCTTTTAAAGATTATTTTTGTAGAAAATATAATGTACAACTTTTTTTAAATGGAGGACTAATGCATGCACGTGCATTGCACGTACACGTGCAAAAGCACACCTTTGTGGCCGGTTTTGGCATGGAGGGAAATGAAAAAAATGAGTAGAGTCATGGGTGGTGGTTGCTTGATCATGGTTGGTTACTACAACTTCCCCTTTGAATCCTAGCCTTTTATTTCTAACTCCTAGTTTGATCCTAGCCTTCCATTTACTCAAATTTTTAGTATAAATACCCCCCCCCCCCCCTCCAGCCTAGTTATTTTGTACTCTTTATTTCTCCAAAACCTATATACATTTGTTAGTAGTGATTTATTAGTAGTAAGTGAGATAAAAGATTGAGAGTTGTGTGTGAGTGAGTGGTGCTTGTACCAAGAAGAAGGCCGGCATCAAGGAGCTTTCGGTTTTGTACTTTGAAGGCTTGGGTGCGCAACGAGGAGGAGGAACGCTCTTTTGGCAAGGACTCTTGTTTAGGAGGTGTTGCAATTTGATTTCTCTCCAAATTAAGGTGGGTTATTTTTCATATTTCTAATTAAATATCATGCTAAGGTGAGTTATTTTCCATATTTCTAATTAGATATCATGCTAAGGTGGGTTATTTTCCTTGTTTCTAATTAGATAGCATGCTAAAATTGAATTGAAATGATAATGCATGAAAAAGATTAATAAGAGTACATTTAATTGGAAAAATGGCTTACTAGTTGATTGGAATGTTGCTAAATAGATTGTATGTGATTCCATCATCAAACTTAAGTTGTGTGTGAATTATTTATAGCTATGGATTGCTTGAAGTAAAATTCATTGTTAGCATAAAAAAAAAACTAAATGCAAATGTTAGTAGATGAAAATATGGTTTTATGTGCTTGAATGAACTTTTTGTGCTAATGTATGTAAGGAATAACTTAAAATATAATTTGTGGGTTTGTGAAAGGAATATAAACAGGGAATTGATATAGAGAATATTGATGTTAAATTGGATAAGAAATGTCGAAAAAGAAATGTGGTAGTAGTAGTATACAATTTAAACTAATTATATGCAAAATATGTGTTAATTAGTGGAAAAAATTATTTTTAATTACTGGGGTATCAATTATTATGTGAATAATTATTCTGTTACAATAGATTTTAGTGAAAGTAAAACTCAAATGAGAGCTTGTGAAACATCGAAATGTTCTGTTAAATAGAGAGTTGATTTAATTAAAATGCAAGTTGTATTTGAGACAACTTGAGCCTATAGCTCAAGTGATCGGGAGGCTTCTAATCGCTACAGTGTGCGGTTTGAGTTCGATCCTTGATAACACCATATTTTGTGTGTATTTAACAAATTTAATCAGTTTTTCAACCGAGAGTACTTAAGACTTTTAACCCCCTTTTATATTGATCGGTGCGATTGGCCTAGTGGCCAGAGCGTGCGGCTTGCTTCTCTGTGGTTGTTGGTTCGAATCCTAGTCTCGGCTAGTATTAACTTTGTGGGAAAAAAAAAATTTGGTGGATTTTTGATGTTTAAAAATTATGAAAAAGATACTATTATTATTCTAAAATTATGTGTGATTTATGAAAAATAAATTGGGAGTTATTAGAATGAAATGAAGTACATTTTGGGAATAAAAGTGTAGTTAGAACTATGGTTCTACACTTATATTTTTGTGAGAATTGTGTTTTGAAAAATGACTTGAAATAAAGTGCTAGAAAGGAAAAATAATAAAGAAAGAAAGTAGGTAGTGAAGTTGTGTGAATTATTCTTAGTGAAGAATAATGTGACAATAATGAACTGTGAATATTCATCTTGACCATAAAATTGGTGATATGATTTTTAATGTGGAAATAAATATTTGATGAAATACATGATGAGTAATTGAACTCCATGTATGGTTATTGACTCGTGAATAATTTAGAAATCATGTGGTTGGAAAAAGAAATGTTATTGAGTATGAAAACTCAAACATGTGAATTTGTGAAATGAAATTGAAAATTAGGATGTAGCCAAAACTCACACCGGCAAGTGAAAGTGATGAATAAATTATGATTATTGACATTGAAAAGACCAGTTTGGGTCATTGTGAAATGAAAGAAATAAGACCGGTAGTAGTGAGAGGGCTAACTCTAAGAGATTGATTTTGTTCATGATTTCATTAAATTAAGAATTAATACATAGTGAAGAGGTGATGAAAGTGAGAGAAAAACACAAGTATGAGGGCCTCGAGTCTACGATGTGAGAGTGATCCACAGAATGCATGCTTGATGCGTCAAGACATGGCGTGGGCACTACTCCAGAATTATCGGGATCTTGGCGACGCTTGTGGGATGTTTGGTGACTGCAAGAGAATCGTGTGTCATGAAGGAGGCTGAATTGCCACATAATGCAGGCTTGATGCGTCAACACATGGCGTGGGATTCCCCTCCAGGTTTTCTGTACACGAGCTTGTACTCATAGATCATCTAGGATACTTACCGTAGTTACAGTAGTAGACTAAATCATGACGAGGGATTGAACCCTACAAGATGAAGAACGATTAAGAGGCTTGCCCTCGGACCTATGTAGTATGGGATGCATTGAATCCGAACAAGTGTGCATTAGTGTCATGTAATTTAAATAATTGCATTAAGGACTAAGTGCACAATCACAACACGACATCAATAGGATATTCCCTTTAGTTTGATATGTGACAAGTTTGTGTTTGTTAAATATGGAAAATCAGTTATACTATTTCCGGCATAGAGAGGATGGCCGTGTATAATGTTTGTCGGTTGAATAAACTGACGTACCCACAGTTTTGTATGCAGGGTAAAAGACATGATAAAGATTAAAGAAGCACAGATGCTTAGAGATTATTCAAATGTTGATTATTCAAATGTTGATGTACATTTATTTAAATGTTGTAAATTTGCTTCCGCTGTACAATGAAAAGTGTAAAGTTTTCATGTAACTCTGATGTAAAGTGAAAAGTTTTAAATTCCTTGTAAAATTGTACGAAAGAAGTGTAAAGATCTTGTGGAATCTTAAATTCAGCGTATTTTGGAATTCGGGTCATTACAACTGCACTGGGAGCGGCACGACTGCGATGGGGCTCGCGATGCTGGTGGCGGCAATGGCAGGGGGCTGGTCGAGCGGTGGCTCAAGCGGCGCGTCGAGGAAGACGATGGTGGAGGATCTCGGGGACTGAACGGCGATGACGACTACAGCGGCTAGGGGAACTCCGGTGGATGTGAAGTGGCTCGATGGTGGCGGCAATGGCGAGCGGCAATGGCATAGCGAGTGGAATGGGTTCTTCGGGTGGTCGAGCTCGGGGGAGGGTGACGCTCGAGCGGGAGCGCTCGCGAGGAGGAAGAGAGGAATGGCAATGGCAGCGGCTGGGGGTTGATGAGAGCGGCGTGGTTGGGTTCGGAGGTGAGTTCTGTTGTTGGAAAAACAAAGGGGAAAGGAGAGAGAGTAAACGGGGAGAGAGAGGGAGAGTGTTATATTAAAATAATAAATATAATATTAAATAAGGGTAGTTAGAGATAGTGGGGAAAGTGGGGATACAGGGGATTGTGCATATTAGGGAAATGTGGAGAAATTTGTATACGGGTGAGTGCATGGGTTTGTCAGTTTGGGTTTAGGGTTAGAGTCCAATAGGAGATGGGCTTGAGTTTGGGCTTCAAATTAAATATAACAAATTTAATAATAATTGTTGGGCTTCTCAAGAGTTCAAAATAATCCATAAAATGATAATATTGATTAACTTAGGCTTCAAAGTAATTAAATAAAAAGGAGAGAGACATATTCTAGTTTGAAATATAAATTTGGGTTTCGATAGGAGATTCAAAATGCATCGGAAAGAATTTATACGGAAATTGAAATACAAAAATACATGGAGAAAGAAAGGGAATGGAAATCCGTGTAATCGGAAACAGGGGTTACAAATCCTACCCACCTTACAAGAAGAATTTCGTCATTGAAATTCATTATGGCAGGCGGTAGGACAAAACAGAAGCAAACTTAAGAAATAACAAGGCAAAAAAATTATAAAAGAAAACTCAAGTGATGGAAGCACCAGAATAAGAAAAGGATATAGATAAGACCGATGTCGAATAATAAATCGACAGAAGATGACGAGTGAAAAGAACGAACAAGAATTGAATGATGTATAGAAGAAGGAACAACAAGAGAATCTGGGACATATGGGTTATGGGCCCACCATGCTTCCACTGCACTGCTCTAATGGTGATGTCCCAAGCAACATACATGTCGATGTTGGCCACATGACACCAATCAACGAACCGAGCAGGGAGACAAGAATGAGACACCAGGATCAAGGACAGTATGGGCTCAAGATAGATATAAATAAATAATGCAAAATGAATATAAAGTTTGTCTTCAATTTTAAACAATTAAAGATATGCTATAGATCAAAACAAATGGGCTTTAACAAAAATAATAACAAAAAATATTAATAATAAAAATAATAACATCAAGAATAATAGAATAGTAATAACAATAATAAAATAATAATAACAATAATAATAACACACATGTTAATAAAAAATAATAATAACAATAATAATAACAATAACATTAAAAATAATAATAGTAATAATAATAACAGTAATATAAAAAAAAGCATCATAGTCATACTAATAGAAATAATAACAATAAAATAGAAATGTTAACAATACTGATAATCATGATAATACATACATGACAAAATTGGATTCAAAACATTCATGAAAATAATGCAATAATAATAGTAACAATACTCCTAATAATAATAATAAAATAATAATAATAATAATAATAATAATATTAAAAATATTAACAAAACTTGTAAGAATAAGAATGCAAGACATAATATAGTTTGAGTTCAACATTGTACGAAGGTAATTCAATATTAACAACAATAACAAAATAATAAAAATAACAATAATAATAGTAATGGTAATATCAATAATAATAATGATACCAATAATAATAACGAAAACCATAATAATAATAATAATAATAACACTATAAAACAAAATAAGAATTTGGTTTATCATCTCTGTAAATAAATCAACTATACTAGTTCAAATTGTATGAAAACATAAAATGTAATTGTACAAACAAAATGTCATAAAGAAAATATTTCTATACCATTAGTTTCATTATATAAGTAAAAAGTCTTGAAATATCAATTAGCAAATAGGTAGAAAATCTTGCCTCCTTAACATCAAGTTGCATGTTTGCCTTCATGACATCAGGTTGCAGGTTGCCGTCTGGATATTCGGTTGCACATTTTGCCTCCCCGACATCCATTTGCAATTTGCCTCCATTGACATCGAGTTGCATATTTGCCATCTCGACATTAGGTTGCACCGAAATGGTGAAATGGAAGGTGTAACCTTCCATATGCACGGGGACATGGGACATTTAATTTAAGTATGAGGTTATGTTTTGAAATTCGGGATATAAAAATAGTCGAAATGTAAGAAATGGAGTTGAAAGTCACACAATGGAATATCAAAATAGATGTACAGATTATAAATATCAAACACAATAGCACAAAACAGTAGTGGTGAAAATAATTTATAAAAGTGGGGAGGAAACGGGATGAAATATATGCATAAGCACAATGCAAATGTGGTGAGGAAATAAATATGCAGTGTAGAAAATTTACACAATAAATATATCATAAAAATATATATTAACGTAGGAATTAAACATGCCTGTAACATGTCCTTGAAGATCCACCGATGCCGATCGACGAACCAAGCAGAAAGAAAAGAATAAACAACTCCAGAATCAAAGGAATATTGGTACAAAAAAATAAATTCTATACCCAATGAAGAATCAATAAATGTGAATGAATGGTAGAGACGAAACAACTGAGAGATGGAGGAACTGAATATGAAGGGATCAAAAGAGGAATCAAATGAGAGGGGTATTCAGATTACATGTTGGTTATTCATGTTCATGTGATTAGCGTGGTGTACATATTGCTGAGTTAGACTGGCTAGAACCAAACTTGACTAACATATCAACCAATCATGACTAACATATTAGCCAAACTGGCTAAACTCCAACATAGTTAGAGCCTTACCTGGCTAAACTCTAACATAATTAGAGTCTAACCTAGCTAAACTCCAATTATAATTAGAGTCTAACCTAGCTCTGATACCTCTAAAAACCGGTCATGCCCCGCTTCTCGGAATACGGGAACACAGGCACGTAACTGAGGCCCAGTGAATGATATAAGTACACCAACTCATATCATCCATAAGTTGTACCAGACTTAACAACATAACAAGAAAGTAATCACAACCACGCACAAATACATAATCACATAAACAAGAATGAAATTCAATAACCAAATCTGGAATATAAGAACTTGCAAAATAGTTCGAGAGGCTCCTGCTCCAATCGTAGAAGAACTGCTCATCAATGCCCTCTGGAAATTCTCCTTGTGCACCTATACTTGTTCATCTAAAAAGAAAGAATAATTTATCCTGAGAGCAAGTACGGACAGCAAGTAGTGAAAAGCATAGAGTAAGGAACAAGGTACAGGAATATGAATCAAGATCAAATTATAAAGACAATAATGGTACTAGTAAACAATGGTCATAATCAAGTATATATGTGTCAACTTATGTCTATTAGCATGTTGTTTCTCTTATCTAGTGCACGTACTACTGCGTCCCATACCACAGGTTCGGTGCACGTAAAATAATGTACGTTTTAGACTTCATGGTGGGATCTATAGATCGTGTACTCGGTGTATCACGATAATAAGATAACAAGATAACAAGTTCACGTCTTCACAAGTAATTATCCACCTTCCATGTTAAGTTTCCATGTAACAAGAGGGCCCTACCGAGTACATTTTCTGAGACTATCCACTACTAGGTCAACCCTTAGGAACCCCGGCTTGTTTAGTATTTTATTATTAAGTCATTCATGTCCATGCAAGAGTGTATAAGAATGTCACGGGAATGATAGAATGCTGCAGCATGATGCATTGCACAATAATAACATGAAGTAGCAAATCGAAAAACAGCCGACACAGTAACACTAAAACAGCGATAACCTATGGACTACAATTCAAAATTTGAATTTTCATGATGTTATCAGTAACTAGACACTTAGGGCTACAATTCTCTTTCATATTATTTTAACTAATTCCTATTATAATTTGGTCAAAATCTCAGTACAAGACAGACAAGACAGCAGGAATTATAAAATGTCATCACATATATATTAATCAAAGTGGGTAATTAACATGCTATTGCATCATGAAGTGTATCAAGGCTAATGTACAGCAAGTAGAGTAAATTTTCCAGTATACAAGTTAAATTTATCATGTCAAGTTCAAGTCACAAGATCTCGATTAATCACATGTATTTGATCATGATGATTTTTCCTCATATAAATGTTCTATTCATTTTATTCATGTCAAGTATGTGTTCAGGCTTGAGTTTGAGTCGATGGATAGTAATAAGATATCGAGAGTACGTCGGATTAGCTCGTGTAAACCCTCGATACTCCCAACGGAAAGGACACAGGGCAATTTAATGATAATTGAAGTGGAACTACCTACATAAGAGGTCAAAAATCTTGAACTAGAATAAATAACAGAGTTCAAGTGGACTTGCCTTTTTTGTAGATGGTTCAATATGAATAAGGAATAACGGGATCAGAATCCTAGGAAGCAATCCCAAGAACACGTGTGAAGATTGTGCGAGAAAAACCCAAGTAGTAACAGCAACTAGCAATAATTCCCCACACTGGATCGGATCCAAACAGCAAACGGCGAATTGGATTTGATGCGGCCGAACACGAAACAGCAAATTGCACCAATCACACTACAGCCCCACACCGGATGGGGGCAAACAAGGGACAACGAACAGCGGATCAAGGGGGCTCGAACACGGAACAACGAGACAGACCACTCGCTGGTCGTCTTCTTCCTTCGATCGGAGAGGGAGAGAGTGAGGGCAAATGGCGTGACGACTGCACTGGGCAAATGGCACGACTGCAACGGGGCTCGCGATGCTGGTTGCGGCAATGGCAAGGGGCTGGTCGAGCGGCGGCTCAAGCGGCGCGTCGAGGAAGACGATGGCGGAGGCTCTCGGGGACTGAACGGCGATGATGACTGCAGTGGCTAGGGGAACTCCGGTGGATGTGAAGTGGCTCGATGGTGGTGGCAATGGCGAGCGGCAATGGCATAGCGAGTGGAATGGGTTCTTCGGGTGGTCGAGCTCGGGGGAGGGTGACGCTCGAGCGGGAGCGCTCGCGAGGAGGAAGAGAGGAATGGCGATGGCAGCGACTGGGGGTTGATGAAAGCGGCATGGTGGGTTCGGAGGTAAGTTCTGTTGCGAAAAAAACAGAGGGGAAAGGAGAGAGAGTAAACGGAGAGAGAGAGGGAGAATGTTATATTAAAATAATAAATATAATATTAAATAAGGGTAGTTAGAGATAGTGGGGAAAGTGGGGATACAGGGGATTGTGCAGATTAGGGAAATGTGGAGAAATTTGTATACGGGTGAGTGCATGGGTTTGTGGGTTAAAGTCCAATAGGAAATGGGCTTGAGTTTGGGCTTCAAATTGAATATAATAAATTCAATAATAATTGTTAGGCTTCTCATGAGTTCAAAATAATCAATAAATGATAATATTAATTAACTTAGGGTTCAAAGTAATTAAATAAAAAAGAGAGAGATATATTCTAGTTTGGAATATAAATTTGGATTTCAATAGGAGATTCAAAATGGATCGGAAAGAATTTATACGGAAATTGTTATAGAAGAATACATGGAGAAAGAAAGGGATTGGAAATTTGTATAATCGGAAACAGGGGTTACAGAATGAATAGCAGGTAAATGGTCAATTCCACTCGTTTAAAAAAAAATTGTACTTGTTATTAAAACCGATGTATAGTTTGACACTTTGACTATCTCCAACCACGCTAACCATCTATCAGTTTTAGCCAAAATAGCAGAATTTAAATGAAAATTTTGCCCTAACGGGACTCGTGAAACCACTCGAGAAAATAGATTTCTCCGATTGACTTGCACGATCTGGCAAATTTGTATCGCTCACCAAACTTTCATTCTGCTCTTTTTCCGCATCTTAAAATCCAAAGAAATTGCAATCAAAATCCCAAAAAGAAAAGAAATCGCGATAAGAAAAAATATGCAGAAATTGCGATCTGGGGAAAAAATGGAAAGAAAAACGCGATCATAAATCGCCAAACTATCGGAAGAAATCGTGAAGAAAATCGCCAAAAAAAATTAATCCGGAACAAGCAGCAAGTTTTTTTCGGGGGTATATTGGGTTTTTTAAATTTTGGTCTTGGGCTTTTTAACACGTTTTTAACGTTTTTTTTTTTTATAGCTTGGACTTTTTTTAATCTTATTAAAGACAAATGATCAGTGTATCTTATCCTCACAAATTTCTACTATTTTAATATGAGAGTTGGGGTTTGTAACAAACAAATTTTAACTTTGCAAATATATAAACACACATAATACTCGTTAAAACTATATTTAACAAATATAAATATACACCGCACGTGTAGTCCAAATTAAAATACTCAAATATAAATTATTTTTTCTTATTCGATATATATTCATTTAATTTGATGACTTTATTTTTTTTAGACGTACATCTTACGTACATTATTGTAGTATATATAATTTAAGTTTGAAGTTGACATTCTTTGGTTTATCTTGTACACTTTTGACTAATATGTTGGAAACTATTTGCCGTGCAAGCAATCCATCCGGCTTCGACAAAATGAAAAGATAGCACTATCAAGTTTGAATGGTTATTGATCCGTTAAAGATAATAAAGATCTTGGATATTTTTTTAATGATACCCTTATTTGAAAAGTCGAGTATTGTCCAGAATTTAATATCTAGTGCTCATGGCAAGTTGTTTGGAGAAAGCACATATTCCTCTTGAGCATCACAGTCCGTTTGCTAAAAATCCAAAAATTAGAGGTGCACACCGCCGTTTGCTACAACTCGTAATTTAGAATATGAATAAACAGTTCCTTGCTAAATTTAACAGCTGCTTTAGCCAGTTACTAAATATAAAAGACGGACGATGTTCATCCGTTTGAGCGAAAGAACGGATGAAGTTGTGCCATCTGTGATTAAATAAAATAAAAACAGATCTCTCATCAATTTTTTTTAAAAAACAATTAAAAAAAACAGAAGAGAAGGGCATTAAGGCCATTCAACCCACTACTTTAAAAAAACAACTAAAAAACAAAGAAAACAAACCAGACGGATGAAGGTCATCCGTTTGGCTTGTTTTGTTTGGTTTTTAATTGTTTTTTAATTGTTTTCAAAGCCCAAAAATTAAAATAATTTTTTTTTTTTAAAACAACAAATGGATCAACATGTTCCACCTTTGTTAAAAGCTAAATTTTATTTCGCAATGCTTCTTGCTAAAATTTTTAGAAAACGATAGTGGATGCTCTTGCCTCAAGTTTACAATTGAGTTGTATGCATATAGAAAAAGAAAAAAAATAAAAAGTTAAAAAGAAAATATAATAATCTATATAATAAAACACAAAGAAAGCTATCAAGTGGCTCACAATCAATCCCCCTAAAATCAAAGGCCTAGACCAAACCTCACAAAACATATTTTTCTTCCAAAATTTCAAACCTCAAAACCAAATTCCTCCCCCCCCACCCCCCCCAAACTAAACAACTTATTACTTTATTACTATTTCTCTCTTCTCTCTTCACTTTTTCATATTTCTCTCTTTCTCTCTCTCCCATTCTTTCTATATTTTTACTTAGAAATTTTTAGATTTTCAAAATTTTAATTATTTTTTTGCACATGTTATTTTGAAAATAGTAAATATTTCTTCAACTCCACACTTAAAGTTATAAGAAGTTAGATTTTATATCTCCATTTATAATTATTTTTCAACATATACTAATGGAAACATGGGCTTTTATTTACAACTAATTATTGTCATACTATTCAAACTTGAACTACATAATTATTGTTTTACTGTTTACAGGCTTTTCGTGTTTTGTATTGTTCCGAAGACGTGCCGTAGGCACGTGCCCACGGGCAAATCTAGTCAAAATACAAAGTCCCATAAGGAAGAAAGCATGGAACTGATATGGTTCCTTTTTTTAACAAGAAAATATAAAGTACAGTCACGCTGTTTCGTGAATAATAAGTTAAATAAACAGATCATGAATTATAGGACTGCATAACATCAATTTCAAAAGAAGATAATAATAGAAGAAAATACATGAACACATTCTAAAAACCTTCTAACTTTACATAAACAAAAGTCTAATTAATATGGTTTGTGATAATTAACTTCTGATTAATGAAACAGAGTGACTATACTTCATATTTTATTCCCATAAAAAACAAAAACAAAACAAAACCAAAACATGTTTTACGATAGGGTAAAAGGGGTATGAGTAACTTGCTCATTTAGTAAATGAGCAACTGATTATGTGATATGCATGTGATACATTAGACAACTAACCATTTTAAGAATTTTTCAATCACATGTAAGCCACATCATCAATTGCTTATTTACTAAATGAGCAAGTTGCTCATGCCCCTTTTCCCCTTTTTGATAATGTTCAGTTCAACCCTAGTGCCTGGTATGCAACCTATGAAGGTGCTTCCTCTATGAGATCTCATTTCTTACATGCCCTTTTTCCCTTTTGACGAAACCACAACCTCGGATCACCAAATCCATAGCAAATTCAACTCCCACATTACTTAGAAAACCTAATTAAATCAAGCGCAACCCTTATGCACAGAACCCCATTTTGTTGGGTTTATGTCTTGCATATTAGGTTCGATGTGAAAGAAGACAGTGAAGCGAGAAGATATTCTAAACGAATATTGGAGCAAGAAGGGTTACTGTTGAAGGTTGGACAAGAGTTGACAGTCGAATGCTAATAATAGCAGTCAAATGCAACCTAGGTGGTTGGGTTTGACTCGCAGTGCAGCTAGCTGCAATGTCGACTGGCATTAGTAGCAGTAGCAGTTTTGGGTCGGGTTATGGGTGAATCAGTTTGAGCCAAACTTCTTCTCAAAGTTAGATCGTACAGCTGCTAACGTGTGACTTTCTCTTCAGGGTATATCGGATAGTTATTGTATAAATACTACAACTTAGGGTTTCTCCAGATCTCTATATATTTATGCAATGACCTCTATTGAGAGATAGTACTAGAGTTTTTTATTTTTTTGAGGTTAGAGTTTTTTTATTGTAAACAAGTAGTATTTTATAGTGAGATTTGAGAGATAAATAAGTTATTTGTGAGAGTAATTGTAATTCTTGTATATTCTCTAATTGAATAATTCATCATTTATTTATTCCCGAGATTAGATTTGTTCGAACCGGGACAAAATTACATGCTTTTGTGTGCCCAATCAAGAAACCTTATATTATTTACATTTCTAATCACGAAACTCCGTGCCGTTAACGGTGCACGATGTTTCTTGAATTTTCCCCAATTTCCAAATTAACATAAAATTGGGGCGTTGTTCTGTAAAAATGCATAACTCGCCTCGCAAACCCAAACCACATCACCGACACCATCGTCACTCTCGTTCAAACAATGGCGACAACCAAAACCCCCCAATAATCCACAATGAAATCCTCAGATTCTCCCCTCCCTCTAAAACGAACTGCTCAGCTCCGAAAGCCTCGATCTCGACTGTCTCGTCTTCTTCATTTCAAGAAGCTTGGTTACCTGCAATGGATCTGCACGTTCGCGGCGTTCTTCTTCGTCGTTGTAATATTCCAAGCGTTCCTTCCGAACTCGATGGATGAGGAGGTGGAGGAGATGGGGGATGGGATCTTGAAGGGGATTAAGGGGTTGGAGTTTGGGGATGGGATTAGGTTTATGCCGACGAGGTTGATGGAGAGGTGGGAGAGGGAGAGGAGGGAGGGGGAGTTGGTGAGGTTGGGGAGGGAGGTGAGGAGATTGGGGGTGAAGAGGCCCAAGATTGCTTTGGTAAGTGGTATTTTTGGGATTTTTTTTTTTTGGGCATCCGGCCCTAGCCATGCCACCCACATTGGGGAGAAGAGAGATTTTCGAACATGCTAATCCTTTCACTTAAACGTTAGGCCTGTCAAGTGCTGCAGTACAAGTCCTTCGCATTTTTTTAAGGATTTGAGGCACTATTTATGGGACCAAGTTAAGTTAGGATAACTGGAGTTATCTCATATAACTTTATAAAACTCTAGTTATCCTAACCTTGATACGTTGGAGTCTTTGATACTCATTTTGGAGTTAAGATAACTACATTTATCTCATCAAAAGTTGTTCTCAACTTCATATATCTAAAAACTCCACTCTTATCTAATTTTTCTAAATTGTGGCATTGTTAAACACTATATTAAAAGATAACTTTAAGTTAGAGGTGAAGGTATGACAACCAAAGTTAGCATACCCAGGGCTGGTCTTGAGATTTATGGGCCTTGTGCGGAAAGAAAAAAGCTGGGCCTTCTTTATATATTCTAATACTAATTTTACTTTTATTTTGATTTTGACGTTATATATATATATATATATATATATATATATATATATATAATACGAATTCAATTGAAAAATATGAGTAGGGTACATTCTATATCTTTAAATTTTCATATGAATTCATTTGAAAAATACCTTTCAAAGTTGCAAAACCCTTTAGTATATTCAAAATTCTCCCGTCTCTCTAAAACTTCAGCATCTTGTAGGAATTCCATGAGAAAACCTTAAAAAAACAAAACATCAAAATCTGTAGTTTCGATGCATACTAGTAGAAGAAATACATAATATATTAACCGACAAATCCAACAAAAACAAAATGTATCAGTTAAAACTTGCTTAACGTTAGCACTATAAAAGCTTGAAACTGAGTGAGAAGAAAAGTAGAGCACCAAATTTGCAAGAGAAAGTATTTTGCATTAAAAAATAAGAGAGAACCTGAGAATTAGTGATATGAAATTGTGTATAAAGGATGCGGGAGGAATGGAAGTTTGTTTTCTTTCCAGATTGTTGATAGAGAAGAAAGATGAGCAAAAGACACTGGAGAAATAGAAGAGGTTCTTTTTGCCTTTTTGGATTCCTATACAAATTAATGAATTTGTTCTAAATTAGGAAACTAGAATAAAGAGTCATAATAAATGATGTTTTTTAATAGTTAATTAGGAGGCATATTTGGCTAAAAATCTTGATCTTCCTACTACAATAAAGAGTCCTAATTACTAGAATAGAAATTCCATTAATTACGTTGAGCTTGATTTCCTAGGGGCCTTGTGATTAGTGGGCCCTGTGCGACCGCATAGCTCCAGGACTGGCCTAAGCATACCTTGTATCACGAAAGTTACGATTGTTCCCAAATTGGGTCTTATTGTTTCGGTGGAGGTACATGTCTGCTTATCGCACTTGTACCTTCGCTTGAAGTTTTCTTTAAGGGTGTGCTCGGAACATAGTTAAGTTAGGATGATTGGAGTTTTGCATAGCTATTTCTTAGAATCCTAGTTTTCTTAATCACATGTTTAGGGGCCTATTTGGAGTTATCTCAACTTTTCTGAGCCCAAAAGTTGAGATTATCAAGTCTAATTTATCATTTATCTGAACTACGATTGCTTGAGCTCCATTTCTTTTTTAAAATAATGGACTTGAGTTAGCTTTAGCTGGCTTGCTAAACAACAAAAGGAATAGAGTCCAGCTAACATTTCGAGTGTAGATAGGGGGTGTGATCACTTAAGTTATTATGTCTACCTTTACTTAAAAATAAACATTAAGTTAACCAAAATTTGTTTCCAAACACACCCTAAGGAAGTGTTTGATTGTCTATGTAAATTAGGTAGAGTGAGGTTAGATAACTACAGTTATCTCAAGTCTCAATTTTTGGGGGAGATAATCGGTGTTATCTGCACAATGGGCTTCAAACAGCGCGTAGTTTAAATAACTAAAGTTATTTGAGATAACTCCTTATGATCCCAAACTCTCGTTTTATTTGGGTCCAGGTGGTGCCGGGGCTGAGGTTGGATGGATTGCAGGTGGAGATGGTTAGTGTTGCAGTTGCATTGAAGGATATTGGGTATGATGTAGAGGTAAAGCAATGAATATGTTTTTAAGGAATATTGAAATGTTTTTTCATGTGCAACGCATGTAATATGGAAAAAGGAAAAATTGTTGTGGAATTTTTTAAGGAATCTTGAAATGTTTTTTTAAGTTAGCTATGAATTTTTTAAGTTGCTATGAATCTTGAATTTTTTAAGTTAATGATTATAGTTTGCACAACTAAAAGTTCATAATTGTGTGCACCTATATCAATAACTTTTGTTCTACAACTCCTCTGCAATCTTACAGAAATCGTTCCATGTCTGAATTCTACTTTATTCAAGAGACAAAAGAAGGCTACACCTTACCATGCCACGTTTTCAGACCAATACCAACTGCATGCTTATGATCGTTGATCCCGGCAACTTGGTCCTTAACTCCTTATCCATGAATGGTCAGGAAAAAGAAAAATTGTCGTGGAATTTTTTAAGTTAGCTATGAACTTAAGTTAACGATTATAGTTTACACAGTTAAAAGTTCATAACTATTGTGTTTACCTATATCAATTACTTTTGTTCTACAACTCTACAATCCTGCAGAAGTCGTTCCATGTCCAAATTAAATGAATTCTACTTTATTCAAGAGACAAAAGAAGGCTACACCTTACCCTGCCACGTTTCAGACCAATACCAACTGCATGCTTATGATACTTGATCCTGGCAACTTGGTGCATATCCATGAATGGTCAGGAAACAATGCACTTGTTGAGCTAATTTACCAACTTTAGTTTAAAAAACATAGCTAACTACACACATGTTCACATTTTCTATATGCTTACCCTTTCTTTGCCTTAAGGTACTAATAATGAGATTACATCGTACTGTACTTATTAGGATCCCAAATCTCCTCTCTGTCTCTATCTAAATCTAGAGACTTTAGGGCTAGTGTTCATGATGATAAGTTGATAACTAAAACATCAACTAGTGGCCTCATTGATTGTCTCTTTGCCCAACTAACTCATCTCCGATGTTTTCCTAATATGTGTTGTATTCTAGGGGTTGACTAATTCACTCTCCCCAACTCATCTATAACAGATCATATACCTCCCATTTCTAAGTTAGTTAATATCATTTTACATTTGAGAAATACATCTTCGACTAGACAAAAATAAGTTCAATCCGAAGAGGACAAGGTTTAGCATCTTGTATAAGGTAGAACTAAGAGTTAATTTTTGTAGCGAGCATTTATGAAGGAACATCATCAAATCCATGGTACAAAATCTCGGTAGCAGTATCAAGTATCGGGCTTCCCATTAGTCGGTACTTACATACATATGTAGAGCATCAATAGGAAATTGCCATTCTAACTTGGCTAGTGCATCTCGATATTAACTGAAATTTGATACCATGATCAAGATTTATTTGAGATAGGACAAACATGTAATTCACTGTTGAAATTATCATTTGAATGGATGACCATTGTTGACCTGTCTAAGAAAAAGAACTAGTAACTAAAGAACCAAAATGGAAAAAGAAAAAAACCTTAGTATTATTAACTTATACTAGAAAATTGAAGAGCTGATGTTTATACAAGATGTTTAGTACATATCTTCAGCCAAATGGAAGAATGGGTTGTAGGTGAGATAGATGATAAAAACTTTTCTCAAATGATAAAAAATTATCTCTACCAAATGAATATGTGTGGCTCTTTAATGTGGGAATCAAATAGGTCCGATCACTGTGTTTGAGTCCTTTGGGAGTTTTAGATGAAAGTAAAAGTGAGAAGTCTGAAAGTGCATAGTGTGGTTCAACACTCTGTGCAATATGCTTGAAGTGCAGACTGCCCCTAGCATCCAAAACAACCTACCTTGGGTTAATGACTTGGAACTCGACAAATTGTAGGACAAAGCGATCTCACGCCCCTGGTAACATGAAAGTTTCTACAGTAACCAATCTATAATCTTGAAATTGTCTACTTTGAATAACAATCACTTGTTACACTTCATATATTCTTTGATTTTTCTTTAGATTGCCATTGCCATAAAGCAGATAACGATTTGGATGAAGGTGACACTCTAGGGAATAACATTAATACACTGGAATTTGGAGTTTGTATAGAATATTAGGTATCTCAGATCTGTCTTTTGGAGGATCCTATTTGAGAAGTAAAACTTGTTACTGATCTTACAGTAATGTAGCAAGTGGTCCTTGGTCACTTCGATCGTGTTGTAATTGTAAAGGGATCAAACAAAGTAATAAGACGTTAGTTAGGATTAAGAATGTGTAATTCCTTACATATTTGTTACAGATATATATACATAAGTTTGGAATCAATCAGAAGTTGCACTTGTACCTACAATAAACTAGGTTCTTTGACTTTGCAAGCCCAAAAATAAAAACTTATGCTAATATAACAACAACAACAAAGTTTTTCCCAAAGGACCCCAACTAGTTGGGGTTGGCTGCATGAATCATGGTATCCATAACGCTTGGTTTAACACAATATCTTGTGTAAGGTCACAAGCTATCATATCTTTTCTCACCGTTTCCACCAAAGTAAGTTTAGGTCTTCCCCTACCCCAAACTCTACCTTCCTTCAATACTTATTAAATCACTCTTTCTAACTGGTGCACTACTAGGTCTACGTGTGACATACCAAACCAGGTGAGGTGATTCTCTCTTAATTTATCTTGGATAGGAACTACCTTTACCATGTCTCGTATATGCTCGTTTCTAATTCTATTCTTCCTGGTTTTACCACACATCCATCTTAGCATCCTCATCTTCGCTACACTCATTTTTTGGACATGTTATTTCTTTGTTGCCCAACACTCTGCTCCATACATCATTGCTAGTCTAACAACCGCCCTATCAATTTTTTCCTTCAACTTCAAAGGTATACGTTTGTTACACAAAACATCACTAGCGCTTCTCCTCTTAAGCCACCCTACTTGGATCCTATATATAACAACTTCACAAATCTTTCCATCTCTATGTATAATCGAGCCTAAATATCAGAAACAGTATTTCTTGACCATCAAACTTCACTACTTCCTCATTTGTGTTCCTAATAGCACTATAATTACACTCCATGTACTTTGTTTTAGTTTTGCTCATTTTAAAGCCTCCAGTTTTTTAAGTTTCTCTCCACAATTATAATTTAGCATTGATTCATGCATTAGTCTCGTCCACTAAGATGCCGTCATCGGCAAAAAAGCAGACACCAAGGAACCTCATATTGTATTTCTCGTGTTAATTCATCCATAACCAAAGTAAAAGGTAGGGGTTTAAAACTAAACCTTGGTGTAAACCTACTGTAATAGAGAGTTCGCTGTTCTCTCCTGTGGTTGTCCTAATTGTGGTCATTGCCCCTTCATACATATCCTTAATTACCTCAATATACCGAATAGTTACTCTTTTATTATTTAACACTATCATACTAAGTTTCTAAGAACGTTATCATATGCTTTTTTAGATCTATAAACACCATATGCAGATCTTTCTTATTCTCCCTATATTTTTTCACAAGTCTCCTCAGTATATAAATTGCTTCCATTGCTGACCTTCCAGATTTAAATCCAAACTCATTCTCAGGCACTATTGTTTCTAGTCTCTGTCTATGTTCGATCACTCTCCAAAAGTTTCATCATATGACTCATTAATTTAACTCATTGGTAATTGGAGCAACTTTGTATATCTCTTTTATTTTTATATATATGTACTATAATATTTTTCCTCCATTCATGAGGCATATTCTTGGTCCTCAAAATCTCATTAAACAATGTTGTTAGTCAACCCACTCCTACATCTCCAAGACACTTCCAAACTTCAATAGGTATACCATCCGGTCCTAAAGCTTTTTTCATTTTCTGATTTTCATCATTCCATGAGCATTTCAAACCTGTGATATTCTAATTCTACAGAAAAACTTATGCAGATATGCTCTCGATTCTCCCTCGATTCTTCAACATTTTAGTTGCATACAACATTTTCAATTAATAACTTCTCAATATAACTTTGCCATCTTTCTTTAATTTCATCATGTTTTACTAAGACTCATGAATTCTCGCTTTTAATACACCTAACTGTTTCCAAATATTTTGTTTTCCTATCCCTTTGTTTAGCAAGCTTATAGAAGTTATTTTCTCCTTCTTTTGTTCCTAATTTTGTGTATAAATCATCGTAAGCTTTTTCTTTTGTATCTCTTACCGCTTTCTTTACTTCTTTTCTAACATTCTTATATCTCTCCAAATCCTTCTCATTTCTACTCGTTTGCCATATTTTGAAGGTTGGATATTTTTTCTCTCACAATATTTTAGAGTTCTTCTTGTCACCACCATGTTTCTTTAGTTTGTAGTCCTCTACTTTTAGATTCTCCATGTACCTCCATTGAGATTTCTCTTATGCACGTAGCTGTTTTAGTCTACATCATATTTGTCTCCCATTTCCAATTCCATATCGTTCTTTTAAGGACTTTATCTCTAAAAACCTCTAGTTTCTCTTCCTTTAAGTTCCATCACCTAGTTTTTGGGTCCTTATCTTTCCTCACACATATGTGTTTTTCGATCTTAACATCCAACACCATTAATTTATGTTGAGGTTAAGCACTCTCCCGGTATATAATTTTAGAATCTTTACACTTCAAGCGATCCACCTTTGTAGTAATGAAAAAGTCAATTTAGCTCCTATTTACCCAATTTTTAAAGGTTATCAAATGTTCATCTCTCTTCCTAAAATAAGTATTTGCTAATATATGATCATATGACGCTGCAAAATCCAAGACAGCCTTGCCTCTCCACCATTGTTCTTATGTCCAAATCCATGTCCTCCATATACCCTCTCATATCCCATGTTCTCTTCTCCTACATGCCCATTGAAATCTCGTCCTATAAATGTCCAAATCCATGTCATCCATGCACCCTCTCATATCCCATGTTCTCTTCTTCTACATGTCCATTGAAATCTCTTCCTATAAATAATTTCTCACATAAGGGTACTCCTTGAATTATCTCATCCATATCTTCTCAAAATTTATTTTTAGCTTGTGCATCTAATCCTACTTGGGGTGCATAGGCACTAATGATATTACTTATGTTTTCCCCTAATACAAGCGTAATTTGTATTATTCTCGTCCTATAAATGTCCAAATCCATGTCATCCATGCACCCTCTCATATCCCATGTTCTCTTCTTCTACATGTCCATTGAAATCTCTTCCTATAAATAATTTCTCACATAAGGGTACTCCTTGAATTATCTCATCCATATCTTCCCAAAATTTATTTTTAGCTTGTGCATCTAATCCTACTTGGGGTGCATAGGCACTAATGATATTACTTATGTTTTCCCCTAATACAAGCGTAATTTGTATTATTCTATCTCCTTTCCTATTCACACTAATTACATCTCCTTTGAATTTCTTATCTATAAACTTATGCTAATATATACTTCAAAATAGAATAAAAAATAAACTGAGCCCATAAAGACATGCCTAGGTTCTTTAGGGTGCTTAAGCCCTTATAAAGGCCCGAGGAGGCTCCCTAGACTGCCCTTTCAAATGAGGATATGTAATCTATTTTCACACCAGAATGATCTATGACTGCTCTTTCAAATGAGGATATATAATCTATTTTCACACCAGAATGATTTAACTTGCCTATGTACAATAGGCTGACATGTATTATTATCTTGTCTGTTTTCCCCGAAGGAAAACATGTATTGTCTATTCGGTCTCTCATAATATTTCCTGTCAGTTATCTATAATTCGATTTGCACTATGCAGGTTTATTCATTGAAAGATGGCCCTATTTACGCTGTTTGGAGAACTATAGGGATGAATGTAAACATTCTCCCTCTGGACATGAAACATGAACCAACTGATTGGTTGGAGTAAGCCATTTACGCTCTGAACTTAATTTGCTTTTTCCTTATTTGATATGGTTAAAAGTAGCGGGTCATACCAAGATGCACCAGCCATATCGGATTAGAGTTTTGCGTATTGATACTACTGATATGTCTGATACTGCAGATGATTGATAGGATAATAGCCTAAACCCAACCCTGATAAATTTCCAAACTATTATATTTCTGCAGAATTGTTGATTCGATATAATCATATAATCTTACTGAAAATCTATTACCTGATCATGTTTTCCCCCTTCTTTTCTGCAGCTACAATGGAATTATTGTGAGTTCCCTTGATGCCAGGCCTGCAATGTCATGGTATTTTTTTGGTTCAAATTTTAGAGTGATTCCTTCGACTCTTATAGTATTAGTTTTATGGTGCATAATGTTTTATCTTTAGTATATGTAATAGACTTAATGGAATATTTATCTGTTTAGATGGGAATTCAGGGATAAGTGGTGCCTTCACGTGCCAACCCTTGGACATTCTCATGTCCTTCACTACTAAGACACTGTTTCACTTTTCTGTATGCATATCAGTCCTTTTGCAGTTAAGGAGAACATTTGCTAATTAACTGAAATTGCTTATATTATCAAATCTGGCAGTCATGCAATATCCTTGATTTGAAGATGAAATCATTGTTAAATGTTATATTTGCTTGTGTAAAGTTAGCAAACTGCTGAAGCTGATTGGTGATTAGTCAGGATTGTTCTCTAACTGCACTTATATGATGTCCAAAGACCACATTTTGCTAGATTTTGTCTATTGCCTCAGATCACTGACTGCTGCTTTCATCCTCAAACTTATTGTTTGCATGGTATCAGAATGGTCTTGTATGCAATCAATTTCCAATCTTATTAGAATTAATCCCGGAATCCGTTGGCAGGTCATTCATACTTCAAATGTCACCTAATTTTTCATGGTTAACTAATTTTAATACCTTGTCTATCCTGCTAGAGAATGCCCAAAAAATCATGGTGATAATAAAAAAACAGAATGAATATAATAAGAATGCTAAACAAAGGAAATCATTTTGGGAATGCATAGCGGAAGAACTCAGAAGAAGCATTCTTATGCCATTTTCTACAAGTAACTCCTATGGCATGTATAGTACTCAATGTTCATAAAGATAGCAATGCACTTGACACTTTCATTGTCATCCATCTACTTATTCAAATGAGTACAGGATGTTAATCTTGGTTGTGGTTATCAGTGCTGGAACAGTAAGCCAACCAAAGCAAATTTTTATTTCACGTGCAATATGTACATAACAATTATGATTAGAAAATATTGTTTAATTTAGAAACTAATAGAGTAGCCTAATATGGTGAAGAAAAATGTCTTCTTGTTTATCTTCCTTTCTTCTTACGTACTCGAGTCAAACCATTGAACTCTTCTTCATGGAGCAAATTTGTCCTGCCGACAGTACTCCTACCTTCATTGTTCATATTTTATCTATAGTTAACTCTTCGCAAATACAGTTCTAAAGATAATATTAATTTGATGTACAGTTTTTTGCAGGAGCCGTTCAAATCTATACCTGTTATATGGATCATAAATGAAAAATCCTTAGCCCTTCGTCTAAGCAAATATGCTATGAATGGTCAAGGTCAGCTTATAGGTGATTGGAAACAAGTTTTCAGTAGAGCAACTGTTGTTGTATTTCCTACTCACTCATTGCCGGTAATATGTTTTGCCATGCTCAATTAATCTCCCGACATTAAGAATGTCATTTTGGTCTAGTAAAAATTGTTTCTGGATTTTTTCTAAAAAGCTTTTATCTTTTTTCACAATGCAGATGATGTATTCTGAATTTGATATGGGAAACTTTTTTGTTGTTCCAAGTTCTGCTTCTGAAGTATGGAGAGCAAGTAATTTCTTTTCCCTGCAGAATGCACATGATATGCGGGTTAAATTGGGTTACAGTTCTGAGGAATTTCTCATTGCTATTGCTGGCAGTCAATTTTCCTACAGTGGCATGTGGTTGGAGTATGCACTTGTCTTGCAAGCATTATCACCACTACTGAAAGAATTTGTTTCTGATGACACTTCTTATTGCCTCCTCAAAATTCTTATTTCATGTAGGGATTCATCTGATACCCAGAAGACAGCTTTGGAGGTGGCTGAAGTTGTGATTGCATTTTATTTGAAATTAAACTCAACCACATTTTAACAAATTTTTTCCCGTGGTTTTTAAGAAGTAATTTCTAATAGCGTATTCCTTAATCCTTATTTTAGGCTATTGCTTCAAAATTTGATTATCCGAGAGGCAGTGTACAGCTGATTGCTAGTGATGTTGATGAGATTAATTTTCTAGTCATTGCTGACCTTGTAATATATGGATCATTTCTTGAAGAACAATCTTTTCCACCAATTCTGATTCAGGCAATGAGTCTCGGGAAACTGGTTGTTGCTCCTAATCTAGGCATGATTGAAAAATATGTATGTGAGTCTAGTTCCTACTGTTCTGTTAATCTCTTATTTCGATATCTTCTTGTCCGTCAACTGATTTTTCTGTTGGTTACTTCTAGATTATTGATAAGGCCACTGGATTTATTTATCCAAAGGAAGATGTAGACAAGCTGACCGAGGTTTTATTTCAAATATTCTCAAGAAGGGAACTGTCTCCATTAGCCCAGAAGATTGCATCCCTTGGCAGAGAGCATGCCAAAAACCTAATGGTTTCTGATACAATTCAGAGTTATGCGTCGCTACTGGAAAATGTTATCAAGTTTCCATCAGAAGTTGCTTTCCCCAAAACTGCTGGAGCTATCTCTTTAGGATTGAGAGAAGAATGGCAGTGGCATCTATTTGAAAATTTCACAGACCTGAACTATTTGAATAATGCTTCAGAAGGCTATGGGGTCGTGGAAAAGATAGAGGAATGTTGGAACCGTACACATCAGGAGGCTTCTGCTAATATTAGCTCAAGGACTGATGAGGCTTTCTCTTTAGTAGCTTGGGAAGAAGGAAAAATGGTTGAGATGGAGTACGCTAAAAAAAGATTCGAAGTAGAGGAGGTAAGGTATGCATGTTTAGTTCAATTTTGTTGGCAAATATTCATTTCCAAGGTTAATGGATTAATAAACTCTGAAAATCTTTAGTTGAAGGGTAGAACTGACCAGCCTAGTGGAACTTGGGAGGAAGTCTTCCAAAATGCCAAAAGAGCTGACAGGGTTAAAAGTGGATTGTATGAAAGAAGTGACAAGGAGCTTGAGCGGGCAGGACAGCCGTTGTGTATATATGAACCCTATTATGGGGAAGGAACCTGGCCATTTTTGCACAACGCATCGCTCTATCGTGGAATATGCTTGGTAAGTTCATGCCACATAATAATATGATTTTTGTGGTTGACGATCTTATTCTCGCTAACTACGAACTAATACCGAAAAAACAATGAGCTAAAGCAGGAAGCAAACAAATACACTTTTGGGGGGGATTTAATCCTTTCAAAACTGTATGGCACTTCTGTTCTAGTTGAGGAGGAAAATTATTTTGTATGGGTCTTGGACTTAATGTTTATTAAATTTCTTGGTGGTGGTTAAGCACAACCAAGATGTACTGTCATAATATCAATGAAACAGGTTATACAACTCCAAAAATGTTCATTGTAAATATTTCCTATTAGAGTTGCCCATAGATTTGAATTGGATTTCAGTCATAAGTTGTGTATCAAAATAATTAGGAGAAAATGGAAAAAGGAAGAACTCTTCATTTAATTGTTAAACTTTAAACAGTCTTTCTTGTCATTTTAACTGCTTTATTGAAGGTCCATTTGTCAATTTATTACCTGTTTTTGCTAGAAAACGTGAGATTTTTACACAACTATTGCTTGCTGCATATGACCCACATTTGCTTGCTGCTAATTAGAAGATTTGGCTGAAGTGAAAACTTTTGCTTGCTGCTAATTACCTACATTTTGGTTTCATTATAGTCGTCCAGGGGAGGCTGTAGACCAGGAGCAGATGACATAGATGCTTCCTCTCGTCTTCCTCTTCTCATTGATGCTTATTACCGAGAAGCATTAGGTGAGTATGGTGCCTTTTTTGCTTTAGCTAATCGGATTGATCACATACACAAGAATGCTTGGATTGGATTTCAATCTTGGAGATCGGTGGCAAGAAAGGTATATTAATACTAATAGAACTATATCTTTATCACAGTTTATTGCATTGTATGGTCTATGACTTTTCCTCTACAACCATGGAGTTTTTTCTGTTTATACTTCTCTGTCTCAGTTAGGAAGTAGTTACCTGGTATGTTGCCCTCTCTTTAGGTTAAATCTTTTGTTCCATGTTGTTTGCTAGTATGATTTATTACTTAAACTTGCATGGCATTAAGTAATTCAAACTTCATCTGACCTCCCTTTGTAATAGGCTAACAGCTGGTAGTCATAATGTGCCATATCTTGGTTTACCTATATAAGACTAAATTCTGGTTATTCGAGGGAGAAATAGTGATGCAGAAAGAGGGGGAAATTGAGAAGAAAGGGGATTTGGATGTTTGGGAAGAAGATACGTTTAGAGAGAGGAAGGATGATAATGGCTCATAGTTGAGGCACGCGACTCACAGTTTCCAAATAACTAATTTGTTTTATTTAATAATAAAGAGGCCTTTTGAATAGGCTTACAACAAAATATCAAATATGATCCAAAATTTTTCTTGCTTTATCAAACTAAACTAAAATAGCAACTAAATAATGAAATTCTAACTGAATACAGCAACAAGATAAAACTTTAAAATTTTCTACCTTCTCTTTTGTAAGATTCTCCTTTGTGTTCTCCATTGTTCTCTTCGGGTGAGAAAAACTCGATGACCTCATCTACAATGTCAATGTCAAAGAAGCTTGATTGAACCATCCCAACGGGCTAGATACTTTCAATGGAACGCAATAGGGCATGGTAGCGAACACATCGGAGGAGGAAGAAGACATGACTACCAACTATTGATTGAGATTTCTCTTTGATGGAGAGGACCTTTGAACTGGTGGTCTCAAGAGAGGGATTTTCACATCCAGCTCCGTTGTGGGTTAAGAACATGCATTGATTTTTTTAGCGTGTTAATTAATAGTATAGAAACTGTAAAGAATACTTTATTAGATGTTAATAACTGAATACACTGCCTCCTATATATAGGAGAGTACAAAGAGTAATCTAAGTCTATTTCAGATGTGAGACTAAACTAGGACTATTTTAACACTCTCCCTCAAGCTGGATTGTAGATATTGTCGAAGCCAAGCTTGCTCAAGAAAGTTTGAAAAAGCTTAAGAGGTAATGCTTTAGTTAGGATATTAGCAAATTGTTCTTCGGACCAGACATATGAAAATGAAATCACCTTCTTCTCTCACTCATCTCGAACAAAGTGACAATCTACTTCAATATTTTTTGTACGCTCATGGAGTCATGAAATACCGAATTTTCAGAAATATGCATAGCAGCCTTGTTATCACAGAAGTGAGGAACTGGAGATAACAACGGGATTGTTAAGTCTCGAAGAAGATATTTGAGCCATAAAATTTCAGAAACCAAATGCCCAATGACTCGATATTCAGACTCTGCACTTGATTTGGTTACCACGAGTTGTTTCTTACTTTTACAAGATACGAGATTTCTTCCAAAGAATATAAAGTACCCACTAGTTGAGCGCCTATCATCAACCGATCCTGCTCAGTCAGCATCAGAATAACCTCGTAAAGAAAGAATCACCAAGCTTGAAGAGAAGTTCTTATCCTGGGGCTTTTTTAAGATAGCGAAGAATGTGAACCATTACTTCCCAATGAGTGATGGTCGGTGCATGCATAAATTGATTGACTCGATTAATTACAAAGACAATATCTGGCCTAGTCACTGAGAGATATATGAGTTTGCTAACTAGCCTGCGATATCATAAAATAATGCATCATTGGAGGATGACAGCTTAATATTGGGATTCATAGGTGTCGCTGCGGTGACTTCCCAACATTCCTGTCTCAGCAATAATATCAAGAACATACTTTCTTTGAGAAAGAAAGATATTATCCTTTGTCCGTGCAAGCTCAATGCCAAGAAAATATCGAAGCGGACCAATATATTTTGTTTGAAAGGTTTGAGCTAACCGTTGCTTGATGTCTGTAATACCTTGTGAGTCACTGCCTGTGATAATGATATCATTAACGTAGACTAACAGAATAACAATGTCTTTACTTTCTTTCTTTGTGAAGAAATAATGGTCTGCCTTACTTCTAGAGAAACCATAAGAGCACACGACTTTGCCAAACTTTTTAAACCAAGGTCGAGGAGACTGTTTGAGTCCATAAAGAGACTTTTTGAGCGAATATACAAGATTCTTCCCTTGTTACTCAAAATCAGGAGGTTGCTGCATATACACCACCTCTTTTAAGTGGCCATTCAAGAATGCATTCTTGACATCAAGCTGATGAAGGGGTCAAGAAGAGAGATAAGAAACCGAACAGACGAGAGTTTCGCAACCGGAGAAAAGGTTTCTGCATAATCAACCCCAAATTCCTGCGTATATCCTTTCGCGACAAGAAATGCTCTGAGTCGTTCAACTGTGCTATCTGGATTGTGTTTGATTGTGAATACCCACTTACAACCAACTCTCTTACCACCCACAGGGAGGTGAACCAATTGCCAAGTACCATTATACTGAAGAGCATGCATTTTCTTTCATACCTGATGTCCAATCAGGGTGCTTCCTGAACATTTTTAGGTATAGAGATGGAATCCAACGAAGAGGTAAATGCTCGAAAAGATATGTTCAGTTTAGAAGAAGAAACAAACTTGGCATTATCATAGTGAACACAAGAAAGTTGAGCCTTACGTTGACAGATAGGTAAATCATGTGTTAGGAATATTACTGACATAAGTGGTTGGCCTCGATTGAACAACAGAGGATACATCGTGGATGGTCGATTCGGAATGCGGCTTGCATTTCCTTACATAAACCCGAAGTGGTGGAGGCGGTGGTGGTGGTGATGGTGATGGTAGTCATGGTGGTGGTGATGTTGGTGGATGGTGGTGGTGGTGGGAAATCAACTCTCAACAACCGCCATCGGTACATCGAGAGTTTTGGAAGAAGTTTGTTCAAAATAAGGTTTGTGTTGAAAAAATGAAACATCTGCCGAGGTAAACATTTTCTTCCGTGAAGGACAGTAAAGATAACCTTTCGAGAAGCATGAATATCCAAAAAATGCATATTTAGTAGTACGCGGGTCAAGTTTAGCAGTGCCCAGGTGGAGATTTTGAACAAAACACGTGCAACCAAAAATACGAGGTGATAGTGAAAATGGATCTTTAGATGAAAATACCAGTTTGAAAGGTGATTGATTTTGAAGAATAGGAGTAGGCATATGGTTAATAAGAAAACAAGCCGTGAGAACCGCAAAACTCCAATTAAACTTTGGAACGTTCATTTCAAACATCAAAGAGTGAACAATGCTAAGTAAATGTTGATTTTTGTGTTCTGTCACTCTATTTTGTTGACGAGTATAAATGCAAGAGGTTTGATGTATTAATTTATATTGAGAAAAGAATTGTTGAAAATCAGAACTCGCATATTCTTTAGCATTATCAAAACAAAAACATTTAAGAGTAGTGCCAAATTGTGTTTGCATCTCAAAGAAAAATTCTTGAAAAACTTAAATACTTCAGAACGATCTTTCAAGAGAAACAGTCATGTTATGCGAAAGAAATCATCAACAAACGTAACAAAATAACGTTATTTATTCAACGTAGAAAACCCAATAGGTTCTCAAGCATCAGATTGGACTAAATCAAATAAATGTTCACTACGTTTATTGATGCGTCCTGGATAGGGAATTCGATGATGTTTACCTCACATAACTCACAAGATAACTGAAAAGAAGACTCACTACTGAAAACTAAGTGCTTGAGAGTAATAAAGGAGGGATACCTCAATCGCTGGTGCCACAATACGGGATTAGTAGAAGAATGAAAAGCCGAGACTGGAGAATCCAAGATGTGTAACTCATGTTGTTTACGACTGCTGCCAACCACCTTCCTTGTCGTAATATTTTGAAACACATTGTGAAGGAAGTTTTTTTACTGAAAGTTTAAATTCTTAGAAATTTTAGGAACCAATAATAGACTATTAGGAAATGTAGGAACACGTAAAACAGATGTAAGAGAGAGATCTGGAGAAAGGGAGATATCGCCCTTCCCTTCAACATGAACAAGAGATTCATCAGCATCATGCACATTGGAAAGCAAAGAAAAAGAAGAAAGCGGTAAAGGAGACATGTTCATAAGCATATGAATCAATAATCTATTGATGTGAAGTAACACGACAAGCAGTACATAAGTAGACAGAATTATAAGGAGGAGACAACATATTGTGGAATGCTTGATACTCTTCAGCAAAGAGGGTATACTGGGAAGAGGTTGGCACATCTGTAGGAGCAACAGTGGAAGAAGAATATTCCACAGTGGAAGACTGATGAGCAGCAGGAGGATGACTAATGTGTTTCCAACACGTCGTATGCTCTTGAGATCGGCCCTGACAATACGTACAATACTTAGTGTTGCGTTGACTGTCACCATGTCCACAACCACGATCACTATGGCCCCATGAAGAATAAGAACCACCACCCCTAGAATATGAAGTAAACTGCTACGAGTGATCATAAAAACCATGGTCATTGTCAGAGACGAGTGCAGACTATGTAAGGGTTTCAACAAGAGCAGGAGGGGGTACTCGTGGTAGCTGAACATGGAGATCACGTAGAGAGGGCTGACGTTGGTGGCAAGGATATGAGTGTTAATGCCTTCAAAATATGAGCGAATATTGCCCAATGCAAGAACGACGAGAAGGACCTTATTTTACTGTTACTGGACAACGAAATCGACAGAGTATGGTTGATAAAGCTTCCATTCTTCTAAGAACTGAAGATAAGCATGAATGTCGTCACCTTGCTTGGTCTCGATCACATCGTAAAAGATATCATACTGGTACTACATGTTATTGGAGTACATGTGATGAAATGTATCCCCGGTCTTTTTTGCTTTGTCGAGGAAAGTGATGGAGTTGTAGACATACTGGTTTGGTCATCATATTGACAATCAAGTTATCATCACTATCTCATACTTTGAATGTGAGATCTGTAGATGGAGGAGCTGGCTCAGTGAGGTGATGGTATATCTCATGCCCTTTGAAGAAATGCATGACAGATCGGAACCATGTCATGAAGTTGCTGTGACCGAAGAGATTCTCAGTGGTATGCGTTCGGCCTTTAATAGAGAAGGAGAATCGGTCGCTGTTGGAGGAGAGGGTGTCGACATTGAAGGAGGAGGGCAGGTCACCATTGTAGCAGATGAGTTCATCATAGAAGCAAATCTAGATTGGATCTGAAGGAGAAAATAAGTGTAAAGGAGAGAGTGATTTGAAAGGACATAAAAAACTAGCACGCATTACAAAACAGAGTGCATCACGAGGCATTCGTTTTTTTTTGGGTGCTACATTAGATGCAGGGTCAGGAGGCTTCGAGCGGCGAAATCGGGAGCGGGAGCAAGATGCGCGGGATGGTGCAGAGGCGAGTTTGGAGGTGGTCGGGGTTGGGTATGGAGGGGATTTGGGTGTTGGAGTGGGACAGGGAATCGGCAGGTGATCGTGAGGGCGGTGGCGGGAGAGTAGCGATACAGGGAGTGGATCAGGTTTGGGTGTGGAGGCGGTGGCATGGATGGGCAGGGAGGGCGGCGGCGTGGAGGAGGAAGAGGGGAGGTGAGGGTTATGGTTTCGGGGTTGGAGGAAGAGGAGGGCAGAGTAGTTTAGGGTTTCAGAGGAGGAAGGGAGGAGGAGAGGATTAGTGATTTTTATTTTATTTTATTTTTTTGGAGTGAGAGAGAAAACCCAAACTTTTTGTGGGAAATTTTTGTATACTTTTCCAACTCTAATACCATGTTGATTGATAGTATAGAGACCGAAAAGAATACTTTATTGGATGCTAATAAATGAATATACTGTCTCTTATATATAGGAGAGTACAAAGAGTAATCTAAGTTTATTTCTGATAGGGGACTACTAAGACTTCTTTAAGAGAGAGAAACAATTAAAGAAGTGGAAGACTTACCAAAGAGAATGGTATAATCTACAAAGTCTGTAGCCTGACCAAAGTCTATACTAATGGCAATCTTGTAACTGCAGTCAACTTCTTCAGATATTTCCGATGTAGACAAAAGTGTTTGACGGGATTTGTGGAATATTCCTCTGATTCGTATTCTTAGTAGCGTGCTGGCATATATATGTATCAATGTATGTGCAGCTTTCTTTAAGTATAACTGGAGTAGTCAATCTTAGATTCTTAGCATTGTCTTCCCTTCGAGGAAAATTGTGTCTTTTGCCTTAGTTTAAAAGTGAATTTTCTTTTTATATTTTTCCTTTTTTTTTATTCCCCTGTTATTAGCTACTTGGTTTATTCCAATTATACACTGATCATAAAGCTCAGTGATTTCTCAAAATGGTAAAACTTGTGAAGTTTTGGTACCTAGGTTCTAGATGTTTGTGATGGTGAGCCTCAAATTTGTGCTTTCATTTTTTCTCTTACTAATGCACTGATTAGGCGATTGTTTTTCCCAATTACAGGACAGCCTTTCTAAGAAGGCTGAGTCTGCAATTATGGAGGCTATCCAAGCTAGAAGGCATGGGGATGCACTTTATTTTTGGGTTAGAATGGACAAGGATCCCAGAAATTCACTTCAACAGGATTTTTGGTCTTTTTGTGATGCCATAAATTCTGGAAATTGCAGGTCCGACAACTTCTCAAAACCTCTCTTGTTTCGTTCCAGAGATGTTAAATAGTGTATAAATCTCATCTGCTCAGAACCGTATTGATAGTTTTTCTTTTCTGTTTATTTTGATTTATCCTTAAAAGGTTAAGCTGGTAAAGTTGATGAGAATTGTAGGTGAGTAGGTGCTACGTGAAATAGAGTTATATGGGACCAGAGCTAGAGTTTGTAACCATTGAACAAGTTCAGGTGTGTAGGAATATCCCCTTCCGCTGTGCACTCGCTATGGTGTGCACTCGGCCTTTGGGTCATCACAATGATGATCTAAACCGTTCATATTGATCTACACGTCTAAATTAGTCTAAATATGTAAAATCAAGTCATTTGAAATTTATTTGTCCATGTATTGAAAAGTTATAAAATTATATGGGTGAAAATCCTTTTTTTATAAAGACAAGATGGATGGGCAAATGAATTTCAAATGATTTGATTTTACATATTTAGACTAATTTAGACGTGTAGATCAATGTGAACGGTTTGGATCATCCATGCAAAGGCCCGAAGGCTGAGTGCACACCATGGCGAGTGCACAATGGAAGGTTTGTCTATATATATATATATATGTCCAACACATGAAGCCTTGAATACATGTTTCTCATAAATACTTTCTACCAATTACATTACATATCCACCTTTATCTTGAAAAATTTCACATGAGTCTTTGATTATCTCTAGGGAACTTCTCAAGTAAGTCCGGGGGTGAGGAGTTGTAAATTATCCAGTCAGCCCAATAGAGCACGTGTCAATAAGTTTTCTTTGATCAGATTCTTTGCTGATAGATGCACATTTTGGTGCTGGGATGTGCTGGTTTTTTTTATTTATTTATTAAAATACAAAATTACAGCTGTGTATAATGGATGGTTTGATTTTACTATAGCTGTGAAGAAATGGGTGGTTGGATTTTACCCATCTTCTACACCTTCACCTTCTTCACCCAGTCAACCCAAAACCAAGAGACTCATCATGAGAACAAAGTCCGGACTAATCAGTCCTGTTGGGCTATCAAATTCAATCTTCATTCTGTTTGCTCAATAACAAAACCCAGATACCAAATACCACAAACACAAAGATACAAATAGACTCTTGAGAACAAGGAGACTTTTCTTGCCTATCAAATTGCTCGATCAACAAGAAGTACCACTAAAGCAACATAGCTAAATTTTGGGTTTTTTGTTTGTTTGTTTTGGGTTTCTGTCGTGTTTTTTTTTTGGATCTGAGATGGACGAAGAAGAAGAAGAGAAAGGGTGTGGAGAGTTGTGTAGAAAGCTGTGGTCAAATCAACTAGTAATTTACACGTGCAATACATGTTTTAATAAATATATTTTTTAAAAGTAAAAATTCCAATGTAATTTAGCCTTAAACTTGAAACCTCCTTTAGAGCATCCACAGTAGTTGGTTATTTTGCCATTTTTTGGCAAAAACAGTGCTGCAGTCGTCATATATTTTGCCATTTTTTCGAACAATGCATTGCTATGTTTGAAAATTGATTTGGCAATTCCCATGTTATAGGGTGTTTCGTTCCTATTATTTTATTAATTAATTTTGTAATTTCTTAGACGAAAAATGATGTTTCGTCCGATGAAATTTGTATTTTTTTGCATTTAAATAATCCTCGGACGAAAAAAATAATTGTTTATTTTAAAAGCTCCACGGACGAAATATGATTTTTTGTTCGAGATGAGATGGAACATCATTAGTTTATATAAAAATTATTTTATATAATTAGTTTAGGAACTAATTAATTTATATAAAATTAGTTTAGGAAATGGGTTTAGATAGGTAATTAGATAGATAATTAGATTGGTTAGGATAATTGGATAGATAATTAGTTTATATCAAAATTAGTTTAGTGAGATTGGTTAGGATCATTAAATGAGAAAAGTGAGCCTCATATTTGTATGAGAAAATTTTCTCATACAAAGTGAGGTGTCAAAACAAGAACCTTTAAATTATAGGTTTGTTAAATAACATCTTGGTTCATCTTGGTTTTAAGGTTCTCTACTGCAATTTGCAAATGAGTCCTTTAATCAAACTTATAATCTAAGGGTTCTTGTTTTGACATCTCACTTTGTATGAGAAAATGTTCTCATACAAATATGAGGCTCACTTTTCTCTAATTAGATAGATAATTAGTTTAGAAAATGGGTGGGACGAAACATCATGTTTCGGCCCACCAAAAAAATAGAAAATTAATAACGCTAGGGGTCGGACGAAACATCCGTCCAATTTTGTCTATGAAATTATCAAATTTTGCATTTCACTTTTGCATTTCACGACTGCAGCAAACTTAGAAAATTGTCAATTTCTATTTTGTATTTTTGTCATTTTTTCCACAAACGACTGTGGATGCTCTTATATTAGTTATGTATGGACAATGCACATAAGTTGGTATGCTTACAAACGACAACTCCAACTCACCCATTGTAATATTAGAGATTAGAGATAGTTAATGAAGGAAAAGTGCAGAGAATCTTTTACTAGCTAAATCGGTAAAAGCAGATCCAACCCTGGATCAACTTTAAATAGTGAGCCAGAAGGTTTTAATCCTCCTGGACCATAGTACTTCTCTTATCTCTATGGTTCTATGAAGCATGGTACTGGACAACAAATTCGCACGAAGCAAGACAGGGTCACAACCATAATATTATAAAATATTTTAGTTTGTATCACTAATATGCATTAATTATATCCAAGTGATATCCCAACACTATAAGTTTGAGCTACATAATAAAAATGAGTCTTATAGTCCTTGTAAAAGTTATTCTATTCGTAGTCCATTACAAAATTGGAAGAAATTTGTAGTCCATGCAAAATGCAAAATAAGTCTTACAGGTCATAAGAAGTGTGCAACATATAAGATATATGCTAAAATTTAGGGGACACAATCAAATACGTGGCCAAGGAGAGTGCATGAAGTGGCGGTTTCCAGCATAATGATTATGCCTTCATGATATTAGTGTCCCTCCTACATAGCTAATATTATAAGTTGAGAAATTTCTAGGTGTGGCTCTGTTACATCGTAGTCATTTATATTCAGAAATCTTGGCCGTCTATTCAAATCCCATATCCTTAACTAATTCTATATGCATTAGGATTCGCGTGCATCACAGTGGGCAGGTCTCGTTAGGTAAAACCTGATTGCTCCCCAGAAAACTGTTCATGACTAAAACCAGGAAATATGTGAGTTAGGTTAATTTTATTTCCAAAGAATAAGGGATTCTTAGGGTGTAAACTGGAGCCAGGAAAGTGTGCAATCTAACGAGTAAATCAGTCTTACAAAGTATAAGAATATGGCTTTTTATTTTATTTTAAGCTTTTAAAACAGATATATTTAATGGCTTATATCAAACTTTGGTTCTTTGAAGGTTTGCTGTTTCAGATGCTCTACGAAGGATGTATGGTGTAAACCTAAAAAATAATTCAGATACATTACCAAAAATGCCGAAAGATAGAGATTCTTGGTCTGTCATGCATAGCTGGGCTCTGCCAACAAGGTCTTTCCTCGAGTTTATCATGTTTTCTAGGTATGCCATCTTCAAGAATTTTGTTGAACTTGTTCTTCAACAGCCCAAATACCCAATTGAAACTTGTATTTCAGAGCACTTCGCCTTTTACTTTGTCAGTTGTGCCCAGCATCTTGACTTCATATTCAAGGTGCCTCTTTCGTTTGATATACCTTGCATTTCTGTTTTCCAGGATGTTTGTAGATGCCATGGATGCCCAGATGTATGACGAGCACCATGAAAGCGGTTATTGCTATTTGAGCTTATCTAAGGTACTGATTTATCATTTATCCTCACCGCTCCAGCTGTTACTCTATCTGCAAATACGATAGGGAAGTTTTCCTTCTAACAGGACACTTTTCTGTCATCCAACTACAATTGCACCATTTCCTCAGGATTTTGAACCAATCACACATTTCAATCGACAGTTCTAACCTTTTCCTGGTAGAAGGTTCCCATAGCAGTCCATTTCTCAAGCTGTTCT
The DNA here is from genome assembly GCA_017893485.1 of Hemerocallis citrina. NCBI lineage: Eukaryota > Viridiplantae > Streptophyta > Magnoliopsida > Asparagales > Asphodelaceae > Hemerocallis > Hemerocallis citrina. The sequence goes on along the minus strand of CM030366.1, from coordinate 154,812,351 downwards.
TTTTTGCTGCATAGTTTGTGAGCATGTTTCCGTTTTCTCTTAAGTTTGTGCTTGTACATCTGTCTCCTTGAACTTCGACTTGCAATCTTGTTTGTGATGGGTTCATATACCCATACGAGTTGCAAACAAGTAATCGAAATCAAATAAGCACAAACAAACGCAACTAACAACACACAAACACACAAGATTTTTATCGAGATTCACCCAGTGCAATGGCTACTTTCCCGTGCAGAGACACTCCTGCGATTTTCACTAGTGAATATGAAGAAAAAACATGTTTGCAATCACTGAAGATTTCACCCTCAAGGTGTAGGGTTTCCTCTCCTCCCTAATATCTCAAGAACGGAAGCCTTATCATTCGGAATAACCCTAATAGTCGTACACCATACATATATATAGGATTGCAAAAAATATTAGATCTTAGTCGTAGATCAAATTCCCGATCTAGCGCCGTTGCGGTCGACTGCTAATGAGTTGAGAGAAGGTAGAGAGTCCAACCTGCAAGTTGCGGTCGACGTCCCACCTAGCAGTCGACTGCTCCTGGCACTTGCGGTCGACTGCAAATAATTGCAGTCGGCTGTCAAGTGTGTTGTTGTTGTTGTGTGCACTATCTTGTTGTTGCTTCTTGCTTCCTCTTCTTCCACCCCTTCTACTTGTGTATTGGATCCACATAATCCCAACAATCTCCTACTTGGAGATATATGCACAAAGTCTTTAACATGTTCTCCATTTTCCTTTTGGCCTATTCAAGGTTTGTGCCTATGCGAGTCTCTCATTAATCAACTTGGAGACAATCTGATAGCGGTATAGCAATACTAATGCTTCTTGCTATCCACTATCTTTGTAAGCATGTTACTCAAGATTCTTTGTGCCACGAACCTTTGATAACTTCAACCACTTCTTTTCAGCTGCCAACCTGATAAAGTGATACTTCACCTTTATATGTCGAGTCTTAGAATGGAACGCCGAGTTCTTTGCCTTAAATATTGCATTGACTATCACACCGTAGATCCCTTTGGGTTGCTTTCTACGCAACTGGCCCATAAGTTCCGAAATCTATAACATGTCCTTCGAAGACTGTAAGTGTTATATATTCTGACTATGTTGTTGATTGTGCTACAACTTTTTGTAACGAAAAAAACCCAACTTACAGCTGTACCACCAACTGTGAACACATATCTTGTAGCACTGTTACAACCATCACGATCATCGCAGTAGTCCGCATCAATATAACTATGTATCTGCAATGTATCACCCCTAAAATATAGAAAATAATCTGAAGTACCTGCAAGATATCTAAGAATTCACTTCATTTCATTCCCCGGCTTACAACTATCACTGCATACTATATTTGGCCGTGTAGACACCATCACATACATAAAACTACCAACTGTCGAAGCATAAGACACCACAGCTATTTCCTTCATTTCTGCCTCTGATGTAGTACACAAGTTCATAGAAAACTTGAAGTGTATGCACCCAAGGGACAAGTAACTTGTTTTGCACTATCCTTATTAAATTGCTTCAACATTTTTTTCACATGGTCTACTTGTGACAACCAAAGTTTCTTACTCTGCTTGTTTCTTGTGATTTTCATGTCAAGAATTTGCTTTGCCTTCCCCAAATTTTTTATTGAAAACTGAGAAGTTAGCATCATCATTAATTTTCTTCCACATGAACTTGTCAAGAGCATATCCATATAGAAAGCTAAAATTATTGTATCATTGTCATCATACCTGCGCACAGACACAATGATCTAACTCGCGTCTTTCGAATCTCTTTCCTTGCATGAAACAATCGAACTTCAAGTACGATTGTCGCGGTGCATGTTTGAGTCCGTATAAACTCTTCTTCAATCAACAAACCATGTCTTTTTTTTCTGACTTCAAAACTTGTGGATTGCTTCATGTATAACTCTTCTACATCACCATGGAGAAAAACTGTTTTGACATTCAACTGCTCTAAGCGCAAATTTTTTACTGCCACTATACCGAGCAAAACCCTGATTGAAGCTATTTTCACAACTGGAGTGGATCTCACTGTATTCAACACCTTTCTGAGAAAACTGTTGACAACAACTCTCGCCTTATACCTTTTGCCACCATCTGCCTCATCCATGATTTTGAAAATTCACTTGTTCATAAGAGCACGATTTCCTGCATGTAACTTGGTCGACTCCCAAGTTTGGTTCTATATCAAGGAGTTCATCTCGTTCTTCTTAGCTGACTCCAACTGAATTTGAGATGTATCTTTCAAAGCCTCGTCATTAGTTTCTGGCTTACCTGAATCTGTGTGCAGATAATGCTTGTGAACTATGCTGGATGATGGATCAAATATCTTTGTCGGTCTTCTCTCTTTTGTATCGACCTTCTCAAAGCAGATACTGGTTCACCGATCGGTTCTTGATCCCCGAATGGTTGTGGCTCTACCTGTTCATATTGGATATCCTTCTCAATCTCAATAGGTTCATCATGAGTCTCTTGTGCTACCAATGGTATCTGTACATGCCGTTAGACTATAGAGGGGTCATCACTAGGACTGTCTTCATAACCTGAATCTGAATATGAGTCTGAAACTATATATGGATTTGAATCAGTTGTATCGCCCTGATCTGTGTGTCTATCTTTATACAAGAATTCTTCATTGAAAACCACATTCCTGTTGCGAATGATCTTGTTATCAACAAAGTCTCAAAGTTTGTAACTATACTTATCACCGTCGTAGCCAATGGAGACACTTTCTGGATTTTGAATCCAGTTTCTTTCTTTTTTCCATGCCAATTAGTGAATAGGCAATATAACCATAAATTTTTAAATGCAAATAATTAACAAGTTTACCTTACCATAGTTCTTGCGGTATGCTCCCATCAAGAGCACTAGATGGACGACTGTTGATTAAATACACTGTTGTATCCACTGTAGCTGCCCGAAGATGGACATGAAGACCTGCATGAAGCCATATGCATCTTGTTGTCTTAAGTATTGTGCGGTTCATTCTTCTGTTACTCCATTGTCATATGGAGTTTTAGGAATTATCTTGGATCCTTGGATACCTGCATGTACCAGAAAATCACTAAACTCTTTACTTGTATTTTCACCACTGTTGTCTGATTTTACTGCTTTCACTTTGTAACCCGTCTCATTCTCAACTCTGGTTCTCCAAGCTTTCAATGTCTCAACCACCTTGGACTTCACACAGAGTGCAATAACCCAAACTTTTCTAGTAGCATCATCGATAAATGTGATGAAGTATCTCTTACCACTGTAAGAGAATTCCTGAGTCGAACCTCACACATCAATATGTACAACTATAGAAATTATTCACATGTTCCACTACTGAACTCCTCTTTGCCAACTTCATGTTACTAACTTCTTCAAATGAAGAATCTGGTTTGATGCAAACGGTTTTTCATATATATCTATAAGAATCTTTATTGCCTCCTTTGCGGTCTGTGCCTTCTCAACATGGGATAGAGTTTTCCTACTCAACGCCAACTGAATATGTCCAAGTGTCATCTGATCCAAACAATTCCAAGCCGTCAACGCAACTGCATCTACTTCCGCCCCTTCTGGCTTCTTGCCAAATAACGGATCATCTAGTTTTTTTAGTGTCAGAGGTACGCTATCATTTGGATCTTCCACATCGGGAACTCCGTTCCATCAAAATTTTCAATTTTCTCCTTGTCACCCATCTTGAACCTCTGATACCACTTTGATGAGTTCACGTACCCAAACGATATGCAAACAAGTAATCGAAATCAAAGAAGCACAAACAAACGCAGCCAACAACACAAACACGCAAGATTTTTATTGAGGTGCACCCAGTGCAATTGCTACTTTCCCGTGCAGTGGTACTGATAAGGACATCCCTGATTGATTTTATTTTGAGATTAGCCATATGTAGTAGTTTTGCATTTTGCACTATTTATTTTCTGCATTAGAATATTTTGAAGTTTTATATTGAGATTTTGATTTGAGCTTATATATAGGCCTTGAGAATAATGAGAAGACATACTATTATTGATTAAAAAATTACTATGTTGAGTTATTGCTCAGCATTTTTTCTCTTGTGCATGTGATACCATAAGATATTATTAGGGTTTGTGAGAAATCCTAAGAAGTATTAGGGTTTGTGAGAAACTCTAATTTACACCCCCAAATTTTCAATTTTATTCAAACCCTAATACCCTCTATCTCTCCTTCTACCTCTTTCTTTTCCTTCCCGAAACCCAAACCCAACAACCCCCACCGAAGTCCCGGCCTTTTCTCCTCCATCTCGTCGACTCCCTCGCCGACGTCGAACCCCCCTCCTTGGACAATCGATCCCGCCACCATTGACTGCCTTCACTACCCGACGACAACCCCACCCCAAATCCACTTCAAATCCGAACCCTAATCCCCAAATCCACTTCAAATCCAAACTCTAAACCCCAAATCCACTTAAACCCGAAACCCTAATTACCAAATCCAATTCAAATTCGAGACCCTAATTCTTACATGAAGAAGATGATTCTTGGAGGAGTACCACGCCGTTGACGTCGACGATAAGCATACTCTTCCTTTCCGTTGCGACACAATCCTCAAATCTTGGTAACTTCTTTTCATTCTCATTTATTTGTGATACCATCTATCGTCTCTTGAATATTTTTTGATTTATTTGTCGTCCACAGATATTTAGAGTGTGCTTCTACTTGCTAATTAGAGTACAAATTATTATTGCATGTTTTACTTGCTAAGAACGCTTATGTATATAATTATTGATTGTTAGGATTGAATCTTTAATTGGGCTTTGTTAAACTTATTTCAATTCTTGAAAACCCATCAAACAGGTTATTAGTTTTAATTTCTAACTAATCAACATTACTTGTTGGTAAACTTAATTTTTTAATATTCTTGGAAAATTCTCTACCTAGGATTTTTAAAACCCTAGTTCCTGCATCATTTTGGTATAAGAGCGAAGGTTTTTAAAACCCTAGTTCCTACATCATTTAGTCATAATTTACGCATTCATTTAGGAATTATTTGCATTCAGCACTTAGTTCATTAAATAAATAAAAAATTAGGTGCATTTAGGACATGTTTCCCTAAATTTCAGGAAACATTTCCCCACGACCCCTAGCTTTTCATCGTTGGTGAATGCGTATTTACAACACCATCACAAGTCCCGAAGAGCCTTTCTTGTCCTTCCTAAACCACCCAATTAGGAACCCTAGAATTCAGCAATCCTCTTCTCGAACTTAAATGGACAACTTCGATATTTTCACTACCATCGCTGCCATTCAAGCAACTCTTGCCAATATCAATCAGAGGCTTAAGAAAGTGGAATTGAATCAAAATATTTTTCCCGAGCTTCATCGTCAGATCTCTCAAGGGAATGTTCATGACGTCGACGTCAAGAACATGACCTTGACGAACAATACAAGAAGAATGTTAAGGCTGACGTTCTCCACTTTGAAGGCCACATGGAACCCCAAGCTTATCTCAATTGGATCCATGCCATGGACCACTACTTCGTGTGGTTTGACATGAGCGAAGCCCTGAAGGTCAAATTTGCCACGATAAAATTGACTGAAAAAACTTAACAACACTAGACCAATCTTGAACATACCCGCAGAGGCCGAGGCCGAGGCCTGACACCTATAACCACTTCGGAAGCCATGAAAGAGAAGCCCACTGAGATATATGCGTCTTTGTCGTTCCACACCCGATTGCTAGATTCGTGGAACCAACTCTATCAAGGAAGCAAATCCATCCAAGAATATGTGGATAAGTTCAACCACTTTCTCATTCGGTGCAATACGTTAGGTAAAGAGAGCGAAGTACAAACTCTCTGTAGGTTTAGAGCTGGACTACGAGCCGATCTTAGGAACGAGCTAATTCATAGAATTGTTGACTCATTGCTTATTTCCTTGTCCTTGATATGGATTTCCTTAAATCAAGTTCTCATTACAAGTCCAGCGATTCGATGGATCGGTCCTTTAGAATGACCTCTCCTGATCCCTCCTCTCCTCAGTACTTCAACAAGTCTTACCCAAGCAAGCCTATTTCAAATTCCTATTCACTTATAAATGACAACACGGGTAAGAACACTGAAAGAGACTATTCTAAGATTGATCATCTCACTAAGTGCTATAAATGCAAGAGATACGGTCATGTTGGTGGCAACTGTCCCAGTCCCAGTAGGATCAACATCGCAGAAGGTACCGCTATCATTGCTGATGAGCCCGACAATGAGTTTACCTATGAACCTCATGTAAGTGATGACTTCGGTGAAGAAGAGGGTGACCAGTCTCTTAACTGTATTCGGTCGATCCAATCACTTCCATTGAATGTACCTGAGTCACTCACCCCTTCCCAAATCACTTGGCAGCCCATAGATTTTATCCCTGTGTTAGAACATCATAGAGTCTCAGAGTCTGCATCCATATCTGCATCCCGCATTCATGATTTGTATAGAGAATTTTTCAAGGAAATTAATAAGAATAATTTTAACTACAAGCTAGGCAGTCAAAATCGGCGATTATCGGCTATTAATCGCCGATTAATCGGTTATCGGAAGTTCCCCGATTATTTTTGTAGCGATATTTGCGAAATGGGCTTCCAGCGATAATATCGCTATAATCGGCCGATATTTGTACTAATCGGCCGATATGCAAATAGTCCGATATGCCGATTAATCGTTTCATTTTAAAAATGGGTATAATTTACCCTAAACCTGGCCCGTTCCAATCAGACCCGCAACTACCCCTCTTCAATCGATCTCTCCCCTTCCACTCCAGTTCAACCCAAATAAGTTTCTAACCTAATTCCCAAAATTGTCGACAACTGCGCCTCTCCCTCCACCTCGACAGCGCCTCTCTCTTCTCTTTCTTCCAAAGCTTCGTCAGCACCTCTCTCTCCTCTCTCCTCCAAATCGTCGACAGTGCCTCCTCTCTTCTCTCTCCTCCAAATCGATCGACAGCGCCTCTGAAGCAGCGGCAGCTCCTTTCTCTCTCTCCCCTCCAGTTCGGCAGCAACAACACCGTTCGACAGCGACAGCGGCAGGCAACTCAGCACAGTAACTCAACTTCTGCGTTTGATTTTTTTAAAAATTTTTTTCATCACATTAAGTTAGTATTTACTTAATCTCCTCATTCCCTGTTGAACCATTTACTTATTTGCTGAATGTTGTTGTTACAAGATGCTTGATGCGTCCCTGTTAGTTAACAATTTTTGTCACTGTTACAAGATGATTTTTTGCTGTTGCTGTTCTTGATGCTTTTCCTATGCTTTTGCTGTTGCTGTTATTGATTTTTTTTTTGTTGTTGTTTTTGATAATTTGATGCTTTTGTTGTTGCTGTTCTTGATGCATTTACCATTCTTTTGCTGTTCTTGATGAATTTTTTCCACTGTTGATGAATTTGCTGTTGCTTTTACCTTGCATTTTACGTTTTACCATGCTTTTGCTATTCTTGTGTTGCTTGTGTTGCTTATGATACATTATTGGTTTGTGACAACTGCAAATCTTCTCATTCTAGCTTTTTTTCAATTACCTGCATTAAGACAAAATATACATTTTATCAACAAAGTCAAATAGATACTAAATACACGATAATTTAAATTTAAGATCTTCTTAATCATATATACTAGAGATATAAATTATTTTTTCCCATATATATATATATACACACACACACACACACACGATTTTTCCGATTTTATCCCCGATTTTTTTCTGATTACCCGATTAGTCACTAATCGCTCCTAAACCGATTAGTTCTGAAAACCGATTTTAACTGCCTAGACTACAAGTTAATAGCAGATACTAAAAGAAAATTTAAAACTCTTGATGTTGGTGACGAAGTGATGGTTTGGATTCGTCTGGAACGATTTTTAGCTGGATCCGTTAAGAAATTGGACACCCATGCTGCAGGCTCATTTAAAATTCTGCATAAAATCAATGATAATGCCTATGTCATCGACCTTCCTGAAAGTTTTGGTATAAGTAAGACGTTCAATATTGAGGATCTAGTATCTTGTGAAGGCCCAGATTTTAATCCTAGAAATCCTCTTATAGATGAGCCTACCGTGCATCCTACTTGTGAGATCCCACTTTTTTTCCTCTACCTGATACTACTTATCCACCGACAGAAAAATTGGATAATATTTTAGATGATCAGATAATCTCTATTAGAGATTGTGGTATTCATAGATATTTGGTAAGATGGAAATACAAGCCGAAGTCGGAGGATACTTGGATTGATCATGAAGAGCTTCAGCGCTTGGACCTAGATCTTTTGGAGCCCTATGACATGATCACTGGTTTTGACTCGACTGGGTCGAGCTCTCTCCCACCCGGAGAAATGATGAGGACATCGGTTCTGTTTGATTTTATTTTGACATTTAGTTATATGTAGTAGTTTTGCAATTTGCACCCTTTATTTTCTGCATTACAATATTTTGAAGATTTGTATTGAGATTTTGTTTTGAGCTAAATATAGACATTGAGAATAATGAGAAGGTATGTTATTATTGATTAAAAAATAATTGTATTGAGTTATTGCTATACATTTTTTCTCTTGTGCGTGTGTACTATAAAAAATTGTTAGGGTTTGTGAAAAATCATAAAAGTATTAGGGTTTGTGAGAATCTCTAATTTACACCCAAAATTTTCAATTTTATTCAAACCCTAATACCCTATCTCTTTCTCCTTCCTCTTTCTTTTCCTGCCCGAAACCCAAACCCGACAACCCCCACCGAAGCCTCGGCCTTTTCTCCTCCATCCCGTCGACTCCCTCTCCGACGTCGAAACCTCCCCTCCCCCTTTTGCCAATCGATCACACCACCGTCGACTGTCTTCACTACCCGACGACAACCCCACCCCAAATCCACTTCAAATCCGAACCCTAATCCCCAAATCCACTTCAAATCCAAACCCTAAACCCCAAATCCACTCAAACTCGAAACCCTAATTCCCAAATCCAATTCAAATTTGAGACCCTAATTCTTACATGAAGAAGATTATTCTTGGAGTACCATGCCGTTGACGTCGATGATAAGCATACTATTCCTCTCCATTGCGACACAATCCTCAAATCTTGGTAAGTTCTTTTCATTTTCATTTATTTGTGATACTATCTATTATCTCTAGAATATTATTTGATTTATCTGTCGTCCACAAATATTGAGAGTGTGTGCTTATACTTGCTAATTAGAGTACAAGTCATTATTGCATGTTTTACTTGCTAAGAACGCTTAGGTATATAATTATTGATTGTTACGATTAAATATTTAATTGGGCTTGTTAAACTTATTTCAATTCTTGGAAATCCATCAAACCTGTTATTTGTTTTAATTTCTAACTAATCAGCATTACTTGTTGGTAAACATAATCTTTTAATATTCTTGAAAAATTCTCTACCTAGGATTAAGTTTATATCAGGTACTCTTGTGATCTCCACTATAGAATATGAAGAAAAACATGATTGCAATCACTAAAGATCTCACCCTCAAGGTGTAAGGTTTCCTTTCCTCTTTAATCTCTTAAGAACAGTAGCTCTATTACTCTTTCAATGTTGAAATAACCCTAATAATCTTTCTCCATACATATGTATAGGATTACACAATATTATATCTTAGTCGTAGATCAAATTTCCAATATGGCGCCATTGCGGTTGACTGCACAAAGTTGCAATCAATTGCTAATGAGTCGAGGGAATGCAGAGAGTCCAGCCTGCATGCTTCGGTCGACTGCTGACCTAGCAGTCGACTGCTCTCAAGCAGTCCTGCCACTTGCGGTCAACTCTGCTGCTTCTGTGCACTTGCTGCTGTTGCTGCATGCTGCCACTTGCTGCCTCTTCTTACACCCCTTGTACTTGTGTGTATTGGATCCACACAATCCCAACAGTTTAAATGTGGCTCACAAGTCAGAACTCAGAACTCCCTCAAATCCCTCCAGGACAATACCCATATGAAGATAGAATCATAGACTGCGAAAAATGTATTTTTGATTATTTTTTTTTTCATTTTGCGTTATGTGCTACAGGATCGCCACTGCTATTCTCGGGTACTTGAACTGCTTGTTAATGTGTGGGCATACCACAGTGCACGCAGAATGATATATGTGAACCCAGCAACTGGATCAATGCAGGAACATCATAAGTTAAAGACCAGGAGAGGTCAGATGTGGGTCAAATGGTTTTCATTTTCCACGCTAAAAAGCATGGACGAAGATTTAGCTGAGGAATCAGATACCGATCAACCTCACAGGCGATGGCTCTGGCCATTGACTGGGGAAGTGTTTTGGCAGGGAATGCATGACAAGGAACGAAACCTGCGACACCCACACAAGGCAAGAAGGAAACAACCGAGTAGAGATCATAAGAATCAAAGATCAAGGAAGAAGGCTCACCCAAGAACTCTTTGAAGTACATAACCGAGACTTTGATAATTGCTACACGTCACTGGTAATTACCTCCACTGATTAATCAATTGATGATATTTACCTCACCACTTTATTTTTCTTGTTCTCATATTGAAAGATGCACATATGTGGATGGCAGATTTTTAATTCTCTTTCAAGTTTTTTCATCTTTTAGCATTTGTAATCATATTACAGATTGTCAAATCTACCCAGGACAGTCAAGATGTAAATTTTAAGTATTTTCTTTCTCTAAATATACCGACTTTATCTGTTAATACAGAATTTATAAATTTGGTGTTTTAGCTACTTCAGTATCAATTTCCTACGTTTGCAGAGGTTTTGATGCCTAGGTTATAGTGCCTTCAATGCTTTCATCAGAAATTCTAATCATGGTTTTAAAGATTGACCAAGATTGACCGATCCAATTCAATCCAACCGATCCGGATCGTTTTTTAATCAGCCGATCCAATACAAATCCAAAATCTCCGGAACAGCGAGAGATAACTCGGGATTTGGTTTAGTTAGCAATTGGATTAGATGGATTGACCCGATTCCAACTCGAAACCACATATCTTGTGATTAAAAGAAGCCGATATTTGAATTTTCTATTTATGTGAATCCTCTTATATAAACAATGTAGATGTAAATATGTAATGATAATCTTGTCATGTCTAGCTATATTTTTTGTTTTTTTTTTGTATATAAATAAAATTTGTATCATTTGGTCTCTCCATTTCTTTTGTTCTAGTTTTATTCTCTATTAATAATTTTCTAGAACTACTTAAAATGTTCAAGTATGAAGTTGAAATTACTAAATTTGTAAAAGAATTATTTAAATTCATCAAATGTATTTTAAAAATAATTTAATTGTAGAAACATATTACATGGTTTTTTATAAAAAAAATTTAAAAATGCCCGATCCAAACAACTTGATACGCTGATTGATATTACCTATTCCGATCCAAATATTTGGAAAAACTTGATCTTGCTTCCGATACCGAATTTTAAAACCTCGATTCTAATTCACTGGAGTGTTTCTCGACTTTAATTTCCTAACTAAGTGTAGTAGAGTTTGGAGTTCCCAACAAATGAACTATTGTGTTATTGGAAACTTTCTTCGATTTGAGCAAATAGTTTGATCTTGCTTGAATTTTGACAAAAATCAGAGGACAATGAAATTAAACTTGTGTTGTAAATCTAAATATTTTAACCTCTCGAATTTGGTTTGATGACGTTTGCATATGCTCAGAGACTTGCAACGTGAGAGAAGTATGAAGAAAGGCTCGGAACTTGTGATTTACACAATAAAAATCTAGAACAACAGGCTTCGAATCCCCAATCTTTTGCTTTCTAGCAAAGGGGCTTATCATTTGACTATTATTAGCCTTTCAAAGTCTCATATATTGAACATTATTCCACCAAGATGAAATATAACCGTGCAGTCGTGTAGTCACAAGCTTAACAAGTTAATTCTCAGGAATCTCCTTATAATAAAAAAGTTTCTCAATAACACTCAGCCAAACAAGAAACTTATCAGGTTATAGCCGACCATAGAACTTCAAAAGGCCAATTTTGATAAAATCAATGCCACGATTAAACCTTATTAACAAAGTCTCATTATGATTATTGACAAATGAATTTTCATTGGACACATCAGTGAAATACCCACCACACACGACGAGCCTCTTGGCATTCAAGTTACATAGTAAGTTGCTAAATGTGTTTCTCGTATTTCATCGTCTCGTGTTCATCTCTCATCTCTCTCATCCTATCTCGCGTTCATCTCTCATCTCTCTCATCCTATTGTTACCACGTCTGCCTCTTCCTTGCTGTGCAGCCTTGAATTCAACAAAGGCCCAAGAGGGTAGCACCCTGCCTAATACCACATGATGAGGAAAGTTAAAGAAGAAGAAACTATAGAATTTCATAACTCACAAAGAGAAAGAAAATGAGATAAATTGAGTATTACTCAACTCATTAACATTCATAATAGTCAAAATACAGTCTCTCTCATTAGCATTAGACTCCACAATTTATAGTTCCTGATGCTGTTCGTTTTTGGATAGAATGTGGGTGCACCAGGTGTGAGTTCGGACTCAATTTGTAAGAGAGGAAGGATTCGGTAGCGGACGGTGAGCTGTAGGCTCGCCTCGGCACGGAAGGAGCGGCTCGGGTTGCCTCGCCTCGGGTACCTGCAGACGGTCTAGAAACACCGGGGTTTATCCCGGTGGCAGACCCTCCGACGATCTAGTTAGTCTCTGTGAGAGAGTAGCAATAACTAGGGTTTTGTGGAAGAAAGATTGATTACCTTTGAAGGTGGGTGAGGGTCTGGTATTTATAGATAACCCAACCGGGTTTGGATCTGCCTGGGGACCGGGTTTGGACCCGAAAGCCCATGGGCCTGACGTGGCAAGAGGCCCAGGTGGTTTAGGGTACACGTGGCAGCGCCCAGATCGGTTTAGGGCTGACATGGCAAGAGCCCCAAGTGGCTTTGGAGCTGACATGGCAGATCGTAGGGGCCCTGTGTCTCTGGGAGGATCAGGGGGCCTAGGTTGCGCCAGGTCATCCCCCTCCCTTACCCGGCTGAGTGGAAGGCCCGTGAGACCGTCGAGGGTCGGGGATCGATGGTCGTGACGGGCCGTCAGAACGGGAGGGGCCGGTTTTGTGGTGGTGAACTTACGGCTTGGCACCGAGCATGTGGTGGTCCGGGGCCGAGCCGGTTTGACTTGGAGCGAGAGCCATCCTGGGCCCCATGCCATTTTTACCCTACCTCATAAGCCCCCCACTCCTGCGGGGATGCGAGAGTTGGCCGTGGAGGAGTAGTTTCAGGTCGTGTTGGGCCTTCGAGAAGGCTACCCTGATGCGAGACCCTACCCCGAGCTGGCGAGGGTTTCACGGATCGGTAAGGGCAATGGCGAACCGTTGGGCATTCGTGAGAAGGCTACCCTGGTGCGAGACTCTACCTCGAGCTGGCGAGGGTTTTACGGGTCGGCAAGGGCGATGGCGAACCATTGGGCCTTCGTGAGAAGGCTACCCTGGTGCGAGACCCTACCTAGAGCTAGCGAGGGTTTTACGGGTCGGCAAGGGCGATGGCGAACCGTTGGACCTTCGTGAGAAGGTTACCCTGGTGCGAGACCTTACCTCGAGCCAGCGAGGGTTTTACGGGTCGACAAGGGCGATGGCAAAACGTTGGGCCTTCGTGAGAAGGCTACCCTGGTGCGGGACCCTACCTCGAGCTAGCGAGGGTTTTACGGGTCGGCAAGGGCGATGGCGAACCGTTGGGCATTCGTGAGAAGGCTACCCTGGTGCGAGACTCTACCTCGAGCTAGCGAGGGTTTTACGGGTCGGCAAGGGCGATGGCGAACCGTTGAGCCTTCGTGAGAAGGCTACCCTGGTGCGAGACCCTACCTAGAGCTGGCGAGGGTTTTACGGGTCGGCAAGAGCGATGGCGAACCGTTGGGCATTCGTGAGAAGGCTACCCTGGTGCGAGTCTCTACCTCGAGCTGGCGAGGGTTTTACGGGTCGGCAAGGGCGATGGAGAACCGTTGGGCCTTCGTAAGAAGGCTACCCTGGTGTGAGACCCTACCTCGAGCTGGCGAGGGTTTTACGGGTCGGCAAGGGCGATGGCAAACCGTTCGGCCTTCGTAAGAAGGCTACCCTGGTGCGAGACCTTACCTCGAGCTGGCGAGAGTTTTACGGGTCGGCAAGGGCGATGGCAAAACGTTGGACCTTCGTGAGAAGGCTACCCTGGTGCGGGACCCTACCTCGAGCTGGCGAGGGTTTTACGGGTCGGCAAGGGCGATGGCGAACCGTTGGGCCTTCGTGAGAAGGCTACCCTGGTGCGGGACCCTACCTCGAGCTGGCGAGGGTTTTACGGGTCGGCAAGGGCGATGGCGAACCGTTGGGCCTTCGTGAGAATGCTAAGCTGACTTAATGGCGCTCCGGGATTCGTGCGGCGTTCCAACTTCTCGGGGTCATTAAATGGCTCTTTTAATAAATGCGCAGCGCTTCAGTTCCCCAGGCATAGTGGCTGGTCCTTGGGGGAAGGCTATAAATACCCCGCTCCCCCTGTAGCTCTGATCACAGCAATGGTGGTTGATCGACCACCAGAGGTGTCTGCCTTGGGCGGACGCCTGTTTCTTTGAAAAATTCTAACCCTGCGAGGGTCGAACGGGTGGTTATTCTCGCGCCATGATCTTCTCCTGATTCTGACGGCCCTGATGCGGTAGTCAGAGTCAGGGGAGATCACGGTGGGAGGGATGACCAATGAAGTTCGGACCCGGGGGGTAGGTGGCCTCAGTTGGATGGGTCTTCTCCGATCTCTGTCTTCCTTCCGGGCTGACGGCTTCTGATGGCGGTCGGCCCGAAGGAGTCAGAGATGGGAGGTGGGCCGATCTGCTCTCTGACAGGGTCCCAGGCGATGGTGGCTTTTCTACCACCCTCGAACAGTTCGGGGTCTCGGCTTCCGAGGTCGTAAGCCCCGAGTTGCTCGCGAGTGAGAGGGGAACCGACTGAGTCCTGGGGTCCGGGGCACTCGCCGAGGGCGGGTGCCTTAATACTTTTAATCTAAATTTTTCCTTGCTTCCGGGGACTGATGCTGGGGTGTCTGGGTCCGACGCACTTCATCCGGACCGACCCTTGTGTCTGGTTCCAAAGTGACGTGGGTGACGTCAGCGGCGCACGTTCCAAGGTGACGTGGCGCGATTTTATAGGTGGCAGTTTCATGCCAATCGAGGAGCAGTTATGCGAAAAACGAGGAGTCACTTCTTCCTCTATAAATACCCCCACCTTTCCCCCATACTGCTCACTTCTCTCTCGCTTCCTTCTCTAAGAAATTTCCAAACACTTCGGCGCTCGTCACTACCGTCTGCGGCACCAGGCTCGTCCATCCGAAGCGACCAAAGGTTAGTCGGTAAGTTAATTTAGTTAGGCATGTCTAGGGCTCAGTCTGGCTCTTCGGCGTCGACGTCTAGAGGGGAAGGGGCGCCTGCCACCGGGCTCTCAGACTCGACAACGTGGGAGGAGGAGACGGTGTATGACATGAAGCCCCTGTGCTCCCGGAAGTCGTACGTGGTGGAGAGTAGTGACTTTGAGGAGGGGAGTGACAGTTCGGACGAGGTCCAGATTCTGGAATCGGTTTCTGAAGAGGGGGGCGGTCATGGCAAGGGAGAAGCCGACGAGGTTCGGTCAGGAGGTACGGGGAGGAGATCCACGGTCCGGGGAGTGGGTCCGTCCTCCACGCCGGCTGGTCTTGGGCGCTTATCCACTCCCTTGCCGGAGAGGGCCAAGAAGAAGAGGGTGCCAAGGAAGAAAGGGGGGAAGGCCAGTGGGCCGAGCCAGGCTCTCATCCTCCGGAATGTGGTGACAGGGTTGCCTGTACAGCCGAGCCCGTTCCGACGGTACCCCGACGACCTCTCTGATAAGGTGCTGTATGGGGTTCAGCCGTCTTCGCCGAGTCGGAAGATGGTGAAGATGGACACGCTTCCGACTATCTTGGAAGCTGGTGACTTGGAGGTTGCACAGTCGGCGTACCACATCGGGTCCGGTTACGAACCCATGTTGCCGAGCCCTAGCCTCCGTCCTACCGACCCCCTGTCTGCTTGGTACTGCGTCTTCCCATTAGACGCCTTCGGCTCTGGACTGAGGCTGCCGGTCCATCCGTTCATTCGGGATGTGCTAAATTGGGCGTCCCTGGCTCCGATGCAGTATGGGCCAAATTCGTGGAAGCAGATCATCTGTTTCGTGTTGCTGTGTGAGGAGCAGAAGGTGCCTCTTAGGTTTGGCGTGTTCCGGGCGATGTTGGGGATCAGCTCGTCGGGGGAGTCGGAGGGGATATACTATGTTTCGCCTCGGAGTAAGGGGAAGGTGGTTCATGGCCATCCGGACTCCATCAAGGAGTGAAAACGAAAATACTTCGTGATCCGGAGTGAGGAGCCTTGGGATATTCCCACTCGTTGGAACCATCATAAACCGAGCTTCAAAGCGCCGAGGCCGAAGGACCTGACGGCCGAGGAGTGGAAGTTTGTCGAGCGCCTCCGTCTGTCGCACAGCATCAGCTGGCCGAAGGTGACGGAGGGTCACCTGGCGAGCGTTGGACTGAGCCCGGCCGTGCCTTGTATGTAGTTGTTTCTTTCTCTTAGTTTTACTGTTCTTTTGAGCTCATTGTCCTTAATGGATCTTTTTGCAGGTATGGATCCAGACTTAATCAAGGCTCGGAGGCTCGCTTTAAAGCAGAAGAAGGCCAAGGAGGGGGGAGAAGTGAAGAGGGTGAGGGGGCCGAGCCAGGTTGCATCCGAGGCAACGCTTGAGCCGAGGGGCAAGAGAACTCGCTCGGAGACGAGTAAGGAGGTGGCCGCCCAGGGGAGCTCGGCTCAGGCGAAGGCGTCCGAACGTAGCAAGGGGAAGGGTCCCCTGGTCGGAGCCGGGGGAGAGGACACCGTAATGGAGGAGCTACGGCGACCGTGGGTGCCGGCCTGGTCGATACGAGTGGGGGACTGTCTGACCCGTGGGCCCCAGGCCGTCGAGGTGGCGGAGAAGCTGGCGACTCCCCGGGACCGCGAGGAGATGAACGCCAAGTCATTGGAGCAGGCGTACACGCGCCTTGCGCAGGCCAATGTGCTGGTAAGTCCGCCGACCCCCCTTGCCTTGTGAATATATTGTGAGGGAGGTTTCCTTAGTAGTGCTTGGTTACTGCAGGCCTGTGTGCAGGGGGCCCACGTGAAAGGCCTTTATGAGGCGGCCTTGGAACGGGAGCGAGTTCGGGCAGACAAGAGCTTGCAAGAAATGAAGGAGATGAAGATCGAGCTCGACGGCTCGCACAAGAGGGAGCAGCAGCTGAAGGTCGAGCTCGATGCCAGGGATGCCGAGTGGGCTAAGAGGGTCTCCGCCTTAAAGAAGAAGTTTGCGCAGGAGAAGGAGGAACTGACGACGACGGGGCAGGACCTGGTGATCGCGGCCCAGGACGCGGTCTACGCGAAGGCCCTCAGCCATGTGAGGCACTTCTACCCGAACATCGACCTGACCGGCCTGGACTATGATATGGAGATCGAGGGGCAACCGAAGACCCCTGATGTTGACCCTCACGTCGTGGGTTCGGCTGTCGATCCACCCATGAACCCGGCTGATGCTGAGGTGATACCATAGGCTGTTTGCCTCTTGTCTGTCTTTTTCTTTCTTTCAATTGTATTTGCCGACCGCGGACTGGCCACCGCATTTTTGTATGAAGGATTTGATTTATAAAAAAGGATTTTTTGATTGGCCAAGTCTTTTGTACTCGAATTTTTCCGGACCCCTTTTGCCGATGCGTTTTGAGCCGTGGTTGGTTCTCTTTTAGGTAACGGCTCTCCTTCTCGAGGCGGACCCTCATCGCTCCGATGTGGCGTGGCTCCAGAGTAAAATCAAGGTTCTGGAGGCCACGTTGGTTCGTTATCGCAAGGGGGCTCGCGACCAGGATGCTGCCTTCAACTATTATCGAGAGAAGTCCGAGGCTCTGAGTACCGAGGCGAACCGGCTGAAGAAGGCCATGGTAGATCGGGACCTCGGAAGTGCCGGTCTCGGGTTCACCATGTCAAGTGCGTCGGTGCAGAGGCCCTCGTCCGAGAGGCTTCTTCGTGACGTCATAGTGGAGAAGGAAATGGAGATACACCGGTATAAGACGATGCTAGGTGTGTCCGGAACGAGGATGGCATCCTCCTTAGGAGACCGGCGAGCGGAGGGGGTTCCTTCGGCGCTGCTGCAGCTGGAGCGCGTCCGACCGGTTGATGCCCAGAGCTCCGTTGCCGGTGTGTCGACCATGGTTGACTCTAAGGACCATCGTGACGAGGAGAGAGGTCCAAGTCATTCGATTGGAGTGGGATTGCCATTCCTCGGACCCGAGGGGCCCTAAGAGTGAATTCCTTCTTTGTGAGATGAGTGGAGTGGTCCTGTAACAGCCTCTATTTGTTGTCCAGAACTTAATAAGGGAGTATGAATAAGGGGTTTCTTTTCATTTGTTGCCCTGGCCAATAGCCTATTGATTGGTGGAGGTGAGGTTCGGCCCTGCCGACCCGTGGGGGGATCGGTACCGGGCGCGGTATCATGGGCACCGGGAGGCGTTATGGCGACTCCCTCGCCTGAAGCCGATTCAGACCTGCCGAGACGTTGGGGACGATACCAGAGTGAGGACTCGGGTGCCGATCCCATTGTCCGGTGTTAGGTCGGACCTGCCGAGGCATTTGAAGTTGATAAAAAGGGATATTTTCATATATGACAGAGAGGGGCACTACAACGGCCCTTTACACATGAAAGCTTACAAAAAACATTATTTACATTAGCTAAGCAGGGACCTATGACCGTTCTTCTAGGAACTTCATTAGGTGCTCTGCGTTCCAGGGTTGCTTGATCGCTCGACCCTCCATGTCCACCAGTCGATAGGTGCCGGGTCGTATGGCCTCGGCTACCCTGTACGAGCCCTCCCAGTTGGGGGCCAGCTTCCTCTTCTTGGTGGGATCGGAGACGGACAATTTGCGTAACACGAGGTCCCCGGCCTTGATGTCTGTTGGGCGGACCTTCTTGTTGTAAAACCTCTCGATCCGCTGTTGATAGATGTTTCTTCGGACGGATGACTTTTCCCTGACATCGGCGACGAGGTCCAGATTGGCCCTTAGGCCGGATGAGTTGTCGGCTTCGTCGAAGGCCATGATCCGGGGGGAGGGCAAACCGATTTCTACGGGGATCACTACCTCGGTCCCGTAGGTTAAACTGAACGGTGTCTCTCCCGTGGGGATCCTCTTGGTGGTTCGGTGCGACCACAGCACGCTGAGCAGCTCTTCTACCCACAGCCCCTTGGGGGAATTGTCGAGGCGCTTCTTGAGGTCATCGAGGATTTGCCTGTTCGCGTTTTCCGCTTGGCCGTTGGACTGAGGGTGGCATATGGCGGAGAAGTGTTGCGGGGTGCCGATGTCTTCGCAGAACTTTTGAAAGTTTTGGCCTGCGAATTGGGTCTCGTTGTCTGTAACGAGGACCTGAGGGATCCCGAACTGACAAACGATATTCTTCCAGAAGAACTGCTGTGTTTGGCGCTCGGTGATGCTGGACAGTGGCTCGGCCTCGAGCCACTTCGTGAAGTAGTCGATGGCGACTATCAAGAATTTCCTTTGCCCTGTTGCTACGGGGAAGGGGCCCACAAGGTCCATGCCCCACATGGCAAATGGCGTAGGACTAGCCAGGGATCGGAGATTGGCTTGAGGAAGCCTCTTGATAGGGGAGAACCTCTGGCAGGGGCCGCACCTCTTGACCAGGTCTTGTGAGTCTTGGAGCATGGTGGGCTAGTAGTAGCCCTGATTTAGGGCTTTTCGAGCGAGGGACCTGCTTCCCATATGGCATCCGCTGATCCCTTCATGAAGTTCCTTTAGCGCGTAGCTGGCTTCGTCATTGGTGAGACAGCGGAGGTACGGCTTACCATCGGTCAGTGTGTATGAGCGTTTGAAGAGGATGTCGTCTATCATGACGAACCTTTCAGCTCGGATCCTGACTCGTCTTGCCTCGGCCCGGTCTTCGGGGAGCTCGCCTCGGACTAGGAATCTTCGAATGGGGGTGGTCGAGTCGTTCGGATTGATATCGCCTTGTACGCACATTGTCTCCTGGTCTTGGTCATTGATACTTGGCTTTAAGAGGATTTCGATGAGTACCGTTTGGTCGAGGCCCTCGAAGGAGGAGGAGGCGAGTTTCGACAAGGCGTCTACTTGGGCATTCTGCTCTCTGGGGACCCTAACAACTGTGGAGCAGCAGAAGGATGCTAGGAGCCGTCGGACCACGACCAAGTATCGTACCATCCGGTGATGAACTCGGCGAGGGCCTGACCTTTGATCGCCAGCCTCGGCTGATAGCCGATGTCGTATTGGCTGAACTCTATTGACCACTTGACCAAGCGGCCAGAGTTCTCCGGCTTGTGAAGGACAGTTTTCAAGGGCTGGTCAGTTAGAACTTGGATGGAGTGGGCTTGGAAGTAAGGGCGGAGCTTCCGGGCCGCCATGACCAGAGCATAGGCCATCTTTTCAATTTTTGCGTACCTCGTCTCGGCGGGGAGTAGGACCTTACTCACATAATAGAGCGGCTTCTGAACCTCGTCCTCTTCTCAGACGAGGACGGCGTCGAGGGCGTTGTCCGAGGCAGAGAGGTAGAGCCACAGGAGTCGCCCGGCTCGGGTTTGCTGAGGAGAGGAGGGTTGGCGAGGTACTGCTTCAGCTGCTCGAAGGCTTCTTGTTGGGGGGCACCCCACTCGAAGCCCCCTTTGCCGCACAGAGCCTTGAAGAAGGGGAGAGATTTATCCCCTAATTTGGAGAGGAAGCGACCGATGGCCGCCAACCGGCCCGTGAGTCTCTGCACCTCCTTGACGTTCCGGGATGGGGCCATGTCTATTATGGCCTGAATCTTCTCTGGGTTCGCCTCGATGCCGCGCTGGCTGACGACGAACCCCAGAAACTTTCCGGAGGAGACCCCGAATGCGCACTTGGCCGGGTTGAGCCTCATGTTATGGTGTCGGAGGATTCCGAAGGCTTCTTCGAGGTCAGTAACGTGGTCCGGCTCGGCCCAACTTTTGACGAGCATGTCGTCGACATAGACCTCCATGTTGCGGCCGATTAGGTCTTTGAAGATTCGGTTCACGAGCCGTTGATAGGTGGCTCCGGCGTTTTTCAGCCCGAAGGGCATAACGCGATAGCAAAAAAGACCCTGGTCGGTGACGAACGAGGTCTTCGCAATGTCGGGCCGGAACATCCGGATTTGATTATACCCTGCGAATGCGTTCATGAAGGACAGCAGCTCGTGTCCCGAGGTCGCGTCGATCAGGGCATCGATGCTTGGGAGGGGGAAAGGATCTTTAGGTCATGCTTTGTTTAGATCCGTGAAATCTATACAGATCCGCCATCCCCCGGTCGCCTTTTTAACCATGACGACATTGGCCAACCACTCGGGTAGCTGACTTCCTGAATGAACCGAGCGGACAAGAGTTTGTCCACCTCTGCTTTCACAGCTTGCTGCCTCTCCGGGGCGAACTTGCGCCTCTTCTGAGCGACCGGCTTGGATCTCGGGGTGACGCTCAGCCTGTGCATGATCAGGTCTTCGGAAATCCCGGGCATGTCGGAGGGCTTCCAGGCGAAGAGATCGACATTGCGGCGGATGCAGTCAACTATGCCCGCCCTCAGACCTTCGGAGAGTGAGCGGCTCACTCGGAACCATTTCGATTCGTCTGCGGCCCCGAACGGGACTTCTTCCAGCTCGTCGGCTGGCTCTGGAGTGGAACCGTTGCCCTTGGACCCGAGCTCGACGGCATCCAGGGGGAAGACACCACCTCCGACGGCGGTCATGTAGCAGGACTGTGCCGCCTCTTGGTTGCCTCGGACGACACCGACCCCTTGTTGGGTGGGGAATTTTAGCTTCAAGTGATAGGCCGATGGTACCGCCTGAAGGGAGCACAGCCCTGATCGGCCAAGTATGGCATTGTACGCGGCCTTGACGTTCACCACCATGAAGTCCAGAGACTCGGTCCGCTGAATAGGAACCGAGCCTGCGGTGATGTCGAGGGTCACGATCCCTTCTATGATGACAAAGACGCCAGAGAACCCGTGCAAGGTGTATCCGGCCGGTTTTAGCTTGCCTCTGGGCAGTTTGAGATTCTCGAAGGCTTCGAGAAAGAGGATGTTTACTGAGCTGCCGTTGTCGACGAGGATCCGGCGCACTTCACAATTAGCCATGTGGAGGCTAATGACGAGGGCGTCGCAATGGGGGAGGCGGACGCCCTCGAGGTCCTCTCCGGAGAAGGAGACGGGTACCATTTGCAATCGAGGTGAGGGGAGATCTTGGACAGCATTCACCTCGCGGACGAAGGCTTTCCGAGAGGTATTCGACTCTCCCCCCATCGGTCCCCCGTGGACACAATGCAGGATTGCCGGGGTTCCGGTTCCCTCGGGGTCGGGATCCCAACCCTGAATGAAGTTCGGAGTAGGGTTCGGAGGCGAAGGCCTCCGGTTCCTGGTATCTCGCCGATCCCGCTGGTTCTCTCTCGTGAACTCCCGGAGGTACCCCCGTGAAATGAGGGCCTCGATTTCGTCTTTCAGGGCCCGACATTGGTCGGTTTCGTGCCCATGGTCCCCGTGGAAATGACAGTAGAAGCGTTGGTCCCGCTTCTTGTTGTTGCTTGGTCGGGGAGGGAGTCGGACAAGGCCTTTGTCCTCGATCTCCAAGAGGATGGCAGACACGTTCTGTGTCAGCGGGGTGTACCTTTCGAAGCGAGGGACCGGAGGTACCCTCTTCGTGCCGACCCCTTCCTTTGCTGCTTTCCTAGCGGGTTCGATCTCATCGACCCTGCGCTTGCCTTTTCTTACGACTTCTTTGCTGCCCTCTGGGTTTAGAGCTTCTTCAGCTCGAATGTATTTCTCGACCCGATTGAGAAGGTCGGGAAAGTCCAGAGGTGGTTTCTTCGCCAGGGATACCTTCAGCTGGTTGTGGCGGACATTGTGCCGGAAGGCGGCCGAGGCGACCCCGACGTCGAGGGCAGAGACGGATCTTGCCTCGGTCGTGAATCTTTTGACGAAGTCACGGAGTGACTCTCCCTCCCTCTGATGGAGGTCGAGCAGGGAGGCGCTCGTCTTCTCGGCTTTTCGGCTAGTGACGAAGTGGCCCAAGAAGTGGGCTTCCAGCTGATCGAACGAAAAGATCGAGCCTGGGGAGAGTTTGGAGAACCATTCCCTGGCCGGGCTCCGGAGGGTAGCCGGAAAGGCTCGGCACAGCAGGGGATCCGAAGCGCTGTGAATCATCATGAGGGTCTTGAAGCCCTCCATGTGATCAGCTGGATCACTCTCGCCGTTGTAAGTCTCGAATTGCGGAGGCCGGAAGTTCCGGAGGATCTCCGCTTCTAAAATGTTGACAGAGAATGGCGGCCGGGAAGGCACTCGGCCTAGGATGGGGTTTGGATTCCCGTCGCCGATGCGCTCGAGGCAATTCTCCATCTCAGTGAGGCGACGGAGTACCGGGTCTACGCGCTCCGGTGGAGGAGGCGGCGCGTGAGTGTAGCTCCTTCCTTCGCTCATTTGACGGGTTCGGTCGAGCGTTGTGGACCTTGGCGCTCCGTGAAGCGCCTCCATGATTTCCTCCCGAAAGCTTTGGAACTCGGCCCTTGTGACCGTGCCGTGGTCGGAAGGGTCGGGTCGAGGCATAGGAATTCGGCCGATGCGACTGAGTACCGACGGCCTGGAATGGTTCGGGGCCGAGTTGGAAGCGGTCCCTCCCCTGGCCTGACTAGCCCTTCGGTTCATAATGACCCGACGAAGGTCGGGTTGCTCGACGTGAGGTTCGCCTTGCTGGGGTCCGGGGTTCGCCCCCGGATTATTTGACCCTTGCGCTCCCGCGAGGGCGTCCTGGTTAGGAGGCCCGTTACGGCGGGCAGAAGAAGCCGACCTCCGGGCCCTGTGAGGCATGGAAGAGTGGAACGGAGGGAGAGTGTCAGTGGCGAGGCTCGGACTGTCGTCCTTACCGGATAAATAGGCCTTCCCACAGACGGTGCCAACCTGATGCTGTTCATTTTTGGATAGAGTGTGGGTGCACCAGGTGTGAGTTCGGACTCAATTTGTAAGAGGGGAAGGATTCGGTAGCGGACGGTGAGCTGTAGGCTCGCCTCGGCACGGGAGGAGCGGCTCGGGTTGCCTCGCCTCGGGTACCTGCAGATGGTCTAGAAATACCGGGGTTTACCCCGGTGGCAAACCCTCCGACGATCTAGTTAGTCTCTGTGAGAGAGTAGCAATAACTAGGGTTTTGTGGAAGAAAGATTGATTACCTTTGAAGGTGGGTGAGGGTCTGGTATTTATAGATAACCCAACCGGGTTTGGATCCGCCTGGGGGCCGGGTCTGGACCCGAAAGCCCATGGGCCTGACGTGGCAAGAGGCCCAGGTGGTTTAGGGCACACGTGACAGCGCCCAGAGCGGTTTAGGGCTGACATGGCAAGAGCCTCAAGTGGCTTTAGAGCTGACATGGCAGATCGTAGGGGCCCTGTGTCTCTGGGAGGATCAGGGGGCCTAGGTTGCTCCAGGTCATCCCCCTTCCTTACCCGGCTGAGTGGAAGGCCCGTGAGACCGTCGAAGGTCGGGGACCGAGGGTCGTGACGGGCCGTCGAAATGGGAGGGGCCGGTTTTGTGATGGTGAACTTACGGCTCGGCACCGAGCATGTGGTGGTCCGGGGCCGAGCCGGTTTGACTTGGAGCGAGAGCCATCCTGGGCCCCAGGCCATTTTTACCCTACCTCAGTTCCCATTACATACCTATCATTCATTCTCATTATTGAAACACTAGGTAACCATATTCCACATTTTCTTCTATTTAAAAAAAT